>JAVJGJ010000059.1:34317924-34367317 GCA_035590215.1 Microhierax caerulescens | reverse complement strand
TATTGATGGAGTCAAACAGATGGATATTTAACTCCTGCCTTAGTCCCAGGATCCAGGAGCCCTCCTCCTGCTTGACCTGGATCCCATGAAATTTCTCAAGCACCCTGAGCACTCAGCAACCAAACCCAAGTGCAGTTGCACACTCTCCATGGTGAGCTGGCAGAGCCCAGCCTGAGGCCTGCTCAGATGAAAGCACATTGCAGAAGCACTTGTAGACCCAGGCTCTGTGCTCCAAGGACTTAAGACCACACTGCAGATTCCCAGAGGAATGCCCTGAGCACAAAATGAGTGTTGGTGGTTGAGGATCAAGACAAAGGCATGCTCCATGCCTTGAGTGAAACCAGTGAGGTATCAGAGATGTCACCACCACTGAAATGTGGTGAGCTCTCACCAGCCCCTTTCCTGCCACCTCTCACTGTCACCTGTCCCTCCATGCCCTGTGGGTCCAAGGCCAGGAGAGTGTCTTCCTCTGATTGGAAGCTATTTTAATTTCCAGAGACACTCTAGGAGTTACAATGAAGTATTACAATCCTAGTGTAGTCAAGATTTTTTTAAATAGTTAATCATCTTAGGGGAAGCCTGTAAGGGAGAAGGGAGTTGCAGGTAACACCTGCTGGCATATCGACAGATCTTGCTGACACCTTAAAAGCACCCTTATTTCCTCAGGGCTTTGACTGACAAACTTTTGTGAGTCTCATTGATGCTGTTCAGACACCACAGTTTCAGCTAAAGAGCAAACAAAGCACCGTCAGGGCACATTTTCCCTTCCTGGGGGCAGCTGGCCTGGTCTGGTTGGGCCCAGCCCAGTGAGCCCTGATGGCCTTTGAACAGGAGGGGATGGTCCTAGACTTGCGGTGAGCCTGAGGTGCCAGGAGTTGTTCAAAAAGGACAAGTTAATCTCAAATAAACCACCTGACCCAAGGCTTTTTGACAATTTAAGAGTGCAGCAGGTGCTGTTGCAGAGACAAGACCGAAGGCCCGTTACTGCAGTTTCTAGAAAAGACTGCAGTGCATCTTCCCCATGCGCTAAGCGTGAACTCTGGGATCCTACCCAAACCCCCCTAACCACCACTGCAAGAGGCCATGGCATGACTCAGACTATGGCCCACTTTCCTCTGGGGACAGTAGGGACATCTTGGCTCCAGCACTTGTTGGTCAGTTTTACTGTGATAACCTGCTTATCTTAAAACACCCACTTGTGACTGATTCAGATACCATCTTGTCTTTGAACATGCCTGCCCTCCGAAGCCTGAGCAGCACGTACAGCAGCTCAACACACCTTTAAAGGTATTGTGCACTTCCTAGCAGAGACTGGCCCCAAACAAACAATGTTTTCTCAGTGATTCGGGAAAGAAGGCTGTTATTTCAGGTCTCTAAAAATAATCTTGACCTCTGCGTGCCTCTGCTGGCTTGCAGCTCTAACTCTTCCAGCAGCTGTGTTTGCAGGGTGTGGTGCAGGGCGCTCTCCTAATGCCTCCTGTGCTCAGGGGCAAAGTGCCACTGCCGTGCCTGGGTCTGGCTGGCTTCAGCGTCCCACCCCTCTGCCAGCCTTCGTGGTGACATTTGCCTTTGCTGCCACTTCCCTGCACTTTCCTTCATGATTCAGCCCTAGACTATGAAATTAATCTTGTGCAGGAGTGATAGAAAGTACAGTTGTCAAAAGGGGATGAACACCCATTATAGCTGAAGAGGCCAAGCAGAGGGTTGGGGAAGGTTTATGTTGCCTTAGCTACAGCAGCAACACTATACCAAAGGCCACTGGAGCAAACCATCTTCTGATCTTTCCCTTACTTTGCATTGGTTTATTTCTTCTTTTCTTTTCTTTCCTGGTTACTTCACTATGTATTGCTTAGCAACTTTCAGAGTCTTATGCTCGGACATTGCACAACTACATGCATGTTGGCACGGGGTTGTTATCTGACTGCTGGGAAACGATACACAAGCTAAGAGCTATCTGGGGAGTAGCGAGAAGTCTGCTCACACATCAGTGGCTATGTATTCATCAGACTTCACAAGTTGGCGTGGGATGTTTCTGAGAGAGAAATCAACATTTCTAATTTCAATGGGTGTATTTTTTTGTTTTTTTTTCATTGAGAGCACTAGAATAACTTTTGTAGTCTATCTTATTTGTTTTGTTTGGCCTAAGGGAAAACATGGAATCTCTGGCCTTTGGTTGTTTATTACTGTCAAAAATTCAGATTGAAAAATGAAAATCTTGCAATTTAGTCTCCAAGAAAATATCTAAAAGCATCGCTATGGTGGCAGAGGATTTCATTTAGTTATTGAGTGCTGAATTCATCTCACTTCGTCTTAGATACCTAAAGTGAGATATCAACATTTGAGCCAATTTCCCTGCTCTCCTTTTGCAATGTAGGGAGACAAATAGCTTTCACGGTATGGTTCATCAGATTTATTTCAGACCCCCATTATTGGACAGCCTACTTACAGCTCTCCACTAGCTGTAAGAGGATTCTAGACAACTGAGACTAGATTCAGCCACCTCCTCATCACAGTCTTGCAGATTTTCTGATGTATCCTTCCTGGTTTCTACCTTCTACTCCAAAAAGGTCTTCAGTAGGTCTTGTCTTATTTCTGGCCAGTCCTGTGTAGATATCTCGGACTGCCCAGAACTCCTCAAATGGCACCAGGCACCTACTAATATGCAACTGAAACCCTAGCCTGGACTGTGATTGCTTAGACTATGCATTGGCCCGTTAAGCACCCGTTGAGTCTGACTATAACATTCAGATAGTCCCAGTGTTTGTTGCAGTTGGTGGCACAATTGTCAACTCCCAGCAATGGTCTGCTTTGAGTCAGGATCAACATTAAACTTCATTTTCCCTGATGGCACAGTGCTTTATGGGAGTTATGGTTTATGAGACTGCACTTGAATTTGTCTAGCTTCAGTTTCCAGCCACTTCTTGTAATGTGCTTCTCTGTTAAATGTAAAAAGCTCTTTAACATTTTAACCTTTTTATTGACTATAACTGAGTTGCCACTAAATCTTCTTTTCCTATATAAATCAAACTGATTGCTTTAACTCTCTTAATGTGTTTTTCCAGGTCTCCAACATTTGGGGTTTTTTTGCTCCTTCTGAATATTGACTCCATTTTGTCAACTCTCTAGAAACACACATGCTGAATGCAGGTCTTCTTCTATTAGGCATCTCAAAGGTACACATCTAAGTCTGACCACATCATTCAAAGCAGCTTTCAGTCAGTAGAGGGAAACAGGTCTCTCCACAGGGCAATGCATCTGACTTGAACTTTTATTTTTGAATGAAATGAACCACTGACTGGAGGAGGCTGTATCAGTCATGAAGGCAGCTGAAAAGCACAGCAAGGCAGATGGGAAAAACATGGGAAACAAAGTCTGCCAAGAAAGTGTCTCTGAGTGCAGATCTCCCATCAGTCAGCCTCCAGGGAAATAACAGGAAACCCCAGTGGAGGTTGGACCCCCATTTTCTTACACAGTCTGGGTAAACTGAGATAGTTTTCTCTGTGATGTGAGTCAGCTTCTCTAAAACTGCAGTTCAATAGGACAGTAAGCCTGGATTTGGGCAGTGTTAGTAATGGACTTCTAAAAAAAATGTGATGGAGACACATTATTTGCAAATTTTTGCAAAAAATATTGCTAAAGATTTGCAAAAAATGCAGTGTCAACACGGCCCAAATGCATTCTGCCAGCTTTCCCTTATCCAAAGCTTGTTGTTGTTTTACTTCCATGGCCCATCTAAAGATGCCTTGGACACTCCACTAACATGATTTCATGCTCACAGGCACACCGGAGCCAGCTGTGCATGTGCCGATACTACCAGTCAGGATACTAAGCCAAAGTTTCAGGAGGGCTGGAGTGAATGGCAGGGGAGTCAGGTGGTGAGGAGGAGGAAGCTGACCAACAGGTCATTTATACTGCTTTGTGCCTGTGTATCATATAGAGATATGAACAGAAACTGTGTCATCACAGGCAGCCTGCATGGTACTAAGTAATAACAGATCCAAGGGAGTGGTTAAAGAGGGTTACCTCCCTTCTCCTCCCCAGCTCTTCCTTCCACATAAGCGTTACTGATAAGGAGAGTGATGCCAGCCCCTGGGGTACCATGGCATCCTGCTGATACTGCCTGTGTTCGGTGTCCAGACACCATGGTGGCAAGGTGCACATAGCATTAGCACTTTGGGGGCTGAAAATAATAATGTGGCTGATGCTGGTGATACAATGACAGGATGATAATTTTGCTTTATGCCTGTTTTAGCTACAGCCTCTCTGTTTGCTGTCATGGAGGAAAATACCAATTACCCCCTGTAGGGAGGATAGATTACTTGATGCTGCATCAGTCACTCTACCACTGGTAGCAGGATAACACAAACTCATTTCCCAGAGGTCTCCAAACAGCTGTCAGAGAATAATGACTTTCAGTTGCTACTAGCCCACACCGACTCTGAAGCAGTGGCCTAGAGGCAAAAAGACTGAATCACATTACATATCCCTTCAGCTTTCAGATGTGCCTCCATTTGTTCTCTAACACCAAAAGATTTAATTAATAAGTTTTATAATTTTTCATGGCATGTCTCATTTGTGCAAAAAATGGTCTGGAGACCAATTTCCAAGAACTCCTTCTCTTTAGGAATTTTTCCTGTGATATATACTAACACACTACTTATTGGTATTTTTTTCTTCTGTTTTAAAGCTTAAGGAATAAAATCTAACCACTCAGTACAAAAGTAAGCTTCCTTAATTGAAAACTGGTATTTTTACATGGAGGAGAAGGCATGTAAGTAAAAATACTCAGTAATGCATCATCAAAGAGCAAGACTTCAAAGCTAAAAAGAAGCAGTTGTAATGCCATGCCTGGATGTCTAGATTCCCCTCAGATTCTCATATCCCATTTTTGTAACTTTTTATGTTGCAGTTGAACTGAAATATCCATTCCTTGGTTTTGAGTTTTATTTTCATTTCTGTCCATCTCTCAGTATCTGAGGTCAGACTTGCCTCTCATTTATGTTGTTGCATGGAGTAGTCTCACTGAAACTGCTGAGATAAAGCCAAAAAATGTGAATAATCAGCTGCCCAAGCTGTATGAAATTATTTCAGGTGTTATTTCCCTAGCAGATGGACTCTGGTCATGGTCATGGTATACTCACACCCCTAAACCTGTGATCTTTATCTGCCTTTGATAGGTTTAGCATACACGGTGCGTACCCACAGCAATAACCCTTGGAGACAGTAGTACTTATGTCTTGCAAGCAGGAGAGAGGACCACTGAAAGATGGAAAATAAGAAAATTACTGTATCAAAGTAATTTAAAAATCAGCAAACAAATTTGTTTTAATCTTGTTGTAAACAAAGCAGTTTACAAATAAGCAGGTTTTTTTACTTTATAAATGGTGAACTCAATACAGTGTGTTTCCACCATACAAACCTAGATGATAAAAAAGGATTGGATTTTTTCCATTACATTGACAGCTAGTGTTCCAGCCGACTCTGGGTTTATGAAAGGATGATGATGCTTTGATGGGTTGGCAATTGGCAGTTGGCTCTGGTATGGATTGGAAGAGCCATGTGTTGACGTCAAAGGAGGAGCAAAAGTTCACTCCAGAAGTCCTTTGGGTTTAGCAAAGGCATTTCTTGTTCTTGCAATTCTATCCCCAGTGATTTTAATGATCACCAAATAGCAAATGAAAAGCTTAATCCTTCCATCCACACAAGTCCACTAGAGGGAAATCAGTTTAGGGAAATCTACAGAGGTAAATTAGCCATCCTCTTCCTGCAAGGCTTGTGAAAAGAGCTGGAGGCACCGACAAAAAATACTTACATGCTTCAGGAAGAATAAGAAGAAGGGTCAGAGTGGCCAAATATTAACCAGCATCCATAGTCCCTGCAGAGGAAACACCAACAGCATCCAAGCAGCAACCAAATCACTCACATCTACAGGCATCAAAGGCAGCAGAAGAGGACCTGAGCACCTCCAAGACATTTGGTAGGATTCAATTCTCTTACTTGGCATGTATTCAACATAAATGTCTGTTCCTGGGCCAGCTACCATGGCTCCTTTCAGTAGCTTGGCCATCCACAGTGCCTGACCATCCCAGCTGCTAGAACAGTCCCTAGCGTTATTTTGACCTGGGCTGTCTAGTGCTCTTTCAATGGCCTAATGGGCTCAGTTCAGGGTGGTAGCAGTCACTCTGGGGCAACCTCACTACGTTTGAGGGGAAGAGCTTTTACTGCTATTCTTTTCCCCTCATCTTTAGTGCTAGAGAATGATCCATGGCATTTTAGTTTTCTAGTGCAGGCATAGCCTGGAAATCTGTATCAGAGTTAGTCACTTCAGGTTCTCTTTACAGCTAGTGGAAAGAAACAGGCACTTTCAGGGTGCAATATCAAAGACCTTGTAGACATTAGGATAAGGAAAAATGCATTCTGAAGTGCCTGTATTTCTCCATTAACTATAAAAACAGTCTAGACACTTAGCTCATAGGCAGAAATTGACAGTGTGAACATCTGGAGTTGGTTGGACAAATCCCACCTCTCCTGACAAACATTTAGAAACTTCTTCCATAAATACGGCATTAGCGTGGCCTGCATCTGTAGCACAGTTGCAGGCAAAGATATTTTCCCTTATTTGTTTACCAAATATTTCAGGCAGAAATTTATTTCTCTAATGAATAAGAAAAGAGGACTTGTTATGAAAATGCATAGTTAAATGCAATGCTTAATTTAGAAATAACACAAAGCTTAGTCAAATAAATAGAAATGTTTTTTGAGGTTAGCATAATCTGATATAGAAGGTGGTTGCAAGTGTTACTCACTAGGAAAAAGACCAAGTTATCAGAGGCTGTACTGGAAGGATAGTCTCTCCCTGACAGACTAGGTGACCTACTACATCTTTTCCATCTGACATGAAGCTGGAGTGACACAAAAACTGTCTGATCCAATATGGAACACGCCCATAAAAAGTTAACTTACCAAATTAATGTGAGCACAATTGATTCAGTGGACTGAATTTTTAGCAGGTCAGCATTTTGCATGTCTGACTGCAGTGTTTCTGGTAAGACATGTACTTACTGCTTTTCTGTGCTATCTGGGATGCTTCCACTGAAATGCTTAATGTTTCAATGAGGGGAAAATCAGATCCCAAAAAAATTCAAAATCCCATCCTTAATCCCATGTTAAATGTACAAAATGACATGACGTTTAGCCTCAAGCACAAATGAAAAACTTGCGTGTTGTTGATAACTGGGTTTAAATAGAAGTAGCTAAGCCAATGCTGCCCTATATTTTATCATCTTCACGCTCTTATTGATTGCAGACAGCACTTAAAGCATTCCTGTGACTGAAATAGTCATTTCATGCTGCGTATATACATGATTGTGTTGATTCAGTGAATGACAGTGTTTTGTAATTTGAAGCTTCTTCCCCTTGATAAACAATTTGTAGTAGAAGTACTTTGGTGAGGTGAGCAGATAGTAAAATACTTAATGCAGCTTGTGAACCAGTGCAGGGATGGACTTGATTGCCTTGACCATAGCCTGCTTTTGTGAGTGATGGAGCTGGGATGGGAGGCCTCCCTTGCTTCCAGCAGCCGCGGAGGTGCTGGTGACTGAACCACCTCCCTCATGGTACAACTTGGCTGTAGTTGGTCTTCGTGGTGGGGCAACCTGCACCCATTTTGCAGACCTATTCCAGCATAGCATACCCATCAGCAAGAGATCCCATAGCCCTTCTTTTCCTGAGTGTGAGGAATTAATGGCAGATGAACATTACAGCTGGGTTCCTAGATGACCTCATCAAGTTCCCCATTAATGGTGTTGGGTTCCCCTCTGGCACCAGCAGCGACTGTGTGTCTTGTTTTCTTTCCAAACACAGGAAATCTCCCACCTTAGGACTCTCAGACAGGATGAATGATTCACTCAGTGCTCCACTGCCCCTTCCTCAGGCTACAGCTGGGGACTTTAAATAGAAAACTGTCTCAGACAGATTGTGCACCGGGGAAACCCTTTTATGACCCAGAAAATGCTCTTTGCACAGTATCTGTTTCATTGTCAGGGCCACAGACTTCCCGAGCTCCATCCCCACTCCCCGGCCTCTGGCTGCCTGACGTCAGCAGTATTTCCTTGCATGCCTGGGATGCCTGAAATTTCTGGGGCTTAGCTGGGAAACAGAGAGGATTTGGGGAAACAAGGGTAAGATTCAGTTTTCTTTCCCGTAGGAGGAATTTGCTACCGGAATGACTTTGTTATGCACTGGTCATGTTTACTCCCCGTTTTGCTACAGCTCATTCGACTGCTCAGGCTGTCACAGTCTGCAGATGTTTCCTGCCCAGACCCTGGTCTGTAAGAGCTGGTGAGGTAGAAGATGGCCCAGTAAAAATGTGGCTGCTTAGTTTTGAGCTGATGTGTCTGTGAAATACCTGGGACTAAGAAACCACAGAGGCAGCAGCACAAGCACTGCCCAGCGGGTTTAAGCACCCCTGCTGTGGGCATGGAACTGGGCAGGGGATGCAGCCTGGTGTCTTCCCTCCATCACCAAGAGCCCTCAGGATTTGTGACTTAGGTAGGATCTGCAGCATTCCCAGGATGAGGCTCTGTCTTCTAGGGAGAATTAGACTGATATTTTCCCTATATAGGTTACTGAAGTTAGATAATTTGGGACATGTCTGATTTAGGAAATTTAATAGGACCAGGGTGCTGGCCTGGAGCCTGCCATATTGATAGGATATTAACCCCATTGCTGTCATAAGCTTTGTCCTCAGACCATCTAACACCCACAAGCAACTGCTGGATAGGGCATGAACTATGGACTGTTCCCACCAGGCAGTTTCTCTATGCCTACACTGGTTTTAGGACAAGACTAGCAATAAGCCATTCCAGAGCAGGTGGCCACGTGATGTCGGGCTCAGCATGAAGGAGTTGAATGAACATCTGGCTGGAGAAAGGAGTGAGGAGCAAGGCTTGTGAGCCACCGACAGCACAGAGCCGCAGTGATGGCATGCACCCAAGACCTGGGGAGGTACTAGTGACAACTGAGTTATGTCAGTAACGGAAAAGCTCTAATTCAGACCACAGGGATGGGGTCAAAATCAGTGCTTTAGTATTGAGAGAAGCAGATTTGATTTGCCACCCAGTTGGCTATCCATGTCCTGGGAGCACCGTGTCTGGCCAGCAGTGGGTAGTTCAGAACACAGCCAGGCAAGAAGTCTCAGTTGCTCTCATATTAAGAATATCTTCCATGAATGCAGATTTCTAACACAATAGCGTGCAGATGAAAAACAATCTCAGGACAAAGGTTGGGGAAACAGCCTGGCTTGGCTCTAACGCTGCATACTCTGCAGCTTTAATCACTCTTATAGCTGCAACAATGAAAGCCCAGTTACAGCCCTGGCAGGGGCAGTGCTGGGGGAAGACCAAAGGACAAATACATCTGCAAGAAGCAGGCACTGATCCAGACCAGCAAATGGTCTGCAATAATAATTCTATAAGGAGGTTTTTCAGTGCTCAGTGGGCAGAGTGATGGCTGGGGGGGGACACACAGACACAGCTCTAGCAAAGGCTCTGTCCCTGGGGAGGGGTTTCTTGGAGCCTGCTGCACCTCAGCCTGAGAAACACATTTCAGGATGATAGCGTATAAAAAGAGCTGTCACTCTCCTTTTACAGCTAGGTTTGTAAAGGAAGGTCTAATCTCTTAAATTAATTGAATAAATTCCTCAGCCCATCACAGGTGTAGCAATGCTATTGCTACCACACAGGCACCACTGACCACTATCTACGCATTTCAGGAGAGTGAAACCGACCTAAAAAAAAACAGGATCTGCTTTTAGCAGTTTGAGAGACTTTTCTTCCTTTCCTTACAGTTCCTGTCTTGCTTGTAGCGTCAGACCCTGGCAGTAACACAGCGTCAACTGTTTGGTCAAATTTGCCACCTCCTAGATGCTTACAAACTTGTTGGCCTTATCTCACCTCCCAGGAAGGATGCCATGGAGCCTCTGTCCCCTGCCTCCAGCTTGTCACTCTCCCAAGAAGGGAAAGGCAAGCAGCAGGTTGAGCCCAATAGTGAGGAGGAGCAATGTGCTAAAACGGCCTTGTTCTCTCACGCTGTCATCAGTAGCTAAAAGAGGGGTGTGGGAAGCCTGCAACACTTCTGTTAAGTAAACAGGACAAAGCAGAGCAGATAGAGTGGCTCTGTATGGGAGCCATGTTTCTCTGCTTTGGAAATGTTTTTTTCTGTGTCCTGGCTATTTGTTCCAGTCCCTGCCCTGCTTTTCCGCCTATTGCCTCTTTCCTTCCTGTATCTTGCTTTTCCACTTTCCTCCTCCATCACTGGTGAAAGCATTGTGGAATAGGTTGATACACGCGGTGCTCATAGTTTGTGCTGCCTAAAGTTATCATCCTCCGTTTTTCAATCCACAACAGACTTTTCAGCTCTGACTCATTACCGCAGATCCATCCAAGCAGTCAGTGACAGTGCTGTGGGGACTCACACTCAGGTGGTGCCAAGGAACTATGAGTATTAGCTTGGTTAATCAGAATTAGGAAATAAACCATTGGGCAAGAGATGGCCAAGACAGTATTTTCCATGCAAGCAATGTTTTCCACCATTGGTTTCTCAGATAAAAGGCAGGAATTGCTTCCAAACAGATTGTAGGGCACAGGTCAACAAAAATGATCTGTTTATAATTTCTACTGTCAAAACAGTGTATGTACGTAGATTTCAAACAGCCTTGTAATCTGCTATTATCTTTTCTATGTTTGTTTTCCAGCTGAAACCTTAAATGGCTTCTCAGATCATGCCACTGTGCAGCGGACATGTTCCAGCTCCCGAGTGCTCTGTTTGGTGATTAAACCCATGTCCCTCCATGCCACCACTCCTAGCCAACTCTGCAACCGGGTGTGCAGCAGCACCCCTCTGCATCTCTCTCTGTTTCAGCCAGGGGAAACACACAGCTCGGACTCTCTGACTTCCACTGGCATAAAAAGATAATTTGGGGAACCCAAATGCCATTTTGGCAGTAAGGCCAGGGAACACCTCTTTGACTAGTTAAGCTGGTGACACCATGTTATTAAAATGCCTACTAATGACATGCTAAACCAAAAGTCACAGCATGGGATAGTTGTTTAGGTATAGCATCAAGATGAATTTCAGTGGTGACCTGCTGTAAGAACCCCAACCTCCTGGCTGGCACCAGACATGTACACGACACAACACTCCTATTTCCAGGAGCCAACCTCCTGTCTGTCCAAGTCATGTTACTGCACAGCCATTGATGCTATCCCATATGGCAGCATAACACAAGGTGACATTAATGCACTGAGATACATCAAGGAAGCAAGAAAGCAGGGGACGACATGTTGTTTACATGTCATAGGTATTACCTGACATCGCAAGAACACCAGACTGGGGATCAGATTATGCAGCAAGGTATTTACAGGCCCAGGGAAGATAGTCCAGCACCAAGTCTTGACAACAGCAGTACTCACTAGCAGCTGCCTTTAAAGCATCATTACTGACACTGTTACTAATGTTATTAGATGCAGACATTAGTAGTTATTACTAGAGCTCAGGACTGCACAAAACAGAGGGAAAATCATGTTCGTGATGTTGAGATTGACCTGCTAACATCATTTGCAGAAAGTGTCAGCAGACTGTGCTTTTCTTCCATTGCAGACTGCTGTGCACATAGCAGGCACAGGCACAGGCACGGCTCCGGAACAGGGGCAGGTTGTGACAGTGCTAAGAGCTGTGCAGCAGCTCTGCTTCATTGCAAATAACTAAACACGTGCTCTTAGCTGGGACGTGTAATGACGTTTATCCCCCTTTTGCCACCCTATGCTGGAAGCAGGGCAAGTCCCAGCTGGGGAGATGGTTTGTGTGCAGGAGAATGAACACAAGCCAGAGATATGGAGATAGTTTGTGTTCACTTTCCTGGCTTGGTGGTACAGGAAGGGCATTTCACCCTGTTTCACCTCATAGGTACCAATGGGGATGGCGCTTGGTCCAGCTTTGCTGGCTCCCACGTGCCCAGCAAGCCAAAAGCAGCACTGATACCTGTGGTAGATCTGTCAGATCCCTATTGCTAACTTGCAAAGAAAAAATATATCTTTTTGCAAAATACGTCCCTGTTTTGGAAAGCTCCCGTTACGTGGCTAGTTGGCATACCTTAAGTTTCATTTCTCCCAATAAACTAAGGGTATCCTCAGAGGAGAGGTGGTCCTGTAAGGAGAACACTAACAGGGGTCTTAGGAGATCAGTCTTCAATTGCTGTGTGTCTGCCAAAGACTGCCACAGGCGTGTCCCTTTATCTCCTTCCCTTAATCTTCCCAGCCCATAAATAGGTATAACAATAATGTTATCTCCCACTTTCTATTTACCTTGTCCATGTAGATTGTAGGCTGTCTAATGCTCTGTATTTCCTCATGGCAAACACAGAAGGAGTGATTTATTAGTTCTTATAGCAAAGTTATAATATAAACAAATATGAAAAATCTTGTGACCTGAGATATGTAGGTTCGGGTAGTCAGGCAAGGGGACAGCAGTAACCCAACCTGCACCAGCACTCCCCTCCCTAAACTGAACCTCACCTCTACCCCTCCAGGTGCCCATGCTGATTCCTCTTTGATCTCACACAGTTAATTTTCCATTTGTCATTTCTTTCCTTTCTTGATTCCAACTCCATTTTGGAAACAAAATTTGGAACAACTATGAAAAATATGAGGACAGCTTCTCTTCTGGAATAAACTGGCTCTGCTGAATTGAAGCAGAATATACCTACATATACTAGCCAAATCCCTGGCCCCTAACATCAATATTTATTAATTTCTGTACCAGGAATGCTAACAGCAAGTTTTAACATGGTGAAAAGCAAATATTGATCTGTTTGCTTGAAACTCAGATTAGACTGTGTCCATAGGTAAATATTCCTGCTAGCAAGTAAAGGAGAGGTTATTTCCCCTCCCCCCTTCCTGAAGGGAGGCAAACCAAATAAATTAAAAAAAAAAATCTATTTGATACCTAGTGAGTTTTTAATTAAGGAGGCACCAAACCTGAGGGAAACAGAAACCCTGGGGAGCTGTCAAGTCACTGTTCTGGCAGGTTTGTGGCAGGGAGCATGGCTCATAAAGACAAGTACCCATTAGTGCTTCCACTCTTCTGAGTGGGGAGAAAATGCTCCTGGGGGAAACAAGATCAAACTTCTACATGAGCAGAGGCAAAGGTACTCAAAAAAAACTGGTTGAGCACAAGCATTTCACATTTCAGTCTTTGGTTTGCTCCTCAGCTCTGCTGCTTCAAGGCAATCATTCCCAGTGCTGACACATCCTCCCGTTCCTCCCGGGATGTCTCACATGGAGATAAAGACACAAGGCCAGATTCTTCCTGGAAGGAGCTCCTCGTTCGGTATTACTAGAGTCTCTGTGTGGCAGTCTCCTGCCAGCACCCAGAAACCCACGCCAAGGCCACCCCGAATCCATCACAAGATGGGTTGCAAGGGTTGCTCCAGGGTGATGGGAGAGCTGTGGGCTGACAGCACAGGCAGGGCCCCTGGGCTGCACGTGTCCCTGCCACTAATCTTTCGTGCCTGCACAGGGCAAGCTCAACTCGGTAAGAACCAATCCACCTGACAAGCTCTTGGAGTGCTGCAAGGGTTACTGAGGGTAAAGATTGCTCAGGACTTTGCCAAACATTAAACCTGGACAGAGGACAGCCAGCTACTTTTTCTGTTTTGTGCTGATTTTGCATTACTGCTAATTTCTAGCCCAGCATAAGGTACCTTCAGACCTGATGCCACACACCTCTATTTCCACCTCCATAGCACTGGGGACATATCAGCCTCTTGGCTTCCTGAGGACAAAGTTCTCAGTTCCCAATGGCTTCAGGAAACCTCTCCATCATGCCTCTTGATCACAGAGAAGACTCTCACTCCACTTCTGTCACTTACCACAGTAGCCCTATGGTGGATGGGCAGGATGTACCCACACTATAAAACTTCCTCATACAGGTGTTGGTTACCCATCGAGGTGGTTTCATCCCCCTTGACAATGATGAAAGGCTGAATTAAGATCTGAACATGCAGTTCCAGGGAGTGCAATTGGTTCAAACAGGCTGCTAAATATCTCAACAACCTTCAGCTAGCAACAACAGGTATATGAATGTCTTCCCTGCAAATAAAACAAACCTCTTGCTTTTATTAAGCTTATTTTTCTTTCCAGTATGGAGGAAATCTACCAAAATTGGAGGTAGCAAATGCGCAGGCTCAGTTTAGTTATGTGGAGGGACTAAATTCAGCTTTAAGTCATCTTCTTACTCCTGAAACCAAGAGGAGAGTATAGTCAGAAGTTTGCTACTCAGAACCTACCCAAGGCTGGTCTATAGCCACCTGGACTGGTTCCAGAGGGACTGGTTCCCTCTTGGGAGAGGGGATGGAAATATCTGTCCAAAAGGGCAGGGACACTCGCAGAAGGAGGTGGCCCAGATTGTGAGTGCTGAATACTAACTACAACTGGAAACTGCTCTTTGCTGGTGGATTTTGCATGTGTTGCTGGTGGGAACCAAGTTACTCAGTGCTCAGACATTTCAAACCTGTGCACAGAGCAGTATCCTACTTACTGGTACAGTCACATCTGCTCCCTCTGCTCCTCTCCTTGCTCCTGCTCCTCCTGGAAGAACACTGCGCAGCACCAACAGTTTGACTCACTTCTGCCTCTGTTCCCAAGATTAAAATCTAGTTAAAATGCAAGAGATGTTTTTGTAATTCTTGAGAAAGCAACTGAAGCATGTTTCATCTTTTTCTCATCTCTGAGCAAGGCCTGTGGTGTCTTGGTTTAGCCAATAAATGATCTAGCGTGGATTGGGTTTTGCTTCATACAGCACCTAGCACACTGGGCATCTCACCTGAGACAGAAACAATTAGGGAAGAACCCAGATATGGGTCATGTGTTTCCCTTGGTTGCTCCATTTCTTCCTGTAGAGAATGGCACTTAACCGAGCAGTAGACAGGATAAGGAAAGGGTTATTTCTTTCACCGCACATCAGGAAAGATGCTAATTTCTCCTGTGGAGGCTGTCTCAATGAGTAGTCACTTGTTCCTCTTCTCCCATACCACATATTATTTTACAAGTTCACATTAAAAAAGGTTAATGGAGGAAGCAAGCTCTGACAGTCATTTTCACTCCCCCAGAATGATTCACTGCATTGCTGTAATTTAGCTCAGTGTAAAGGTCCATATAACAGTAATACCTATACAAACTAACTGTTCTCAAAATCTTTTTTTGCTTTTTCAATTTCAGTACATTTTTTTTTCCTTGACCCTTCTGTGGATGAACTTTGTCTTGAATAAACAGCAACATCTGGAATTCAGCAAAACACACCATAAAGGGAATAATATGTCCACAGCAGTTTTGCTGGAAAGGACAAACCCATTTATTACTCAAATGAAAAGTTACGATTGCTAAATGTCAGATGAAATTAGAAAAAAAAATTGAATCCTCTCTGTGTGTCCTTTGTGTCCTTGCCAGCTTAGTGTGTGTAGAAAGCTGTCCCTCTGTTATCACTGTTCTGTCTTTCTTCTTCCTGGCTTTGTTGAAAGTCTGCAAGGACTTGCTAATTGCAGACACAAGATCAATTTGGTTACCTTTACACAGGGGCAGAGTTGCAGGCAGTGCTTTTTTTGCTCAGATAAGGAAAATACATCTGACAGAGCGTTTGTGATCAGATCATGCCATGACTCTAACCAAGCTGCATTCTCATTGCACCTTATCTGGTTTGGGCTGAACTCAGAGCCACAGCACCCTGCAGGCTGGGCTGGCTGGTGAACTGGTGCTTGGAGGCAATCAGCCACCCCAGGAACCCCCCTGGGCTGCTGGGGACAGACAAGGACATGCAGCTAGTGGGGTAATGGGGAGAAGAAAGCACTGAGCACCTCAGAAAATTAATGCCAAAAGTCATCTCTCCCTCCCTCCATCCTCCCAGCTGAGCAGCACACAGATCCTCCAGGAGGAGCAGCACCTTCTGCACACTCTGAGATTGCGATGGCACAGGGCACCTGAGCCCCAGGCACAGTGTGCAGAAAGATTGAACCCATCTCCCTTTGCTTTGTTTTTCAGTGGGCAGCTCCTGGTTTCTGGTCTAGACTTGCTTTCTTCAAAGCACCTGTCGAGGTCATGAAGTCACAGCTCCCATAAATCAACACAAGCTGAACACATTAATCCAGAAACAGAAGGAGGTCTTCAGCTAGTTGGGCAATTTTTGTCGTAGGAGATTGGTTCAAGGATTGAAATGCTGCCAGCCTGGAGAATAAACATCACTTCAAAGGGTGACTCTCTGTGCATTTTAATTTTGTGCAAGGAAACATCATTGGTTTTAGGATGGTGGAAGAGAGATTGGATTTATTTGCACAAGGCTGGGGTGGGACCTGCTTCTATGCCTGCTTCTTCCAAACATTTCATATGTGATTGCAGATGTATTTCTGATGGCCAGATCCACCAAAAGACATGGCACTCTCAGCCCTACTGACATTCCTGGGATCAGGCAGATGACTTTTAAGCACATGTGACTCTTTTAGTTAAACCAGTAAGTTTAAAATTGAGTATTACTGGCTCCATCTCAGCTAGAAAGCTAACCAGTGTATGCCATTAAGCTGGTGGGACATTGTTTTTGGCCCAGACCAAACTGAAGGCACCAATGCCCTCCTCAAAAGCACTGGGTCTGCACCTACAGCCCAGATCTGGGCCACCAGGGTGATGATGCCCGTGGCATTCTGCCACCTTTTGTGTGTCCTTTCACAGCGGTGATGATGTAGAGAGCCTCTTATCACTTGTGTAATCAAAACCTAAACAGACTTTAGCCAAGCTAATGTATTAGCAAGCAGCACTGTGGGTAAGCGGCATAATACTTTATGTAAATAAGTGAGAAGTTTTTCCTGTTTCCTCTTCTTCCCCATGGAGAAAACAGAGGTTACATCCATACTAATAAACTCAGCCTGCAGGTCCGGGATTGCAGGTTTAGGCCTCCAAACTTGCTCACATGTACTGTTAAATTGGCAGAGCTGGCATAGCACAGTTCAGGTCTGGGCTGTCAGTACTGTCCTCGCAGTCCCTGTGGACAGTTTAGGATTCAGCAGGGGCCAGAGGCTATTCCCAGCTGGCTGTTTGGATGTGGCCAGCCTGACTGGAGATGTGGGGATGACACCCGTGGGCAGGCCACCTGCCTGAGGCTGGAGAACTCTTCCTGGCTGTTTAAATTCACCAGTGAGGATATACCCTAAAAGTTTATGTTTCTGTCCTTGGGATAACTGCAGCCTGAGAGCTACCCTGCAGGGCAGAAGAGACAAACTCACACCGTCCTGGGTGATACTGCAAGAAAGCAATACCTTAGACCATAAGTAAGTAAAATTATATTAAATATAATGTAGCCCTCACTGTGAGCAGGAACTGCTTAATAGTGTGGGTTACACATCGGTTAACCACAACAATCCCATCTCCATGGAGTACATAATATTATTTTAGTTAACATAACTACCTAAGGGTGTGCTTATATAAGATATTTCCTGCTGCTGGCAGGGCTGAAGTCTCAGCAGAAGTTGCAAGGGACCCTCCCTTCCCCGGCTGGGTCAGCCACTATCCCAGGGGCATCCCCACCTGCCACCAGCTCCTGGGAATGAGTGCCTGGGAAAACAGCTTGTTTTCCTCTAGAAAATTATGGCTCGCATCCCCCCAGCTGCAAAGGACAAGCAGCCAAAATGGCAGTGTGTACTTTCAGCTGACTGCATGCTCAGGGTAGGACACTGAGCTGGGCAATGCCTCTGTCCTGGCCGGCTCCCACCGAGCCCCCCTCACCTGTCAGGTCCTACAACGTGTTTGGACCTTCTCTAGCCCATTTCACTTCCCATGCATGTCCTCAGCAGCCTGGTGCAGTCACACTGAGTTCTGCCAGGCAGCAGCTCTGCCTCACCGCCACGTCCCTGCCAGTGATGGGGCAGAGCAGAGCACTGGGGCACTGCCTTCAGCCTGGCCTGGGCTCCCAGGCTGCTTGGGAAATGCATCGGCCTCAGTCCCCCTCTCTCACTTCCTCTGTTTTGACAGCTTTTCAGGGATATTCCTGCTGCAGACTGGGCATGGTCCTGGATTTTTGGCAGCTTTTCAGGTGGGGGAGTTATTTTACACCCAGCTTGAATGGTGGGATGCTGGGATGTGTACAGTATCAGGGAAATGTACATTTTTATAAAAGCCTTACATATGAAGGCAAGGTTTTACAGCAACAGATAGGGAAATGAGGTGGCTGGCTGCTGCTTGCTCCTCTAGTTTCAGGAATCCTCCTCCTTGCTAAGGAAAAAGAACACATATTTTATATTTTACTTGAAACCAAAATAGACCCAGGATATAAATGGGACCATGGATCACTCCTGGTATCCTTCAAGAAAAAAAAAAAGTTCCACGAGATTCCCAATTCCCGTAAGAAGCAATGAAGCAGACCTTCAATTTCCAATAATAAGCCTACAGTCCATATAAACATATGGTGCTGTTGGGTTGGAGATGCTGGGAGATATAAATCTTCAGTGGCTAGTCAACTTCATGTTTGGTATGTGCCTTGCCTCTACTGACATATCACATCCATCCAAGGACCACCATAAATTTTAAATATTTCACATACTCTTGATCTTTTTTCTTACAAGTACCTGCAGGAATGCAGCATTTACCCCAGTACATGCAACACTGTTATTTATAACCATGGACCTATCAAGATGTTTTGGTTTTTTTTCCCTGAAATCTTGGAACAATTCAACCAAATGAAAAACAATCATCTTTCATTTCTTTTATTTAATGCATTTAACTACCAGGGCTGAGAATGTGGAAGCAATCCCAATATAATGTCATCTCAGATGATACTGAATTCTTGCAAATAATTTATCTATGACCAGAAGGACAGATTCAGTGTCTGCTGTATGATCTACAGGGAACCATAAAGAGCCTTGCCTCACAGAATTGATGCCTGTGTTCAGCCCCTGCCTAACAGACCAGACCTGGCAATGCCCTAAACTGTGCAGAAAGTCACACATGATCTAGGCCCCCAGCAGTATTGTACCCACAGTGAAGCTTGGCAAAGGCAAGCATCTAGAATTATCCCATCCTTCCACACTCCCACATTTTCATTTCATTCACTTGTTACATCTTTTGCTAAACAAGAGAACGGGCTCTTTGCAGAAGGAACATTTGCTTTATTCCAGGCTTGTACAGCGCTTGGCACTACAGGAGCCTGTCTCATTCCAGGCAGGGCTTGTTATGGCAGCATTGCAGTGTGAATAATAGCTGTGTTTTGAGTTCCTGCCTCCCTTCCTCTTACTCACATATGCATGCACATACCCAGGCTCTCCAGGGCCCATTAACAGCCCCTCAGGAGGCTTGGTTCTGACTTAACTTACACCAATTTTATGAGTAACAAAATTTACCTTGATAGAAATTGCTGCTGATTTATACATGTACCAGAAATAGGCACTGGACAGATATTGCTGGAACTGGGTACATGTGATTATCCTTTCCAGGAGATGAAGAACAGAAACAGAAAACTCAAACACAGGCATAAGAGGCAGCAGAGACAGGCGCTTACAAATGCAGTTGTGGAGTGAGCCCTGTGCCAGCCTGACCTGCTCTCCCTACACACCCTGGGCACAGTTGGGCATGCATGGGTGGTGCACACCGGTCATACTGCTGCTTCTCCTGCACCTGCAAGGAGGCCAGGGAGTGCAACAAGCACTACCCTCAATTGTTACTTATCTCACTTCCAAGCAGGAAGGTATTTTCACATCAGGTGAATTTTTGCAGCTGTAGGGATGTTTTCTTTCCCCAGTGGCATACTCTGATTTGCTTGTGCTCAGAAGCAGTAAGGACCAGGTTTGTCACATGCTTCCCTGGAGGCAGAGGGATGTAAACCAGCTGGGAATTGCTAATGGCTTGTAGGAATATGAAGAGAAAGATTACATCTTGGTAAGTGCAAGTACTGGAAAATCAAACTGGGTTAGTTGAATCCAGGTAGGAGGTAGAGCCTCCAGCTGTAGCCATGAGGTGTCCTGTGGGACAGCAAAGACTTTCTACAGCCCGATCCTTCACCCCAGGTTCTTCCCACCAGGGAGATCACGTACCTTCCTCCCCTTGGGCAGAGTGAAAGGGCTGCAGTCACCCAAGGATGCGCTACCAAGATGTGAAGGGTGATTTCACATGCCACGAATCTGTCACGAGGTTGCATGGAGGGTTTCACACCCCCAGCTGATCCCATCCTCCCAGCTGCCAGACATGGACCCCACTGCAGCTGTACTGGTAACTGCACAAGGTGCAGAGTACCAGTGAGGCCAGGCTTTCCCAGCTGAAAGATCAGGCAGAAAGGTCTCAGCTCAACACATGAAAATCAGGCAGACACAGCCTGAGAGTCTCGTCTTGCTGAACTGGTATGTGTCAGAAAGGAGCAGCTCCCCATTCACCCCAACACATCACAAGAGAAATTTTACTGTTACTGACAAGTTAGGAGCAGATGGAATTCACTCCAATTGAAACTGAGGAGTCCCAGCAGCCAGGGTCCTAGTGCTGTAAGAGTACACTGTTTATAAAGAGCAAAATGTAAAAATTCTGGTTGGGAAAGGAAGGCTGAGCCAAAATGAGATCACTGACTTATTGCTGTATCGGAGCATAAGCTGGGATATTTCTTCTTCCTTTCTCTTGCATGTAATTGAACAGTTTTAGATGGTATGTTTATCTGTAAGAATAAAATTCTGCTCAAGTGCCTTCTGCTTTGTCTGTTTTCCAATCTAGGGAGAACAAATTAATTTTAAAAGTCCAGGAAGAACCTCCTTTATCAGCTAAAACATCCCCAGTGTTCTGAGATAAGGATTTATTTCAGCAATTTCAAAACTCTTGCTGATCCTCCCCAGCGTGGGGGTTGCTGGACTCTAAGATTCAGTCATAAATTGTGCAAATGCTCCCAGCAATTTTAATTAATGTAAAATTTGCATTTTAATGAAGAGGGTGATGGAGCCCTCCAGCAACAGAAACAATTACATATTGACTTGACGAAATAGCAGCAGGATTGTTGCAGTGAGCACATTTAGCTTGGTTTGTGATAGACTCAGTGTTTTCTTGCACGAAAGCTGTGGTGATCCAGCCCTGCCCACAGTTAATAAGCAGAGTTGCAATGCCCAGGAGCAAATGCCTGGGAGTCCTGCTGATCTGGGCAGGTTACATCAGGTGTTAGCACCTTCACCCACCTCTTGATTAGATTTGCTCAAGGAGTAGAAAGTGAAATGAGGAACTGAGCCCTCTTTTCTTCCTTGTTCCTAGCATGGGTTCCTGGATGTTGTCTGGGAGGATTCAGTGGTGACCTTTCTCTAGCA
The DNA here is from genome assembly GCA_035590215.1 of Microhierax caerulescens. NCBI lineage: Eukaryota > Metazoa > Chordata > Aves > Falconiformes > Falconidae > Microhierax > Microhierax caerulescens. The sequence goes on along the minus strand of JAVJGJ010000059.1, from coordinate 34,345,953 downwards.
CTGGGAGCACGAGAGAAGGTATTCTGCAGCATTCCTTGCTTTTTCATATTTGCTGCCCTAAACAGAGACAAATGGCAATTTAGCTCAGTTTCTTGGTTCAAATCAGCACAAAACATAGAGAATTTTTTTCACCACTTTTGCAATCCCTCCCTCCAGTAAAGCAATTTTCACTTTTTCCAGGTGATGATAACCTGCATAACTGCATTTCAATATGCAGGGCCTGCTATGGAAGCTTTGAAAATCTACAGCACTTGGCAACATACCAAAAGGACAGTCGTGGTTTTTTGTATCAGAGAGCTTGCCTGAGCATGCATTCCTGAGAACAGGGACAAGGCACTAGAAAATGTTTTGCATCCAGAAATTATCTATAAAGCATAGATTAAGTTTAACATGACAGGAAACATTAAGACTTTTCATCCTGTTGAACAGAGAGGAATATAATATAGTTTCCTAGCATGTCTTGCTGTTCACAAGATAATTTATACATTTCCTCTCTCCAGATGCTTTACAATAAGTAACAAATGAATGGCTTGGGTTTTGGGGTTTTTTTTTCATTTAGACAGGGACAAGTAAAGTCTCAGCTGAGAACTGATTTCAGATCATCTGAATCCAAATTCAGTTTTACTTGTGTGACCACTCTTTTCTCCAACACATCAACCATCAACCCCAATGAGCACTAGAGCTCTACTTATGCCCCAGCCCTTAGAAAAAACAGAGCAGGCGTAGTGTCAGTACAAGTGGCTCTGACTCATTTTCCCCCACTGTCCTTATCTTCCTGTGAAGTTACACACTGGGAATTGGATCTCCCCAAATCTCATTCACCTCCAGACCATTGATGACCAGAATAAAAGGGGACAAACTGGCAGGAGCAATAGAAGAAGGACATTTTATCTGCATATCACAACAGAAGAGCTATTTAGTCAATCTCTTAAGATGATAAGAGGGTGAGGTTTACACTGTAAAGTCTGGAAGAGAGCATTGCAGGCAGATTTAGCCAACCACAGTAATGTTTTTTTTTTCTAGACCAACCTTTAAGAAGACCTTTAAGTCCTGACTGTACTACATTTGCTAAAAACTCGGCTCCTCTTAGCCTAAATAGCAACTCTCCTCTCCCCACCCTCATTGCTGCGGTCTTGACCTCATGTGCAGTCTGTGCGGTTATGCTGGTATTATCTGATCAATCGCTCTGTACTTTCACTGCCTCCTCTGCTCACTCAACCCCTGTTTTTTCCACTGTAGGGATAGTGGTACATTACTTTTTGTTGTTATTACACCGTCAAGTGCCATCTTGAGCAAACCTGCCTGTAACGTATAATCTCTACCTCAGCAATCCTTCCTAAGCAGTGATTTGCACAGCCACTTGCAAGTAAGAGCATGTCACAAAGGGAGCATGGGAGCATGCAAACCAAAGAGCACTCCTGAACTCTAACCAAGTCATTACAGAAAAGGAGGCAGCTGGTGTTGGGGCCTAGGTTCTACTTAAGTCCTACATTAGGTGCTCAAGTGAGGATCTCTATTCTAGGAAATGCATCTCAGTCTGTACTTGATCTTTACTTCTTTCATTCTTCTTGTTCTATTCACATGGGAAAGAACATTTTGCTACTTCATATCTGTCAGGTCTAACTCATCTCCCCACTCAGTAGTCCTCATTTTACATCTCCCTTTCCCTAGCTCTGACACAGCTGTCTCTATCTGTCAGTCTTTTTTTTTTTTTTTTCTAAACCTCATTAATTGTCTGCTTGCTCTAGCATTGCCCTTCCCTGCATATTTTCTTCTTTGGAATACCATACCTGGATAGTTTTAGTAGCTGTGCCTTAGAGAAATCCATCCTTTCCACTCTCCAGTCTCTGAGCTTCTCAGTAGGTGACTTTGTTGTTTCCTTGATTTATCAAAAGTCATCCTTTTGAATACTGACAACCCTGGCAAATGATATACTTCTGTTTACTCTTCATGCAGTTTAAATCAAATCCACTTACAGTCATGCAAACTGAGGCCATTTCCTACAACCAGTTTTCTGTCATAGCCACAGCATGACCAACATTAGGTAATGGCAATCAGAAGAGTATCTCCAGTCTGGTCATTAGTCAATTACATCTAAAAGAGACAGCAAGAAAAAGTGCAGCTTATTTAAGTCCTAAAGTATTCCCTGTAATTATAATAAAAAGAAAGGAGAAGGGACAAAATCTTGCCTGCCCTCCTGAGAACCAATGAATGCTCTGAAGCATGACAGCAAATTCTCCAGTCTAACTTGCTGATTTATAAATTTCAGTGAGTCTAATATCATACTGTTCGCTACTTGACCCTGTTACCCACATCAGCCTCAAAATCCAGGTACCTTTAAAGTGGACGAAAGCTTCCAAGCTCAAAGAAAGTTACGCAAAGGGGTCCTTGAACCTCTTCTGTCCTCATGGGCTGTGGAAGAAAAGCACAAGACAATTTATTACTGCCCATTTCTTGGTATCAGGAGATCATTTGAAATCTTGAAGAGATTTTTCAATTCTGTGTCTCAAAATGTAGGGGAAGTTATTCCTTACAGCAGACAATAAATGAATGTCAAAATAGCTGGCTTCTGCAAAGATCTAATCATTGTTTCCCAGTTTTGTGCTTGGGGATTTGAAGAAACTTTTAAGCTGAATGGATGCTTACAAAATGATAACCAAAGACACACTAACAGAAACATATGCAAATTAAAATTTAAAAATGTCTACTTCCCTGGCTGCTCAAGGGAGGGCAGCTTTTACAAAATGTTATCAATATGTGTGCCTCTCATATATAAAATCCAAGCTTGAAAAAGACAGCTTATAATTGCCACTAGTTCTAGAAGGACCACTGTGCAAAAGATAGTATGATCTCGTTGTTGTACATATAATGCCTTGCTTTAGCTTACAAAAAATGTGCTACATTTAGAGGAGCAACTCCACTCAGGAGCTGAAAGTTAGTTTCTGATTAGTGAACCCCCACCATCAATAAAGCTTCTTAAGGATAAACTCTCCCCTAACTTACTGTTGTGTTGCTCTATACCCACAGGTTTAGAATTTACCTATTACCTCTTACAAGAAGAATGGTTTTCTTTAATCAAAAGTGAGAAAAAGTCACCATCTGATCTTGTCACCTGATGAAAAGGGGAAGACAGAGATATAAGACATTTTGGGAAACAGTAGATTTGTTCCCCAAAATGAAGTTTCAATCATTTCAGTACATTCATCCTATTACACATGAGATAAAGGTGACCTGCCTAAATTGTATTCATGTTTTTTCAGTTGTAGAGATACTTATCTTGCTGGCAGATGTTCAGCTCCTTTTCCTGCCTGGTGGGACATAACGCTTCAGGGAGGTGCCCAACTGCAAAACTACTGGCATTTTTGTGGGACTCTTGCTGCTGCCTTTTGACACTTCTCTCCTGAAAACTCACTAATGCAGAACGTGCAACTGAGCTTCTTCTCAGTCAATAACCCTTCAGCTGGAAAGGACTGTCTTTCTCATTTGCATGCAGGCCAGCCCAGCAGACAGCACAACCTCTCTGGGCAACCTGCTGCAGGGCTTGACTGTGCTTATGATAGAAACCTTTTCCCCACATCATGTTTGAACCTCCCAGGAACATTTTATGACCACTGTCTCTCTACTTGTTGATGCACACCTCCAAAAAGAGCCTAGCTCTGTCTCCTCTGGCAGACATTGGCAAGTTGTCATTAGATTCCCCCAAAGCATCTCATTTCCAGACTAAAAAAAATCATGTACCTTAGTCTTTCCTCATAGGACAAGTGTTCCGGCCATGGTCCCTGACTGACAGCACTGACAACACTTACCTGAAGAGTACTCCATGGCCACACTCTTAAAGTACCTACCAGAAAACTTCAAATCCACAATTTGGCTAAAATGAAGAATTGTTTACATGCAGCATCCTGAAATATTTATTTCTTATGATTGTCATGCACAACTTAGATTATCTGGCAGCATATGGGAGCTACTTTTGTGGGTAGGTGGCAATAATGGTTAGGAAGAGAAAATGACATATCAGACTGCAAAATATTTTCAAGCAGAAAAAAAAGTAGGTTTTCAAGGGCTTAAATGTATTTCTGAAAAAAATCTGCTTCTCTAAAATTAAAACCTGGAAGTGAAAAAAATTTTCAAACATTGGAATTCCAATTTTCAACCAAAAAAGGGTAAGTTTTCAGTTATCATTGATGTAACAGCTTTTTTTCCCACCAATGGGCAAACAACTTTCTTGAGTAAAAAAAGTTCTATTGCACTCTTGTGAACATTAGTCATGACAAAACAGGTTTTTTTTCCTAACCAGCTCGTACAGAAGACATGATCATTCCCATCGCATGTCATAAATTTGCACAGTAGAGCACTCATGACAGTCCTCTGATGGGGCCATTTTTTAAACTATAATAAGTAGATCTCCTCAGCCTCTCCTCCAGTCTTGTCGTAAATCTGTCACACCAGCCCCTGGCTTTCCATTTCAGCCTACACACACCTGCCATATCCTATACTTTCGCTAACATACTTTATTTGTGCATAGCAGCTTTCCTCATGACGATCTCACAGCTTGGATGCACAGCATCATCCCTGCCTGCCTTTTGAGTACTGCTTGACTTCCCCTGGAGCAGGATGAGAAGTGCCATCAATGTTGTAGTGGTCAGAAGTCATGAGAAACAGCACAAGCTGCACAAAAAGGCTCATCTTTGCACTGTGCCAAAAGCCCCTCTTCGGGTGAGGTCCCCATGGCAAAGAACTTGTCCTGGAAGAAGGGGCAGAGATTGTAAGAGCAGCTGGTATTCTTTAGCCTTGGCCAAGACGAGAAGGCGAGACCAAGATCATAATATTGTATAGGTCTGACAAGAGTGTCAGTGTTTTCTTTCCACTTTTGAACTGGAGAAAGGGTCGGAGCCCTTTCAGTGCCATGCTCCCTTGGATCAAAACAGAACTCACCCAGCAGCTCGTCCTCCAAATCCGCCTTCCAAACCTTTTACCACACCATCTGTTCTTATTTCTGAGTCTGGAAAACCTCATACCATGCTTATATGTACAACAGACCATGTAGCTCTTACCTTAAGACATACAGGTGCCCAAACTGAGCTGATGACCCTCAGGGTAGAATTGTGGTCTTGTTCCTATTTTAATGCCTTCTTTGGGGCATGGCCAAAATTCCTGCCATCAGAAGTCACATTCAGAAATTTTTCATTTTCTGAAAATCCCCCTCGCACCTCCAGCACAGCTGACACCACGGTTCCGTGTAATTCCTGCCTCCCCAGCCCCTCCTTGTCACATCCCAACTTTCCTGGCTCCCACAGTCATAGCCTGCATGCTGCTCCATCACAGAACCCAGCTATGGCACACATGGAAAATATTCTGCAGTAGATTCAACACCTGGAGAGCTGCAGCACCTACTGCCTCACCCTCCTGTGCCCCAGCGTAGCCAGTTCTCTGCAGTGCCAGATCCCAGAGCCATGAGGGCAGTTCTGTGGGGCTGTGATCTCTGTCTGTGCTGACACCCCATGTGCCAAGTATAACCCTTTGGCACAACGTAGCATCCACCTTTCAACTAGAAACCAAAGCAACCTGGCAGGAAGCCTAACCTGTCACTGTGAACCATGCAGTGAAGGCTTCCCAGAAAGGGCTTCAAGGTCAGTTGAAGGTGTGCATCAGGCTCCAGCCTCTTGCCTTTGCCCAGGCACATCACTCAACATCTTCAGGACTCTTTAAGAATGACCTTCGAGAAGGCACCCCAGCTGGTCATGAGCCTAATATACTGACCCTGTAGCAGAAAATAAACAAGAAACCCAAATGTCATTAAGTCTATGAGTTCCCTCAGAGCCCCTTGGTGTAGGCATCCTCAAACAGACTGTTTCTCTCTGTTGACTTTACTGGAAGCCCCAGACAGCTGGCTCACAGGCATCAGCTCTACAGATGCCCACACTCAGATATTTGGATCCCCTGCTCTGGGCCAGGTGCCAATGAGAAGTAAAGCCCTGTCCCTTTCCACCCCTCCAGCATGCCTAGAGCTGCCTGGAGATCGCTGAAGCTGTTCTGCAGAAAGGGGATATCTGGGACCAGGCTCCAGCTCTGTGCTAAGCCCTCCCCAGCCAGTTTTCCCTCATTGTTTCTGCTTCCTTCGCCACACCACGGTGGCACCAGCAGAGACCACTTTGGGTCATTCCGACGGGGAGGCAGCCTGCAGAGGAGGAGTCAATACCCAGTTTAGAGAAGTCAAAAGGCCTTCTAAATTATGCCAAGGGCTTTTTTAGCACTCAGCAGCCTTAGGATTGGGGGAGGAGATCAGGAAAATAGCTTTGACCCACCCTCCTCATATCTCCCAGCTCCCCAGTTTGTTGAAGAGACCCAGCTGAATGCTAAGCCTCAGATTTTCACCCAGAAACATTAGCATATTTTCAATACAAGCATTTTCCATGCAACTTGTTTAAGATTTAACTTATAAAATCAAGTTTGTGTCATCTGCTGCATCCTGCTGTATGGGCATAGCTCAGCACTTTTGCTGCTACACGGTACCATGTCGATGGCCATAGGGCTGGTCTCTCCTAATCCCTTTACATGTCACCCCCTTTGAATCCGTGCCCTCTAAAAATGTGTTTCTCGTGTTGCATTGCCTTGGCCTCTAAGCATTTATTTGAACAGACAGCTACAGCTGGGGATTTTTGTCTCTGCACAGACTGAACAGCTGCTTGTGGTTACACCCAGCCCAGCTCACAGAAGTGCTGTTCTCTGCCTTTGGTGGGAAGCCTGTCAGGCTGGGAGGAATGAAATAGCAGCAATCGTCCAAGTGTCATCGAAAAGCAAGAGGAGCGGGCGCACAGCCCTGGCCAGGCAGGCAAGGTCAGCAAAGAAGGGGCTGATGAATTACACAGGACAAATGTGGAGCTCACTGAAAGTCATCGATGAAAAATGGGGGCTTTTTATAACACAAATGGTAGGTGACCCTGGCTGAGGAACGGCTGACAGCATGGGAAACAGTTCTGCACAGCCAGGCTATACCTCTTCCATGTGTCTGGCGGGCCCAGGGGAGGGTCGCTGGGTTGTGCACATGCCTAGATATGTTCATGGCACTTACGGATGTGCATTGAGCACAGATGATGGCAACAATATCAGAAATTTTTACCACTTGAAACCGGAAAGTTGCAGAAGACTTTGCAAATACAAACTGTGCCCTTCTAAGAAGGCATCTGGTTTAACACTAGTGGATTAGCTGCCAGGAAAAGGAGTGGTCCTGCTCTTCCATTATCCCATCCCTGCGACCTATTCCTCCCTCCATCATTTTTGCTGAGCGACACTGGAAGTTTTGTGGAATGGCTTTGTTGATTTGGCTGGGAATTAGCTTAGTTCTTGTTTTAGTGGTTTTTGATGGGCTGATTTTCAAGCCTAACCACTGACCTGATCTGGTATAGTGAGCAGGCACAAGGGCAGGCACAAGCTGACCCAAGGAATTGAGTTTAAAACACATGAAAAGAGAATTGCCTTGTCTGTGCAAGCAAAGCCAAAGAGCAGACAAGATGTCATTGGTATGGGCACTACAACCTGGCACAGTTACATTTTTCATGCAGTGCCTTGCACTGTGTGTCAGTACGCTGATGGTGTTGCTGCAGTAGAGGTTCATGACTACGCAGGAGAAGACTTCCCCTCAAAGAACCATCTTCCAAGCAAGCCTTAGCCTGCAGCTTGTGTCTCTCTCTGTAGAAGTGTAAAATCTGAATTGCTCTGAAGGGGGTGAGAAAACAACCTAGATTTCTTGCAGAAATGATCCCAGAGACACCAAGATTTTATTCCTCTATCCAAAAACTTGAGTTGTTCAGATGCTGTCCTTATCAGGGGAAAAAATCAATGATGGTTTTCTCTCTCCTCCCATTTGCACAACAGGTCTTCAAGGAGACACACACCCAAGATCAAAATTTGGTGTTGCAAGAGATATGGTGATTTGAGTTTGTTTTCTCATCAGTTACAGATCATCCTGAAATTTCTAAAAACTGTTGCTTTGCTAAGATTTAATTTTTAAATTTTAATCTGTGATATTGAACAGTGCTGTGAAAACAAATCAAAACCCCCACTTCAAAATAATAATAATAAAAAAGATGTTTTATTCTGAAATTACGCTGAGACCAAACACACCTAGGTGATGGGAACCTTCTTCTCTTTGAAGTAAAATTTCAGGCTAAATCAACAGAGCTTTGCAAAGCATTTTCATTGCATGGGACTCTTTTTTCTAATGCAAAATAATTTCTCAGTGAGTTACACCCCAAAACTCTGGAATGTGGGAAATCCAGATCAGAAGCAAGGTGTGAGTGTGCCTAGTTGGGCTCTTTGCTAACTGAAATGAATTAAGTTTTTGCTGTGGACTGGAGATTTTCTCAAAGGTGGGGCAGTGAGGTGTTGTCTCTGGTGAGATTAGGAAAAGTCTTTTTTCCTTTCCATTGCTGATACCCCAGACAATATAAATGTGCAGAATGTGATCCTGTAAGAGCTTTCAATCTGAGCTGAGGCTTTGCATTCCAGCTGTCAGGTTTTTACTTGTTTGCCTTGGAGACTGGCTTCAAGGGATACGATGGGAGAGATAATTGGAGCGGAGTGGCTGCCAGCAAGCCCAAAAAAAAAGTTTCAATAAGAAGTATTTTATTCTGCTAAGGATACTTATATGAACAAATGGCACCCTTGGGTACAAACCAGAAATAAATCCTAAGCATTTGTCTCCCTCCCTCTCTCTCCATATACCTCCCCTGCAGCAGGTTTCATACCACACACAGCATCGTTGCATGCAGATTTCTATTGATGTTTCAACGCCTCACCTGATGGGCCCCAGGAGTTTTTGGGACCAGACTTGCCATACTATTAAAGAGGCACTGCAGATCGGAGGAGTTCAATAGCTGGAGATGAGCAGGGGCCTGGGGTGTGCCCCTCCCGGGTACCTGCCTCCCCTTCTCATCCTCCCCAGGGCATCACTACTGTTGCAAGATCTGCTCTGGGGAAAGGCTGAGCCCTAGGGCTGCCCCATCTTGCTGTCCTGCCTGATGGTGGCCTCCAGCCCTTGTCCACCCCCCAGATCTGGAGGTTTTGCTGCTGTGGCTTGTCCAGTGCAGAGATAAGAATAAACCCTGAAACTCAAATAGGACCTCACACTTTGAACTCTGTTTCCCTCCCCGCATCAACCCAAATCTGGCTTTTACAAGAGACAAAAGGTTTTCAGGTTATGCAGGCCCAACCTTTGAAACATGTTCCTGACCAAGTAACCTCCTTATTCATTATTAGCACTTCTCTAAACAAAAGCTTCTGGAGGAAGCACTGTGTTTATGTGCTGAGCCTGCCGTGCCTTCTGCTTCAGCAAGTCAGGAACACGAAGTCTGACTGCAAGAGCAGCCACAAAGTCAAAGGGAAAATAAGTCAGGGCTATGACTGGCTAATTTTAATTTTTTGCTGCTTAGCCCTGCCTTCCTGTGTCCCCTACCAGCAGCTAGGCCTATAAGCTGGATGAACTATTTCAGCTGGCCTATTCAAATCCCCTAACCAGCTCTTTAGCAAGATATTTAAGTAGCACAGTGCAAGAAAAAAACCCTGACACTGCACGTTTTGGTTGCTACCACCAAATGCAGCTTGAACTCTAGTGAAGATGTGGCCAGTTAAACCAGCTTTTCCATCCAGCAGCTGAAACCCAACATAAGCATATTGTGCCTTACAGTTGTGATGGGAATTGGGATGCTGAGAGCAGTGAGCAGCACCTCTGGCCATGCCAGCAGTTCGTGTCAGCCCTGGCTGGGAGCTGCTGCCTCCATGTCACAAGAGCCATCGAAGTGTGGCTGCATGCCCAGTCCTTGGCTGCAGGATGAAGGACATCCCTGGGGCTAAAGCTGTGCACAGCGGTAGGATCAGCCGCTGACTTGGGGAGCGACACTTCGGGACCAGTCCTCCCCACACCCCGACAGCATCACAGAGCTGGTAAGGGCTCTCCTGCAACTGCATGGAGCAGTGGGTCAGCCAGCTGCTGCAGCTGGAAACACAGCCAGGACAAAACGTGATCAGTTTTCAGGCTTCTCAGGTCCCTGCCCTGGCTCCCTGCAGGAGTATCAAGCACAGGCAGCCCTGATTTAGAAAGATTTAAGATGCTGTGCCCTTTGCCATCATAATTGCTTGCTGTGGTGTAAATTTGAAAGTTCACTGTCCCCTGCCTGGCCCAGTCCTGCACAGCTGATGGAGCTAAGCAGCTGCACAGTTGGTCTGCCCTCAGTTGGTGACTGCATAGGAAGCCAGAACCCACTTCTGCCTGGCTCCTCATCTGGGTGTGCCTCTGCTCTTTTGCCCTAAAGCTCTCCGTTAGCTTGCAAAGGCAAAGTTAAACCCTTCAGGTTTATCATTTGAATATGTCTCTCTGCAGGTCTGTGTCTTCATTAGTAAATGCATGTATGAATTGCCACTTCTTTTACACGTATCCTTCTTACCTTGTCCTAACAGGAAAAGCAATTAATGACACCAATATTTTCATGCCCTTCTCAAGTGATAAATGACTTTTACATCAACTATGCAAAGATCAGGGGAACGTGCAGGGCAGTGTGTTTCACTGCATGTTGCAAAGTATGATAAAACAAACCATGTTTCCTCTTTTTTGCTGAGTATCTAAGAAAACAAGGTTTCCTTAATTAGAGTGTTTGCTATGACACTTGTTTCTCAGCAGGAGGAAGTTAAAAAAATGAAGCTCCTGAACACCATTGGTGAGTATAAATTTGTTTTTGCTTAACGTTACTATTATTTTCCAGTCACGTTTTTAACTGCTGAACACTTCCTGTACAGGATTTCCACCAGACTCTTTCTGTGTACTTGTCCCAATGTGCAGTTATGTCCATCTTTCACTAGATACAGGTGCTCACAGACAGAGAAAAACTGATTTTTTAAATGCTTATGGTGCTGTAGCAGAACCACGTCTGAATGATCTTGAGATAGTTATTTATCCAAGGCTTAAATATTTCAGAAAAATTGCAAATTGATTTTTGTTTTAGTTTTTAATATCAATAGACAGATTCTGCTGCTAGTGACATATGCATGAAACCTGAATTGACCTCTCATCATGCTGCTTTGATTTCACTAATTCACTTGAGTGTGGTGTTTATGTACACAATGGGAAAAGGTGTCAAAGCACTTTGATTTATGCCAGTTTTATACCGCTCTCACCAATGCCATGGTGTGGTTTATGCTCTGGGATGTCTGGGAGCTGGTCGTGCTGTGGGCTCCCTTGGAAAGACCTTAATGTCCCACAATGGCCTCTCCCATGGCTGGGAAGGGGCAATCTGCCTTCTTAGATCCCTGTCCAATCTGTAAGGGCTATCACAAAGTCTCCTCTTTGCACTTTTTGGGCTGTAGTTTGGGGTATAAGGCATAACAAAGAGTGAAATCTTGGAAGAATGCAAAGTTTCTCAAATAAAAATTCCTTCAAAGTCAAGCCCAGTGTGAGGCACTCACAGAAAGCATTTCAAATAAGCACAGCATGAGCAGTCGTGTGTTAAAATAGCCCTTCTCCAGGTAACCGCAACAATAAAATAACTACCACAGCTGGTACGTCTCAAGCAGACCCAGCAGGAAAAGCACGAAAATGCAGAGCCCTTTGTGACAACCCCGGGTGGCGGCTGAGGGTGCTGGAGAAGGGGCAAGGGGCGTGAAGGGACTTGCCAGGGTGCTGTCTGCATCGGACTGGTTTCTGGGCTAAAGAGCCTGTCAGCTCACTGCTGTTCGGAAACCTGAAAAGGGAAACCCACAAATGCAGGCACGAAACAGCAAAGCACAAGGAAGAAAGCTCATTCCTGCTTTATCTAAACAGAGTTAGCTGTTGCTTGAACCCAAATGGATGGCAGAAATGCCCCCGAGGTTAGGATCTCAGTTTGTCAGCTCAGATTATCCTTGTGTAAATCCCACAAAGCAGGGGGCATTCCTGCACACTGGCAGGGGGCTGCTTTGCTTACTCAGCCACCAAAATGCCTGCCAGGGTTTCTGAGCATGCTTTCCTCTGGCAGCATGACTGCGCATCCTGAGCTCAGCCCCGAGCCCAGCACATGGTGCTGTGCCACGTCAGGCTCCCTGGACCAGCATGGGGACAATAACAACAAAACCCACCTGCTCTTAGGGGAGAAAGATGAAACCACAGTCCAGAGAGATATAAGGGCTTAAGCAGGGTGGGTCGAGCCTTTCAAAGTGCTGTATGATCAGATTTGACAGAAGCAATGCTAATAAAAGGCCAGATACTGGTAGATTTTAAAGCACTGGAAATAGACTGGGCAACTTGACCGGGAGTGAAGGAGGGCCCTGCAGCAGCAGTGTTTGAGGGGACGCTCCAGGCTTAGACCCTGATGCTTAGGGCTTTCAGCCCTGTTTTAGGCAAGGGTGGGAGGCTGATCTGAGTTATCCTGAGTCCATGAACATGTTCTAAATGTGCTGAGAAACTTCCTGAAATTTCTAAAGTTTCTTGAGAAACTGTTGGGATGAGAAACATGCCATCATCATAATAGATGCTGATGTTGTCTTCTGGTGAGTGCTCTGTGCTGAGGCTGAAAATATCTCAGTTCAGTTGCTGGCACTGCCTCAGACTTTCTGGGTGATGTTGAAAGTAAACCCAAAATATCAGACCAGTCAGACTAAATGTCCCATTAACACAGCATCCTTTCTTTGGCAGGAGCTAAACTAGGTGCTGGGTAAATTGTTTAACTAATATTCCTATGCTCAAGGATGAGAGTAATCCTTTCTTCCTTCTACTGTTTGCCTGTCTCTAAAGCAGAGCCCTGGTTTTGCTCTGTGTTTGTACAGCACCCAGCAGAAGAAGCCCCAAGTCTTAACTGTGTCCTTGCTGCATTCAGCTGCAGCTCCTCTATCCTCTGGGTGGCCATGGGCATGGCACCACGAAAATGCTGCTTTCTGTAATTTAATCTATCATGGTTTGTCACTGAAGAGCAAACCTTGCAGGATAAATCAAAATACTACTTCCTCTTTCTTTTTTTTTTTTTTTTTAATAAAATTCAGAAATACATTTCCACTCCCCTCTGGTTTTGAAGATGGTTTTATGAAAAGAGTTGGCACACGAGTCAGACAGCAGTTTCCCCTTTACAGGTTCATAATGTGAATCACACTCTCCTGTTTGAGCTTCATACCTCCGCTATATTCCTGCCTGGCCTACCAATAGTGTACGATACAGTGAGGATGGGCAGAGGACGGCCACTGCTACCCTCTGGGATAGGAGACAGTAAATCCTCCAGCACAGTTCCACTGCCCTCACTCAGCATGCAGGGAGAGTGCCTGTGCCAGGCAAAGGTGCACAACTCTCCTGCCGCAGAGCCAGGGGTTAGTTTGTTGTGATTTAGGGAATCCAAAGGTTTTGCTCAGGTGTCGTGCCAAACCCTACCCCCAATGCTTGTGTTGTCACTGATAACTGTTGCAGGAGAGAGCCAGAGGAATCAAGCAGTAAATTCAAGAGAATTAAGACCATCTGCTGCTCAAGACTGCCAGCCCACGGCTCTCTGCAATCAGTTGGGACAATCAGTAACAATATCCAAGTTAAATTCCCTTGAAAGCCACCTAAACCCAGTCAGTAACACTGTCTCTCTCGCATGCAGCAATAGGTAAAAACCAACCGAAGCAACAATTTTGCTAGACATCCTAGAATTTCTTTACAGAGTATAGTCAGATATATGTATGTAATAAGCGAATACATTCATAGACTTACATGCACATCTGCTGGTTGGATCTGTGTTCTGACATCAGTTGAGTACCTGTCCTAAGGAAGCTCCCCACATAAATGGGCATCCATGTGAGTCTAGTTTCCATAACCTTGTAAATGATGCTCTGGATTCAGTCTCTGGGATCCCAAATATGGACAAAATGTGACCAGAGACAGTGATAACACAGTTCCTTACAAAGGTATATTCATTATTTATAATTTAAAGGCAAACACCATCAAGGGGACAGTAAGATCATTTATAACTGGACTGCATATGGCTGAAAGGTGAGTGTCCTCTTAACCTCTTTCTAAATGTCTCTGAGCTGAAAGTTCTCCTGTCTCAGCAGCAGTTTTCTTCAGAAGCTTGCTAGTGCTATTAGAGCCTTTTGCCAATAGCAGCTATAATTACATTAAATGGGTGATTCGCAGAGGCAGAAGGAGGAGAACAACATGTGCAGAGCAATGTTACACAACAACGCGAAGAGTTTGCACACTTCTGTCACTCCAGCAAACCACTTACAATGACACTCACATACTCCTATTTTCTCACTGTATTTTGGAGATAAGCCTGTTTTGAATTCTTCCGTGGGATTATCTGATGGCTGCAGGCAGCTTGATTCATTGCAGCCATTAGAGGGGAGCTGGATGACCCCTGAAACAATTCCCTGCTATGAATAGCCATTGTGATCCCACATGAACAGCAGCACAAGATGTCATGCATCCTTTCCTCAGCTTCAGAGAGGGATGCTCTGATACAAGAACTTAAAACAGCATCAGTTCTGTGAAATGGAAGTGACTGCAATATGCACTGCCTCTTCTCTTGGAAGCATGCTTGTCTTCATGTAAGTGCTTTTTACCTCCAAATGCTGCCCTTTCTCCCCAGGCCTGTGCTGTAATTAGAATTCTACCTTTAAATCTGAGTGCACTTTGCAGGCTTAATAAGGCAACCAGCAGCAATAATGGCAGTAATTACAAACGTGTGCAGTGTTCAGAGCTGAAGAAAAATACACTAAAGATGAAAAATGCCATCACTCAAGATTTTTTTTTTTAAACAACACAGGCAGAAATGGGCAAGTTTGTGTGGCTATAAATACCACAAGCACAGAGCTTACATTATTTAGGGCACGTGTGTGATGAGTGTTCCTCTGAAAGACTCTGGGCAGTGTTAAAGCATGAGAGCACAAGCGATCTGGGAAATATCAAAATATTATAATCTGCTACGGAGACACACAGCTTTTCTTTATGGCTTGCAAAAATATACTCGAGATTCCAGATGCACTCTGCTGCAGGAGTGCCTGTTTATGGCAAATTGAGAGTGCACAGGGAGGTATTGCTAAACAAGTTGGCAATGGATCAGCATAAGCAACTCTGTAACAAGTTATTTTAATGGTATTGTATATCCTGTCCTGAGTGTCATAGTGAAATGTCTCAGGGAACAGTTTGTAACAAGCACCTTACAGTCATCCCACATGTATCATCAGGATCCAAAACACATGCAAGAGCGGACAAAAGACAAATTGGTAGGGATCTTGGTTGTCATGAGGAGTTCCTGGGCTCTGCGGCAGAAATTCTGCTGGAATTTGGCAATATCCTGAACACAAACTGTCCCCAATAAGCCATCAGGAGACCTCAAGTACTCTGTTTTCCCATCTGCCCTCCAAAGGGCAGAAGGATGAATTGAGTGTGTCTAAACAACAGATTGCTGTAACTAATCTTCTTATTATTTTTCATTTGCCAGTATCCATGAAGCATTTCTCCCAGTAGCTTCTCTCAGACATTGCTAAGCCTGGTCCGTAACAGAACTGGGAATTTTTCCTATTTTTACAGCCTGGGAAATGAACCGTGATACGACAGAATTTCTCTTAAGCTTGATTTAACTCCAGGCTTCTCCTTTCTCCAGCCATTGTGCAATGCGAGTCCAAGCTGTGCACCCAAGAGGTGCCTAACTCCATGCACTTGGTCTCAGCATATGCAATTCCATGAGGAACAAGCCATTCCAAAGGTTTTGGAACCTCTGCATTTTTTTGCTCCGTGAGCTCATTCTGGACTTTCCCACTTGTTCTTTGGCCTTCAGCCTCTCAGGAGGAAGAGGTGGCACATTTTTTCTGCTGTCAGCACTGCTACCATCTCTGAGCTCTCACATCTCAGCTGGCAGGGAAAACAAGGTCCTAGGCTGAAAACATGGCAGATACTGTTGGCAGCTGATGCAATTAAGACAAGACCTTGTTCTGCAGAAGCAGGCGGAAGTCTACACAAGGCTCCCCACCTCAGATACGTCAAAATTAAATGTTTCCAACCTCAAACTGCATGCTGGTGTACTTCTCCAATGCTGTTATCAGTTTAGGTATTGTTGGCGGTAAGAGAAGCAGCCCTCTTGACATGCAATGATTTCACATAGTTGAGAACAGGAAAATAAAGTGGTCCTGAAAAAAAAGTCATTTTCTGGACCTGCTCTGAGCTCTGATGCTGGAAATGCTCTGTTCAAGCTACCAAGGCAACTGCTGCAGAGATGAGGCTCCAGGTATGTGTTAGATTCACCCTTTATTGCATTCTGTGGAAAAGAGACAGGACCCACCCAGGTTGTCCACTGCAGTCCCCTTAAAGGCTGTTGGAAGGCTGAATCTACTGTCTCCACAGGCAGCGAGCCTGGAGGAAAGTCCCCTGCTTAAACACACCAGGTGGGTTAGTTATTCTCAGCCCAGAGGAAGGTCTCAGTCCACCACTGAGGACCCCTCAGAAGTTCAGATGCAAGCAGCTTGTGAAGCCCATGCATGCAGAGGAAAAAGTGGCATTAGGCTCAATGCAGTTGCCCAGCCAGGGGTGCCCAGCGCTATTTAAGGTGCCCTTTGGCCTTTCTTCCCTTACTGCTGCAAACTCTCTGTTCTTCTCCTAACTACTGCAGACATTTTGGCTCCCCTGGGATGTCCCACATGGCACAGGGTGCCTACGTTTCAGCTTGGAAACCAGGCCCACAGTCCTCAAATCCCTGTTTTTTAAAAAATTATCAGCATCAACAAAACAAGCCCAGACATACAAAATGGAGTGCCTGTCAGTTTGTGTTTGTGTGTGTAGGATCCAGTGCATGTGGATGAAGATAAAAATATGCGCCCAAGCTTATGCAAACTTTCTGCCAGGAGAGCAACAGCTCAGATGTACTCACCCACTCACCGGTGGTTTCTGAATCTCGTTTTCTAAATATAACTTGCCTGATTCATGGGGGGAACACAGCGTTTGGCACCTCCTGAGGGGAAACACAGATGTTTGGCTCCCAGTCCCTGGAATTTCTTGAACTTCTGTGGACAAAAGGGGAAAGGCCAGAGGTCAAGCAGCATTATTTATTCTGACCGTTTCCTACCAATTGTTCAAATCCGCCCAGCAGACAGACAAAGCAAGGGCATTTCTTGTTGGCAAGACCCACGGGGGCTGCCGGCAGGGCATAACAAATTCCAGCCATTCTTCCAGGCTCCTGGGGGCTGCCTGAGCCCCACTGAAGAAAACTGACCCTACCAGCCCACAGCCTGCTGAGGAAGGACCTGGCCCCAGACAGACCACCCCGTCCCCACAACACCGGCTCCATTTGTTTGCTGTCACTCAGCAGGGTAGAAATCCTGGGCCTCAAGAGGTGTCTAGACAGCTGGGAAGCCAGGTACCCCACAGAGGCAGCCCCGGTGAGGATGCCCAATGGACTTCTTGCTTTTCAAGCAGGACAGCAAGGGAGAGAGGGAGAAGAAGAGGCATTTGCCTGGACTTTAAATATTTATTTCTTTTTGTGCCATTAATCTTTAATTAAATTAAAGAGGGTGGTAAGACAGTGGAACAGGTTGCCCAGAGAAGTTGTGAATGATGTCCCATCCCTGGAAGTGATCAAGGCCAGGCTGGATGGGGCTTTAAACTACCTTATCTAGTTGAAGGTGTCCTTGTCCATGGCAGGGGAGTTGAACTAGATGGTCTTTAAAGGTCCTTTCCAGCCCAAACCATTATGTGATTCTATGAATTTCAGAGAAAAGAATCTGGAGCACACCCACAATGTAAAATGCACTTGCTCAGAACTAGGTCTGCAGGATCTAGGTAGAAAAAACCTGCAGCCTTAAGAAAAGAGCTGGGACCAGCATCCTCACCTCTTGTGGCTTTCTCCTAAAACCAGATGGCTGCTTCCACAAGGACACAGACTGTCTTACAATTATTTTTCCCAGCCCAGAGAGTCACACATGGCTATCAGACAGCAGCCCACATCCACACCTGGGTACTCACTGGGAGGGTTACCGAAAAGCTGCTGTGCTCTGAATTGCCTCAACCCACGCAGAGCAGCAGCCTCCAGATGTAGCAGTGCTTTCTGTGTCACCAGCAGGTCTGCAGTCACCGTGAGCACTGAGCATGGGGTATCTTCATCTTAAAAAAGAAATCTAGCATGTGCTCCAGCTGCTTTTTCCATAAATGTGCTCTCTACTAAAAGCAAACCACTGCAGTAACAACTGTAATGGTTCCCTGAATAGCAGGTCAGGATGGCATAAAGCTCCCTGGCTGGTGTCCCTGGCATTATTGCTACTCATATAATGGGGGGACACAACAAATGGTGGCCCAGCTCTCCACCCTGCTCTCACATCACCTGCAAGGACCATAACTGAGTGGTACTTGTCACATGAAAACACACCCAGTTTGCAGGATGTCTCTGCCACAGAGGTGGCATTCATTTTATGGTACCGTCAGGTATTTCTATGGTGAGAAGAGATAGGACTGAGACCTCTACATCCTCCAGCCAGTCCTGATCACTGGATCACTAGGATCACTGGGGCCAGAGAGATTTGTGCATCAGCTGCAACCTCCCCTTACGGTGGCACAGAATCACCATCTGGTACTGGGTGGTTTCCTAGCACCAGGGAAGCGTGAATGTGGAGCAATGCTTTCTCTCCTTTCCCTCCCTCTGTCCCTGCCCTAGGCACGCTTTGTGCTTATTCACTGTGTGGGCATCTGCAGCTTCAAGGGCTGCAAATACTAATAAAGATTTAAAAAAATGAAAGCTTCAGCCTGCATTCTTGTTGAATGCAGTCAAGATTTTTTTAGAAAACAGCCCTATTTCATTCACTTATATGTTCCTGCTGATCTAACATCTTACAGAAGTTTGTTGGGGAGCTTTTCAGTCCATAAAGCAGTAGCATTCCATGTTGCCCCTCTCCTCCCTTTCTCTTATACCCAGGCCCCAAGATGGTCACAAATGCATCCTCATCCACCCCTACTCCTCCAACAGGTAGAAAATCTGTTTAGAAATAAGAGCAAGAGCGTGGCCACCTCTCTGGTCATTACTGCCATGCCTGCTGCATGCCAGCACCACCAGGGCAGGCTAATCTGCCTAACCTGAGTCCCTACAGCGAGCATTGAAGCGACCCATCCCAGCTAGAACGCACTGGTGATGATACATGGTGGCTGCCTAATGTGTGCTGGAAAAGACTCACCCCTCAGACACTGAGGTGCTGGAGTGTGTCCAGAGAAGGGCAATGAAGCTGGTGAAGGATCTAGAGCGTGAGTCTATGAGGAGCGGCTGAGGGAACTGGGGTTGTTTAGCCTGGAGAAAAGGAAGCTCAGGGAAGACTTTATCGGTCTCTACAACTATCTGAAAGGAATGGGTAGCGAGGTGGGGGTAGGTCTCTTCTCCCAAGTAACAAGCAATAGAACAAGAAGAAATGGGCTCAAGTTGTGCCAGGGAGGTTTAGATAGGATATGAGGAAAAATGTCTTAACCGAAAAGGTGGTCAAGCATTGGAACCAGCTGCCCAGGGAAGCAGATGAATCACCATCCCTGGAAAAAAGACATGTGGATGTGGCAGTTTGGGACATGGCTTAGTGGTAGATTTGGCAGTGCTACATTAATGTTTGGACTATATAATCTCAGAGGCCTTCTCCAACCTAAATATTTCTATGATTTTAGGGCATGCTACAATCCAAACAGGTGTCATGCAAGGGTTAAAGCAAACAGTGCTGTGTCTTCATCACTGAGTAGAACCAGCCTAACATTTTGCAAGTTAGATGTACCCAGGTCTCTATTTTGTTCTGTATTTCTACAGTACCTAGCACAGCAGTACTTTAATTAATACACGATGTTCCTAGGCATAGTCCCAAAACAAACAAGAAGTTGCAACTCAGCAACGGCAGGCTTAACTGATGGAGCTTAAATTGCCTGCTGCAAGCCCACTAAAATGAAGAGGAGTATGACTTGGTTTCCGTTGGAGCAGAAGCACTTTCTGTATCACTTCTAGATCAAGAAGCAGAGCCCAGGAGGTCAAAATTCTTTGGCCTGGCCACGAGACCTTAATTGGTTGATTATAGGGGCACAAAACAGCTGGGTTAGTACTTAGCCTTTTCTGCAAAGTAGTTTGGTCACACAGTTTGGATCACATCTCCCAAGCTAGCAGCGGCCCTGTGGCAGTATTGCTGGTATAACATCAGTCAGCAGAACCCTGTGCCATGGCAGCACTAGTGAAACTCCCTGCGGACAGCAGGGAAATGCTGTGCACAGCCCTTTGGGGTCATCAGCGTGGCCAGCACGTGAGCTACATTGCTTACAAGTTACAGATCTGGAAATAAATAACTAGCCATCTGCACCTCCGGCTTGTCTTCAGTTAAACTGTATATCCCCCCCTACCACTGTTCAAGTGAATTTGGACCCTGACTCAGTGAAGCATTCAAACATGTGCTCCATTTTAACCACTGTTCTTGGTGGAGCATAGACAGAAAGTAATTGCATGTGTGGAGTTTGTCTTCTACCCTGGCAGGGACAGATGCCAAGCTCATCCTTGTGTTTTTGCTGATGGACAGTAGTAACCATGTTTGAAAAGGGCTGGTATCCCCTGACATGCTTGTCCTCAGGGGAAAAGCTGTGTTGTCACAGCACTGCTCTCTTGTGTCCTGAGTGCACTCCTCCTTGTCCCTGCTAGCTGTCTTGCAGACCCTGGTGGGCTGGTGAACTAGGCTGGATTTGCCCCAAAGTGCTGGTGGGGTCTTGCCATGGTTTAACCCCAGCTGGTAACTAAGCCCCACTCAGCCGCTCGCTCACTCCCCCCACAGTGGGATGGGGGAGAGAATCGGGAGGGTAAAAGTGAGAAAACTTGTGGTTCGAGATAAAGACAGATTAATAGGTAAAGCAAACTCTGCACATGCAAGCAATGCAAAACAAGGAATTCATTTACTGCTCCCCACCAGCAGGCAGGTGCTCAGCCATCCCCAGGAAAGCCGGGCTCCGTCATGCGTAATGGTTACTTGGAAAGGCAAACACTGTAACTCCAAACATCCCCCCTTCCTTCTTCTTCCCCCAGGTTTATGTGCTGAGCATGACATCATATGACATTGAACACCCCTTTCATCAGCTGGGGTCAGCTGTCCCCTCTCCCAGCTTCTCACTGGTGGGGTGGGGTGAGAGGCAGCAAAGGCCTTGGCTCTGTGTAAGCGCTGCTCAGCAATAACAAAAACATCTCTGTATTATCAGCACTGTTTCCAGCACAAATCCAAAACACAGCCCCATATCAGCTATTATGAAGATAACTAACTCTATCCCAACCAAACCCAGCACAGGTGTCTGCCTGGGGCTGCTCTCCGCTGCTCCCTCACGCTTTCGGGGCTGGGCAAAGGCAGTGGGTAGGGCAGGCTGCAGCCCAGATCTGTGCAGGCCCTGTGCAGAGGCTGTCTCCTCCATGAGCCTGCTTAGGTGGAGTGTCCCAGCTCCAGCAGGTCCCCAAACACCACCACCACAAAAGCCAAGGGCAGGGTTCTCTGGCCCACTCCCAAGTAAAAAGAGAAGGAAGGGGTATGAAGCAAGCAGCAGAAAGCTGTCAGTAGAAATGGAGGGTGCTCCATGCCTCAGAATGTCTTTCAACCTTTTACTAGATGAAGCCCAAGTGCAAATATGGTCCTGCTCAGAGCCAGATGATAAGGATTGATGCCATAAGCAAAGCAACCAGCTCTTAAAACACTCGCTATGAATGTGGGAAGCCATTCAGGGGAGCTAGAAATAATGCAAAATGATGGGGGCTATGAACTCAGGAGCTTAGCTCTGGCCTGCTGGGATTTTTCTCATAACTCCAGTCTTAACACATGATATGTTTAAGGGAGATAGGAAAGGAAGAAGGAGTGCAGGGGTGCTGTTATGCATCAAGTGTACATACCACTGCCAGCAACCTGTCACTTGACAATGAAGAGCAGAGTGATGGAGCCTACTGAGTGCATACAGCATGTGAAATGAAGGTGAAAGCAGTGAGGTCTCTGCTCTGGACCACCAGGACTGGTGAGCAGGAGAGAGAAATGTTTGGACTGACTCTCAAGCTGCCAGAAAAGATGCAAAGGAGAAGCTGTTATCCCTGACTTGGGCTGAGGGTGGCTGCTGGAAGTCAGACATCCCTGTGTTTATACTCCAGCTGCCTCCTATGGAAAGTGCACAGAGTCTGGCATTTCATAGGAAATGTAAAACACCAGGGACTTTGATTCACAACTGGGATTTATCTTGGTACTGCCCATGGTCTTTGTAGTAAGGCTCAGATTTTACAGTTCACTGCAGGTTGTGATTCATGGTGAGAGAGGCTGTTAAAAAGAGATTTACGGAAGATACAGGAGAACTGCCCAAATTATCCACTAAGGCTAAGCAGAGGAACAAAGATTTGACTCTGCCTTTTCAAAAGAAAGTCACTTCCCTTCTGCCAGAATTAGACACCTAAGCCCGGTCAGTCCTTTCTTTCCTGCAAAAAGAAAGATGCACAGAGTAGCAGTGCACAACCAGACTGTACCTATACCAGTAAGGTGAGCAGGAAGAGGGCTGGGCCATGGCCCTGGTACTTCACACAGCCCTTGTCCATCCTGCAGGACTCAGCACAGTCTCCAGTATAGTTTTGGCACAGCACAGAAAGCAGCTCCTTATCTGGAAGAGAAGAGACATTTTCATGGAAGTAAGCTAGCCCATGATGTTGGCATCATAATGAGAAAACAGGGTTTGGACTGCTTTATTTACTCATTAGTACAGGTGCAACATCAAACACTGGTTTAGATTCCCCTAGATTCAAGTCTTGCATCACTACAGTGAGTGCAGACTATATGATATGCAGAGATAGGGCTCTCTTTGTGTCTGCTGCTGAAGGAGTTCTAGTATTATAAAATGAGTACACATTTACTGAGGCAGACACTGGACACCTCATCCATCAGCCCTGAGACTCATAACCCCTAGTACAATATAGCTGTTACTGGCCCAAAGAAGAATTAATTGGTTTATGTAAGTGAAAGATCCACAAAACCCAGGATTTAGAAAGCCACACTCTGACAACAGACAGTCTCGTATATAGGATGCTCTCCAGGGCTGCCTGAGACCTGCCTCCACCTCCTGCCTGCAGATAGTGACCCTACCCCTGACCCTGTAAGCACATGTTCTCATTGGGCACTTCTTTACCCTGGCATTATTGGACTCTTTTTCACCCATGCCCAGGAGAGCTTGTTCTCCTTAGACCAGGCTTGGTGTTGCCCACGTTGAGGCAGACAAATATCCTCACGCCATCTCAAAATAAGTCTAAAAACCTGTAGCTGCGTTAGTGTCCTGTTACATCAGTGAGCAGGGACACAGGATCATTTTCACATATTATACTAGTTAAAATAGTAATATGAGCCCCTTGCTTCATGTACTGAGGAATTTAGTCCAGGCAGAATGAAGCTGGCCGCATGCTGGACTGAACTGCATGTAATCTCCGACTGGGCCATGACAGAAGGACTCCAGTGTGCATCCCTGAGGCAGATGCATGACTGTTGTGGGTAGGGTGGTTTGGATTTGGGAATTTTCTTTGCAGTAACATCATTTCTAACACAGATAAAGATGCACAGATGTGTGTGTGGGTCCCATGAAAATGGTGATGCTTCAGGAGTCACAAAGGGCAACCAACACACAGACAATCCTAACTGCAGTGAACATGTCAGGCAAACGAGAGGGAGGACAGGCTGTGCCTGTGGGAGAAGGGCACAGCTGAAAATACTCTGAGGGCCCATGGCTTGACCCTTAGATGAGCTGAACCTTTGATCACAACAGAGGACTCTCACAGGCTTTGCAAGCTCAACCAAGCATCAGCTAGTGGATGTGCGCAGCTCCCTTATTCCCACAGTGCAATAGACATGCAGAGTACATCTTCACAGCTCCTCACTTCAGGGTCAATTCTTAATGTTTATTTGTTGACTTGAGTGCTTTCTAACATGGCACACACAGAAGATTTATTACTGGGAGTTATTTCCATTAATAGCACAATAAATGGTCATACTTATACACTCATGTCTAGAGGCTATAAATGCGGGTTTGGCAGGACAGAGAGCTGAAAGTAACTCCAGCCTCCTAACGGCCAGGGAGGGAGGCCAGCCTCCCCGCACTGGGTAGGTTGCATGGATATGAAGTTCCCTTCCGCTCTTATTCAGTCAGAGTTTGCTCTGCCCTCAGGCTGTGTTGTTAGGCTGGAAAAAAAACCCAGGTTTTCACATCCTTTGGTTGTCTGAAATAGGACTTTGTTTCAAATCCACCTCCAAAAAAGTCTTGTTTTTCAGACAAGAGAACTGGGACATCTAGAGAATAAGACCTGATAAGTTTGAGTCTAAATACTTCATCATCGTTTCTTGGCAAGTCTTTGTGTCCCAGGGTTTTTTTTATCTTTTTGATTTATTTCCTCAAGAATCACATTTTACTCGGGATTAATAGGTTTTTGTGTTGTACTTACACCAGCCCTACCGAACCTGCAAACCTTCTCTTGCAACACCTTTAATAGTAACCCGTTTGCCTTCCCTCCTGTCTATCCTTCTTAACACTCCTTTGTTAAAATAAATAACTGTAGAGTCTTGAACATGTTCCAGGGAAGTGTAAGACACTGCACTGGGAAACACAAATGTCACATTCTGCATAGGGAAAAATTTAAGTTTTGTTTAATCTCTGTCTCATTACAAGCATTGTGCCCTGGATCTGAGACACGTGAACTCAAGCTGAGTCGATTTCCTTGAGAGTGAGTAACGGACAATCCAGTTGGCTTGCCAGGAAGCATGGCCCCAGGGCTGTGCAGTACACAGCTTCCAGAAGAAAGGGCTATATTTGTAAACAGAAAGCAACAGCACACGTCCTTAGGAGAAGCAATCCCCTATTTGACAGGTACTGAAACAAAGCCACCAAGCTCTCTTCATAGGGAACAAGTCTACCAAACAGGAAGGTCAAAGATGTGACAATGTCTGGACAAAAGAATTATGCTGCATACAAGACTAGTAAATATTCCATGATTGTTGAAAGTCTGGCATTGTGCAAGTGCTTTTGCTCTGCAGGATGGTGGAGCCAAGCCAGCAAGGACCGTTTTGGTCCCACTCCTCAGAGAGGTTCTGCACCTGCCCCATACTCACTGGCACAGCGGTGAAGGTGTCTGCACAGCATGAAGGGCTTTGAACCAAACAGGAACCAATGCATCTTGTGGGTATCAGCACTCGCTGGTCATGTTGTCTAACAAAAGAGCACAGACCCTTCTTCATGCTCCTCGAAATTTCACAGGAAAGTCAGAGAGAGGGGCAGATGTCAAAGGGTGAAATGCTAGCTCCTACCAAATCCAAAGCAAAACTCCTATTGGCTTCAATGGACTCAGTTATTTATCCTTAGATTTCAAAACTGAGGCAGACTGCTGAATGCCTTGTCTAAAACTCCCACGAGCAACAGCAGTTCAGTATGTCATGCCCACAGCAGCAGTCTCCAGCTTCCCCTGTCCTTGGGCTACTCAACAGCAAGTCAGACTCTAGGAGAAACAACGCATCTTGCTCTCCTCATAGCCTCAGGTCTAATTTTTTATTTACTAGGGCATAAGAATTGTCATGCCTTTTATGACAAAGATGCCTGCCCATTATGGATGGAAGGCTGCTGATCTCAAAGACACCTCTTAGAAAGCTATGTAGTCTTTCTTGCTTTGATGGTTTCAGATAGTAAAGAGCCCATACATGCCCTTGGAAGTTCTTTCAGTGGTTAACTGCCCTCCTCTGTGGGCGTTTACTGGATCTGTAGAGTCTTCCTTCCCCGCAGCTGCTCTTGGGGGCACATGGTTTGGGTACTAATGCTCTACGCTAGCACCAGGCTGCGTTTCATGGGGAAAAATATGCAGCCTTCCGTAAGCAGATTAGGCAACAAACGCAAACACTGAGATAAGGGGAACAGAGCAGGAAAAGAACTTGTCTCCAAACAACACTGACAGCGAGAACTGAGGCCTCCCCTCAGTGAGGAAAACAGCGAAAATGTGGGATTTAAAACTGCAACTGATAGGAGCCTCTGTTACCTTACAGCAGGGGTCCTCAAACTTTTTAACCAGGGGGCCGGCGCGCGGATGAAGTGGCAGGCAGTCATCTGCGGCTCCTTGGTTCCCCCCCAACCACCGGCAGGGGGGGGCAGGGGGGTCTGTAAATACCAGGGGGCTGGATTGAGGACCCTGGGGGGCTGTATCTGGCTGTAGTTTGAGGACCCCTGCCTTACAGCATTAAAGAGGTACCCTAGTGCTCCCTTTCTCCTGACAGGCCCATCGTGGCCCCATTTAATGTCAAGCTCAGTTCTGTGCGAACGTCAAAAGATGTCCTTTGTTCAAGTCAGCGGCACAGAATGTCATTTGGGAAATCAAAGGCATCTGGATCATTCAGTGTTTACATGGTCTTGTGGGTCTTGTTTTACAGGAGCAAAGTGCCTGGACCCCATAAACTACTTGCCACCACAACTGAAAGAAACCATTTCAGCTTGCCATAAGATGGAGAGTTGCTGAAGAACTCATCTTCAACAGATGGCTAGTCCACCAGCTGCCACACTCTCCAGTGTTTGTCCACAACTGCAGATGTTACAACTATTATTATTAAGTGGGTTTGTACAGTGATATTGCTAACCTACCATAAACCCCTGGGTGGACTCTGTCCAAAAGATCTTCTTGAGTCACACTCTCTATCTGGATCTTTTTCTGAGCTTATACAGGTAGGTGAATCCCACACACTGCTCCTACCTCCTCCAGACCTTCACCTCTCTTTTTTCTCTCTTCCTCTCTCTCCTTTTCTCTCTACCTTGTTCCTTGGACCTTGCTCTATCTCCATTGCTCCACATTGTACAAATATTGCTAGCAAAAACTGGGCATTACATTAAATAATCCCAAAGGCAAAAAGAAGGCAGAAATACTTAATACATAGATAGACAAATTGGTTTGTAGGAATCCTAATGTCATTACTTTAGGAGAATAAAGGAGGACTATAAATTCTAATGCAAGTCTCCCACTCAGTTGTAAAACATGCTGCTGTATTTACACTAAAATAATCATCAGACAAATAGATATGGGTTTTTTCCCAAAAAGCTGTATCCTGAATTTGTTCTCAGAGAGGAAGTTGCTCACAGCCTCTCACACTCCCCTCTTTGATGCCTGCTATTTTAGGATTGTTCTACTCCTTTGCCCTTCTCCCTGTAAAACTGGAGTCACTTTAGCCCACAAGGTTATTTCATAAAGCCGCCTTCTCAGTGTATGAATCCAATTTTAGATTTTTAGTCTTAAAAATAAATATCTGACAAAAAATAAGGTGATCTACAGAGGGAGGAGAGAAAAGAAAGATCCAGCATCCATTGTTTCAGCCTTAGCAATCTCCAATATATTCAGTAGTTGCATTTATATTACTTTAAGGGAAGTGTAATCTCTGGATAGATCTGCTTAGTAAAGATTTAGTATTGAACGGGTGATGCCTGAAAGAATAGAATTGTGGTCGTAGTGTGTTGCCCAGGGATGGCAGCTCAGTAAGCTGCCCAGAATAAACAGTGTATGCATGTAAATTAGAAAACCCTTTGGAAAAAAACCCACTTACATAATAATGCCCAGCTCTCAGAAAAGTTGTTCTGTAAAATAATTTATTTATGGAAGACTGTACTTTACTTCAATACTTTCTATTAAGTGCATAAAAATATATTATCAACCTTCTGCAAAAATGTCTGTGAAACATTTGCAGTAGATGTGGTCACTCAGGAGCTGTATTAAGATGTACAAACATCATTTTAACACAAGCCTGAGACTACAAACTGTTAGCTGGAACAAGGGGCCATAACAAGCCTTCGGGAGAAAGCAATCTGAAATACATTTGAGGTTGTCTTCCCCATGAGAAATTGTTTCAGCCATTCCCTAATATCATCTTCTCTCTTCAGACCAAGATTCTGCAAAGAGAATGGGGTTTGTATGCAAGATAGGTGTCCAGACTTCAAAAGCAGTGAAAATATGTCTCAAAACCAGAGCAAATGTACCTTCCAAAACTTTGGTTCCTGTGCACAATCCCTCCATGTGGGACTTGGGAGCTTTC
>JAVJGJ010000059.1:34300831-34317824 GCA_035590215.1 Microhierax caerulescens | reverse complement strand
ATTCCTGCCCCCTTCCCACCCCCCCCCCAACTAAGGTTCTTCAAAGAGAAAGGGGTTTGTATCTGAGGTAGGTGTCCAAACTCCAATCAGCAGTGAAGATATGCCTCAGAGAAAATGTCTGCTCCAAAGCTCTGGTTCCTGTGCACAATCCGTCTGTTGCCATGTGGGACTTGGGGGTTTCATTTCTTTTTTTCTTGCTGCCAGGCTGTGAGCTCAGCCTTTCCCATCCCAGCTCCTCAGCTCCTCGCAAGATCCCCAAATCTTCATTTAGGCAATTGCATTTCTCCATATTATTACTGGAAATGTGCCAAAAAGGATGCTGACAATGCTCAGATGCTAATGATGTTTTGCTTTGGTTTAAATAACGGAATAGCCATTCTAAACAGCACAAAATTAAAACTTCTGGAGACTTAACACTTTGCCAGGAATAAGCCTTTATTTTTTTTAATCCGTCCTACCCGCACTTGAACAGTCCTGTTCAACTTATTCATAACTGGGCAGTTCTCACAGCACCCAACAGAGAGCAGCAATACATACACACTAACTAGAGTTAATTCCTTACCAGACTTGATCCCCGAAGAAGTTATACATTGGCTAATAAAATTATCATGCGTGTGTTTATCTGACTGTACTTAAACACTGCTTAATTACATTTTAATCAATGAGAATTTTTCTGCTACAAGTACCCTGTAAAGGTAAAGCACTTGAATAAGTACACTTTCATTCTGGAAAATATCTAACTTCTACAATTTTCCTCTTTTGTGTGGGGATATCACTTTTATTTTTAGTTTAATTCCTATCCAGTAGAAAATTCCTACCCTTTTAAGCAGAAACATGGCAGGCAAATCGGATTTTTGGAGCTCAACCATACATAGCAGTAATCCTGTGCTCTCATGACGTGATGCAAGTGGATTTGCACAGTACAGCACCAACCAGCTGCTGGGGTCCCATTTTGGGACGTGCAGGTTGGTTGCTGGGAAGAGATGGCAGCTCATACCTCACCCTGGGCATGGTGTCAGGGGAGCAGCACAGAGCTGGGACCTGCAGCTCCTGAGGGATCTGAAAGGATTTACCTGGGCAGCTTCAGCAGGAAGGACTGTTGTACCACCACCCCCACTACCCCCTACAATTCCAAACAAATCTCCCAGTTACAGCCTTTTCCTGGACACAGGTTCACATACCATACAGGCAGAGGAAAGGGATTTTCAGCTTGGATTGCTTCTACCTTAGAAGAACCCTGAAAAGCCTAAACTACA
The DNA here is from genome assembly GCA_035590215.1 of Microhierax caerulescens. Lineage (NCBI taxonomy): Eukaryota > Metazoa > Chordata > Aves > Falconiformes > Falconidae > Microhierax > Microhierax caerulescens. Next base: position 34,316,568 of record JAVJGJ010000059.1, on the reverse strand, counting down.
CTGTAAAAAGGAAAAAATACAGCCCCACTTTTTACACCTATGCTCCTACTCTGTTCTTTGTTTTTCCCACAGATGCCAAACATGAGACATTTCATAGCAGGGCTAAGTTGGCTGGTTTGGCTGAAATCAAACACTATTTTTCAAAAGGACTTTCAATCCAGAGAGATATACCTACAAAGCTGCACAACACATTGTGTTTGATTGACAGCTAATTTTTCTCCCTACTTTTCTGTCTGGCTGCACAACCAAGAAATCAAATGTTCTGCACAAATCTTCACTATAGAACCTCTTTGCCATCCTTTGGGATATGGTATTACCAGGCTACATTCTCAGGGCTTCCAAAAATCCTGGGATTCATGCCTGGTGGCACAGTACTAGTGGTGGAACTTTTAAGATTCACAATAAATTTTGGGAGAGCAGGGATAAACTTACTGTGATTGGCAACAAAATCAGAAATCACATCCCTGGCTTTCTCCTGGTTTACAACTATCTTGTGATGGGTTTTGTTCTTGGCAAGTCATTTACGGCAAAGTTTTTGGAAATGAGTATGCGCTGCAATAAACGGCTTGATCTTCAAATGCATCTAAGAGCCTTTGGGTTTTTCAGAAATTGGAGTTGTTGAGTGCTCAGTATTTTAAAAATGAGTCTGATTTTCTCCTGCCCAGCTTTGGATAAAAAAGCTAATTTAAATGTTCAGAAACAGAGGATTTGCTTGTAGTGTGTAAGCATCCTGTAATCATAAGTTCTCTGTGATCCTTAGAGCTTCTAAATATGAGGTATTGCTGTTAATTCACTTATTCAGGGTCGGGTGGTTGTGGTGGTGGTGTTCAGTAGAATAAATTGGAAATGTAACTTGGGACATTTTTTAAATGCTTTGAGGAAACAAGATCCAGATGACAATTGATGTGACATACTTATCACCTGCAGCAGAACTGCTGAGAGCGAAACCATAAGGCTTCTCCCCATGCTTCTCCCCATGCCCACAGTGTTCTGTGTGATTTGTGGTACAACAAAAAAAGTCTTTGCAGCCATGTATTTATTTGCGTTGCTTAGTGCCCTTTGTGTTACTCCCACACACCAAACTTTAAAGCTTTCTTTGACAGTTTTATTATCTTTCATATCTTGCAGCTCTTCAAGGCATTGATGTTGCAGCTTGTTCCGGGGAACCGGTGGCAAAGCACACTTTGTTTCTCCAAAGGGAAGACCCCGAAGGCCACTAAAGCTGCACAGCAATGTTTCCTTTCCTTTTAAGGGTGAGCTGAGGGAGGCAGCCTGCTTTCATCCTTAAATCTTACCAGATGAGAGGGAAGCTAGTGCTGATGACCAGGCAATGATGACCAGTGCTAGAGCTCCCACAGCCAGTGGAGATGCAGCATCAGCCAGAGGACAGGCGCTGTCAGGGCATTGAAAGCTGGCATCTGTACGCTGCCCTGCTGCTGTCTGCAGTTCTTCCTCAGCATCTTGTCTGTAGAGCGGAGTTGACCATCTCTCTGCCTCTGCTGGCAGGATGCCTAGCAAGCCCAGGCATTGCTGGAGGACAAATACTGGTGATGGTGGCACATATCCACGTGCATGAGAAAACAAAGCTTTTCCCAATGACGCTTGCTGTGGCCTTTTCCCTAGTGGGATCACTGCCATGCCTTACTTAATTACAGAGGTCCCCCCTTTCCAAGCAGGGAAGATTTGAAACTGTATTTGAAGGAGGGTGTATTTAGATGCTTATTTCCCTCTTGATGGATTTTTTTTTAGTAACTTTGTATTGTAGGAAAGCTCTTTTCACAGGCATAAATGCTAAGCAAGGAAATACTAGCTAATAATAAAAGATGGACAAACTAGCTCAAAAATATGAGCACCTGCCTTGAGCACTGGACTATTCGATGCTGAAAATTAATCATGCTAACATGAGCCTCCACTGTAATAGCAAACTGTGTCATGTTATGATTTCCAGCCCAAGAAGTAAGTATGTATACTGCAAGACTAAAAATAAATCATTGTCTAGCAATAAACAACCATCACATTTCCTTCTGAGGGTAAAAAGGTTGTTTTATTTTTATGGGGAGCTCCTATGAGGGCCCTTATGAGGGCTCCTGGTGATAGGACAAGGGGCAAGGCTTTTAAACTGAAAGAAGGTAGATTTAGATTGGACATAAGGAAGAAAATTTTGTATGGTGAGGATGGTGAGGCACTGGAACAGCTTTCCCAGAAAAGTTGTACATGCTCCATCAATGGAAGTGCTCAAGGCCAGGTTGGACAAGGTTCTGAGCAACCTGATCTAGTGGAAGATGTCCCTGCCCATGGCAGGGCCTAGATGATCTTTAAAGGACCTTTCCAACCCAAACTATTCTGTGATTCTATGAGGTTATTCCGGCAAAAGTTATTAGTTAAAAATCCTCTTCTATATGGGCTATTACCCCTCAGCCCACAGAGACGTTTGCTCTCCAGGGTATCCTACAACAGCATGCCATGTTTTTATGAATTTGAAGGTGGTCACCAGATGCTGCAGCCTGATGATGTGGTGTCTGGTAGCCCCTTTTCCCAAGGGGGTCATCTGGAGACTCCCCCAGCACTGGCACTGGCTGCTCAGCAACCCTGTGAGCAAAGCTCAGGCCTCTCTCACAGACTTCACTCCTTTCCTGGCTATTGAGGTGACATCTGACTTGTCTGACTGTTGCCTGCCTGAACACAAAACAAACACTTGCACTCCTACCAGCACAAAACCACAGGCCAGGAGGAGGTAAAGATATTTCAGCTCCATGATGGGGTATCTTGTTCCCAAACACATCCTATGGCTACCTCTGCTTCTCCACCTCTCCCTGTGTAGAGCTGGCTGCTCTTCTGCTGCCTTCTCTTTCTTTCCTTCTCCAGGTCAGTTAGTACATGCTTTAAGACTGGTTCAGCTGCTTTACCTGACCCCTGCAGGGTCCTCTGGGCCATTTTTCTTCCTGTGGATTGTCTAATTCAACATACACCTCAAAATATTCAGCTGTCTAATATCCCCTCCTGAGCCTCTTCAAAGCCCTGTCTGAACCCCAGGATCTTCTTCAGCTTTGTCTCCCAGATGCATCTTGTCTCCCATAGGTTCCTCAGATGCCGTTTCCCACCCAAGGAGTTTCCATTAAAAATATTAGCCAGGATTATCTACCTCCTGCAGCCAGGCATCCTTGCTCTCTCTGTCTTTAAATGACATTCACTGTTTTCAAAATTGCCTTCATCTCCCTCCTCAGCTCTGCAAAAACACCAAATCAAGCTGCCTCTATAAACTCTAGGCAAAATCACTACCCTTTTCCCCAGTTAAGGCCTCCAGCAATCATCCTCTGCTTGGATTTTAAAGGTTTTTGCCTGAATCAATCTTGTTTTGAAATGGTAAAGATAACAGCTTGCAAAGTACATACATTTACATACCTCACTTCATTCAAATTAACTGGGAAAGACAAGAATCTCCAGCAAATTAATTCTGCTAATGTTCTAAACTGTGAATTTCAATCAAAGCTGAAAACCAATCCAATTCAGCTAAATTGCTGACTCTTGTTACACTTTAAGTGATCTAAAAGCATGCATCAATAAGCAAAGCAACTTCACTTTGTGCAGCTGAGCTCCAGACTGATTTGCTGCTTTCCAGGATTGTCTGATAAAAAAAGCTACAGTCAGCTCCAGCTAATAAGAGAAAATCAATCCAGAGCCAAAGAGGAATAAAAATGTGGTAGCAAGTTCAGAACATTTTGTCACAGCTAAAATTGGTTTCCTATGAGCCATCTGAAATAATATGGATTGCAAAGCTTTGCAGATCACAGCCATTGAAACAGCAAATGCCTGGCTGAATAACAGTTCCAGAAGCAAGGGAGAAAATCCACTTTTTGCCCCAGAATGAGGGACAGTGCCAAGGTGAAGAGGTAGATGTGTTACACAAAGGTTTTGGAAATGAACTAACTGCTCAGTGTCCTGGGACACTTGAAACCCAGGAGCTGAGCTGAAGAAACTTTGTTTGAAATGTTCAGACTATCTGCATGTTTCTTTGGGTAACTTGCAACTGGGCTGCAGCTTTTGAGACAAACAGAGCCTTATAGATAGAGATCAAAGTAATGTGGAAAACAAAAGAGCAAATACAAGTGAAAGGTCTGGAAACAACTGAGATGTTTTATTTCCAGAGTTCCCACACTACCACAGCAGCCGGGTGCCCCACAGGCTCTCTTATTTGGATTGCTAAATATAAGTTACACTGGTGCAGCTAAATCCCAGAAGTGCATGGGGAGAGAGGAGAGCAGCAGTGTTTACAGCCTCAAAGATGCAAGACTCCCACGGGGACTGTGGGTTCAGTGTGGACATCCCCACCTTACCAACAGCCAGGGCAATTCCTAGCAGCTGGGTCTTGGAGCCCAGAGCAGAGGGCAGGGGGAGGAACACAAAGAGCTCCAAGCAAATAAACCAACCACGCAAGAAGCAGAGCTGCTCATGACAACATTTGGTATTTTTTGTGTCCTGGGAGGCTGGGGCTGGTGATGGCAAGTGCAGGTACCACAACACTCTGACAAAGAGGTGCCCGTATGGCAGGGACATCTGGCACAGCCACAGCCTGGCTGCTGCTTTCCAGAGACCACGACCACCTCCTCAACCTCCAGTCCACGTCTCCCACCTCTGAACCACCAATGACTTGGTCTTGCTTTTGTAATCAAGAGACAGAAACATTTCCTGCAAGCCAAAGCAGCCCCTGAGCTTTTTTTTTCAAAGAAAAAACTTGTGTTTCCACTGCTGGAGGAAGCCTGAGCCCCCTGTATGGCCACAAACAGGCTTCCCACGAGCAGATGTGCTCAGAGCATCCACCCACACAGCCCCGAAAGGACGAGCCTTGGGAGGGAGAGGGAAGCTTGGTCTCCACCAACTCTTTTCACACAGATCAATGAATACTCACTGAACAGAAACTCCTTTTTATGCACAGCAGTGGAGGCCATGCTCCAGCCCATGACCCTACAGGATTCGAAAAGAAGCTGTGATTTATGATAAAAGACTGCTCTCCCTTTTGTGCTTCTCCCCATGACACCACACAGCTTGAGCAATGTAGCAGTCTCAAACAATTTTAAAGCAGGGCCCTGCTTCTATTTTTGCAGTAGCATTGCAACCCTGCAAAGTTTGGTGGCTGTTCCTTATGGTATGAATCGTCCTCCGCAGGCAGCATGGGGATTTAAGCAAACAATCCCCAGCTCCAGAGGGAATATGATAAATAAGTCCATATGATTCACATGGAAACGGTTTTCAGTGGATAAAGCAGCTCTGACTCTGCTGCCATTGTGGTGATGAGCACAGCTTCCATGCACAGTGTGGAGGGCTCCATATATGCTCTGTATTACCCTGACAGGGTGTTAATCTGCTGTGGTCCACCTCGTTCCCATGGGCAAATTGTACACTTAATTGATTGTACTATACACCTTTCATTCCTTGCTGATTGTACAAGCTGATAACTACCTTGATAGGACTATTAATTTAAAGTGTTTGAATATTTTCTTTGGCATCTGCTATGAAGAAATCCAAGTGATGTCCTTGAACACTGTGGGTAACACTTCCTTCCCCTGAGCTTCAGAAATAGCTTCTCAGCACAGTCAGACCTATATCTCACTGATTTTCTATGTAAGATATTTTTTCTCAATGTGAAATGATCATACTTCCCTTACCCTCTTGCTCAGACTGCTAATCCTTGGTAGAAGAGTCTATATTTTGCAATGGTCTTGCAGAATGGTTGCACTGCTCTGCTTTTCCTCAGTAGTGCTACTGTGATAAAACTGTGGAAGATAAGTAGTGAGAGAGGAAGCTGCGGGAATCAGTCTAATGACTTTTACATGCACAGTCACCACTTCTGTATGAATTATAATGCAATTAACAGTTGCAAGATCACACAGAATTTTTGAAGTGCTATTGGAGAAGCAGTGTTTTTATACCAAGGGATAGGCAAGAAATGGAGCTTTTTTTTTTACTGCAGAAATACTCTGGTTGTGTAGTCCTGGTTGTGTCTTTGGTGATTTGCAGAGCTAAAAACCAAGGCTTATCACAAGAGACTGGGCTAGTGCCTGTGCTATTCAATGTCCACATAACTGCCCGGTTGAGCTATTCAGGCAGACAAGATTTTATCCTTGTGTAACATTTTTGAGTAGACACCCAAACAGTGACAGAAAGGACCAGAGGTACCTTCAGCAAGTGAGATTGTTCTAAGAGTAAAGCAGGTATGCATGTGGGGAAAGCAGACTGCAAACCACCAAAGACACAACCAGGACTACACAGGGGCCCTTGCAGGAGGCTGGGTTGGGGGGGGGGGGAGGAAGAGTATTGCTGCAGTAAAAGAACATAAGAAAGTGAAGAATTTAATGCTGATTATATGTGTCATAATAACTAAACTCAAACCCACCCCTGCTGTGAAACGATGGGAGTCACAGATCTCACAGAGAGGAAACAACAGGAAGGCAATAAGGGAAGAGGCAGAACAGCTTCCCAAAACCCACAGCTGCCTTGCTGGCTCTGTGCATGACTCAGAGTCCTTCATTAAGATCTTACTTCATCATTTCTGGGGGGGGAATGAAAATTGCCAAGTGCTACATCACTCCCTCTCCACACACTGCCTGCTGCCCTGCTCAGCATGGCATGCATCGTCATCAGGAAAACGCTGGCTGGGCAGCCAGCCTCTGCCCATCGATGCAGGCTGCTGCCATGCCCTTTATGTCTACACCTGCTATTACAACATCCAGCTCTTCTGCTAGCCAGGATCCCACAGCACATACACAACACTGAACAATTACGCTTGCTGGTGGCATTGTTTCTGCCCCAAAATTGGATTCTTATTGATCCTCATAACTAAAGCAGCCTTACAGGGAAACTGTTTTGGCATTTGAGCTACTCTAGAACTATTATTTGTCAGAAAATTAATGACATCCTTCGATTTGCCTTCCAGATGGACAATGTAAGCATCTTTAGGCTCCCCTGAAGCTACCTTCTGCTGCTAGCTTTTTGCAGCTGTGTTCAGCAGAGCCCTGGCAGGCTGGAGCTCAGCAGCCAACTAGAACAGGGAGAGAAAAGTTTCTGAGTTTTGACTTGTGTTAAAATGTTTATCTGCTTCGTACACAGCTGATGCTGGTTTATAATATATAAACATGCTGTTGCTAAAACTTTAATGGGCATAATTACTGCTCTTTGAAAATTCTAATTATACGGATTACTAGGAAATAACTTAAGAACTTGGATAAGATCAGGGGATTTGGATGGGCTGTCAGTGACGCAACTTCTGCACTTATAACTCCCTGTAAATTAATCATTTTTCATGGTTTAGGTATACATTCCACTTCTCCATGTAATATGACACTGCAGGCAATGTGTTTCATGGGGTGTATTTCACATCCTGCCTTGCTCAGTCACTCCAGGTTTGGCCCTGTGCCTCCCCAGGAATGCCACCGCTTCTCTGCAAAGAGCTGCTTGTTGTACCTTCTTACCAAGCAGACCTTGCCTGCGGTCCCAGCCAGCCCCCCTGCACTCGAATACTTGCGCATTCTACTATTTTTAAGGTTTTCTGCTTACTCCTGTCTCATACGAGTAAGGTGTAACTTCACTTTTAAAATATCTAGCTTGAGGACTTTTCTGATAGGTAATTTACAGGTTTATGTTTTTGTATTTTTAAGGTTTACATGTTTTGTAACCAGCACTGCGTGAAAACAAGAGTCAGAGTTGCAGAGAGGCAAAGCTACAAATCCAGCATAAATCCAGTTTTCTTCATTCACCTTTGCCTTAAATGGATTCTTACTCTTTCTGTTGGACATTATGGGATGAAACCAGGAATTGAACTTTTATTATGAGAAGCCAGCTTGCCAGTTTATATACTTACTATAATACTTGGTTTAAAATGTTAACCTGCTACTAATCAAATTGCTGACTCCCTGTATTAGAACATATAAAAGTGTTGTCCTCAGCTTGGGGCAGCACAGACCAAAATTCACTTATGTGGTGCCTTTTTTGTACCATGAATTTGTCCCGTAAACAGATGAGCCCTATGACAGAGATAAATTTTTCTTTTGAAGTGGCCAAAATGTGTTATAAATGAAGATAACAGTGCTTGCAGGCAGAGTTTTCTGGCTCATACTAGGAAACTGCAGGCTGTCATTTCCTTTTCTGAATGTAAAAATGTAGTTAATGTTTAGGTGTTTTGTACAAACTCTCTGTGTGGAGCTGACCAAGGAAGCAGAGCTCTGGGTGCTGCATGGCACCACCTCTGCTCCCAGACCCCACCACAGACCTGGGACCAGCTATAACAAGTTGTCCCTACAAACTCACTGCCCCTCTTAACCCGCAGATGAGCTTTTGGGGAGGTGAGAAGGTCACTGTATGACCTTGTGACTTGGGAGAGGGAAAATGTTTTGACAGGCCCCCTTACATGCTGCTGATTCAGCAGTCACCTGCACCCACTGGTCATGGACATTAAGATCTGCTTGAGCAAAGTCTCCCTCCATCCCCCAGAAAGGCTCAGCACATGTGGCAAGGAGTAGATACCTGTGCCAGACCACCCTCCGTCCCTGCTGTCACTGCTGGCTAGTCACCCAAGTGGGAATCCATGTTCGGAAACCTCACCTTGTCCTTCCCATCCAGCCAAAGCCCCCTGAGGTTTGTCTGCTCTGATCTACCAGCCTGCATAGCCCCAGTCCATGGTGTTCTTCATGCAGACACAAGTTACAGTACTATCCAGGAAGTTAGAAAGTCTCTTTCTGATTTTCTGGAGCAGTTATAAATTGCCTGGCAAAATTTAATTAAATTTCTGTGAAGACACAGAAAATTTCAGCCCATAATGTTCTCAATATAAAACTCCACCAGCTTTTATTGTGCATGGAAGATTACTTATATAGGTATTTTTCCAAGACATTTAAACTTCCGTATAGTTAAGAAAACTGTTCAGGACAGTCCTCAAAAGAAAGCAAGGAGGAAAGCTGTCAGTGAGGCTCAAGCAATTTCCAAAGCACTGCATGAGATGTTTCAGATGGCCACAAAGTGAAAATTGATGCCTGGGCTGCCCATCGGCAGCATCACTGCCTGCACATTCTTTGCAATGGAAAAAGTTCAGAAAAGGTCACCAACACAGAAAAGAGGTTGAGTGAAACTGGGAGAAAGTTGTGCACCAAACACTTAGAGCATCCAACATGAAAACGCAGGATCAATAATCCTGTCTATTACAATACAAAATCAGATCAACAGGGCTGGCTTTCATCCCACATAAATAGCAGTTCCTGTCACTGCAGCCCTTTCATGGTATGCTTTTAAGTGATTGCAAGCATTTCAAAGATTTTCGTTTTCAGAAACATTACATAAATAATTCTGGGATTTGAAATGCTCTTTGAAACTGTAAGACCAAAAACTGAATAATCCTCCCCTTTCAGGGATTATCCATTCTTCATCTTTACAGAAAATACAGGAGTGCATTAAGTAAAGAACATTCAGGATAAAGTTGGTGGGGTTATTAAACAATGAGTAGTTTTTATTTAAAACTTTGTTACGACTATCAGTGATCAAATACATCACATCAGTATGGATAATTCAAAGAAAATGTCCAAGTTCAGCCTTCAAATAGCCTGAACACAATGTTTCTTTCTATTCAAGACAATAAATTCGGTTCTACAGTTTTTAATTAGTTGGTCACCATTATGTTTAAGTGCTCGTGACAGAACTGGACAAGTAATTCACAGGGAATAATTTACTCAATTAATTCAGCCATTTTTCTGCTTGCTTATTGTTCATAAGGAGACTGTAATATTCTCACATTTATGCCCTCCTTAAATGTATTCATCAAATAAGCTCATCATATTATTATCTGCTTGTAGCCCCTGCTTTGATCCCGCTGGAGCAAGACATGGGATGTGTTCAGGGGCATGCAGCAATCACTAGAGAAGAGAAGACATAAAGAAGAGAACCCCTTATCTCAGACAAAGGATGATTAGAAGAGAAGCGGTTGAAGTAAACAGAACAATACAAAGGTAAAATGATTAAAAGGAAGGGCAGTTATTTTTCCTCTCATAATACAAAAAAGAGAGGTTATTCAATGAAATCGCGAGCGAGAAACCACACAATGTCAAAAATAATAAAAAAAAGGACCTCAAAAAATATTACAACATTGGAATCTACTTCACAAGACAGTACCGGTGCCAAGAGCTTAGCACAATTCAGAAGAGGATTAGACATTTATATGGATAATGGGAATAACGGATCTGAGAATATGATTTTAAAAGCAATATAAACCCTTTTGTTTCAGGACATCAGCAAGTCTTGCAAGGTCAATTCCTTACAAGTGCTTGTATTTGAAATTCAGAATATGAGCGTCTTGGTCTCCCATGGTCTAAGGACACAGTTTGCATGGTGTATTTCTGGTTCTTGCTGGGATAGGTGAAGATTCAAACTGGGTGCACAATTTATACACACAGCCTTGTAAATTTATTTTTTTACAACACTATCTTCAGCAATATCACTTACGTCAGTGTTCCTGAGGGTGAGGGACGTGGCCAGATCATGATGTGGAGCACAGGCTTTCCCTGGGTACACATAGGGTGTGAGCTTTTTTTCAAGAGGACACTTCTGGAGCCATGTTTCAGAGGCTAACCCTGCTCTCAAGGCCTGCTCTGTGGCATCAGCTGTGGCTGCAGGGGAAGACAAAGCCAATTTCCATAAGCAAAGGACCAGAGGACGAGGGCTGGCAGCTGGAGATGCGCTGTGGCTTCACTAGGAGTAAGGGGCAGCACTTGGAAAGACAAGGAGAGAGACCAGGGAGCATGATCACCTCCCAGCCTTAGTCTTCTCCCAGCATTTAGTCTCTCAGATGCATGGAGGAGGGACAACTCAAAAAGGTACTTAGAGGTATCCTTCTCATTTCAGTCCTTAAATGCCATAGGGTGTCAACGTATTTGGTAACATCTTTCCTCACTTCTAGTAACCAAGGTTTGGGGAATCTGAAGATCTTTTTCAGACCCCATTTTCTATAGATTTCAAACTTTTAGAAGTGAACATGCAGATTTTGTACTTCAGATTCACCATCTTTATGAAATTTTCCCTCTCTTCTTCATAGCACTATCAGGCCATTTTATGATACGTGATTTGTAAGACAATAGGCATTTAATCAGCTTAGACATTAAATAGGCTTTAACATAAGAACCTGGCCACTGCTTGTGCAGTTCCAGCTCCCTCCAGGCTTGCTATGAAAAATCATCTTGTGTTTTGTAATGAGAACAGTAAATTACAGAAAGCCCATTGGGTAAAACGTCCACAGATCTCCTGCACTCCTTGGGGAGACCCACACTAATTAGAAAGGTGAGCAAGGCTTTTCCTGGAGCAGAGCCAGGAAACAGGTGCCTGTGTCACCATTTCAGAAGGTTACCTGGCGGTTTGCAGCACAGGGTTTCCATTTCTCCAGGGTATTTCAGTCTGTTGAGGCTGTTGAGGCCGGACCCAGCCGGTATTGTTCTGCTGATGCACATTACATGATGCCAGCCAAGGCCACAGCTCAGGATTCCTCAGATGCCAGCCAAGGCCACAGCTCAGGATTCCTCAGGGGAATTTTTCCTGTTCTGGTTTCACTACAAATAAGTGAATAACATTGCAGGTGCAAAGGTCCTAACCATCTGGACTTCAAGCATAGTTTCAACTAACCTGCTTCTGTGTCAATCATTTTGTCTAACATATCTTGTTCAGTGCCGCTGTGTCCCTGCACACACACACACGAAGCTCCAGGCGCATCTATGCCCTGCCCTAAGACCAAATGGCATAGCCTGGCCTCATTCATGTTATTAAACTCTCCCAGCCTCCAAAACGGTGTGGCTATCTCCAGGCAACCCCAGGGGAATGGTCCCTTGCTGGCTCCTGACGCAAGCCTGAAGTCCCTGAGATGCTGTCAAGGAGTCCTTGACCATCATTAGTTACTACGAGGCAGATTCCTGGGGGAAAAAGAAAACAACAAAACTATAAAGTCTACTGCCTGGCTCTAACGGGCAATTGGATGTCATATGGGAGTGAAACGTCTCACTTTAAAAAGTTCCCATATTTTCTGGGGCAAGGAGCACAGTTTGTTCTGGTTTGTTACTAAAAACAAAGCAGAACTGACAAAATTATTTAAGGCACTGATTTTTCAGTCTGTTTGTCACACCAGATCCTGGTTGGTCCGCCCTGTGTGAGGCTAACACTTTGTATTGTTGCATCTCGATTGCCACCCACTTGCAGGAACTTTAACACAACCCCATAACATTAACTCAGCCTTTGACCATCACATAGAGCATCAGGTCACTGGCAGGGAGCAAATATCCTTCCTGTTAGCAAGAGATAAAATTCATTTTCTTCATCAGCCTCTCAGTGAAGAGCACAAATACTGTCTGTCACCAAGAACTGATCTTAGAAATCTCTCACAAAGGGCATCCTAGACAGTAATGAAGTTTCAGGAATATCCAAATAAATATCACTCCTATAGTTGTCAGTCAGCTCAGCTGTGTTTAAATAGTATCATCCACAAAAAGAATAGAAGCAAAAATTTGCTACCTACCCCATTCTTCTTCCTCTTTTTTTCTGTTAAAGAGGAGATGGCACATTGGTTTTTCTTCTTTTTCTCCTTTTAAATAATATCACTGCATTTTGTGGCGCACACCTCCTTCTAGGTCTCCTAGCAGGATCAGAGAGGCAAGCAACCCAGAGACCAGAGACATGGTTAGGAAGATGTCCAAAGGCTCTTGCTGAAATAGTACAAATGGGATGATGTTGAAAGCAAAGGATCCAGAAAGGTACAGACAGCAACATGGGACTGTCACATACAAATGCTACGTCAGCTGATGGTCCAGCCTTGCACCAAGTGTGGAAGGAGCCATCACAGTTCCTTCTATTAGCTACCAAACCTCAGCAATCTATGTGCAGTGAGGAGAGAGATATCATTTTAAGATATCAATGCTGTTTGTGTAGAGAGCTGGTAGTCACGTCGTGGAGTTGTGGCTCCCATGGCTGTGACAGCCCAGGAAGCTCTCAGCTTTCTGCTGCCTCTCAGTGCCTCAGCCTACATGTCAGGAGGCTGTGAGGATTGTTGCAGGATACTGGTGAGAGCTCTGTCCTGTTATCAAGGTGCTTTCAGCAGTGACAAATCTTAACAGTTCAGACTGAGACAAATCAATCAATCTGGCTTGGTACCCTTGGTGTCCATCTACTTGGAATTAAGGGTCAAGCTAAAAGAAAAGACTTTTATCTCATAGCAGACATTCTGCTTGCAGCCTGCACACTCCATACTGTGAGGAAATGTATATATAAAATATTCATCAATGTAATAAGCATGGATATTTTGGCAGGCACATTCTCTGGAGCTCTTGAAAAATGTGTGCTGAAAGCCAAACATGCATCCTCAGTTCTAAAACCCAAGGTGTGCTTCAGGAAGGTTGCTAGTCCCACTCCACACACTCATTTGATGTACATTCAAAATAAACTGTATTCTTTCAAAAGGATGTTATAGACCCAGTGTGAACACTGGAGATAGGAGGTGCAGCATTCTAGTAAATTAAAAGTGCCAGGACACCAGACTGGGCATGGGAATTCAATTTTCTGTGGGCAGACTTTTGCCCTGGATGTGCTGTGGCTTTCCTACACATTGCTCAGGAGACAGCAGACAGCAGGGACCATCCCCAACAGCAGTCCGGACAGAGCCATACAGCTCTGGAGGTGAGCAGAGACCGTAGCACAGACCAGGGCGGACAAGCCCGCCTGCCTCGGGCAGGGACCAGGCTCTGGCAGTGTTTGGTTCACTAGTATTGATGTAGCCAAACGCTCTTGAACACAGGGATTTGATTTCTCTTGGGTTTACTTTTAAGGATGATTAAGAACGTGAGGCTGAGAAGGGAAAAATTCATCACTTTGCCATCCAGCCTCTCTACTCAATGTCAATACCAACTGCAACAGACCAATAATCTGCTCTACCATAACATCTGTATTTTCTTGCAGACACCGCATGCCCTCCTTGAATGACATTTATATTCAAAAACACCTTGCAGACACCTCCAACAGTTTACAGACACTCTGGTACACCAACCAAAATGCAACAGCAGTCAACCCCGTCACCTACAGGGATGAAAGGGAAGGCATCAACAAGGGATCATGATCCTTAGATGCATCCATAGCCACAATCCCTCCCCTTCCCTCTGTTGTGAGCATAGAAGTGCTGAGATCCTCAGAGGTTTGAAAAAGATTCTTAAATGCCTTAGAGGAACTGGGCTTCAATCACTTTCTTCATCTGTATTAGTTCCATTTGCCTGGCTAACTGCTGTAATCAGAGGGAAAAGAGATGCAGTCAGAGATCTTCCCATCTCCTGCACTTCCCCATGCGCTGACTTACGGTAGACAACAGGAGCACATCTGTTTGTCACAGCTGGAATCATGACCTAGAAAAAAGGATGATGAGGAAAACAAGAGTTGCTTGCACACAAGTATGTGTGCACACAGGCACAACAGAACAGCAGACCGTAACAAGCAACCTCCGGGGAGGCACACAGAGGAGCTTTGTTGTTCTTACATTTGGTGTCAGAACACGTAAAAGAGGGTGTTTTTACTTTCTTTCTCATTCATAACTGTGTGCTCTATAGAGCCTAATTAAAGCCACCCTGTTTCCAGACAGGTGAAAAAGCACAATCTATACATGAATCCTTTCTCTACAAGCTGAAAAGCCAAAGTTATGTTATTCATGTCTATTTATGGAACAAGAAAATTTTAAACCTGGAACAGTCTCAGAAGTAACACCTAGCTATAAAACAAAGAAATGTGAAAACACAGCCATGAGAAAACATGGCCCTGCCTCTCATTTAAACAGACATGTTTATTGATGGTAGGGCATAATGCACTTCAATCCCAGATGAATAACCCACCTCAAAGGTTTTGAAAAGACACACATTTATTTTGAAAATATATTTCATTCTGTAAGCACAAAATATGTTCAATTTACATTTTTCAAGTATGTCATCTTTTCCGAGCAGAAAAGCACGTTAAAAGGTTAATGCAGAAGTCTGCAAACCGGCAATATTTTTTCCCTAAGAATGTATGTTTTATTTGTGTCCTAATAAACATAAATAAATCAAGGTAGAATCTAAGAAAATTAAGAGCTAGGCAGAAATGTAGAGGAAGAGCAACAGAACAGAATATAAAGTATTGCTTATGTGTAAAAGTGGGCTTTGGGACAGTTTAGAGCTTTGCAATGTAATGTGCTTAAGTAATTCAGTCCAAAGAGCAGAGGGGAATTGTGGCTACTGGGTTCTTTTGCCAGGAAGAGAAAACTTCTCTTTTTTTTGGTGGCAGAAAAATAAATAACTGACATCAAAACTCACCCTGAAAGAGGACCCAGCTTAGAGACCCTGCTGTGGGCAACACCATTTCTGCCTTCTACGAGACAAAAGTTTTTATGGCCTTTCCCTGCAATACTGTGTAGCACAGGGAAAAACAGAGATCCCCTTCCCCATTTGAGAACAGTTAGCTTTACATTTGAGTTGAGATCCATTTTCACTTTCCTGTGACATTTAGTCATCTTTCCCTACCTGGTGTTCACATATTTTATATCCAGTAAGTACTGAATTTAAGAGCAATTAGTGGCTGCGCATGGGGAGCTCCCTGGGAATAAGAGCTCTCCTGCACCTCAGTGCCGGGCATCCCCCCAGCCCACACGGGCACCTCGCGAGGATAAAGCTGAAGCAGGTTTCTGCCTGCCTGCAGGATCTACCTGCACA
>JAVJGJ010000059.1:34274549-34294585 GCA_035590215.1 Microhierax caerulescens | reverse complement strand
ATTCCCTGAGGGCTTTTCCTTCCTATTCTCTCAAATTTCAAGTCTTAGAAACAGGCACTTTTCATCCCTTAACTGTGCCTTGTTCCACCCTCTTCATAAGATGATGCTTCTCCAACATTCATGAAAAGCTGCAGCCCCCAAGCAAAGCTTAGCTCATATAAGCAGTTCAGGTTATAGATGACTGGTAAAGAGGAAAAGAAAGATGAACAGCATAAGGAAAAGATCTCTCCTGCAAGCACCAGCACACCCAGAGTCTTGTTACGGCCTACCAACACACAGGCCAACACAAAGACATGATGACTGCAAAGTTGGCAGGTAAAAGTTAAATAGTGGCACCTGCCAACTACAGGGTGAACATGATGCTAAGAAAACACGGCTAAGTGCAACACATGAAGCCATCCAAAGGAAAACAAAATAAGCATCTACATTATCTCTTTTGAACTGTTTATAGCTGGGGTCTGATCGTAGTCCTATTAAGGTCAATGGAAAGATTCCAGTTACCCAGGGCTGAAGCTGGGTTTGGCTCCATAGCTTTGTTCTGGGACACTAACAAATATGTTCAATGGTGTAAGAGGGCTAGAAGCACCACCACTGCCTCTTGGCTGCACAGTTCAGGACAAGGAACTGGCTCAACAGCCTCGGAGGAGAAAGGCAGCTCTGTCTGCTGCAGAAACACATCGCCCGATTCAGATGCAAAACCTCTAATTTATGCAGACAGACATACTTGTACACATACAAACACGCTTTTTCATCATGTTTTTTCATCACAGCATGTGGATGAGTGGGCTAACAAAAAAAGATGACATCTCTTTCTTTTATACACACGCAGTCACCTACACAAAACCATGCTAAAAATATTTTGTAAAGGCAACGGTCAGGCACACAGAATAGGGAATGGCAGAATTAAGACTGCCTGTTCATTTTTATACAGTTTTAAGGATTAGAGTTAAGCAATAATAGTATTGTCTTCAGTGTTAGGCTAACAATTCCTGCTCTGTTCATTCTGAGAGAACACTTCTTGTATTACAAATACCTTTTTTTTTAAAAAAAAAACAAACAAACAAACAAAACCAACAGGAAATAAGCCTCGAGCTCCGCAGGAAAAGCAAAAGCAAAACCAGAGATTAGGAAATGTCAGTTAGGACTTCCCAAACATGGAGATGCCTTTGATTTGCTCATGTGCCCGTCTCCAAGGAAAATGAACCAAAACTGCACAGCTAGCCCTGACTTTTGAGTGACTCACTTTGCAACCTCAGTAGCAGTCTTTTAACAGAAAACATTTATGTATTCTTTATGTATTTAAATTCGAGGAGGGCATTTGCTTGCTTGTTTTTAGAAAAGAAAGATGAACACCATGTCATGGTGGTGTCCCCCATCCCTGGTGCTGGCTGAGTCACTGGCAGTGGTCCAGGCTGCCATGCCCAGCAAGAACAGCTTGAGGGAGACAAGACTTTAGCCAGGTGTTTGGTGACAAAGTTGTCACATTCTCTCCTTCACATCTATTCCCTGCTTGAGCTCTCCTGTCCTTTCCCCTCCAAGCTGTCCCTGCTCTGGGCCTGTCATATCATTTCTTCACTTATCAAAGTCTGTCTCCTCATCTTGCCAGCCCTGTCCCTTTTCCTCTCCTTTCCCAGCCCTTATCTCATTGTTCAGCCATTCTCAGTTCCCTTGCCCAGTCTCTTTGCTATGCATTTCCAGTTCTCCCTTATTTATCCACCCCTTCTATCCCTCACAACTCACCTTCATCCTATCCAGCTCCCTCTCCTAATTTCCTTTCCCTTCCCTTTCAGTTCAGTTCAGGCAGCCACATCCGCACTGCCTGGGCTCAGTGGGATCCAGGGACACAGTGGGGACAAGTCCTGTGCTCTGAGACCTGGCAGGGCACTGCCATTGCAGGGAAGGTCCTGCACATCCCTACACTGGAGCATGCTCTGAGCAGATTTGCCATTCAGGGTGCAAATTTCAAGTGAGTCTTTGCTGAACATGTGAAAATCAGAATTTTTCCTAAAACTTGCCACTGAGGCAGATTTTAACAACTACTGAAATGGGAGGGAAGGTGTAAAAATACACACTAGACACAGGATCAGCCTGTGGTAAGTACACCCTCCCCACTCAAAAGCAGTGACCTTCTCACCTTCAGTATAGGCAAACACACCATTTAAAATCTTGGTCATTTCAGGAATGATTTGACAGTAACAGGTTTTTGTGTCTCTGTAGCATCTCTTAACCAAGACTTTTGGATATGGCTTGCAAGCCTCAGACAGCTCCGTTCCTCCAAAGGTCAGGGGAATGATGGATAAACAGATGGAGAACGATGAGCAAGCCATCAGTGCACCCACGACCACCCCACCAGCTCAGGCTCCTTAGGTGCCCTGAAAGGCACCCTCCTGGCAGCTCCCCAGAGGTGTGATCTTTCTAGATCACCCTTTTAACTTAATTTAACAGTCACTACATCTAATAAATGGGGGGAAATAT
The DNA here is from genome assembly GCA_035590215.1 of Microhierax caerulescens. Taxonomy (NCBI): domain Eukaryota; kingdom Metazoa; phylum Chordata; class Aves; order Falconiformes; family Falconidae; genus Microhierax; species Microhierax caerulescens. Next base: position 34,292,110 of record JAVJGJ010000059.1, on the reverse strand, counting down.
AAGGTTTATCCACATTTATCACCACACAATTAATTATTTTATTCATGGACAGCACAAAAGCACGTACAGCTTGTTAAGATAGTAAGAGACCCATCTCCTTCAGAATATAACATCCACTTATTTCCACGCAGGAAGTAAGCCAGATGTTTGTCATCCCTGACTTTATTCCCTCCTCAGCCGAGACAGGACCTCCTGTTAAGAGTGCCAGGACCTCTCCCCAGGGAAACCTGACCCTTCTTTTCTGCATGTGGAGATTCTGCTCAAAGAGACCCTAATATACCTCTGCCTGTTGGCTTCTAATTAATTTTTACTGTTCCATGCCTCCCTTTTCTACTGAAAAATAAGAAAAAATGGTTAGATTTTTTAAATCAACACCTGAATGTAGTCATCATCACTAAAAATTCAACCTGAACTTGCAGACATGGACCATAATGGCATAATCTCAGTCTTGGTCTACAAGGGCCAGAGTGGGCAATTTATCAGAAAATGGGGGGGGGTGTGTGAAACCACCTTTATGCTCTCCAGTGGAGAGATCCAGACCTCTATTTCAAATCACATTTGAAAGGTAAAAATTGTAAAGACTTGAAAGACAGCACTGAGGCTTCCCAGGCTACCTTCTTATACTGACTTTACCACTTGGACCTGAAGAGCTTGAACAACATGTTTTGGTTATTACAGAGAACTTCACTAAACAGGCAGGTGCTGGCATGATTTTAGGGCTGTAAATGAAGTTCTCAGAAGAAAAGTGCTCCATTTGCCAGTCTGTCTCCCCAGTCTATTTCTGCAGTCATAAAACTAAGGAAGTAGTTTGCATAGCACGAATTGCAACTGATGAAATGCAGTTACATACATTGGTTGAGAGTGAATGCAAAGAAAGGAGGTGGGTGGAAAGGGATTTCTGTTGATAAGTGATGAATTTTGAGGGCTGGTAAACCACAAAATTAGAATCTCAGCTAAGGATTTTCTGAGTTTTCATAATTTTAAAACTGAATCCTCACAGTCCTACAGCTCAGTTTGTGCCATTTCTTCTCAGGTCCTCTAAGGACTATACAGAAACAATACTTTTTTCTATTCACACATCGCTTGCCTTACGTTATGCAATTGCAGCAACAAGTAAATTCATGATTCTTCATGTCATCTCTTACGTCTGGGTTGACACATTCACATCTGAGATCTCTCAAGACAAAATATACAAAATATATGTCCACATGTCCAGGAAGTCTGCAACTACTGTGGTGGGAATGCCCAGGCTGCTCCCTCCAGCTGGTCTTAACACATTTCATGATGACTACGTACATCAAACAGCTACAGTCACATCATGCAAGTCCAGTGCTTCCCAGAATTGCAAGTTTAACGTACCTGCAGTGTACGGCCAATACATGCATGTGCAGTAAAACTGCCCAGCACGGTGGGAGTGAGATCTATTGCTGTGCTGGCACAGTAAATGCAATGTTTTCCAAAAGCATCAGACTTCTCTTGTACATACAACATGGACACGACCAAGGTTTCTGGATGCACAGCAGCCCAGATAGATTTATTGCCTGTTAACTCCAAGCTGGTGATAGAACATCTGAAAAACCTGGACAAATACAGAAAAAACTCAAGACTGTCTGAGCAAGGTTTCTGGTCAAAAAAAGTGATCCCAGTGGAAATGCCAAAACATCATGGTTTAAATTACAGTTTGGCATTAGGATCCACTGGTATGGTCTGCCTGACCATATAGTTTGTAAAGAATTTATTTTTATTATTTACAAAAGAAAATGTTGTTTGAATGCGTATTGTCAGTGAAGCAGAATTGCTTGCACTCAATCTTTTGACTGTCACCTATGGCACATCTACAGGAAAGCATCCTTTTAACCAAACACATGACTGTTGGACATATTTGGTGACAATATATTTCAAAATGATCAAAGTCAACTGTCAGAGAAATTAGATTAGTTATTATTAGTCTTCAGTAGTTCCCTTGAGAACTTTAAACAGCTGGTGGTTCTTCTTAAAAGATTAGAGTAAGCCTTGTAATATGTCAGAATGAAAGTGGTAAAGATTTGGAATAAAGGGCAGAGTGCTGCCTTTGTTTCTGAAGGTAGACGGTTTCTAATTCAGGCTTTTAATTGTACTGAATTTTATCAGCCTGTAATACAGAAAACATTAGAACAGGGCCTGTATCTTTCCATGGAGTGCTGGAAATGGTATTTTAAAATCATTCCTATGAAAGAATCTGGTTCCTATTGGTCAGAGTCAATGCTAGCAGATATTCTTATTTCCACACCATTTCTCCTCACTCTTTCTGATTCTTACTAATACCAAGATGAGAAATGATGCTGATAAGCAGTCACAGGACTAATTATTACACACTGAATCCTACAGCCTTATCAGTGAAGTTGAAACAAAATTGGCAGTATATTAGCCATGACCTAAATGTAAAGGTGGGGAGTGTCAAAGCAAAATGAGGTGAGGCTTTAGCTATTTTGACTGTTGGTCTGCAGTATAACAAAAAAAAACATCTGCACTGACAGTTTTATTCTTTCCACAACTGGAAAGTTCTATGATGTGAAAAACTTGGTGTGTAAAAATGAAAATACTATAAATTTAAATCATAAAGGGTATCACTTAAATAATATTTATTTCAAAGAGGCATTCAGATAATCTAGAATATCTGTGAACAATAATTTCTTCAAAGCAGTAGCCAAGATTTCTCTTTGAAATGGCTTGTTTGAAGTCTCTTTGCATGGCCATAAAACAAAAGGATCTCTGTTTAAAAGATTACATTAAAGGAGCCTTTTCTTACTGCATTTATTTGTTGAAAAATGTTGATGAGAGTGAGACCCCCAAACTGCTACGGAAAGTATTATGACTGTCATTTCAAAGAAGACTGATAAGTTCTTTAGATCTTTCTCCAACGGTGAGGTAATCATGCATCCTTGTCCTTTCATTATGATTTCTTAGCCCAAAATTTATCAAAGAGCATAATTTTACTGCATTTTGATGTTCTTTATTATTAATGCTTTCTTTTTCTTTTTTTTTTCTTTTTATACATCACTGAAGCACATACCTCAGATAATACAAAAGGATTTAAACCTTTTAACAATAATATAATATAATAGCATGAGACTTATAAAAAACAAGGCATGTGTTGACCAAGTTTTCATAGTCCTTATTTGTGCAATCGGTCTACATGATGTTAGTTAAGGCCATTTCTTCCTTATGTGAACAATCCTAATGCAAACAATGCACAGCCATTGCTATACTGTGTGACTTGGTTACATGAGGTCCTTCAGGGCAGCAGCTTTTTTCCTGGTTTACCTAATCAATGCAGCCCCTCCAAAACCACTGAAGAAACAACAGCAGCAACATGTTAAGTCCCTATAGCCAGATATTTTTAAGGACAGAAGGGATATCTGTGAGCATTTACCTGGCCACCAGTGGCGCAAAGACCATGGAAATTTACCTCAGGGCCCCTGTAGCCAGCCTGACAGCCCCAGGTTGAACCAAACCAGTGGCCTGAATCTCACCCAGTCTGCATACAGTTGCTGGTTTTCTAGAAGAATTGCAAACTCTCTGTACGGAATTTAAGTTTCCTGACCAGCTACTTGCTTTTTTCAGTTATCTTCCACAAACCCCACCAGAAGCAGTCTGTGGGCTCCTTGGCTATAGCAGTACCAGTGAAATGATGAGAACTGCGGTGCTGGCTCCAGTGCTGCCCCAGGTCACTCACACCACTTGACTTTTAGCACTCTCCTTGGCTCAGGTTTGGCCCTGGCCAGCTCTTCCAAATAATGCTGAGGCACTGTCTGGGAGACAGCCAGGCCAGAGAGCACTCCTAGCTGGTGATTATGGACAAGGCTCCCATGTTTTGGGAAGGAAAGGGGATGGAGTCTAGCCAGATGGATGAAAATCGGGCCGTGTATTTCTTGCCCTCATGGCCAACAGTCCCTGTGGTTCAGTGATTTCCTGAGTCAGAGTCTTTTTGGGAGTTTAGCTGTTCTCAATTAATTTTTCTTCCATGAATTTGTCCAAATGCCTGTTGGACCCATGGAAAGCTTTAGTATCTGCAACATCCTTTGACAAGCAGTTCCACAATTCATTTCAGTGTTATTAATACCACACTTAAATGTAAGTGACAATAAATCTATCACATCTTGGCAAACTCTTCTAGGACATAATGGGTTTAATAATTGTTAAAAAGGTTTGCTTTGCTTTCTGTCTGAGTATGCCTAGCTTCAACGTCCAGCTATTTGGTTGCTGTTAATGGCTTGTCCGTTAGCTGGTAAAAAAAACGTATAACCAAATACTTTCTCTGGGTAAAATCTGATGAAGCCACTCCTTAACCTTCTCCTTTACATGCTAAATCAATTGAGTTTCTGAAATCTCTCCTAACATGACATGCTTTCAAAACTCGAATAATTATCCTAAATATGTTTAGACATGATTTTCCTTTCAGAAAGGAGCCCTTTTTTGCTGCATAAAACACACCTTGACAGAAATAAATAACATCTACCCTCTCTTTAAGTTTTTGACATCATTAAGAAGTTACAGAGAAACCTCTGGTCTGTCTCCATGAAGTCTTCTAATTGTAAAATAAATAATTTCACAATGAGTATCCCAGAATATCCCCTTATGTGCAAACTGTGCTCCAAAATAAAAGTGTATTTTAGTCCAAAACTGTTAGTCTGGGTTCAAAACATCCTAAGTACTATGGAAAATAAGCAGCTTATTCAGCACTATATGCTTTGGGACATTCTTCCACGGAGTCAAGCTCTTTCCGAACATGAGAATGGCACTAATTTGTCCATATGCATATAATTAACTTAATTCCACTGATTTTCTTGCACATTAGTTATAAGATGAGGATAACTTCATGATAACTCCACACCATCAAATGCAAAACAGAAGATCTTACAAGATACGTATTGCCAATGGAAGAAAAAAATAATGTCAATATAGTTCTGGTGATTTGGAGAAGAAATACTCAGTGTTTCATGTAAAATCTGGATTTCAGGTATATCTTCTCTCACATCTTCATATTGTTCTGTTGTATAAGATTAATGTTGAAACATGATCTTCTGGTTGAAAACTAAGCATGCATTAAATTTTTTTCATAGAGATTATACAGTGATGATAGCTACTGAAAAAAATTAAACCCTATTTAAATCTTGATTTTCAAGTTCATACCACTCCTTAGAACTCCAGGCATACATTGTAGATTTCTGACTTATTTGGAAGGAAGAGGTCCCCGGAATGCTGCCCATGGCAGGGGGGTTGGAACTAGATGATCTTTAAGGTCCTGTCCAGCCCAAACCATTCTATGATATGATATGATATGATTTTACACACCCATCTTGCCAAAATCTTATGACTCCATTTACTCTGCAGAAATTTCATTTTCTTTAGTGCTGACACAAGAAGCTCTCACTGCATGGAGATGTAAATCACAGATATGCTGTATTTCCAGTATCCTTGCTGAGGCTGGAATAAGTACATTTTGAGGAAAAACTGGTGAAAGGGCTTTTCAAAGCAGGTGATTTGGAGCAATATTGCCACAGAGAACTTTTTCTCCATAAGTGAAAATACCTTTTCAAACTCTCCAAAGTACCTCCACAGTATCAGACAAGGTGTAAATAAAATCAGTGGCACTTGAGGCTCAGCAGGAAGTGTTCACAGCTGCTGTGTGGAAGAAGATCTGGTAGGACATGGGAACACCACGTAGGATTCTCTGCTAAGGACTGAGCACCTTCACTGGGATCCAACCCTCACACTTGTGCATTGCACGAGGTTTCACCAAAGCCCTGCTGGAAACCAGTGTTTTCACCTTGTGAAATGAAGTAACTGAGTTCAAATCATTATTGCTGGAACCTGAATCCTGAATATGAACATGAATCTCTTCCATCTTGAGAGGTACACTACATACCACATACTACACATCTGGGAAGATGGTCACTTGATTCAGAGGGCGGACAAACTAAATTCCTACTACACTGGGATGTGCAAATCAGACAAAGGACTTTCATTTTACTGATTCTCTCCTCCTTTGTTAAAATTAAACTTTATTATATCATTATTGTCCATTTTGCCATTTACTGCAAGAGAAACAAGACCATGTCAGTTGCACTTACACAACAGCTTCAAAAAGGCACCTCAAGATTGTCTGAACAGCATTATTCTGGGAATTGTCTAGGTTGCCAATACTTTAATAGTACTAACCTTGCTTTGCAATTAACATCAAAACAGACATTCAGGGATTTCAAGCCTTCTTTTGAAATTTAATTCATTATCATAAGGTTAACCCTCGCCTTGCAGGCCCTCTCCCCCGTAGCGGTATGCTTTAATCTCAGAGGAAAGGGCCTGAAGCTTTCAAATGAGTCAGGCTGGAGTGTGATTCCACTTACTTCCTCTGTATTTTTTTCTCACTAAATTTTCTCATCATCAGTTTGAGCCTCCCTGTAAAATATATTTTCTATTTAATTTTATGTCTCTGGCACCACAATTTAATGTCACCCTCTTAAAAAAAAAAAAACACCAAAAACCAAAAAAGAACATTGTTTTACAGGTTAAAAAAAAAAAAAAAGCAAGCCTTTTAATCTTTCCTACATTTTTCTCTGGAGGGCAAATTTCTTTTAATCACTTTCCTGAGCACAATTTAGCACATGTAATTATGCCTCAAAACAAATGGAAGTGAATCACCTAACATGATGCTTTGCTTTTAGGAAATACTAAATATTGTTAATCTAAGGATTTTTTACTACGCTTTTGACATAGTGCTTCTTAGGGCAGAATAAGATAGTGTGGTGCTTGTTACAGAACAATCATTCTGAAATACAGAATTGCTGTCTGGAGGGATCATGGTTCAGGTCTATCATGCAAACATGCTGCATAATAACACACTTAGGTTCTGGCCCACTGTTGTAGCCCTGCTTTCAGAAAAATATTTTTTTAATTTTCTTCTTATTACCATTGTTACTCTAGTTTACACTCACGTCCTAAAAGCCACCCCTTCCTAAACCTGTGCAACGTTGTTAAGCACAACAGAAAGGATATTTCCTGAAAGACGGGCAAACCTCTCTCCACATAGTCATCCGATGAACATCAGAGTGATAGCCTGCAGGCCATTTTCTCAGGGTCAGAGTATCTCACTCAGGGTTTCCTCCCTATCTGACCCTTGTTTTACAACATCTTGGTGCCCCCTCAGTGTCATATGTCCTAGCTACATCCTTTGTGGCTGATGAGAAGCTGGTTTGCTGTGTTCTTCTTCACAAGGGTCACTCTCCAGCCATGCAAGCTTTTCTTTCCCACTGTTGACTTTGCAATGCCCTTACACATTAACAATCTATTAATGTATCCATTCTCACTGCCTAAAGTATCGCACACCATACTCTGATAAAACAGAAACAAAGTAAAGTAGTTATCAGGACTAATAGCACTATTATAACTCAATGAATTCGATGGAACTGTAAAGGCTAGGGAGGTGACATTAAATTGCAGTGGAAGAACATATGCAGGAAACACAAGATGCTGAAAACCAATTATTTTTTTCCTCCAGAACTATTCACAATTAAGCACCTGCAATAAAGCCTTCGTGTACTCTTTACTATGCCTGCAAGAAAGGGCAAAATGAGCTGAATTTTGCTTTTGGTTTAGTATGTCAGATGGAGGAAGGGGTTTTGTATTGAGTTCCCCATTTTCTACACCATATGTGCCTGGTCATATGCAGGGGGAACTGACATTTCCAGTAGTGCTGGTGAAGAGCTAAGTAGCATTACGCACTTTTGGAGCCTAGATGCACTCTTCTAAGGAGACACGGGCACCTGGGACAAGACCCACAAAGGGCATAGGCGTCACAGTACTGAGATGCACAACAGTCTGTTCCCAGGCACTCACTGCCTCATACAACAGAGCTGAGCAAGGTGTTTGGGCTCCCTAAAAAGAGGCTCCTGAAAACAGGAGCCACAAACCAGCCCAGTGGGCAAGGAGCCACATAAGCCAGTCACTGAGAAATCTCAAGGTGGCATCAGGCCTCGCCCCACTCAAGGGTACCACATTTAGACAGTGTTCACAGCCCCACAGGGTGGAGAGCCCCATTCCCAGCCACCGCTGGAGTGTCTTTTTCCCAGAATACACAAGCCCAGGATGCAGGAAACAGGAGTTCACATCATCCCCTGGCCTAAGGAAGTGCTGTCTGCACATCAGAGGGCTGGTTTCCAGGGTCGTTTTTCTCTTCAAGGGAAAAAGGAAGATGCAAAGCATCCAAACTACAAAACTTAGCACTTTGAAAAGCTTTTCGTCCTTTTTTTTTTTTTTTTTTTTAACAAAAAAAAAGTCAACAAAAGGGAAAAGAACATAAGATTTTGCCGAAGTAAAAATCTATTCTGAGTGAAAAGGATATTTTGCCTTCCGCTGCCCCATGAAAGCTACAGAGTGACTCTTGCTGTTCAAGGAATAACTTTATATACCACTAAACCCTCCCTGCCTCTTCGTTAAAATGCTAGAGGTGTATAAGAAACAACCGGACATACCTTACCAACACTCTACTAAAAAGAGAGGTGATGAAACAATCATTGCAACATGTTCAGTGGTGAAAAATAGAGCTATTGAAAAGGCTGATCCAGCAGTGCCATGTGCAGCAGCACTGTGCCAAGGATCATGGCAGAGGGGCAAAGGAGGAGGTTTCCCAGCAGGAAGGATGCTTGGGCAGCCTGCTGTCACCAAGGTGAAGTCTGGTCCTCTCACCAGTCTTCCCAGGACCCACCTTCTTACTGCTCACTCCCAGCAATGTTACATGACAACAAAAGGGAAATTAACCCAATTTCAAATGACAAGCCTCTGTGAATGTGTCTTCACGGATGTCTTCACTGCTACACATAACACAGCTGCCTACAGGTGGAAACGCATGTGGTCCCCAGACACAGCCCAAGTCCCTGGGTGCCTGAAAGGGGTGGAAACATCTTTTTTTGGGGTGGGCTTGACGCCTTGTCCCATTTTGGCTGCCTTCTTTGAAATGTGCTGGAAATTTTCTTTTCCTGATCTGTAGTTAATCTGTTCACAAAGCCGCGCAGAATGTGAAATTATAAATGTGACAGGCATTTTTTGTTGTCTGCTTTTTGACAGAATTTGGAAAAGAAACTGAACTTACGGCTTTTTGCCAGAAAGATTATGTTCTGTTTCACTTAAGAAGAATGCATTTTTCATAAGCAACTATTTTACATTGCAAACTCTGGGGTTTTATTCCAGACAGATAGACTATTTTTAATAAAGTTTCCTCCAAGATCTCAGCTGGCTTTTAAGTCCATGACTGTTAACCTAGAAATACGGTACTTACAGAACTGCACACAAAGCTATATTCATCAGGTCTGAGGCTGCTCTCACACTGAAGTAACCTTTCAGAAGTTAAAAAAAAATCATAATCTATTCATTAAAGTGAACCTATTTGAGTATAACACATAATTATAGAGATCCTGTACTTGGTCTCAGAAGTCTGTGATCACAACCTGTGGCTGCGGCGGGGCAGGAAATGCTTTTCCTGCCTTGCAAATATTCCTAGGATTTTAGAAATGCCTCCCATTTCCATATGAAGAAAAAGAGAGTTATTTTACAGTTTTTTCTTTAAATGAAAGAGGGGAGAGACAGGCAGACAGCCCACAGGGCTGTGGTTAGAACTCTCACCTAGGATGAAAGAGACTTAGGATCAGATTAACTGTGCTTAATTTGATTTGCAAAGGCAACTGAGGTGCTGGGCTCTCAGGGACACCAAACATTCATTAGGCTGCTGGCTTTTTCAGCCCTTTCAGTTGGAGATTTTCAGTTTTGTACAGACAATTAACTGTTCACTGGATCAGGGACTTGCACCTTATCTCCACAACAGGCTGATGCCAAAACCATCTGCTTTAGTCATCCAAACTGGTTAAGCAGGACAAGTACAAGTTAGATGGGTAAGGCATTGCAAGGGTGATTCAGCTCATCCAAATTTGGTGTCTAGACTCCTGGCAGCACTCCTGAGCAGACTCCAGGAGCTACATCTGTCTGCCCGCTGTGGGCAACTCTGAAGGGTGACTTGGTGAGCAAGGACATACTAAGAACAACTAACAGGAATGGGAACTGGTTGTGTTGTATGTTCCTTAAGTGCAAACAGCAGGTCCCTCCTCCAGGAGGAGTTCGGAAAACTGAGCTTGCTTTGGTAGGTGTGTGTCAGTCCTTCTACACAGTGGCCTAGGAGACTTCACCCTCACCCACATCAGCCCTTAGAGGGACATGATCTAGCCTTCAGGGTAGAAATTGGGCTAAAATAGAGGTGGTTTCTATCCTTCATAAAGAAACCATGTCATTACTGCAGAAAAACTCATGGGAGTAGAAGAAGAAATGACCCAAGTTGGGTTCATGGTAGTCTCCTGAGAAAGAAGATGACTCTGTGGCTCCCTCCCTACACCCAGCACTGTCTGTATGCCCCTTGTCAAAGATGTCAAGCTAAACATAGTCCTCTTTACTCCTTTCTCACCTCCTCCTTGCATGCCTATATTATGCTTACTGGGCAAAGGAAGACCTCCAGGTTTCTCCAGCTCCAGGAACTGCCCTTATTTAAAAGATTTCTGAAAGTATTCATAGATTCCCAGTGTCATGGGAAGTTAGGCCAGGAAGGGATCTCACCCAATCTCCCACATATGGTAGGAAATTAATTATCACACAAATTCCCTTGCATAAGCCCATTTCAGAGGAACAAAACACTACATTTCAGCACTTGCTTTTTATCCCTCTTTGTTCTCCTTTGCTTCTTTTCTCCGCTAAACAAGAAAAATGAGGGTGCAGGAAAGGAAAAATACAAATATAAACCCCTTACCTAGAAGCATTTTAGCTTAGGTTCTTAGAGAGAAAGGCACTGGAAAAATACTGGAAGAAAATATTTTCTGCATTTATTTTTTCACTTTCTTTGTCAAAGTCAAAATAAATTTCAAGTCAGGAAGTTCACTTGTACTCAATACGTTTACAGACACCAGCTTTGCTGTAGAGAGCTCTGCCCCCGTAGAATTTTTTGTGTCCCAGACACCTCAAAAGGTTACACACAATCAGGGGTTAAAGTATTTCTCATCTTTTCCTGTAGCTGCTCTAAACTGTCTTTATAAGTCGGTCTGATGACAGGCTGGCCAGGGATACACTTGCAAATGAGCGCTCCTGAGGTGATAGCCTAATGAATAAAATTTATCAGTGCATGATTTTAGATGTCTGTCACTAAAGAAGTCAGCATTTCTTGTTGGGTTTTCCAGGAATATATTTAGGATGAGTTACAACATACAGCAAGTAAGGGTGTGCTTGCATACAGATTTTTTAGATCCTCCCTTGACTTCATAGTGCCCTGGCTGCTTGTTGTGAAACCATTTCCAGTGTCTTATTTATCATGTTTTCTTTTCAAACACATTATTGCCTGCTTAAAATTGATACTCTGTTTAAAGCAAAAGAAACTTGTATCTCAGAGAGCTCAGAGAAGACAGAAATGAAGATACCCTGGATGCAAATGGGAAGGATGAGACTTCCCCCTCCTAGGTCCAGCAGGATCTCTTCCTGAGCACATGTTCTGGGTAGGTCTGGGTTGGCCAGCCTCATCTTTGACATTTATGCCCTGCATCTCACATCTGTTTAGTCTGTGAATACATTTAATTAAGGACCTGACTTTAGATTTTCAGAAGTAGTTTACATAAGCTAGCATGCTTAGGTGAGTAGACCCAAAATGAGATGGAAGAACCACAATTTGGCCTAGTGATGACAATGCCAAGAAATTCCATATTAATGGGAACTGCTGAGAACACTACTTTGGTTGGGTTTATTTCTAAAATCCTTAAATACGGGCTGGTGTCAGACTTTCATACTTTTCAGAAAGTTTGTCCAAGACATTTTGTAGAGAGGTATGAAGTGAGATGGGTAGACAACACCCAAAATACAAAAAAAAACCCTGGAATTCCCCTCTTATGCCTCCCCACCACCAAGAGGGTTCAAGCAATGCCACACTAGTCACTGCAGACAAAAATGCAACTGGGGAAAAAAAAAAATCACTTCTGTAGAGGATGAAGTGAGCCTCACTTCAGTTCCATTAACTGCCCTGTTTCTCCCAGCCACTCTTCAGGCAGAAAGAGAATAAAGAAGATAATTTTCAAATGGTGAAAAGGAACATTCCTGAAAAGAAACTCCTGAAAAAGTTTGACTTAAGGTACAACAGCTGGAGCAGCTATAAAACAATTCTTGCTATTTAGGTCTGAATACTAATATTTTATGGTGTATCTTGACATAAGAGTTTTCCTAAACATTTTCAGAGATTTCCAAGGTGTCTTGGACCTTCTCTTTTGAATATCAATAGCGAGACACTTTATTCATCTCCATGGACCAAAGGTTCCTATTATGATGGTGTCAAAAGCTGCAATCCCTGTTCAAGAACCTTTACAAGACATCAGGTTTCCTGTGGGCTTGGAAGTGCTTTGGAAAGGAGTAAGCTACTGTAAAGTAAAATCCATTACCATTTTTCTAAAAAACTATTTGTACAAAAAGTGCACCTCAAAATGATTGCTGATCCTTGATCAATGTCCTTTGCTGACATTCTTCTTAAATAAAGGTATTGAGAATAGCTTGTACACAGAGGACAATTATCACTGTATCTTCAGAATCTCATTTTATGACTAAGAAACTATGACAGACTCTTGGGCCTCACCTGAGGCCAACACAGCTACGGTACTTCCAGTTGATGTGCAAGACCAAGGACAGATTTTTTTCCCATAGAACCTAAAGAAGTAAGGGAACTTGGCATCCAAGGAAACACCAGCATGGAGTCAACAAGCTTCTTGCAATTTCAGCGGGTGCCCATCACTGTAGGTCCATTGCCTTCCCACTTATTTTTCACTGCAGGAAAAGAACAAAGATAGTGTGAACTATCTTAGAAATATGACATATTTGAGACCTACCGCTGTAGTCACCTACACAGATAACTCTCAGGTGTAGTTTCACAACAGTTCCTACTCACTCTTACGAGCCCTAATGCCTGTGGAGCAGCAGTGAGCACCCAGGCAAGACAGCAACATGTGCAGGAAGGCTGGTATGAGGGACTTGACCATGCCACCCTTCCTCACCAGGAGTAGTCCCATAACTTCCCATTGCATGAACGTGCAATGTGGGACTGCGCTTCTCTCCTCATGCCCAGACCTTCATGTGATGTCCGTGGAGGTATGTACAATGACTTTGCAGCTCCAGTGACTCACATGACTGAGTACTCGGCTTCAAGCTGATCACGTCCTCCAAGGTCACCCTGCAAGTGCAGGACAGACACTTCCATACCAGTGCTTCACAAATGAAACATGGTCTCTTTCAGGGGGCAATTGCAATGCACCAGTTGGCAGTGCCGACAGACCCCTTCACTGTTTCTCACAGTGTTGCTTTCATATTTGAAGTCTCTCTAGCTCTCTGAGCTCCTTCCACATACAGACTGAGCAGAATCCATGCAGTGGCATATGCTTGTCCTGGCTAAGACCCTGGAACATTCATTTGGAAAGACACAAACACCCTTATCCACATCATGATGCTCACCTAAAGATCAGTCAGGTACTTTAAATGTCATCCCAGTATACTCTGTTGTTCAAAGGAGATACAGATGTGCTATGCAGAGTTAAACTAACATTGCCTAAAAGGTACAAACAACTAATGGCAATGCAGAAAACTGTAGGAAATGTATAATAATGATAATGATTATAATATTAATAATAACAACAGTGATAGTAGTAATAGTAATAATAGTAATAATAATGATAACTTTAAATGACATGTAATAATTGTGCAAAGGAGGGAAAAGAAATGAGGGAATTGCCTGAGATCCAAAAATTTTTGGCTGATTTCTCTGGGATTTGTTCTCCAGTGCTTCATTAAATCACCCAAAAGAAAAAAACCTTTTTCTGACTAAGGATGTTTCATCATCATAAATATGTTCCCACATTCAGCAACAGCTTTTGCTCAACTTTAACTGACTTCTGTTGCATCAGAAACTTCCCTGGGCTCTTACATCACCCTGGTTGTGGACACAGCTGTAAAATCATGCCCTTCCCTGGTCAATGTAAGGCAAAATATTTATTTTAATAGTGCTGGCTAGGCCAATTTAATTCATAATTGAATATTTCTAGGTCTTTTCACTGACCACCCATTCAGGACTTCCAGCCACAGAGTTCAAAGAGCTGCTGGAAGGCACACTTTAAAAAATCTGTTCAAAAACCAGCACAAGCAGAATGACAAACCCCAAGGGCCAGACCGTCAGCCATCTGAGGCAGGTGTGCTCTGCCTTCACAGCCTGTCAGCCTCAAGCAGGACCCCACAGAAGATACGTTAGCACGCTCCTGCAAAGATTTCAGCTGTAACTGGCACTTTAGGGCATACATTCAGTGGCAATGGAAAATGCACTGGTTGAATCTAAAAAGGCCCAACACACACTCAACTCATTGTCTTGGTGTCCCCTTAGAGCTGCTGATGGTCCCAGGGGAGCAGAGCTATTCGGGTCCTGTGATTTTCACCAGTGTGATGCAGACAATCCATCACAGGTGAACACTGAGCCCATGTTCTCATGGTATCTGAGACAAACATGGTTTGTTCAGGGATCTGGTGTAGGTGGCTGAGGAAGCCGTACCTGCTTTCTTATGACTGTTACCACTTCACAGCTCCTGTCCTCCAGACCTAAGCTGCCAAAGTGCACTAAAGCTTCCCCTTGCACTTCAGTGCGGAGCCACAGAAACAGAGGTGCACAGAGGGATTTTCCAGCTCTGCCCTACAATACTTCACCTCACATACGCTGCAGGAAAAGAGGTCTGCAAAAGATTTAATGCTAAGAGCCTTAGAGCAATGTTTTAGAGCAGTGATGTAACTCAAGGGTATTCTGTGGCAACAAGTTCCCATGTACAGTAGTACAAAGAGAAGCTTCCTTTTTCAAATAACTGCATTGTACGGGTACAAGTAAAAGTGATAGCAAAAAGAGGCTATGAACTGGAGCAAAGAACGAAGACACCAGACATTAGTCTCTGTAAGTCCCAGCCCCCAGCAGACAGGCAGTTTGATATATATCCAGGACAGCTAGGTAGTATTTTTTTTTTGTGGATTCCTACCTTTTATCAGACCATATTCTGCCAATTTTTAGACTTCCTTTTCCAAGCAGAACGGTTTACTCTGCTGCAACTCCTGCCCCAGTCCTTCCCAATCTGACCTAGAGCTGCACTCATAGCAAGAAAATCACTTTTTTCAGCCAGTTCTGTACCTCTCCCTCTTGTTACCACAGTTGGCCATCTCCAGAGTGGTTAGACCATTTCCAAAATGGCTAAGATGATCAATATTCAAATTGAACAACCTAAATCTCAATAAAAGACACAAGTTTATCTCCAGTTTTACTGCAAATTGCTACCCCTATTAACCAGCCAAACAGCTGATGGAGAATTTGCATTACCACCATAGTTTAAATGATAATAAAAAGAAAAATACATTTTTTCACTACAAAAATTTCACATTGTCCAGACTCTAGTCTCCTTTCTAAGTTCCACATCTTGCGAATATTTTGATCAACTTTCCCCTCTCTCCTCCAGTCACTGCTCCACTTCAGCTAAATGTTTCATGGAGACAGGCTCTTTTGAGCCATTAGAAATCTGCCCAGCACCCATTGCTAAAGTCAGTTGGAACACAATTTGCAAAAGGATAACATAAATCAAGGAGCAAAACTGTGATTTTCATGCACAGGATTTCAACAGGAGCCACTGACTGCTACTGTTTTAGCCAAATCATCCACTCCTCTGACCAGCAAAGTCTGAGGCTTTTTTCTCTGGAGAACTATACTGGAAAAAACTCTGATATTCTTGTCTCAGAAGAGGATACAGAGCTAGGCAATATTTATTTTATTTGAAAAAGTAATTATTTTATAGTAGCTTCTCAGATGGAAAAAAAAAAAAACCTCTTAAAACTGAGCAGAAGGACAGATAAGATTTCCACTTTGGTAACATATTGATCAAGATAAGAAACAATTAATTAAACAGCTCCTCTGAAATATTATACAAACAGAGAAAATGTGTCTATCTGAAAACCCAGAAGTATGTGTCTTGGAACAAATCCAGATTCACCAAATGTCTACTTTTAAACTCAGTGACTCATGAAAAGAGAGCTGCAGTGATTAGTTACAGCAGCTTATAGTGTTAAATAAACATAAACTCGGAATGGCTCTGACTGAATCTGTGCAAACTGACCTCCAGAATTGAGAGGTGACTCTCAGATTTCAGAAAGACTTAGTACATGGAAGGGGGAGATCTACTTGGAAGAACAGGGCCTGAGAAGCTTTGCATGATGTGATTTCCAGAGAACTCTTAGGAGACCTTGGCCCTGTTTTCAAAAACTGCAAACACCTTTGGTGTCTTGCTATGTGAAACTTGCCAATGTGAAAATTTTGGGCCAATAGTCTATGGAGGGGAACAGTCCCACACAACATAACGACCTGTAGCTGTGTGGGAACAGGCTGCAGTGATGATTAGGAACAGGCAACCAAGCCCTAAGTCCGGTGCTCTGACTCCTATCTTGTGTGGGTGGGTTTGCTTGCAATAGCAAGCAAAAATGCATGCTTGCTTTTTCAATAAGTTGTTTCCAAATGGCTGTGTGGCCCGTGGTCGGGTCACACCTCATTTGCAGAGTCCCACAGCCACTGCTGTACTCAGCTGCCCACATGTGTGAAACCCATTGCCCCATTGCCACTCTGCCCTCAGACTCGATCCTGTCAATGCTCTGCTCCCTTCTAAATCCTCTGGGCACATCTGCTCCCATGGGTACTACTGCCAAGCATGCAGTCGAGCTGCGAGATTGATCAAATGAAGCCCTCTTTTTTTCTCGAGTGAAGATAAATGTGAATCCAAGGCCTGAACTAAATGATAACGAAACTTCATGAATCTGAAGTGCAGATGAGACATACGACTCAAGGCTCAGGCCATGTCTGTTGCTAAATGTTTTGCACAAGACCTATTTTATCAGATCAGAATCACACACGTTAATGAATTCAGTGAAACAAATGGCATTGCAATTACTGCCTGTGCATTACACAGTAATTGTCAGACAAAGAATGGCAACAAAGCAGAGACTCACATAAAATTAGATTAAAAACTTTAACTCTTAGTGCATCATACACACTGTTTCCATGGATCTGTAATGACCCACGGAAAGAATTTGCAGTGGAGAGCAAAGAAGCTTTCTCTGAATTTGCAGCAAGCAGTTCACTGCTGTTAAGGCTGCAAACACTAGCTATAGACAGCTGACATCTTCTGAGTGCACATCATCCCTGAACTCTGATTTATGTTTAAAGGCTTAAAAAGGAATTATCTTCAGAGCCAGCTCAAGAAGCATTATGTGAACAGGGAATGAATAAAGCAAAAGTGTGATAAATTTCTCTTTCAGTACAAAAAGCTGGACACTGAGTAACCATGCAGCAGCCGAGAATTGTGTAGAGCACATCAGGAAGAGCGTTGTGATCTATGTGAAAAAGCTTTTCTAAATTCCTCATTAGCATTCCTTGATAGTGCCAGCACAAAGGGGGT
>JAVJGJ010000059.1:34253329-34274449 GCA_035590215.1 Microhierax caerulescens | reverse complement strand
GGGGGGGCAGATGTTTATATATAATGAAAGAATATTAATTTTTAAGTCATCAGCTGTTTTAAATTACTTCCTCACTCAGCCATCTAACAAGCAGAGAAAGGAGTTAAGATCTGGGGAAAGAGATGCATATCCTCCTTCTCTCCCTTTAACCAGAATCACTGCACGGCTATCTGAAGCTAATTCTGCTCTGCTGGCTTAGAGGGGATCAGACTTGGCCTGTTGCTTTAAATGTCCAGCACAGCTACTGGCAACAGAAAGGTGCCAAAAGAAGTAAATTATTTCTTTTACTCTGAACAACATAAGTAAGCTGGCTGAAATGACTGGATAAAAATCTAGGCTACATAATGCTGCCTTAATTATATTTCCTATTTAGGTTTCATCTCCTAATGATAAGTTCTTAATAACTCACTCTTGCCCCACATAGCTTCCCTTGTGCTTCAGTAGTGAATTAAAAAGGCGTTCTTTGTAAATTTTGGTCTAAAAAAAGAAAGACTTGTTACTGATAATAGTCCTATGGCCACATATGAACAGAAAACTCAATGACTCCTTTAAGAAGCAATGTCTACTAGTAGAAAGAAAACACACAGGAAAGCAACAACAATGTTGTATCTACAGAAACTGTAAATGAGTAATCTTTACAATTTCATTCCTCCCTTGCAGGACAGAGAAGTTAATGAATATAGAAAACTCAACTCAGAGGGCAGAGCGCTCTTGAGGTCCATGCATGAGTGATGTGGGAACTCCAAACTTCAACAGAAAGTGCCTAAATGTTAAAAACCCCAGCACATCTCCTGAATATGCCCCACTGTTAATCTCTCATCACTCAGATTAAACAGGTTTATTTGGACAGAATAATAGTTCTTGTAAAACACAGCAAACAATGAAGAAGAAAAGTAAATTCACCTGGGAAAGAACAGAAGTAGATAAACAGAAGTAGACAAACAAAGAACATGCTTATGCTAGAGCCAGGCCTAAGCTCTAAACCTGCTCTGCCTCCAACCTAGGCTCAAGCACAATGAAACTCAGCTGACGTCTGAAAAATCCTGGCCACGTACTTTTCAAACCCCTGAGCTACTAAAGACAACAATTTACAAGCCTCAAGCAAAATGTGGAAGGACAGCAATACTGTGAAAGCCAAGTGCAAACTACACCAACACCCAGCCTCAGTACAAGCTGGATGCAAGTACGCAGTCTGTTCAGCTCTTCTCCACATTTACTTAAAAATATATCTTTTTTATTTATTAGTACTGATAAACTAGAGGTCAGCAATCCACGGCATATTACCATTGTGCTGGACCAAGGCAACTGGAAACAGCAGTTTAACAACTTCAGGTTAATAAAACCATAAAATCACAAGTAAATGGCCTTCCCTATTGCCCATGGGCTCATTCTGCAGCAACGTCAGTGTGGCTTCAGAGAATAAATAGGGCCATATAATGGCAATTATAGTCATGGGCTCATTGCAGACATGACCTCACCTTCAGGACTTGGAATCTGCCCCCGGCTGGGCTGGAGTTCCCCAGGAATTTTAATGATGGAGTGTGGGGGTCAGACCATGATTTCTACCTCTTTTGCAAAATAGAAACCCATTTTGGTGAGGCTGACTGAGACTGGTTGCCATCTGATGTTCCCTTAGTGTCTCCAAGGAATGGTTTGTGCAACAGGAAGCCAGAGCTTTCTTACTGTGCCCTGACAGAAATATTAAAAAAAAATTCTATGGTTACAGCCAATAGTCTGAACACTACTTAATATTGTTAGGGAGAAACCTCTGGTTAGGGCTAACACTTGCTTTCCTCATGGATCTAGAACATCCTTTGCCTGTTGTATCCCAAATGATAGGACAAGATTGTCTCACGCTCCCAACATGACTGTTACCTTCTAGGGATCCCCATCTTACCCAGAATGTCAGTAAGGCATTCAGCAGCACCCAGGAACCAGGAGGAAAGGACTTGTGCCTGCACCTTCCAGGAGGTACCAAGCATGGTGGGAAGGTTGGTCTGCCATAATGTACAACCACTGTCAACCCAGCTAGGAGATTTCTTTTGATTACTTGGGGGGAAAGCTAACTCCAGATCCCACTTGGCACCAAATATAAGTATCTCTGAGGCCCAGTTTAACTGGTGAAGTCTTCATTTTGTCAGCTTCTGGCATAACAGTCCATTAACCTCAGCAATTTATTTCGTATTGCCCATCCATCAAAGTGTCTGGTTACCTGATCAGATGAAGAGTTATTTCTTGGGTCTGTCACTATGTATCAGCTCAATGGCTAAATCATTTATTCAATATGATTAATCTATTATATCCCAACTGTAGTGTCTGCCCTGTCAACCTAAAAGTTGTCAGGCAAGTTCCCAGGAACACCAGAGACAATAACAATGGGACTGACAAATTGCACCTGTGCATGTCATGCCAGGGGCACCCAGGAAGGCACAAATTCCCTCCACCCCCACACTGATGTTGGAGCGCAGCTTAATCTGAGGACAATGAACTTCAACAGGAGGCAGAAACGGCAGGAACCACTCCAGAGGCAGCAAGAAAGGTTTCAGGAAGTGAACTGAGAAGATGTGCAGTGAGAAAGAGCTTTCAGGGTGAAGGTAAGAGTGTTCAGATCTCATGATGCACATCGATACCGAGAAGTGCCATTCCTTTCACCTAGTGAAACACCTGGAATCTCCCAGATCTATACCATCACTTTGGGTTTAGGCTTGCTACACCAGAATTGTACCTCACAGCCTGCAGGGTTGCATGATCCGAAGTTCACTCACTGAACTGAGTCAGTCATAACTGGCATCCTGCCTGCTACCTGCCATTGCATGGAATCTCCATCCACCACTGCAGAATAAGGCTACCTGTTGCCTTTCTCCCTTCACTGTCATCTAATCCTTGAACCTGGCTCATCTGCCATAAAAGAATCTGAAGTACTGCAGCATCCATCAGTTCAGCATGTGCTAGCAAGGAGCAGGCTATGGACTAAGCCCAGCAGCACTGGTGGCAGAAGAAAGCATTCAGCACAGACCGTATGTGCAGAGTGATACACATGGAAGGATTGGCAAGTTCTTGCTATTCTTTATTGAATATTTACTGGGCTTCTTTCAATTACAATGCTTAGTGCCATGAACTTCAGATGTAAAAGGGTAAGTATTTTTCTAAGGTCATGGACGGTAATTGAAAGTCAACTTTGATACTTACATTAAAAAATAATGCTAATAGGGAACTGCTCTGAAATCAGCCCAGCATGATGCCTTTCAGACTTGGTAATAATGAATATACAAGTGACTCCTAACAGTCTACTCAGTGGGAACAAAACATAATTTGGCTGGTCATTTGCTTTTGTTCATCTTCTGTTGGGGGAACGGGAAGGGAGACAAGTCCTGTGGCAATAGCCTTGAACAGACCATCTCCGTTTTGAATCTGCTGAGATGAAATATCTCCTTTCAACAACAAAGGCTGAACTCTGATCAAAGCCCAACCAGCAGCACGCCCTGCAGTGGAATACACCAGATCCTAATTCCCCTAAGTGCCCAAGGGGATGTGAGACTCCCATCAGTCAAGTAATACAAGGACAGGAGAAAGCTGTAATTTTCAGTTCAGCCCAACAAACCCTGCAGCCTCTTGGCTTGTAGTAACCTGGAATGCATCCTGTGAACAATTAACAAGAAGGCTTTCCAAGCTGATCAACATCACACAACTCTCCTTTGATACTGTTTTATTCTTCCTCCTCTCCCTCACAAGAGCTTTTTCAGGAACTCCACACACATGCTGCTGGGAGTACAATCATAGGACAGCATGTACAGTAGAAATTAATTCAGCATGTTTCTGTTTTTATGCGAGGGCCTCTGTGCCTGTTCTGCCTGTGCCCAGTGTGCGTGCAGTTATATGAGATGCTTGGACAAGCAATTACCCATCATGTGTGAATAAAGGCTTGTTTTGTCAAGCAAATATATAAGTGCAAAAATGTGTAGTCCTGTGTTGTAATTGTCTCAAATACCACCATGGCACGACAGTGAGTTACAACATGCCAGAGCACAGGAATAGCTTGTCTCTAAGCAATTACTTGTCTTCTGCATAGACCCTCCCAGAGGCTCTTCTCCAGCTGCACTGCAGCCATTTATGTAGGACAAACACTGCTGTCAACAGACTGAATGGAAAAGGTATTTTCTGTACTTAAAACTCAGATAACAAAATTTACGCTACTTTTCAAAGCCCCGGCTCAATTATACCTTTCTGCAGGATGAAAAGGGGGTCTGCACCAGCCGCTCACAGGCAGGCAGGCAGGGTTTAGCAGTGGGCAAAAGTGTCATCCCTACTCTCATCTGGCTCACCTTCCCTTCGTCTCTCTTTCTGCACCCAGAAAGAGCAAGTCTCTTGCTACCCAGCCTTCTACCTTACCCACAGGACCACACTATGGTCAACAGCCCACCAAGTGTTGCTGCTGAGAAATTATCCCCCCAAACAGGCAAGTTCCTCACAGACAATGTGTCTGAAAACAGTAGGTTTGTCCATTCTATGTCTTCTAGGAGGATTCTGCTGCCAAGCTTTCTGGTCATGGTCACTACATGGAAATGGCAGATATCAGCTAGAGGTAGCCCCCAGACTCACAAAGCATCTCAACAGCTCCTGCTTTCCTGCTGCTGGGGTGATGGTGCAAGGGACAAGAGCACAGCACAAGGACTCTGGGCTGGTAAAGTGGACTGGCCGTTTACTGCCCAAGAAGGAAATGCAGCTTCAAATCTAGGCTGAACTACGGATGGTCAATGTGATGTTGATCACACTTTCTGCCTCTCTCTGTCTCTGTTCCAAGGCAGAATCAGGCTCTAGGAGTCTGTGCAAGTCACCATAAGTGTGCGGGTTTTGGAAACTGGCAACTGTTAATGTAAATGTTCCCAAGTCAAAATTTTCTTTCATTTCTTAAATACTTTAGGAAGATGTAACCACCCACTCCAAGTCTGTAGTTTTACTTTGTATCTTGGGTCTAGAAAATATTGAGAATTTTCTTTTCTATTTTTAGGATTTCAGTTATTTTAAGAAAGTAACAAATTTGTTGGACAAGTGCATTTCCATGCACATCTTATGAGCACTTCTGAAAGAGAAAACTTTAAAACAAAAAGGCTCTCTCGTATTTGTCCATTAGCACTGAAAGATGTCCTACCAAGCCATTAATAGTATAGACTCAATGACTTAAATAACCCTTATGCAGAAACTGGACTTAACTGCTCTGTTAAATTCCACTGAAATCCGTAACATATAAACATGTAGGTGCTTTATCAAACAGGGATGTAGTTACCTGCAGAGC
Organism: Microhierax caerulescens; assembly: GCA_035590215.1. NCBI lineage: Eukaryota > Metazoa > Chordata > Aves > Falconiformes > Falconidae > Microhierax > Microhierax caerulescens. The sequence goes on along the minus strand of JAVJGJ010000059.1, from coordinate 34,269,156 downwards.
CACACTGCAATGCAGAGAAGAATGTGCACTGGCATGGATATGTTCTTTTATTTTCTGTGATCCTGCGTTTATCTGTAGGTCTGTGAATTCCCTTTGTGCATACTGACAGCTGCCTGATAAATGCATGGCCACTGCAAAAAGAGATAAACCCTGCTGCAACAGTTTACTGATAGCATCAGTGCTCAATCTAAGGCAAACATTAAATCACAGAAATCAACAGTTCATGCAGAGATCTGAGATTACTGGGTTTCAAAGGTAAGAAGCACTGTGACTTTGCATTGAAATACAGGAAAACATAGTTCAATTTTCCATACAAGTGTCATAGTGTGCAAGATGCAGATTTGGCAAGTACTTCTGGAAATTTTGGGGCAGAAGGAAACTGCTTGTGGCTTTTAAAAAAAATACTTATTATTATTATTTTGTATATTTTATCCACAAATAGCTCTTTCCTGTAGTTTTTTTTAGAGAATTTTTTTTTGTAGTCAATAAATGCACTCTCAGATTGGGGACACACATCAAACAGCATATTTGTGATCTCTGGCTGGATAATAGTTATTCTCAGGTTCTTATTTCCTGTGCCATATTCATAATTCTGAGCTCAAAAAATCACTTTATGTGCATGATTTGTGATCGTTGCTTAAAAGTCAGTAAACAATTCCGCAGTTTACTCATTCTGCCAAATATTGTTACAGAGGAAATGCAAGTGGCTGTAATTCTGTCAAGGCAAATCCAAAGCATATTTACAGAACCTTTAATGTATTTCTTCTAGACTAACAGCCCCATATGGCTATATTTTGCTGCTTTTCAATACAAAAAGTGCCAATAATAGTATGAAGTGATGTGATCAGGTACCCTGTTATCTAGGAAAAGCCTAGAGACTAGCCTAACTCTGTATGTTTTCTTACAGTTTGCTTGGCTGTTGGCTGCCAACAGCATAAACTGTAGTCCCAGGCAGAGTTCCTAGTCCCATTTGATCTCAAAGAAATTTTGGTTTTGATTTGAGAAAAAACAGAATTTCAACTCCATTTATTCACCTGGATTCATACTGCCTTAATTGTCTTGAGAAATGAAAGTTTTACATCATGACTCCTGGTGTAAATCAGTAACAGAAATGCTTTTGGTGAAGTAATTGGTTGTTAGTCCTACAGAATTATCGGTCATCCAAAATGCCTTTTTCTCTTTAATTTCAGCAGAAAGCTTCTATATTTTTCTCCTTGACTTCACAGAGATCTTGGGTGTTTCCCAAGATTTCTAAGCATTAATGTTTCCCCTTCTAAAATATACCAGTTGCTTTTTCTATGTAACTTCTCAAACCATCAGTGCTAGATCCTTGGCATTACAGAGTCTAGCTGTACCTGATGTCCACATATATACAAAGAAGGGCATAATTCTGAAGAATTCATGCTCACATAAAAGCAATTTTTTAAAAGAGCAATTAATATCAAGATATTCCCCTAAATTTGTTTCTTATGCTGTCACTATCAACGTCAGAAATTAGTATCTCACAGTGAAGGAGACATCCCACTTCAGCTAGGTGCCATGTTCAACCATTTGAAACTCCAGAGTACTTGTGTCTGTTGTTTCCTATGGCCTAGATATCTTTGATGGCCAAGAACTAGGCAATGAGAAGCTCTAGACACCAACTTGAAGGCCATCTCAACCTTGCCTAAAACAATCAGTCAGTGACTCCGGTAGAAAAAGTCCTCTGTCACCCCAACATCTGCCTGATCACTTCCCAGCAATTAATTTTACTTCAGTCCTGAATCATTTCTGTACCCCAATGTGTGCTCATCACAAACAGAAGGAAGCAGTTTGAGAAGGTCTGCTCTTCTCCCATCCATTCTGCAGCTTTTCCCTGTGCTGTCACAGGCAATGGGGTGGGCACAGCTTTAGAGTGAATCCTTCTCTCAGGTTGGCTATTGGAGGGACAAAGGGAGAAGCAAAGGAACCATTTACCCAGATGAAGAAGGAGTGGAGCCACCAAGTGCTGTTGAACTTTTCCTGCTCCTTCATATCCTGCAGGAACAGGATCCTGATCAAGCAGAAAAGCTATGGCTCTTACCTAGGAATTTAGTGACAAGGACAGGCAGTCTGCTTTCAGGTGGCAGTAAAATTTGTAATGCTTAGGGACACCATTTTTCTCCTAGGGGCTACATTTCTTTAGTTAGTAATGTGTTATCACCTGGTGCTCTCCAAGCACTGGTTAGCACTGTACATACATACATGAATAAGCTTCAAATCCTTAAAGGCTGTTCCAGAATATATAGTGTAATTAATCAACTGTCTTTTCAACAGAGGTCACAACATTGTGCAAAGCTCATAGTTGGCTAAGTGAAACCAGAGGGCTGTTCTTTTCCTCCAGCAAGAATTCTCCTTGCAAAATGCAGAGCTATTCCATTTAAGTGTTCACAGTTTGCCAAGGGAGAGAACTCTTCTTTTTTTCTTAGTATGTGGCAACCAAAAGCTAATAAAGATTTTTCCTGAGAGCCGGAGAATGTACAATGTCTCTCCAAAGTAATAAATATCTGCTTGGTGTCTGACTAAAAACAGCTCAGAAAAATGTATCCAATTTTCTAAAGCAATCACACACAAATGTCCATGAACCTAGTCCTGGAGGCCACAGTCAGACCCTAGCTTGGGCAGTGACTTAGGTCTTCAGAGAAATGCTGCTTGAGACATGGGCCTGAAAGAAGGAAAGAGGGACAAATCTTCAAGGGTGGATGGATGGGTAGCCCTCTTGCTTTCCTTTCAGCAGAATCCATGCAAGCCAAACTCCATGTCGGTTTCTACCAACACAGTCCATTCCAGGGATGTGTTTTGCTGCTGATGCTGTGTTTGGTTTTGGTTGTTGTGGAGTTTTTTTGTGAGAGAGTGAGAAACTTGTTTGTTACCATCAAGGTCTCTGGAATGCAGTACCAGTTTTTAGACCTGCGCTGGAATAAATCTCATAAATTTCTGGTCTTTTGTAGCACAGGAGACAAAAACAGCTTTTTATGTGAGCAGTGGTCTGGGCAGCCTGACAAACCAGTGCCCCACCAGAAGTATGTGCAAGGTTTCCTTGCCTCCATCTGTAGACCAGACTCAAGTCCAACAGGACAGCTGCAGCAGGTTTTTATGGGTTCAGCTATGTTTCTGTCTCAGTGCAACAGACCATCATGACACCTCACTGTCTTTAGTACAGAGAAGATTTTTCCAATTTATTGGACAGTTTGCGAGTTAAGCCAATATCCTTTGTATTATTAGGATGACATGGAGACAGCAAGACTTCTCTTACTTTAATCACACATTAGACTCTTGCAAGATCACTAGCAACAGCAATCAATTATACCATATAAATTGTGCTATGTATAATTCCCTTCCTCCAAGAAGAAAACAGCCATGTGGTTAGATGCCAACTTTATGTCTGGGCATGCATAGCTTAGCCTCTGCTTAAAGCTTTTGATAGGCAGAGGATAAAGTCCTTCTGATTATATCCTTGATGTCTACCCTGCTCTCAAGATAAGATTTCACGTGGACTTGTTGAGTAATCCAGGTAAGCTTCAGAGTTAGTAATGTGCTGGCAAATGATTTCTGCTTTGCAGACCTTTTTGTCCAGTCACAGAGCAAGTGAGCAATGGAAGCTATGATAAAAGATGAAACTCTTTTGCTCCAAAGAACTGTTCTCTGCTCTTATTTTATGGGTCCATATCAAGCACTCTAGCTCTTAATTCTCACTGCACCCTGCCCACAGTGACTAAGCTAACACCTCATTAAACCTTGGAGCCTCTAAAACAGGAGACTCAAATCCTATCGCAGCTAGACAACAGCATCACATCAAATCAAACTTGACCCACTATCCTGACTGTTCCAGAAAGCCTGCTATTTATTTCTCTTTCTTCTTAGAAGCAGAGGCTGAACAACAACTGATTAGAATTCTGTAATTTGCACAAACAGGACCTGCATGCAAAATTTTATCCAACTATTTGTACCACTCAGTGCCAACCTGAAAATTTTATGAGAACCTCCAACCTCATCAGGTGTCAGCAACTGCAGTTCAGGCTGGAACTTGAACACAGAGAATCATGGCACAAAGTTGGTGAATTGCATTAATTAATTGTTCAATCCCTTCTGTTATAGTCACCTCTTTTAAAACCTTTTCCAACTACACAGCAAAGGCAATTTTCCAAGAGGGTATTAAAGGCTTGGCTGTTTCACTGTTGCCATGAAGGTGCCACCCACCAAAGTGGTGGCTGCTCCAGCCTTTGTCAGAAATGCTGCAAGAATACCTCAACTTGCAGCAAGTGACAAAGCCTTTGCTTGGACAACCTCTTAATGGCCTCCTCTTCTCATAGAAGTGGGGATATTTGGTACAATCCCTTCACTGAGCTGAGGACAATTAATGAGAAGCGTCTTTGAGTTACAAATTGCAATAACACAGCTAAAGGCAGCTGACTCCAGGTCAAAGCACAGTGGGCCCAGACGCAGCAGGTATCTCACATGGCACCAGGTGCCGTTGCCAACAGTCCAAGGGACAGAGAAGCAAGAGAGAAGGTTATGATGGTGACTAACATAGTCTAAGTGTTGGCAGAAAATGTTCTAGCAACAGCAAATAATGACCTTCCTCCTGCTGAGCCCTGCCACAGTGGTTTTGGATGGCAGCACACCAAAACTCAGATACTCCTGCCCTGACTTCACAGTCTCCTTATTGTTCAGTACAGAGGTTAGCTGCAGGTTTTGCTTCTCTACCCTGTCACATTCCCCTGCTGACATGCCTCTAGTGCATGGTTTTAGCTCTGTTTTCCCTGCACCCCTATGCTGTCTTCTGAAGCACAGAATCTCTGTAAAACAGGCTCACTGCCCCAGGAAGTGCCTACAGAATAAAACAAGAGAAGGGTGGCCGCGGGTTTCATCACGTTCTTCACCTGTCATAATCAAAATGAAATACTCTACATACAGTTTAATGTCCTTGTTGCTTCACTTTATGCTGTGTTTTGTTAAGTATGGGTAACTCAGTGTGCCTGGGAGGACAGGGAAATAACAGTTTTGCAAAGGGTCATTTGTATTTTGTTTCAGATGCTTCAGGACTTGTTTTGTTTTTCCTGTCTTCTTTACAAAATGAAGATTGCAAAATCCTGGTGATGTGAAATTCACTAATGAAAGTACTACTAACATACAATTCACTCAGAGCTCTGCTGCTTCAGAATTTGGGAATTAACTCTAAACAACCAGCACACGAGTCAGTCCTCCCCAAATACAGTGTATCCTCATTAATATGAAAATCATAATCTAAATAAAACATTGAAAATTCTCATTTTTTTAATGTACTTTTTGGGGGGTTGGGTTTTGCTGTTTGTTTTTTGAGGCTTCTGAGTTTGTTCATGCCATTTATGAAGATGATGTATAAAAATTTCAAAAGTCAGGACAACAATATTAAGCTAGGAAAGAGAGAGCAAGTCTTGAATTAAAGGAAAGATATGTTAGTGGGAATTAAACTCTTTGATCACCCTTAAGTTATCCTTTTGCAATATCTGGAAAAGCAAAGCTTGTTTGGGTGCTTTTTTCTTAGAACAACTAAACTAAGGCTCACAATACCTTGCATGTCTACAGAAAACTGGACTTTAAGCAAAACACTAAACATATAGGACTGATAATAGAAACAACAAGTGATAAGACTAGAACTTGAACTGCTGCTTTATCGCACAGCATAGATCAGTGTTTAGACTGTCTCCAAAACCAACCTGCCCATAAGTCTCTGGACCTCACAACTGGATTCAACTGGGGCAAGCAATGGGCCTTGTGACTTACGTTCTGCCTTTCTAAATGTGTGACAGCATGTAAATGAAAAAAAAGGGACATTTCTTTAGCAGCTTTAAAATACTTTGCACTTTGAGTGTTTACTGGTTGCCATGGCAAGCAGGCTTGTAAATAGTGAACATGAAACAGGGACCTGCTTGGCCAATACCATGGGGTGGGAAGGCCCTGCGTGTGCAGCAGTATGGCAGTTTTGCCACTTCAGACCCCAGATATGGCTGGGACTTTGCATCCAACTGCTTCCTTTCAGTAGTTTCATGTAAGACAGAAGCATCAAGGATAAACGAATCATCATTTCCAAACCAGGAGATCAGAACAGAGGTTTGAATACCGTGAGATGTTGGCACTGGTGGGAAAATAGCATGTCTTGCTTCCCTGTTTCCCTTACACCCATCCCATATATCACAGCCTCCTTAGTTGTGTAAATGTAACTGAGGCTGCACTGTAAATAAATCACTAGAATGATCTGGGCTAAACATCTTTTTTTGAGGGCTGTTTGAATATGGGAGAGACAACCAGCATTAACATTTAAAAATCCAAAAATCAGCTGCATGATCTGCAACCATGATGCCTTTCCTTGAATATACAGGGAGCTCAAGGCAGCTCCACGGGATGTGCAAATTACATGTTTAAAGGAAGTGTGTTGAGGCATGTAAGCAACTTTGAGAATATATCCTCCAAAAAGAGACAAAAAAAGAGAATCATGGCCTGATACGAGATTACAGGAAATAGAAAGGCATAAGCTCAAGAAAGAGAAAAGAATTAAAGTTGGGAAGAGAAAATAACAAAAAAAGTGTGTACCAAGGACCAACCTTATCTCAAAAATATAACTGCATAGCATGATTCATAGAATAACACAGATTGAAAAGGATATCTGCAAGTCATCTCATCCCTCATCCAGCTGCCTGCTCCAAGCAAGGCAAACATAGAATGCATCACTTAGAGCTTTGTCCAGTTGAGGACTGAGTGTCTCCAGCTTCTCTGGGCAACATGTGCCAGTGTTTGATCACTCTCAGGGTGAAAAAAAATCCCTTACAGCTAATTGGAATTTCTTGTATTCCAGCTTTTGTCTATTGCCTCTCATCATTTCACTGGGTACCTCTAAGAAGAATCTGACTGGGTTTTCTATCTCCTCCCACAGACAGTTAAAGAAAATCTCAGGATCCCCAATTACCTTTCTCTCAAGACTGAACAAATCCACTTCTTTCTAGCCTCTTTGAGCCACTCAGCATATGCTCCAGCACTGTGGTCAAGCCCCATGGTCCAGCCCCCTATCTTGCTGGCCTTTGCTGGACTTTTCTTGTTCATCAAAGCCTTTATGGAATGGGAAGCCCAAAATAGGACATGCTACTCCAAATGCAGTCTTGCAAGTGCTCAACAGAGAACGTGTTCACAGAGTAATTCTGGTTGGAAAGGACTTAAGGAGGTCATCTAGTCCAACTGTCTACTCAAAGCTGGGTCAATAACCGCCTCCCTGGACCTGCTGCTGAGGTCTAACACAGCCCATGATGCAGCTAGCTGCCTTCACTGGTAAGGGCACACTGCTGACTCGCTCATCTCACCCATCCTTAGATGTCTATGATGTAGATCTCTCTAAGCTAGGCACCAAAAGCAGCCTTTGAAAATAACAATAGAAATAGATGTCTGACCCATTTCAGACATCTACTTTAGCAGGAGATTAATCACACTCCAGCAGTGCCTGTTTCCATCCACTGACTATAAAGGGAGACCAGGGTGGTTAGTTCTGATATAAACATCTATACCGGTGGTATTGACTTTCAGCCAGATTAATCCTGCCTCATAAATTTTGCCACATCCCCAGCTTTTTCTGGAAGATATTACACATTTGCATATGTGTGTGTGAGTTTGTGCTTGCAGGCTTCCTTTGAATGTGAAGAGAATACATTTAATAAGGATATAGCTACACAAATATGCACTGAACTGGAGGTACTTGAAAGAGCTGGTTCACATTTCAGTGGCAGATATTCTAGCAAATATCAACCCTAGTGGTTTCTGAAGGTTAGATTGCTTTAAATGTATGTCTGAGATTTTATTTTTAATACTCTAGGTAGCATGAAGACCCTTTCTTTTTCTTCTTTTAATTTGGTAATATTAATTTGATTTTCTAAGGGGAAATAGAAAATTCTGCATTAAAGCAGTAAAGAGTACAAAATTCTGCATGCTATCCCCATTGAGATCATCCTTAATTCTGCCTTTTCTCAATGACAGCTGCAAAAAGGAGCATCTAGTCAGCAAATCTGAATGCTTGTAGCTCCTGGTGGAAAGGTCAGATAAAGTTCAAATCCTTTAGAACAGAGCAACAATTCAGATCTTTAATCGTTTGTCCTGTAGACTAGCATGATCATCATCTTTCAGTGAACATAATGGTTAAAAATTACATTAAACCTCCCTTTTTTGAACAATAGCTCTCCTTTTGACCTCTCTGTAACCCTGAGTATGATGGCCTATTATCCAATTTGAATCACAGATGAGTGTTACAGTTTTCAGATGCATGTTAAATAAGCTGCCACTTTCTTCTGACTGAAGACAGACACACCATCTACGCAGGAAAATCCAAGGAGATAAGGGAAAAAGCATCACATCCCATTCCCAGAAACCAGCCTAGACAAGCAATGTGCGTATTCTTTTAATAAGTATGTTTTGAAATGTTGAGAAACCATTGATCTTAATCTTAAGAGCTGACTTTAGCCTACTTTCATGTACTTTGCAGCAGCTTTCTCAGAAGTCCACCTCAAGTCTTCCCAGTCATGACAGTGTCACATCTGAGCAGCAGTCTGCATGCAGAAGGGACCAAGATAAGTATCTCCAAGCAACTGATGGTGTAAATACAAAATAGAGAAGGGTTTTATTTATGCTGGTCAGAGCAGATAGGAAAAATGAGTCTGGGAGAGAGAAGACAGGACTCTTACAAACTAATTTTGAACTATGAGATTTATTAGCCTCTGCAATTATTACTCTATGAAAAAGATGTAGATATCCAGCCACTTGACTCACAGGGCACAGCATAGAGTATTGCATTTAGACTACTGCATTAGAAGAGGATGGTCTAAAGATCTAATTCAATGCAAGGAGGTTTTCAAATCACTTGGTTTGGTCTTAGTACGGTATCTCCAAGCCTTCCTAAGTTTTCTGCAGAAATCTCTCTCAGACAGGTCTTTAGCAAAATTCCAGGGGATCTTTGGAGCAACTGTCTTCACAATGGAGAATGAAGCAGAACTAACAGGAGTCTGGCTGATTACCCTAGGAGGATTCAGAAATGAAAACTGGTGTTCTCCAGTTTGTTCCATCTGGTTTTGCCTTTCTACATTCTTATGCTCCTCAAGTTCAGAAGCTGGCAGTCAGCTCCTCTCTTAGCTTCCCATTATTTTAATTTAACCTTTGACATCACATGTAACTCTAATCACACTGGAATTTATACCAGGCCTGGAAGGGTAAAGCTCCATGTTCCTGAGGAGAGAAGTACGGGGCTCAGAAACACAGTGAGATTTGTCCAAACAGCAGTGCAACCCCTGCACTATCAGAGACAGGGAACAAGCATCACAGATAAAGCAATTAATGGATTTGAGGCAGTGCTATGCTCTGACCAAGCTCACTTCTACTCCTTTTCAATCCTTCCATCTCTTCTTAACCTCACCTAATGGTATTTAACACAAAACTAGGTATATTCTTCAAGCAGTAAACTACCACACTGTTCATTGCAACAACTTTTCATATCTCATATCAGGTTTATATGTTGGTTTGTGTGAGCCCATGTTTTTTATGTAAGGGGTAGAAACATGCAACCAAGGTGAACAAAACCTACAGCTCAATTAGTTTTGTGGTGCAGGCAAATCCCTTTTTTATTTTTAAGTTAGCTAACAATGAATTTGTGTTCAGGACACACAGAGCATACTTATTAGCAGTAACCCTGGATTTAGTAGTAGTAGTTCTAGCTGAGGTATATGTCCACCAATTTCATAGATATGCACAACATCTCCAGACCTCCATTGAGTCTCCCAAAGGATATATCGACCTCAAACATATGTTACCTCTAAGCTATACATGGACCATATACTCCAGAAACACGACCACCACTTTGAATTATGCTTATCTTGTTATTGTCTGATTGCTGGGGGGTCACCAATATTACAGCAAAAAAAAAAAAAAAACCCACACCTATTTTGAAGCAAAAATGCTGTCACTGAGGGTAGCAACACAGCACAGCAGTAGCTATTTAAAATAAGCATCTCATATTTTGAGCAGAATCAGTAGGATACAACAGATGTTCAATGCAAAAGGACCATTTTCTGCTCGGGGTGTTAGAGATTTAATAATAAATGTGGCCTGAGGATTCAAATTTATAGTCTGGTTTTATGGGAGCTTCTGAGCACTCGGACTTCTGAAACAAGCAAGCAGTGTTTGTCAGAGATATTAGATTACCTCTGGGCCAGTCAGATGTTCAGGCTGTGAGTGAAATGCTTCAGCCCAGGCAGTGCCTGAACAGAACCCACACCCCCACAGAAAGCAGCAAGCCTGTCCTGAGAACTCCTCCAGCAACCCAGTCTCCACTCACTGCTGAACCTGCTTGTGGTGTGCCTGCTCTGGGGCTTCTTGTCATTTCCAGCTACCCTTGGCCTCCCCCTTGCAGTCAGTTGGACAGTCACTAACCTGGCCTGAATCTGTTTTCAAGGTCACCACATCCACTCCGTACACTGCAACACCGACTTCCAACAAAAGATGCCCCTGTACTCTACTTATTTCACCGTCTTCTTTTACACCTTTTCATGAAAGTTGTAGGAAGTTGCCTGCGCAGCAGGCAGAGTGAAGATGGAAGAGTTAATTTTTTTTCATAGCCAAGTTGGATGAAATAACCAAGAAGGGCAATGAATCCTTTGTTTGGAATAAATATGTTTAAAATAAGGGTTTATAAGTGACTGTCCATTACCATACTTTGTTGGTTTTCTTCTCAGTGGTTAACCACAAACTATTTCTGACACCAGGATAAACGCATCAGGTAGCTTGTTCTTAGTAACAAGCAAGCTAAAGAAATTACTGGAGAGTGTGGTCTGGACTTACTACAAGAGCAGCCTACTCTGTACCTAAGATTTTTGATTTCTTGGTAAATTACTTATAGGTGACCTGCAGAAATGGGAGGGAAAAAACTGCACAGGATCTGAACTTGTAAGTAAAGAATTAGAGGTGGGGAAATGGGAAGTATTATTAGGCTGCATTTGATACTAATATTGATAATTGATAACTAATGCAAATATCAAACAAAATTTTATCACAACAAAACCTCTGACAGTTTCCTGTTACTCTCACAAGCTCCCTAGTAGGAGCAAAACAAACATTAAACGTCAGAGACTTCATTGGGGAAAGTCAACTCTAAAAAAGTGTTGCAGATAGCCCATTTGTTCTGCAGATCACCCTGTTTCTCCAACCTTTTTTAAGTGGGATATGTACAACCTGCTATAGATGTATATTAAACATGACTGCAGATCAGGTATTACATTTGGGCCATTTCAGCAGGAAAGGCAGCAGTGTTGCAATCATCAGCTGCACCACTATCTGAGATGACCTTGCAGTCCTCTAGAAATGCCTGCTGTCAGCACATGCTATCTTTTCTTATGTCTGATAAGGTGTTGATTTTAAAATCTACATGTTACCTCACCTACCCCCAAATCCAAGTACCAACAGAATATATTCTAGAGTTATTTAAGCAGTTTATTGCAGTAATAAAAGTCATGTGCCTTTCATAAGCAGTTTTGCTAAAACTTTATGCAGATACTTCTACCAATGCACACTGTAGTGGGGACACTAAACAGCTGCATTAAAAGGTGTTAGAAGCAAAGAGCAGTAGAGAAAAATCTAAATAAGCAAATGATGTCAGACAAAATGAATAAGCAAAATGCAGCAGCAAGAAACAGTTCCACAGACAACCCTAAGCTCTTATGCCACCAAAGAAACTGGGACAGACTAACTGTTACATGGGGTGAAAGTCAGGGAAGTTGAGGCTAAGAAGGGGAGGGGGGATGATAAGTGATTTTAAGGTGAGTCAGGGGAAGGAGGACAAAAAATGTTTGTTTGTGTCCATATTTTATTTTTTTTTGTCAGTACCCTAATCAGTCACCAGAAATTTGTGCAGTTTGCAAATAAATTAAGTAACAATTCCCTGAGCCGAGCCTGTTTTGCCTGCAACTTCCCCATCTATAAGAATTAGTCTGTTTGAGGCTTTTATAAAGGAGCTTCCCTAGTTATTCAGCTGTCTCTCCTCAAAGAAGCAGCCACAGAGCATTGCCAGTTGTGCCTGATGGAACAGGCCATGCAAAGATGCAATTTATGCCTGCAGAATTGTTTGGGAGGCTGAAGGGAGCAAAGTGTTTTGCTGAAGTTTGTCTGGAAGCCATACAAGTCTTAGTGCCATTTGCTTTTGCTTTACATAGGTGTTCGTGCCACGCGTGCTAGAAGGAGACCTGGCCAGTGAAACAGAATTAGCCAATTTCCAGCATTTCCTCCATGCGGTGGCCACATTTGCTGTGCATGCATCCCTCAAACCACCCCAGGCCAGGCTTGAGCCAGCAACACTGCTGAGTGTGCCAAGGAGAAGCCTTTCTGTACTCAGACTGGTAAAATCTGAGTAATATATTCTCCGCTACAGCTCTTCTTTAGTGAAGCCTGCCTGGCGGATGCCTGGTTTCCAGCCTTTTTTAAGATTTACAGACTTTCAATTAAATTTATGTTCATAAACACATGGAAATTGCGCAGCAAAGTGAGATGTGTGCACACCTATCTGCATTTCAGTTTGGATGGGATAGGAATAACTAACAACTTTCTGCTTAGAATGAATAGGTTATAATTGTCATTAATTCATTTCTTACTTGAGTTGTTGCTTGTCCCAGACCACACCCTCTCCACTTGTGGTGAGCAACCTTATTTTCTTCCCAAGCACACTACACAATGTGTCTTAGTTCTTTCCTACTGATCAAATCTGCAAGGCTCCATATTTTGGACCTACTAGCTGCTATCAATGCCACTGACTTAATGAACAGAGTAAATTTTTTAATATGCCTGACTGTAAATGCAGTTTCCCTGACTGTTCTGCAGCACAGAGCTAGAAACTGCTCTTTCAGCAAACACTCCTGCTAGTAAATTTTTTGCCAAGATGTTTGTGGGCGACAAGCACAAAGATGAATGTAAGTCAGGGCAAATGTGTTGAAAATTTCAAACATGTTTATTTTTATCTTTTCCCAATATTTTTCTAGCTTTCTAATCTTCCTAAGAACTACATAAATTAGATTAACTCTTACCCACTGAAAAAATTCCATGCCAAATTCTCATAAGCAGAGCTGGAGGTGAGGTTTTCAGTCAGGTCACCCCCATCCTTACCTCCAACATTCCTCAGCAAAATACCTGAACAAGATAATGTCTCTAATTTTCACCTTAAACAATATCTTTTGGTAAACAAAATAAATTCCTTCAAAACTCTAAAATAATTTTTGTCAAAGAAAATGTTTTTCCTCCAGTTCTAACCGTGAGTCATGGTGTCACTCCGGCTATGAGATTTATCCATTATTTCAGTTATTACAGTCTTTAGCACAAGTCATTTTACCTTTTGTATGCTGCTCCCACCTCTGCCTTTTAAAACCCAAGATTTTCAGTGTGTGCCAGTGTAGAAGCCCTGGACCAAAAAACCACACGTCTGTTTCCCTGCACACAAAAATCCAAATGAAGCTACCCACCTAGCACTGGTATCTCAGAAATACACCCCCACGTTTTTTCCCTTGCTGTTTTCCCACACTATGCTGCCTTACAAGACACAGTAACTTGGTTCCCAGTCACAGATTATGCAGAAATATAAATGGCAATAGTACTGTGAAGAACCCCCACTCCAACCTTCATGCCATGCCAATATACACTGGTTGGTCTAACACAAGCTGCACACCTGGTGAGCAGCTTTGCTGTGTCATCCTAGTAAGGTGTTAAGGAGCTGATGTCTGAGCCCAGTACGACACAGGCACTGGACACAGAGCCAAGAATAGGCCATAAGGGTCTTTAAGGTTCTTAGCCAAGGCAGCAAAGTCATGACAAGTTTGACAAAGGGAAGGCTAGAGTTGTTTCTTGTCTCCTCCTGCTTCTCCTCCTTCTTAATGTCCGCACAACAGATCAACTGTCACCATGCCCACAAGAGGCAATGCTCCAAGGCAGGACTCCCAAACCCTCCACGGTCAGAACTACAGAGCAGGAAAGCTACGTATGCACACAGCAAAGTCCCATTTGCCCCCAGTACTACATTTGCTGCATGAACTGACTTGCACATCCACTAATGGTGTGTATCACATTCAACAAGATCACCCATGTGTGGCTCAGCAGATGCTACCAACCATGAACAAGTCTAGTCATGCTGTGACTTCCTCTCATGTCTGTGGGTCCTCCTTAGTGAGTGTGCTGGAATACTGAGGGGGACTTGATTCCTCTGATCAACATAAACATGAGCAGATGCAATTTTGTCCCATGGCACGGCCAAATAGCTAGAATTTCAAGTCTAGCATGATTTAATGTTGGAATGTTGTAACATTTGCAGTAATACTGCAAAGAACAAAGTGCATGCTGATCTCCACTGGTGAAGAAAACAAAGAGTAAGTTAACCAAAAGAAAACTCCTATGACTGAGTCAGAAAAGAAACCTGGAGCATACAGAGGTTCAAGATGCCAATGACCAGAAGTTGCACCTTGGGAGAATCAGACTGGGCCCTGAGAAAACTTCTTAAGTAGGAGAATAATACAGTCCTGGAACAATACATCTGTCCTGTATAGAGGGATGGTGGAGTCTTCATCCTTAGAGATGAAGTGTAAATCAGACTAGCCATGGCTTTGTCTGATGCTGGCAATAGTCCTGCCTTCAGCTTGAGGATGAACTAGAGACCTTCAGAGGTCCCTTACAACCAGCATTCCTGGCATGATTCTGTGCAACACGGACTAGAACTGAGAGCTGTATACGTTTTTATTATCTGCACAATCCCATCCAGTCTTATTTGCCTGAAGTTTATCCCTGGCCTACGTGTTGCAGCATCATATCTAAATAATTCTCAGCCTTCCTTTCTAAAAATACTGACTGTAGTACCCACAAGCAGTCTGTTCTTTGAAGGCTCCCTTCTGTTAGGCTGAAATATCTTCTTCCCTGTGTAGGAATAAGTACAACAGGGAGTAAGGAAAAAGGGGTGACCCCTCAGATAAGGTGAAAACTTAAAGCTGACACACTTAATGAAGTTTGTTATCAGGCACTGGAAATGGATCTGACCTTTTCAAGTATAACGTCTGCAATGCTACACACTTGCTCACCTATGTCATTAACACAGAGCTCATAAATAATGTTAGATAAATTAATTTGTGAATATACACTAACTTTAATGCCAGAAAGGCCTATCTGAACATTTGTTTTGGCCTCTGGAATATCCCAGACTTTTACACTTAACTCAGCCACTCTCACAGGACTACAAGCCTTGTGCTTGACAAAGTACATCTTCCAGAAAGACTTATTTTCAGAAATCAGGAAGAGACATTTAGTGCACCCATTGACAGTCAGCATCAACATTTTTTCACTATCTTTTAGGAAAAGGTGCTCTGTGACTACAATTTCCTTGGTATCAGCAATGCAGCTCTTGGTTCTTGTTCTCTTTTCCTGATAGATCATTTGGCTTACATATATGTAATACCTTTTCCTTCATTAGATTTAAAGCATTGATCTCAATCTTGTTCTTTGTAAAACAGATTTAACTCTTTAAAATCTTCTACCCTGTGAGTACGCTCTTCTCTACGGTTACATATTACAAAAAAATCTCCCCACACTTCATTCAGCAAGACACCCACATATTTATGAAGAAAGTCAGAAGTATCTACTGTTTTATTGAAGCGAACACAAAGTCCATGTGTCTCACTTTTAACCACTGTTTAACAGTCGCTTTTAGCAACCTGTAATGTTTGTGATGCTAACATGTAATGAGGACAAGGAGAAATGCTTTGGTAAACAAATATGATACA
>JAVJGJ010000059.1:34235240-34245450 GCA_035590215.1 Microhierax caerulescens | reverse complement strand
GGCGTTGCAGCGGTGGCTTCGGTGAGAAGAGGTCAGGAGCTGCTCCCATTTGGGCAGAGTCGTTGCCAGTCATCTCCAAAAGAGACCTGCCGCTGGCCAGTTATGAGCTGATCAGTGACACTGGTTGTGCCTTTCTTCAAAGATATATTTAAGAAAGGGTCAAAAAGACTGTGCAACAGCTGTGAGGGGGAGCAGAGAGACAAATGTCGTAGAATCAACCCTGCAGGTGCCAAGGTCAGCGGAGGAGGAGGAGGTGGAGACGGTCCAGGCGTCAAAGCAGAGATTCTCCTGCAGGCCATGGAGAAGACTGTGGTTGAAGCACATTGTCCTCCTGCAGCCCATGGAGGAGCATGGCCGAGCACATACCCACACTGCAGCCAGTCGAGGACCCTGGAGCAGGCAAACGGCACGAAGAGCATCAGAGATGAAGCATCATGGACTGACGGCAACCCCCATTCTCCATGCCTCTGCACCAGTAGAACGGGGAGGAGGACGAGGTAGAAGAATCAGGAACGAAATTGATCCTGGGAGGAAGGGTGGCAAGGCAGAAGGTGTTTTTATTTTTCTTTTTGCATCTCATTATCCTACTCTATTTTTAAATGGCAGTCAGTTAAATTAGTCCCCCCACAGCGAGTCCGGCTTGCCCGTGATGGCAACTGGTGAATGGATGGCGGTGGAGTGGCCCTGGCAGGACAGCCAAGCTTCCACCCAGATGCTCATGCCCCACCACCCACCACAGGGCAGGGGAGAGCATGGCAGGAACAAGAGTGGGCTAGAAACATAGTTACATTGAGAAAGAGGAGGAAGAGGGGGAGAGCAGGGTTCCCAAGCCAGCAGAAGACAGCAGCGAGGTCTGGCAGAGCCAGGGCCCGTCCCAGTGCCCCTGCCAGGAACAGAGCGGGTGGGGACAGCTCCAGCTATGGATATTGGGCACGGTATGGAGGATGGGGACGGGGTGCCTGGGACTCGAGAGAGACAACAGGCAGCTTACGGGCTCTTGGGAGGGGCGGCGCAGGCCAGGACGCGGGGTTTGGCCCTTCCTAGTGAGAGGCCGGAGGCTTTGTGTGGCCCTGCACAGGGCCAGCTCTGGGGACCGGGCGGGCTGGCCGTGGCCCAGCTGTGCTGCGCTTGCCCCAGCTGTGCCGGCCATTGTCCAGTGTTCAGGGCACTGTCGCCTCCCTCGGTTCGGCTCAGCTCACAGAGGGTCACTTGCCCCCGTCGCCCCTGCATCACAAACATTGTCGTAGCGGAGTGCTGGTGACATCACAGCTGGCGGAAGGGTGACACATCACAAATGCAGGGCGAATAGGAACGTGGGCCTGAGCGAGGCCAGGCGGCACTTTGCCTGCGAGCTGCCGGGCGAAGACAGAGGCTCTTGAGCCGGGAAGGAAGAGCAAGCGCCCTGCGAGCTGGGTGCGGCTGCGCCTCCTCAAGCTCTCCTTGGCTGGCTCTGGCACGTGTTACAGGCATTTCTCTAATTAGCAATGGAATTGGGGCAGTAACCTTAAAACAATCCTTAAAACACACTTCAGCCACTTCATTGCAAGCATCAGCCATGATTGCCTGAGTCTGTGGTGTTACCTGAAGGCGCTGCAATCTGGGCATAGGCAAATGATTGTACTACATTGGGCAGTACACGTGTATGCTACCTACAGGTAGTATGTAATAATCCTTTCTAGCAGCTGATGTTGCAGCATGGTGAGGCATCTAGCCTGTTTTTAGTTCCAGAATGACCTTGTCAGCTCTGCACACGGTTGTGTTATGCAGATACACTCTGTTAGTCCTAAACCCCAAAACCCAACCTAGAAGTGACAGCAGCTGAAACTGCACAACAGCATGTCCATCTCTGTCTGTACCATCCTCCCCTCACTAACCCACAACACTGCTGTCTTAGCTGCCCCTTCTACGAGCTCCTGATTTGTATCCTTTGCTCCAGTTATTTGTCTCCAACAGAAGCAGTTAATCCCACTAAGTATAACACATGCAATGGTTCTTACGTTCCCAGAGCTGCTGAACAGCCTTACTGTCACAGTCTGACATTATCGCAGTTGTCCTATTCCACATGGAAAAGGTTGTAGAGACTGCTCATGCAGAATTATCCTACAATCCAGAAGCCATGGGTACATTTTCACCTCAGCCTGCAAATCCTTCTGGAACTCCGCCAGAAAACTTTCAAGATAACCCTTTGCTCATTTGCCTGGACAGCAGCTCTCAGAAGAGCAGAACAAGGGTTGGCAAGGACAGCTTTTTGCATGAGGTTCAGCTTCATTGCAGGCAGAGCATTTGTTCCAGTAGGGCCTGAAGGCAAGCCGCAGAGAAATATCCCATTTCAAGGGCTGGGTTCAGGAAACAGACAGCTGCACTGCTGGTGGGCAGGGCACTTGGACAGATAAGGACTATATTGCCAGCATTTAAGCTGCCAATACCTCTGGGTCTCTGGCATTAGAACTAGCCACAGCAAGGAGGATAAACAACTTGTGTCAGTCAGCAATACCTGTGTTTATATGTTCAGCAGAAAGTTCTGTCACCACTTGAGGGAAAGGCATAACAAGTACACCTGAGGCTTCTGACAAGCAGAGGATAGCAAGATATTCAGATCCTGGTCATTTCTTAAAGTCAGATATCCCCACAAACTTAGAACTGCATGGCATTCAGTGTGTCACAAGAATTAGTTAAAAATATTGCATGTCATCAAAACAGCAGTGCTCAATGAAATAGCCAAAGCACTTGAAATGGGACATAGAAGTAGGATTAAGGATCTGACAGTCCTGTAAGAGAGAACAAACTTTGTCTTCTGCTAGAGGGCCTGAATCTGAGAAACTGGAGAATGGAGCGAGGGTGTGGGTGTCACACCTCTCTCCAGCTCATTGAGCAAAGTAAGTCTTCTCTCTAGCTCAATTCCTCTCAAAAAATGAGACAAGTCTACGCTGCCCCTATCCCTGCCCTCTTGGTGCCATCTGTTTTAGCCTACAAAAGTAATGTAGAGAAGCTCTCTTGCATTGCATTGATACACTACAGTAGCAGCTGAGGTGGACTTAATCTGATCACATGTATCCACTCCAGTCATCCAGGAATACCTTCATGGCATGTTTGGGATTGTTCACTACATCCTAAAGGAGTCACCTAAAGTGGGTCACATGAATTGTTCCATGAAAGACCTGTTTCTCTCCATAAGCAAAGAAGGAAACCCAGGGTGGTATCTCAAATCAGGAGAAAGGAATTACATTCATTTTCTAGCTTTTCTAGTTCTTTCACAGGTATCTGAATGGTCATGAGGAGCAGGTTGCAACCCCATAGACATATGCCTAATGAGATAAAGAAAACTTGCCACCAATTACAATTTAGCAAAACAATCCACCCTCATGGCAAGGAAACACAAATACTGCATTTCCTCTCTGGATAAAGGAGATATAAAAAACAAAGGAGGAGCCATCTGCTGTAAGACCCAGAGTCCATGACAAGTGGCATGGACAAGCTGACTCCGTTTTCAGCCACTCTGTGGCATGCATAAAAGAAGCCCTGATCAAGCTCTGTCACGTTGATCTGAGAGATTTCATGTCACGGTGTGGCAAATATAAGAGGTTCTCCTACAGCTCTGAAAACTTGTCTGTGATTACTTATGAAAGATGTGACTTTTCTCACAAAATCCTCTCCTGCCCCCCAGAAATGTCACTGCACTGGAAAAAGCACAGCTTGCTTGTAGAAGAATGACATGTCTGAAAAACATTCACATTAAGGGTAGCCAGAAATATCCTTGGGCTGGCACACAAGGAACATGATGCCAAATGGGGACAGGATGATGATGGACAAGATGAATGGCGTCATCGTGATCTGGCACTGCTCTTGCACATGTTTGTCATTCACTAAAAGGCACTACAGAGGGATGGAACAAAAGCACAGCACTTAATCTCATTGTTGAATGAACAAGGACATCTTTCAGATACTCAGGCTTTTAACTATTTCCAAAAATTTCAGAAGAGCAGCCTGAGAAGAAGTCTGAGAAGGTGGCTGTCTTCGAAGGTTATTAGGAACAAGCAGGGAGTCTCTCAGAAATGCAAAAAAGGGATTTGCAGAGTCTAAACCACCACACATTGATGTGGGCCAGACCTCATAAACAAAAAGGGGCAAAAGTTACAGAAAGGGTGTGGAGTAACATCTAAGGATAATATAGGCAAAGCCTGAAAGCAAATATTACTATGTTTTAACCACGACACCATGGTTCATTGTGTGGACATGGGAATAAGAACACAGGACAGCTTCTGAGGGGAAAAGAAGTCAAGGAATCTGATGCACTTGAACCAGGGCCTAAATAACGTCTATCCCAAATATTATAGATACGTATATTGTACTTGAAACTAGGTCTGGTAGCAAGTTTGTTTGAACAAATCTATCAAGGAAGGATGGCTTTCCAAGTGGCATCCAGAGCTTGGCTTTCTGAGCCTAGGAAACCAGAGGCTAAAAAGGTGTGTTAGCTGCTTTCTATAAATACAGCAGGAAGGAAGGGGGAAGCAAAGAGAGGAGAGTAAAGGATCCATTTAACCTAAAGCACAGCATTGGCAGGAGAACAAATAGGTACAGACAGACTGTCCACAAATATACTTAGGCTGAAACTTAGAAGTTTTCTTGCCTCTAAAGTGATCAGGATCTCTTCCAAAAGCAAAAAAACCCCAAACATTTCTTTAAAAACAGACCTTCAAGCTGAATTCTTTCAAAAGCTTATGGAGATTTCAGTGATAGCAGGGGAGTTGACTAGTAAGCTGAAAGGTCTCTTGTTTCTGGAAACAGCTGTCTAGATCCAGAATAGTTCTAAGAAGGTGGTTTAAAAATATTTATTTTGCATGCTAAACTAGAAGTCATTCAGCAGGCAATTATGTAAAACCCCATTAGTCCTTCCATTGACTTCAGTGAGGTCTGTTTATGAATCTCCATCTCATCACTACTTCAGGTCTCCTGAGAGCAAAGGAAACAGGGAGAAGAGCCCTGCCTAGCTGACACAAAAATCGACAAATGCATTTCTTCTCCAAGACCATATGAAACAAGATAGAAAAAAGATCTGGCCTTCGTATGTTCTGCTGTGGAGCAGATCTGTTCTGAGAGTGCCACCGACATCTTGCTTCTTCCAAAATCAGTGCCTGCGCAGATTACTCCAGTGCAGTTGTGATGCTTCAAGTTGGTGCTGCACCTCATTCTGCAGTAACTTCACTCTGTGCAGAAGTCTTCTGGAGTTGGCCAGTGGTACCTGGTGCCCCTGACTACTGTCTGAATATTGATGCTGCATTGGGGTACACAGAATAAAAGCAGGGAGAAACACCTAACATACGCAAATCTTTGAAGCTGCAAAACACTTTGAAACAAAAATGCTAATGGTAAATTTGCCAAAGGACAGTGGTCAGAAGGCAAAGAGCCAAATTTTCCTTGTGTTTCCCATGAAGCCCAAACTCTTTCCCAAGGCAGCAGTTATGGAGGGGGATATAGCTGAGCATTTGACACATGCAGTAGTTTGGGCAGTAAGAGTTGTTAATAGATTTTGGAAAAAACAGTCCACTAAGTTTGCTCCCTGTTCCTTTCCAGCCATTTTCACTGCTTCATTTGCTGGGACTTTTTATTATGATATGACATTTCATGTGGCTCATTCTGTGTTGAGATATTGTAGCACATTGTTCAAGGCACAGCACTTTGCATTTGAAATAAATGGTGTTGTCCAATTTTCTAATTTTTTTTTTTAAACTGTGGCAGATGACTGACCAGGGCCAGCCTGACCTACACTTTCTCAGAACATTTTATTTCTTAGATCTGTATAGGATGGGCCATGGTGGCATTTTGTTTGTACCTCTAGCCATGGACAGGTATCCCATTCTTTAGTAGAAATTCAGAAATACCTTTTCTTTACATGGGAATATCCCTCAGTTCTAAACACCACTGAAGCAGTGTCAGCATCAGGGCCCACTTTAGGCAGCAGAAGCTGCAATTTGTACTGGAGCAGTTTCTCCTGCCATGCAAGGCTCCTGATCCAGACGAGCAGCCTATTCTGAGAGCGCTATGGCTTTTGCTGAACACAGTGCAGGAGCTGGGACAAATCTTCAGCATGAAAATCTGCAGCAAGAAACCTACCACAAACAGAGCTACTTCAGGGATCTTGCTTGTCAAAGGGAAGCAACAGGCAGAGCAGTCAGAACTCCATTTCCAAGGAGAAAAAAACGTTCCAGATTGGAAGCTATTCCACATCAGTTAAGGGTGTTCTGGCTGCAGCCCTTACCTGAGTCCAAACTTATTTTCCTGTCTAAACAAGCTAGGCTCAGCTCTCTCAATTTGAACACTGCTGAAGCCCCAGTAGCAAGAGGCCTGGATTTTCTGTAATCTCAGGCAAAAACAGCTGCTGTCTTCCATAGGCCAAAGCAATTCAGCTGAAATAGAGCAGCTAGATCAGGTTGATCCTGTGGGGCTATGAAGAGGTTGCCAAGGGAAGGCGAGAGCCACCAACAGCTTTTAGTCTTGGCGACTTCTGTATGGGAGCCCAAGGTGGTGGGTGTCCATTTTAGACCTGTTGTTCTGACTAGGGTGAGGGGGTAAGTGAAGGTGAGGGTTAGGTGGTAGAGCAAGTACAAAGCCCCATGTTAGTGGGGCTGTGAAGGGGCTTTCCAGGATCTGAGGTAGAGACTTCCTGGTCTCAAATTCACAGGATCTCTTTCTTCCCTCTTTTTGAAGACGGATGCTACATCTGTCCTTTCCCAATCTGCAAAGGTTGTACATGTGCTCCAGTAGAGCTCTATAAAACAAACTTAATAGTTTAGAAATTCATTCTGGTGGCCCTTAGGTATCCTAGAGTGCATTTCATCAGACCCTTCCTCCTTCGAATCCACCAAACCTGCCCAGATTTAAAGCCTTGAATGTGATGTCTCAGATCCCTTTCAAAAGCAGAAAACTTTCAGTTCCTACTCAGAGCACCACTGACTTCAGGCTTGTGCCCACAAATCTGTATTTCTTATTATCATCAAGTTGGGATAGAGAACTATTTCGGAGTCATATCAGCATTTGAAAGAACCTGAAGATGCTGAGCAGAAATGATAAATTATCACCCTGAGTGAGAATTTTCACTTTTGTAATTTTTAACAGACTTTACTGGATCAGATGCTCCAAATCTGTCCTATTTTTTACTGGAAATTACTGTTTTCTTCCTGTAAATTCCTGATTTATTATTATTTTCTATTTCCCTTCAGCACATGTGTCTAAAGTCTGTTTATTGTGCACACACAAGACTCTTCCCCATTCAAATTAAGTACTTTGGGTGTTTAGAAATGCTGTGCAACAGATTTCTGCCATTACAAGTAGTATCATAAACGTCTCTGTTTCAGAGCCTCTGAGAATTTATTGTAACACAATTCACTGCTAGAAGGTGCTCAAAACAGAGCAGATGAGCCTGGTATCAAAGTCAACATCCCGCAGAACCAGCAGTGTACGTCTACTGTAAGAAATTGCAACTTGTTTCTATTTGAGTAGAAGTTCACAGAAAAGTTTTTACTTGCTCAGCTTTGAACTAAGTCAGTCTACCTGCTTTCACATGATGGAAATGGATAAAACCAAAGGTAACCCCCTGATGTTTTGTGATGTAAGATGCTTTCCATAAAGCCAGGACAAAATTATAACTTGTGTGCAATCAAGGTGAAGACCCTTGGCCATGGCTCAGTATCCAATCACATTACTTAATGCACAAACAAAGCAAAACCACCGTTCTCCAGCAGGTCACCAGTCACTTCAGGACACTCACTTACACTTCTCCTGTGTTTTCCTGCTTCCCTTCAGGAAATCTCACTGTGGTAGTGTACCAGGGAAGGAATCATAGGACCTTGGCTGCAGTATGGGCTGAGCTGCATGAGGGACTTGACTGAGCCATTGGCCAGAGTGTGCGTCAGAAGGGAGGATGTACATTTATGTCCTGTCCCAGAAGGTCTCATTGCTCTAGGACCAGACCAGGAATGCAGGTGTTGCAAGATGGACAGGGCTGCTATATTTCATAGAAAAAGCATGACCTGCCTATTATTTTTCTTTCAGAGTCCTTTTTAATACCAAATTCATTCAACAAAGGGTCATGATTACAGTTAAAGTTAAAAACCTCCTTAAAAATATAAAGTTATTACATTGAGGCAAATGGATGAGCTCTCAACTTTGAGATGGAAAGACATTTTGCCAGACCATGGGGTTCTGTGATCCTGAGCACTGCAGGATCTAAGCATCTCTTGCACATTTGTTTTTCAGCAGGCACTGACTTGCAAATTAGGAGAACTGCAAGTCCGCCTTGTAGCACATAGGCACTGGCAAGCACCTGTGTTACAAACATACATTTTATAATGTTTAACACAATGGCAGTTCCCTGCCAAATAATGATGGCCAGAACAAAACCAAAGTGTAACTCTTGCTAAAGCACTCATCCACTGAGCCCTGATAACAAGTTCACTGCACCCAAAAAGAGAAAAAGTTGCAGAAACCCACTCAGTGGCCCCAGAAAGACTCAAAAATAAGCAAAGAGTCACATACCACCTGCCACTAGAGGAATATGTTATGTGACCCTTGACAGCCATAAATGATGCTCCAGGTTTAGTCCTCTGCTCTGCCCACCCTACCCCACTCCCCAGGAACACTGAGCATGCTCAGTTGCTCTCAGTTCAAGCTCAATTTGCCATTATCACCAATAAGTTTCACCTGATTCAATGCACAGATGTTAGAGGCAGTTTTCTTCTAAGCTGCCCAGCCTCCACCCATTAAACAGTAGAGCTAACATACAGTAAATTTTTTCCATTGTCCACCAGTCTTGATTCATGAAGGGTTTCCAAAAGCTTACATACAAAGGCAACAAATACATTTTCTGAGCATTTGAAAAGTAACACATTGGCTTTTGGCTTGAGAGTTCAGGTAATTTTTTTTAAAAAAATAATAATCACTCCTTTTTTTTGGGAAGTTTCATCCTTTTCCCTGGTCCTTCCATGAACATGCTAAGTTTTGGCATTTGAAAACTGGCTTGACTGAGGACAAAAAAATGCCAGGATGGCTTTTCCAGAGGTATTTCAGACTCACATGAGGAAATCTCGGCATGGTGAGCACTGTCCAATTGGCTATGCTATGGCTTCTGTGATTACTACTAATGCTGACAGCTGCACAGAAGATCTGGGAGCCCTCATCTGTACTATAGGTAAAATACACTTCTACAAAAATATTTAGCTTTTATTTATAGAAAAAAGTATGCCATTTAACTCCCCTCAGAGGTCTTTTATCACCTGGTATACCAAACTTAGAAGACATTTAAACATTTAAAAAGTGTACTGTGGCATTCTGCTTTAGGTTCAGTATTACGCCATATTTTATTTCTTTGAACAATTTGGATGATGAACAAGATGGTATACTTTGAAAATTTGGTGACAACAAGAACATCTCAGTAGATAAGTTCAGCATTGAAGAAGCTTGAAAAAAACCCCAACAGAAATTAACCAAACTCTGCAAGATTTAACTTAGTACATACTTAGTGCATACTTAGTATGCAAAATACTACACTTGAGAAGGATGAACCAGAGACATAGACACAAATGAGGAACATGCAGGTTGGCAGCAGTGCAGGAAAAGAGGGCTTGCAGTTATAATAGATCAGAAAATAAAGATACATTAACAATATGAGGCTCTCTGTGAGACAGGAGATAATTATTATATTCTGGCCCATACTGGAAAAGCCTCAACTAGACCACTGTGGCTCAATTAGAAAGAACATAGATAAACTGGAGAGACTAAAGCACAGCAGCCAGAATGATGAAAGGATTCAAAATTACGACCTACAGGCAAAGGCTGAAGAACTGGGGTTTGTTTTGTCTAATAAAAGGGAATCTTAAGCAGTTAAAAATTGCAGCTTTCCTTTATGTAAAAAGGACAATACTGAGCTATTTCCCAGGTAAAATGGATGATAAAAGAAAAATACCTTTACAGCAAGAGAAATGCTAGTACATTATTGTGTACCTGTACAGATGTAGACACCTTGACATAAACAGGAGATTTCAGACAGACTAGATATGCTTAATCCCATTCCAGTATTAATTGTGCTTAATCCCATTCACAGGGGTTGCTCTGCTGGGGTTATGCCTGTCCAGATTCATATCTGAGTCTACACTGAGCACAGCATCCTGAGCAGATGGAGTTAGGGCCAGGCAGCCAAGTGGGACCAGGAATGAAA
>JAVJGJ010000059.1:34210069-34224417 GCA_035590215.1 Microhierax caerulescens | reverse complement strand
AAAAAAAACAAAAAAAAAAAAACAAAAAAAAACCCCTTAAATAAAATGCTTCCAGAGCTGATTAAACTGTTGAGCACACTTGAAAAGTGAGCAATACCCTACATATATTTAATCCATGAGCTCACCTAGAAAGCATCTCTTCATTAGGCTGGTGACTACAGACTAAGCGAGGAGAGGACACACACCTCAGGCTCGATGGCACGGTTTTGTAAGAGCAATTTGTTGATCTCGCAGTACAAAGTTGAGTTACTGAAGGTGTAGGAGGAATAAATGTTCTGCAAGCGCAGTCTAGTTCCATCAGTCCTAACCACTAACAGGCAGTTGCAGGCTTTCACCGCTGTTTTTCCTTCCTCATTTGAAACAGAAAAACAAAGCTGCTCTCCATGACTGACAGCTATGGAAAATAAAACCACTTCTTTTGGACACAAAAGCAGGTTGAGTGTGAGAATCAGCAGTGACTCAGCTCCCTCTCACCTTCCCCGCTTTGGTTTGGCTTCGCTGCCGGCAAGAGGCATGCATCCAGGGGCAGTGAAGGGGGCTCAGGAGTGTGGTGCACCCTCAGATCAAAACATTGCTGCTCAGAGTACCCTTGGAGCTATGCTCACAGGTGCTGCATCCTCACCTGCATGTGCTCCTGTATCTGGGGGGGAGACAGTCTGCAGCTCCCTGTGCTGCAGCTACTTCAGTTGTCCCCCAAAACCATGTCTGAGCCTGGCTGCCTTCCACAACGGCAGGGGAGTGTGCTATATTTGTGTCTGTACTGTTCCCTGTGACAAAAGCTTCTTCAAACACAGGTAAGATGGTTCCATGTGAAGCCAAAAGAAAAGCTGGAGGCAACACTCAAAATTAGCAGTCCTCGCCTGCTTGTACATACACTGGGAAACACTGCATACATGCTGCTGCAGCACAGGGACAATGAATCTCCCTAGAGATGCTCAAAAGAAAAACAGGAACTGAAGCATCTCCATTGGAGAAGTCCAGCTGAAAATTTTCCATCTGTAAAGGTGGAACCATCCATCAGGCTTGAGTTCTTCCAGGAGTATTTAGGAAAGGACCAAAACTCAGATGCTTGCCATTACAAAGGACATTTGCCTTCTTTTTAAAAACATCAGAGTCCTTTATGGAGAGTGGGATGAGGAACAACAGTCAGGGTCAGACAGGAATAAGTGGGAAATGCACGAGCAAGATGTGAATCCCAATGGAAAAGACAACCTTCTCAGCACAGTCTTAAATGCTTCCCATTCAAGAACTGATTGGATCCAACAGCTCCTCAGTTTGTACAGACAGGAAACACGTGTATTCAGTAATTTAGCGATATGGTTTTCCTATACCAGGGAAAAGGTCCATTAATCTTGGCATATTAATAAATGGGCATCCATTAGCAACAAATAGGCTGGAGATCAGATTTCAAGTGCAAGGAGGTGATGCTCAGAGCAGCTTTCTGATGCCAGAAGTAGAGGCCAGAGCAGGAAAAAAATTAAATCTGACTGGCTTCCAGAGGGTTTTTGATAATATGGAAAAATCACAAGGGATTAGCATGCCCCAGGGTAGAGATATCACACAGATACCCCAGATGGGATCCAGCCGGGTTCTGCAGCCAGGACCAGGGCTCTCAGGTGCAGCACTGGCTGCAAATGCCCATGAAAAGGGGCAGCACCTGGGACACCAAGGTCAGCTGTGGCTGGGCAGGGAGGGGCTGCTGAGCTGGTGTGTGCCCAGTCACATGGTGGGAGGGCTGGAGGGGACTCCTGACCTCTGTGTCTGCTGCACGGCTGATATCCCATGTGGTCCTGTCCTGTCGAGGCTGCAGGGCAAGAGCAGGAGCCACAGATCAAGCACATGATCCCTGTCCGGACATGCATGACAGCTGGAATGCTGTCAGCACTGCACATTGCGCTAGCAAAATGCGAGGAAAACAGTATTATGTGGCAAAGCAGCAATCAAGTGAGATTTCACTGGGTGTACAGCTGCCGTCCAAAAGACAGAAGACAAAAGCATCATGCAGCATGTCTCAGTCTGTCAGCAATCAACGCTGTATTTAACCATTGGCAATGGGGAGTCACCTGGGCTTTGCTTACACCAGGTTTCAGCGTGCTGCTCCCAGCTGCGAAGGGCTGAGCAGCTCAGCGGGTCCCTGACCACTGGCAGGGCACTGTCAGCTGCACGGGCTATGGAAGAGGTTCCATCCACAGGCATGGACCATCCTGCTTCAGCTCTCACCCAAACACTGCCTGTTGCAACTTGCAAGCACACAAGGCCCCTATAGAGCTGTGCAGAAATAGGTGCAAGAGCACTTGCCGTTGAGCGATCCCAGCTTCAAATTCCAGTGGTCAGTAAGGAAATGCCCTCCCAGTGCATGGCACAGCTATGGGTCTGGAGAAGCCCTGGTCAGTGGACAGAGCAAGGTGGGTGAAGGTCCTCTCCTCTGCAGTAACACCACAATTTACTCATGTCCCACATGGGTGAGGACTGAATACTCTGGTCCTTGTTTAACCTGCACAACTCATTATCCATCAATTTAAATAATGCCCTCAGAGTTTAGCAAGATGGAAAGAGGTCACTTTTGATCATGCAGGCTTGGTGACTACAAGCATAAGCTTTAGCATGGTGACTAGGACAGTCACCATGGCATTGCAGCTGTCCCTCAAAGAGGAGAGATATCTGAACATAGATCTACCCAGGGAGTAATAGGTGAAAGATGAGCTTGAGACCCTCCCAGTTTTGTGACTGACAGCTAACCTTTGATGTACAGAACCAGCGTAATTCAAGTTGGAAGGATCTCAGGAGGTCACCTGGTCAGAGGGTGGGCTAACATCGACATTAGTTCAGGTAAACTAAAAAAAAAAAAGCATTAATTTCTTCTGAATTCACAGGCAGCTTCTGGTTGATCAGACTTCTACTTGGTGGCAAATAAGACATCCAGCAAAGGAAAACAACCGTGGCTCTCACTTTGGGCTGGGCTCTGCCATTTAATGCTCTGCTCCCCAGCAACACAACCCACCGTCTTGGTGAAAGAGCTTTGGGTCATAGGGAAGGAGTTAACAAACCCCTCAGCAAATGAAGCATCACTACAAAAAGCAGGACTGCTACTTTCTAGGATCTACAACCCTAAGCCAAGGGACTCAACTTGCTGGGAATCAGTCCCAGAGCACTGCAGTAGCCCAGACAGTGCAGCTGAGCGCTGGCATGATGCCTTTTGCACTGGGAGATTTTTGCCCAAAACATCTAATGGTTTCTTGAGAACTGCTGTTTTTTGTGGGTTGGGTTTTGTTGGGTTTTTTATTATTATTTCAAAGCTATTACTTATTTTTATAGCATCATTTTCAAGCACAACAGGAGTTGTCTAATCAGAGTTGTTTAAAATATAAAAAAGGCTGAAGAGCTTCATGAGAGATGTCTGGGAACTCTGCAGAAGAGTTATGAAAGTCACAAATTCCAGAAAATTTAAATCCTGCTGATATTATGGGTGAGATTCCATTAACATAGCTATTTGCATATGATCTTGCAGACCTACTTTTGACCAGAAGAATGCCACCCATCTGTGTTATATACAGTGTTGCTGAGACACCTCAGTAACCCTATGTGCAACAGTTCCTTTGCCCAGAAATACACCTTACAGTCTCAAATTCACCAGGGCTTTGCCCTGGGTGGACAAAGACGTAAAATATGCTTTAGGCACACCTTGGCTGTATGGACACACAACAATGGCACATGTTGGCTGTATGGACAACATTCTGATAATTTTGTGAAGCCTGAAATTAATACATTGTCCAACAAATGTTTCTGGACACAAAAGCAATCTTTTTGCAACCCTTACTTGAATTTGCTTCAGTCTGTTGGTAGCAGGTTTGAGAAGCTGGTGCCTGAAGGCTGGATACAGCCATAGCTTTATTTCACTGAGCACACAGGGCTCCTCAAGGCTGCACAGCAGTGATGCCTGGAGGTGAGTCGTAGCCAGTCCACCAGCCACACTGCTGCTGTCTCCCCCCTTCATTTCATCCACCGATCTGCCAAATGAGTGCTTTCTAGGTTGCTTTTTTTGTTGTTTTTGTTGTTGTTAATTTTTGAAGCATGGCCGCTGGATTGCTCTGCAAAATTAACATGTGAGAGTGCATATTTTTCTTGGGTTTATTAAAACTATTCATGTACAAAATTAAAATGGTCCGATAGTAGAAGAGCTGCGAGTACTGAGACCAGTATGTGACTATTTTATGAAATAGCCATCTGGGAATGCCTAATAAACAATTGCTTTTAATTGTAAACATCTGTATCTTTAACAATAAAAGCAGCTGATGTGGCTTTCCGTCAGTCTCGGGTTCAAGCTTTAGCTGAGTAAGGACTGGCTGCAGCCTGAAACCTATCTTGTCTCACCCTGCTTCTTTCCATGCCGGTAATTCTAGCCCTCTGTGGCTTGTCCTGGCTGGTTTTCCCCTGAAACTTGATCCTTTTTCAATGGATTAAAGGAGCAAAATAAGAAACAAGAAACTTTTGCAGTGAAATTTCAGCCACTGCAGCTTGAGCTGCGTCCCCGGTTTAATAGTCACCCCTGGCCAGCCAGCTGCTGCTCCCGGCGGCGGAGTGTGCTGGTGTTTCCACCCTTGTGTCCTTGTTCAGCTGGCATGGTTTGCTGCATGGACACCCCTACCTGGACGGGGCTAACCTGCAAAAGGACAGCGTTGGCTCCAGATCACTCAGGGATTTTTACCAGTGCAACAGCAGTCCTACAATTATGCTGATAATGGGGTGATTATGCTGATAAACTGACCTCCTGGGAGAAACCAATAATAATCCCAAAGTTTAACGAAGAGTTCACAAGCTTAGCATCACCAGCAGAGTGAATTGATACATTATTTACACCTTGCCTGCTTATACAGTATAGGGGAACCCTGCCTCTGTGCAAGGTACCTGTGGACCAGCCCCCCACCCCTGCACAGCAGCGTATGTCCAGGCCAGGCAGGGGGCTGGCACCAAATGCACCCACCATCAGCTGCCCAGAGGCAAGACCATGGCAGCTACTTGGTCCCCACAGCACTCACAGAGCCTTCAGCAGCGTGTAGGCAGCGGTCAGTTAGGGGGTAAGCTAGGAAAGCAACCTGGAGTGGGCATTTCCGCAGGGGTGTGCAGAGGAATGGGGGTCCCTAAACCTGCCAGATACCTACACCAAGTTCAAAGGCCCAGCTTCGACTCCTTTAAATGACTGCGGACACCAGTTTCTCATGATCACATGGAAGAAATGTGTCCAGCTCATTCCTTTGTTTAGTATGTGACATGTAAAATTTCAGAAGTTTGTGTTTCAAGTACATGCTTATGCTAAGGGGAGTAAGAAGTGGCTGATACCAATGTCTCAGAATGCATAGTACCACTGCTATAGCCATGTCAGGTTAAGCATCCTGTCATCCTTAGCTGCTTCCCTGGCATGATGAAGAATTAAGAACATTCTTAGATGAAGACTGTGCAGAGGAGGAATGGCTTTTTATTAAAGTCAGTGGTACAGCTGGAAAAGACAGAGAAGCCTTCAGGCACCAAAATGCTTCCTCCAGTCTGAAATCTTCCCAGCTAAATGCAGGCTGAGAATCTGAATTTTACATGACACTGTTAAATCAGTGAGCCCACCCGAGAGGCCACTGGTGTGTGGGAGCCAGGCGAGGTGGGCTGTTAGCCAGGAGCCCAGGAATTAGGCACACCTTTGCTAAATTCCTAGCTGCAAGGTAATTCCTACAATTTACTTCCTTTTTTACTGTTTTACTAGTATATGTGTGTCTTTGTCATGCCAGCATCTCATTCTAGTTAATCCTTAGGAGTGTTTTGAGTGAAATGCAGCAATCACCACCAATGCAAATGTCCTACTACCATCGGGAAGGACTGAACTCATTGCTGTCCCTAGCTGAAGGGCACCTTGTTTGGGAACGCTTTGAAGAAGAGCAAACATGGGAGCTTCAAACAAACATCTTCCTGCCCTAGACTCACCGTGGGAAGCCAGGTTGGTACAAGGCTGTTTTGACATAAGCTCTCTCCCATTCAGTCTCCTTGGTCCTCTAGATGTCCCTTTAGCAGCTTTAGTGTCCCTCCCACCTGACTGTCAGAGAAAATGAAAATGAATCATTAGTACTTTTAGAGTAGCCTGAAATTTGGAGTTTCTTTCAGATGCTCATGAGCACACACTTGGTTTAAGCCCAAAACATATAGATTATTTTCTCCTCAGAATTAAAGAAAAATAACAACTTCATCTTTCTATCACTGATGTTGTCACCCTTGCACACCAGGCAGTGATGTTCCTCAGTATCTTCCAGGCTGATGAGGCTGCAAATATAAAGCACCCATTTACTCCTATCAGATTGTTGATGCAGAAGGCTGGATTTTCATCTTTTTTGATTTTCACACAGATAGCATGACTATGTCTAGCTATCTATGCACATACCTTATGAAAAGCCCTAGTCTAAAAATCACTCTGTTTCCATGGAAGGAGAAAATCGGCTGTCAGTAGGAAGGGTCAGGCTGCTGTTGTCCAGAACCCCAGAGAATCCTGCAAAGCAGGACCTGATTGCGTGAGCCTGGCTTGTCAGAGGGAAAAGCCCCACAGGGCAAGGACTGTAGGATCAGACCTCGTTGTATAAAAAAACACTCCACTGCACAAAAGCTTAGGAGCAGGAGAAAAGGCTTTTCTAGGGCAGACCCCTGCCAGAGCCTCCCTCCCCTAAGTCCCGGGAGCCCTCGGTGGCTCCCTGAACTGCCACCATCCTCCCCTTCCGGGGAGCCGGGAGGGAAGGGGACATTATCATGCAAATGAGCCCACCAGGAACTCCACTTTGTTTCCAAATTCCTATGTCCAGCCCTGCCACATCAAGCTTTGAATGCAGAAGAGGATGAATGACCTAAAAGCAACGGAATTAAGCACTTGGCAAAAAATCCCACCCACTGGTCCCCTTTACTTGGAAGCAAGATTTAGCACACACACAAAAGCCACGCAGAATAGCAAGTCAGGGGGAAAATACACACATACATTTAGTGCGTGCTGTAGGCACCAATTGAATATTCTTGCTCTGCTGCTGCCGTTCAGTGTAGCTATCACATCGGTGCCTCCGGTTTTAGCCCCCACTTTTACACCCCACCTTCTAGCACGAGTTTGGTATTTCAATCATATAAGAAAAGCAGATATGCCCATAGTTATTGCTACACCAAATGGTACTTGCTGCTTAATTATGGATGGATAATACACTGCTGACAAATTTAGGCACCCCTTACAAGTAACCACAAAGCCTCTCGCTTCATGGAACCTCTGAAGTGCTGGAGAGACATCTGTCCTTCTGTGCAGGCCTGAGGGTCTGGCCACGAAACTTAAGTCCATCTCACTGCTACTTATCACAGACTGTGGTTTGCCACTGGCACTGGGAGCAAACTTGAAGAAAAGTCCTTGCTCTCAACATCAACTTGGAAAAATTCAAGGGGGTAGAGAGGAAAGGGGAAGTGCAACTCATTCTCTTCCTCTAGTGGCATAGAAAAAAATGTCCATTGTTACATTAGGCTACTCAAATCAAGTGCTTAAAGACACAGAACCATAGAGCAGTTCCAGTGAGCAGGGACATCTTTCACTAGATCTGGTTGCTCCAAGCCCTGTCCAGCCTGACCTTGAACACTGCCAATGTTTGAGCATCCGCAGCTTTTCTGGGCAGCCTGTTCCAGGATCTCTCGTACAGTTCATACTGGTATATGCACATGCCCTCCAGATCTCAGGCTGGATGATGCTGAGGCTATAACCACCCTCACAAACTATGTCACCCTGATCTGTCCTCTCTGGGGTTGGTTATACAGCTGTAGCAAGCTGCTCAGACTCCCTCCTTAGATGATGCTTCTCCCACACCTCCCTGCCTGGCCTGGCCTGATGCCAGAACCAGTGCTAGATGAGCCCTGCACTGATCCAGCTCAGCTCATCTGGCACGGCACAGAAACTGCTGCTTCCCAGCAGCAACAGCTGGATGCACCCAGCCATACGTGAGAACATGCCCTGGTCTTCCTGCTGACCGACCAGGGTGTGGAAACAGCGTATGTAGCCCAGACACCTCTCTTCCACTGAAGTAAAACTGGAGGGAGTGAATGCTGGTGATGGGAATAGACCTGCCATGGTGTGAGCCAGCCTGGTGGGAGGTGAGCAGGTGGCAGTGTCAGCAAAGCCCATCTCACACGGCTTCACCTGCAAGCCCTTCCATGCCGTGAGGGCATCCATTCCCAGGCAGTGGAGAGAGGTCCTCTGGAGCTGCCTGCTTCTGACTACCTGCGGGAAAGGGACCTTGGACAATTAGCTTAGATGAGATAACTCTGAGACTGCTGAAGTGAGCTGAAATCCTTCCCTCCCTTGAACTCCACATCTAAAGCTCTCCACAAAGATCTCCACAAGGTTTCAGAGAGATTCCAGCAATAGATCTAAACCTTTCCTTGAAAGCTTCCTTGCAGTAGATGATGCTTATCAGCTTCCTCCACCCCACTACGCCTGCTGGCTGCCTGGCATGGACCTGGAGCATCTGTATCTTCATGCACACACTGGGTTAGCCAGATCTGCAAACAGTTTTTCAGAGCTGCATGCACAAAAAGTTAGCTCAATGGTTTATTAATGCAATTTCTATTTATGAATAAGTATTGTTACAGTACCAGCAAAACCAAAAGAACTTGATTCACTAGTGCTAGAGTCACCTAAAATCTGAAGGATCAAACTGGACATTTTTTACTTTCTGCACTCAAGGAATAAGATCTGTGAGTGAATCACAGTTAGCAACTCCGATTCAAGTAAAATACTTGCGGACTTCCTCAAAGTCCCTTTTTTTCCTCTCTTTTACTGTAGGGAGTTCATGTCAGTTTTTTATGGAATTGCTAAAAAAGACTTGCAACCTGTCCAACACAATGTAAGGCAGATGGAGCTAAATTAAGTAATTGCTGTAAAAACAGAAAGCCATGTAACAGGACATTGCTTCAGATTCTGGACCCGCTTGCACTCATGCAACCCCACTGCACTATGTGGATTGCATGAGAGCTAAAAAAACTAGCAAAACCTTGTAGTTTAACTCCAATGTATAACAAGTGCATTAAAAAACGTTTTGCCAAAACTACCAAACTTCTTTCTCCTGCCAAAGATGACTTATCCTTTGTTTGGCACACCCTAGAGTGCACTTTCTAAACAGAGAGTATCTATATGGTCATGCAAGGACTACTCGCAGCTGCTGTTGCTGTATGTCCAGAAAGGGAGAAGGAGGTACTGACCTCCTCTGGTTGGCTTCATCTTCAGGATGCCCAGGCAAGAGACCCTTAGGCTGTCAGAGGGTCCAACCAGTCTCAGGGTGGGAGTGCACAAGTGGCCACCTCACTTGAACAGAGAATGATGGAGATGAATGAGCTTTTCAGTGAGGCTTTTCCAGGATTTGCTGCTAAGGATTCCCTGGTACTGTTACCAAGCAAACCCCACACATGTGGAATACTGGCTCCCACCAGAAGAAACACCTTTTGCAGAGGTTGAACTTGGCTGAACAGAGTAAGGGAAGGTGCTACCTTTCCTCAGCTGAGGACACCTGCACAGGCATATGGACACAGCCGGGAAAGTCTCTGTGTGCCCAGCAGTGTGCACAGGGACTGTGAGATGAGTTGGTTGTTGACCTTCCTTTGATGCTTTGACTAACTTGCTCAGTGTCAAAGGGTTACAGAAGACAGACAGAGACCAGATGAACACGAGCTAGGGGTCCAGATGAAGACGAGCATGGGGAGGTCCACATGAAACCAATCCGAACTCACTGTGTGGGTTATCGGGTGGCCTGCCCCAAGCCCAGGCACCTGGCTGGCCCCAGCAGCGGGCAGACCCTCTGCGTTACACTTGGGTAGTTGCAGCTACGGGGTGGAGTTGGTCAGCACAACATCCTCACACAGCAGCTGGGGCGGCCCTGGGGCATCAGCCTGACCATGTCAGGGTGGCTGAGTCAAGGAGGGCGGCAGGAGCCACACCTCGTGTCCCCCTCCACCAAAGCAGCTGACGCGAACGAGCAAGCATAGCAACACGGCACAAAGCAAAATGAGCATGGCTCTCATCCTACCATCTGACCCCATCGAGTGGACTCCCACACGGTGATCTCACTCCGTCGGCTTACTCACAGCTTCACAAGTAGCAGGGAAAGGTCACGCTCAGTTAAAACTGAAATGTGTTTTGTTGCAGCTTTTCCCCCTTGGGCCAGATGCTGTAGCTGTGACTTGGGCAAAGGTCCAATTGGAAATAATGAATGTAATTACCTTGTAAGCACCTTAGTGGAAAATATTGGTATAGTTAATTATACGGGGATGCAATGCTAACTCATTTCCCAGTGTTTAAAATACAAATACTAATGCTTTCTCCTTTGGGGTTTTGCGAAGATCAGTTATTGCTGCAGTCTTATATTATTATACAGAATTTATAAGCTTTGCAGCTATTGCAATCAGTTTAAGGAAAAAGTTTCCAATGCTGATTTTAACATCACTGGCCGATACTCCACAGAACCGTGCTACGTGGCATGGAACTGGGCTTTTGAGTGCCTCTGCAAGAATGAGGTCTTTGGCTATGGCCCTTTAGACATCCAAAACTGAGATATTTTTTTTCAAAGAATGTTTTAGGACCAAAAATGTGATTTTAGGGTTTTCAGACTGAAGATAACTCACCCTTGTAATATCAGGAGCATTAACATCCTTGGAAACGGATACCCAAAACCTGGGACTTAGGTACCTTTCAAGAAATCCTGGCTAAATTGTCTAAGTTAAAATGCCACTATCTTTCAGTGAGGATCATAGGAAACTGCAAAGTTAAGAGCATGTACTCTAGCTGAAGTCTTCAAAATGCAAACCTGGCTGTTTCCACACTATTTCTGGTAGAGTTTCCAGTTGTCGAACAAGGAGACTGCTATTGCTGTCTGTCAAAAAAGCTCCACTGCTTTCAATCAGCACCTGGCAAAGCCCTCTGTGAATGAGTGAGCAAAAGCCACTACGTGTTGTGCTTGCCTTGGTATTTGTTAACATTTCTGAACAATACAGTATACCCTAGCAGATATTCATAGGCCAGAGAAAGAAAAGGTTCAACTCCTTTTTCACACTACTGCAAAAAGAGTCAAGAGGATTTATGAAAATATAAAACTGTCCTGAGATTTCCCTTATAAGCACTTAAAGGAGTTTTTCTGAAAAAAAAAAAAAAATAGAAAGGGAGACCGCAGCATTTTGGGCCTAGGCCTTGTTGTTGAGCAAAAAATGCTATAATGCACTTTGCACCCAGCCACTTCTGTCAGGAGCTGCTGCTGCAGGCAGCAGCCGCAGGGCCTCCCACACCTGCCTGGGCAGCGAGCAGGCCTTGCAGGAGAAAGATGGCAAGGTAAGAAAGAGGTAGGCATGGTGCCCCGCTGGGGATCCCTGGCATGGAGAGGCCTAGGCTTTTTAGATTGCTATGGGAATTAATGACGGCAGCAATTAGGAAATCTAGCTAGGCCGCTTTGGAGGCTGCTTCAACAGCGAGCAAAGCCTGTCTACACGTCCTGCTGCAGCAAACAGGTATTCACTCCAAGCAAAGGGAAGGTCACCAATAAAATCTTTTATTTTTATAAATTAAAGATAAAAGCTTTTATCTAAATATTTTGCTTGGAAAATAAGCCCTACTGCTTCCACTGCTTTTCGGTTTCCAGGTTGTGCTGCTACACAAGCCCAGACCTCACCCCAGCCACCAACAGGCAGCAGGGGCAGAGGGTAAAGGAGCAGCAGAAGCCCGAGCTCACCACACACAAGGCACGGAGAATTCTTGAGCTTAGCAGCAACAAGGATGGATTAGTCACCACCTTGAATTTAAAGTACACTTCCACATGCCATCTGTACAGAAAAATTAACAAAGCAGCTCCCCCCAAAGGAAAATAAAACCACCACCCTCTGAAAGCTGCCAGACAGGTATTTCAGCCAGCAGAGAAAATACAAATAGAAGCATTTGCAGGCAGAGGGCAAACGCTAGTCTGGTTCAATACCATCCAGTATTGCTGCAAGCTGAGGACAGTCTCTGTAAATCACAACACTACTCTCACAAGTGTCAGCATAGAATCTTTTAATATTTTACATAAAAAACTGCATACACAGTTCATAAGTTTATGTAAACATCATATACATCTCAGTTTTTGCCATGTCAGTTTATTAAAAACAAAAACAGTCTCAGTACCACTGTTGAGGGAAGAGGGAGAAAAGTAAACAAATAGAAATGGATACATTTGTTCTCTGAACCAGAGAAACACAAAATTATTTTCACCTGGGTTGGCTACCCTGTGAAAATAAGTTTTAAATAAACCTCCATTCTTTAAACTGCCCTTTAATACTAAAGTCTGATGTACTCACTGCATAAGGAACAGTGCTTTCAACCGTATTTTTTTTCCAAGGCAAAAAGATACAGTGGTTTGGGGTTTTTTTGTCTTGTGTTGAAATCAATTTAAAACAAGACCCAGATGAGGTTAGTGAGTAAGATTGCTTCCAATGCTACAGTGTTGTACGCAGATGACAAGTGCATTGAGTATTTAATTTAAAAATAAAAAACACAAAAGTCCACCGAGTTGTGCAAAGTAATTTCTTTTGAAAAATAAACTTTTAAATAAACCCAAATTAACATATTTGCAGAAGACAACATTAAAGGAAGGAGCAGGCACCAAGATCATAATATGGCAATATCAAAGCCCCCCTCCCTGCTCATCCTGCCTTGTCCATCAGGAAGAGGATGTCCAGCAAGGAGAACAGAGCAATTCAGCTTTACTTCCCGGCCTGATGACTTCTGCAGCTGGAGTCAGTTCAAGGCTTGCGTTATCAGCAGACATTGGTCACTCAGGGCAAGTTCCTTTTGCACAACACAAGTCCCAGCTTGGCACCCCCTCCCCACCTCACTTTAAATAAGCACCCCCGGCACTACCCCAGTTTGCACAAGACAGAAAAGGTAAGATATATACAGGCTTTGCTTGAGATGACCCTCCCCTCCCAGTCTCAGTCTTCAGGGCACTAACTTCCACTGCAGGTCAGGCTCGGGCCGAAACATCTGCGGGAGAGGCGAAGATGCTGCAGGCAGCCCAGGAGATGCAGCCCCCTTCCCCAGCCTGTCTGGGGAGAGGCACATGCAGGCAGGAGGCAGAAGTCAGTCCCTTGGAGCATCTCAGCTCCACCGCTCTCCTCCTGCAAAAGAGGAGGCTGGCTGGGAGCTGGCAGCAGCAGGTGGTGGAGAAAGGGGAAGAGCTGGGTGCGGTGTTTGCTCAGTCCAGTCTCAGCAGCTTTTTGTTGTTGAGAATCTGCAATTAACTCACAGGGGCCAGTGGTAGGAGAAGGCTTCTCCCCACTTCATTCCCAAGACTCAGGGCATGCAATTCCCCCTCCCTCTGTCCCCACAGCTGAGCCAGCACAACCCTTTTCAGCCAAGGCTAAGCGAGCATGCTCCCTCCCTTAGCCCCCACCCCAATTCATCGCCAGCCCCCAGGAGAGGGGACAGGCAGATGCTGTGTGTGTGCATAACCCAGCTCCTCTCTGCCTGCCAACAGGTGACCCAGACGCTGTGCCCAGCGCCGCGCTCCAGCCGCACCCTATAGGACTTTGCAGCAGTTGATGCAGCCGTTTTGGGTGCCATAGCGCTTCTGCAAGGCTGCCCGTGTGGCCGTCTCAAAGACCTCCCGGACACCCTCCTTGGTCTTGGCCGAGCACTCCAGGTAGTCGTAGGCCTGGATGCGAATGGCCATGGCACGGCCATCCTCGGTGCGCACCGGCTCCTGCTTCATGCGGGCCAGCTCGTTGCGCACATGCTCATCATTGCGCAGGTCCTTCTTGTTGGCCACCAGGATGATGGGGACATTGGGGCAGAAGTGCTTGACTTCAGGCACCCACTTCTCTGGGATGTTCTCCAGCGAGTCTGGGCTGTCCACAGAGAAGCACATGAGAATCACGTCGGTGTCTGGATAGGAAAGGGGGCGCAGACGGTCATAGTCCTCCTGGCCAGCCGTGTCCCACAGTGCCAGCTCCACCTGCTTGCCATCCACCTCGATATCAGCCACGTAGTTCTCAAAGACGGTGGGCACGTAGACCTCAGGGAACTCGTCTTTGCTGAACACTATGAGGAGGCAAGTCTTGCCACAGGCACCGTCCCCCACCACCACCAGCTTCTTGCGGATGGCGGCCATGGCCAGGCTCGCCAAGCTGGCCTTGCCGTGCAGCAGGACGATGGCAGCGCCCTCCTCCCCGCGGCCGCCGCCTCCCCCTTCCTCTCGCTTCTCACAGGGCACCCTGGCGAGCCGAGCCCGCGCAGGCCGGCGGGCGCGCACTCCGCTCGCCCCGCACGGGCACCGCGCCTCCGT
>JAVJGJ010000059.1:34168429-34209210 GCA_035590215.1 Microhierax caerulescens | reverse complement strand
GAAATGGCTGCGTCCCAGGTGCAGGCTTTAAAGCCCAAAGTGGAACTAAGGTTATTGCAGGTAGTTAAATAAAAGCCTTAATTGGACATTACTGGGAAAATGCAGCAGCACTCAACCGCTTCCCTTCCTTAAAGGAAAAATTCATCGTGTTTGGGTCTCTCTCCTGCCAGCTTTTGACCAAAAGGGAACAGAGGAATTACAACCTGGGAGAAGTAGCAGACTTGACCTGAGATGCCCTTTTGGTCTCACTTTACAGAGATATTGGAAGTCACAGTAATGAAAAAATGAATGTGGAAAATAAACGAGTGCAAAAGACAGAGGTTTCAGATTGCTTGGGGGACAGGGTGGAAGTACCTTAATGTAAACAAATGGCTCACACTGGGTGCGTTAATAAAGCTGTGCATTGTAAAGTCTCACACTGCGAAATTGCTGGTAGTGATTCCCTCTGTCCCTGTCGCAGCTATCGCTGTTTCACTGGGTGTTGCCTCAAGCTTTTTTTCCCTGCAAGCATTTCCACCTAAATGATGTCCTGTGGCTACTGCCTCTCAGGGGTTTTTTGCTAGCCAGCACTGGCATTAGTGAATAGAACAAAAAAGAGTGATTGGAGCGATATGGTTGTTATTAGAAATTGTATTTTAAAATATCCATTTGAAGGCTGAACGCATCACTGAGTATAGCCAATTGCCTGATGCGTTGCTTGCAGCAGACTGTTACAGAACTGTGTGTCAATAGGGCAAGTGGCTCACTTTATGGTTCACTTAAATCCTAGACATGGAAATACAATGCATCTTCTGTGAGATTTTTGTAATTCCCATTTCTCCCT
The DNA here is from genome assembly GCA_035590215.1 of Microhierax caerulescens. Taxonomy (NCBI): domain Eukaryota; kingdom Metazoa; phylum Chordata; class Aves; order Falconiformes; family Falconidae; genus Microhierax; species Microhierax caerulescens. The sequence goes on along the minus strand of JAVJGJ010000059.1, from coordinate 34,208,387 downwards.
GTCAAAAGAGCATGTCCCCGGATGGCGATGGACGCATTCGTACCTTGCTCTTACATAGTTTGTACAGCATGTTATGCGTACATAATAGATTCAAATTGATGTTTGAAAAAAAAAAAACCAAAACAAAACAACAAAAAACCAACCAGAAATAAAGTCACAGGCATCGGTGCGTTTGCTGTCACCACTCAAGGCTTTTAAACTCCGCTAAAGGAAAAGTAGTTGCCTGTGCAGAAGTCATCCCCGCGCCCGCACGGCCCCCTGGCGATGGAGCACTGGCAGCCCGTAGCTGTTCTCTCTGCAAGCGCAGCCAGATGCGCGGAGAGCTGCTCCGCTGCAGTGCGGCGCGGAGCGATGCGGTGCGGTGCGGAGCGGTGCGGTGCGGAGCGGTGCGGTGGCAGAGCGGAGCGGTGCGCTGGGCAGGGAGCGCCCGCAGCCGGGCGGCTCTGCTGGGGCTGGGCGCCACCGTGCGGCTGCGCTGTCCAGCTGCACCCGAGCGGGCGGGTGGTGAGAGGTGCTGCTTAAATACGCTTCTGATCCGTTTTTGCCGTGACTTCTGGCTGGCACGAAGAGTGGTTGGCTAGGTAGGTGGGTTTCTCTTTTCATAAGCAAAACACTTATTAAATAGAAAAAAAACAAAACACCAACACAATAAATCATCCGAACAAGCAGTTTTGTCCATCATCTCATCTGTGCCGTGCCATGAAAGGTGGGGAAAATGGGCAGCATATTCATTTCAGAGCACACGGCTCTGTTGTTCACCCAGCATTCTGGTGGCAATTACCCATATGCCTCGATGTAAAGGAAGCTAACAAAGTGGCTCACAGTCATACTTTTCAACTCTTTCAGACTTGAAAGCAGGGTGGCCTCATCCAAAGTATCTGCTGGTCCCAGCTTCCAAGCTATGCTAAGGAAATGCTCTACAGAGACCCAGCTAAGACCTTTCCTGTAACGGAACAATGCAGGTACAGTTCCAGCACCCAGTTAGGGTCTGAGCCATAACTGCTTTATTTTCCAGTGAAGTGTTGCATCTGTATTCTTCCACACAGTTACACAGAAGGCAAAAGGCTGATGTTTCATCTCTCCTTGCAAGAAAGACTGCAGTAAGGTCAGTATAATTCCTTGACCTAGGGTTTCAAATGCTTTATTTTAGATTTTTCTTCCAAAAGGCTTTGTATCGGGAGACCCAGCCATGTGACTCAGGGTGAGATCACACTCATTTCACTGTTCTAGGGTACACTCCAAGCAATAGACTCTATAGGGACCATTTAAGTAACTGTGGATATCACACATTTATACTTAAATATACTTAAACTGGGACTTGATCAATGGCCTGGGTTTCATACTTAATGTAAATTTGCTAATGCCACCTTTCTCCTGCAATGGGCTTAGTCCATAAATAGTGCACTCTGTGGCACCTGCCCTGAGCTGTCTAAGTGAAAGTGAGGAGGCCCTTAATTTATATTATTTTTTCAGTTATATATACTTCTCCTTCCTGAAGCATTCTTTCTTTAGCCCATACATGAAAGCATGAAACAAGCCAGTATCAAGAACGGTGGAAACTGGGGTAGAGTTGTACATAGGAATCCTTTTCTTTTGCTACTTGGATCGATGCATCAAGGAAAATGGGAATCTGACCAGCATGGCAGTGCTGCGAGTGCAGCAGAAATAAGCATGGCCACGGTACTGTAAATCAGCACAGTGGATAATAATCTGTGGAAGTACTTAGGCTTTCTTCTTGGGGTGGTACCTGAGAGCAGAGGTGGAAAACTTGGAAAAAAAAAATAATGAAAAGAGGCTCTGGAATGAGATGGCTTTTCCCTTTCCTTAGGGAATTTTGTATAGGACCGATTCTGTATTCAAGTGTGGTTGTGGTCTGAAAGGCACCAGGGAATGTAGCCAGTTTACATATTTTAGGGCTGAATTTGAACTTCATGCTGTAACTTTTATGTCTTCTGACCAAATTTGCATGATATGCTAAACTATAAGCAAGCTGAATCTTCACTTCCAGTAATCCTTAAATGTGTACTTTCTAAGCAGAGCATTAGTTCTGCTGCACCACACACATCTGTATGACTGATGAAGAAAGTATGAAGTAGGAGAAAGAAGACACCACTTCTTTGGTCTCATTGCTTGTGCTAGTTGGCTTTGAGATTAAAACTCAGCCTTTTGTTTTTTACTTGATTTATTTATTAATCTGATTATTAATCCAAGTGGCATTTTTTGTTGCTGAGAAGACAATGCTAGTCAATTATTGGAGATTGTTTCCGGATTATATTCCCCCTCTGCTCTTTTTGTCAAACAGATTTTCTAAAGGGCATGTCTTTAACTCAGATAATTTGTATTCAAGCATAAATCTGTACCAAAAGTGTGAAAGCTCAGTGGGGAAGGTAATCTTTCTCTTTTTTTTTGTCAATAAGTAGGCAAGTAAGTACATTGCGTACTGTGGCATAACGTGCTGAGGGAGCCGTATGTGCCAGTGATGGCATACTGAGGCCTGCACGCTGCCTTGTACTGTAACGCTAGCAACAAGCGTCCTGCAGTCCTCATGCAGGCAAAGCTTCTCAGCAAGGTAAGGAAAGCAAGAGCTAGCTAAATATGAGCAGTTTACAGGCTAATGCTGAAAAGCTCTGAGTAGATGTAGGACAGGCAAAAATGGTAGGTATCTGTCTCTCTCTAAGCTGCTAAGAGGTTTTGGCATGTATAGGAACCAGACCACTTGTGTGTCACTGCAGGTCCATTGCTTTCCAGCATCCCTAAAGAAAAACAGAATTTAACTCTCAAACCCCCTTGTAATCAGTGCTCTCAGCAGAGAGGCCAGACTGATCTACCTAGAAACCAGAATGTCAAGGCACAAAAAGAGAAGGTGAAAAAGACTTATTTTCATACATAGGTCTAGGCTAAGTGCACTTGAAAGCACATTGTCCCAAACAAGAAATGCCTTCATGATCCTAAAGAGCTGTATGGGACCCCCACTGGCATTGCTTTTCCAGGGAATAAGTAGGGTAATTCAGAAGCTGATGACTTTAATTTTGTCAAGTTACTATGGCAAGACTATAGGATTCATACTTGAATAGACTCAGGGAATATGGTATGGCAGAGTTAAATAGACCACCACAGAAAACTGAAGTGTCCTCAGGTCTCCAGCTAACTTCAAATTAAACAAAACCAAGTTCCTTATCCTTAGGCTAAAATATTTAGACCTAAACCCCCTCATCCCAGCTGAAGAACACTTCTGTAGCAGTATGGAATAAATGGGTTGACCACATAACTATACTAACCAGCAGTTACATATCTGCATCACCAATAATGCCTTTGGAAACAGTTCTCTCTGCAGCCAGACTAAATTAATCTACTCCTGGTTCCCTTTGTTGTCAGTTTTTAGTGGTTGCAGACACCTTGCAGTCTTTGTCTGCCAGGAAAAGTGAGACGGAGAGAATAGAAATAATTTCACCAATACCCACAAGATAGCAGGGAATTCAGTCTTCATCTCTGGAGTTCAAAATAGTTTCCTTACCGCTGGACAATTCTTTCTCTTTAGACTCTCTGGTTGCTAGATTTCAGAGGATGATCAAACACTGGAAAAAGCTTCCCAGATAGACTGTGGGGTCTCCATCCTTGGAAATATTCAAAACCCAGCTGGACACAGTCCTAAGCAGCCTGCTGTGGTTGATCCTGCTCTGAGCAGGGCAGGGTCACACCTCATCCATTCTTTGATTCTGCAATTAATTTCTTTACAATACCTCAAAAGATCTGGAAAGGAGTATCTTGAGGGTCTGTCTGGCAGGTCTACTGCCTGCACTCCAGTGTTCTACACTCCAGTACTGTCCGTGCGCACACACCCACCCCCCACTAGTAGTCTGGCACATTCAACACTGAAATGTTCACTCAGGTTGACTCTTTTGCAATAGGAATGAGGAAATTTCTAAAGTAAACATGCTGTGATTTGTTAATGAATTGTGTAACTTCCACTTCATTGCCAGTAAAGTAGCTTTCTTTAAAAAACAATGATGTCATCAGGTTCTCTTTGCAGATTGGTTGACTATATTAAGAAACATTGACCTATTCCTTTAAATACTGTGGTCATCATGATGGTCTTTGAACAGTGGTGGTAAGCTCTCTCTCCAGGGGAACCAGTGACTTAAGGAAGCTGAGGCGACAACAATATTAGGAGAAACCAATCTAATGCTGAACATCAAGAAAGACAGTTGATGTTGGAAATTACTATCCTGTAAGTCTAACAAACTTCTATCTCATACAAATTACCATGAATATACAAGAACACTCTCTTAACTCCTGCATGACAAGAGATCTATGAGCAAAAGCAGCATGCCTGGGCTTACACAGAATAGCTATTGCCATTGGTAGAATTCCACTAGCAGACAATGGCAGGAAAAATGTAGTCATTTGATTTGGATAGTTGTTCAGTACAGTGCTTTATACTCCACCTCACTCACAAAATTAAGTCATTCAATCTAGAAAATGAAATCTGTTATGGACTGAACACCAACCATAAAAAATGTCTGAGATGATAAAACAGAAATATAGGGGACTGCAGGAGTCTTGGTTACATCCAGACTTGGTTTATACCTTCATTTTTTGATGTATGATAATAGTCAAGAGCAAGGTACTCACAATTTCAGAAGTTTCTGATATCAGAGAAATTAAAAGGGGAAAAAAATAGGAAGCAAAGGTAACCCAGGGGTATGGAGACAAAAAAAGGAGGTAAGGGGAAGAATTCTAAACTAATGGGTTTTCTCTCTTTCCCTTCTACCCTGCACAAAAGCTAAAAAAAACCCCAACAACAAAGAAAAAAAAACAACAAACCACCAAAAAAAACCCAATCAGCGTATCAGCATGCACATAATCCATTATGGTAATCCATTTTGTACTTCATCTTGGTTTTCAAGGAATGGCTGCTCATAGAAAAAAATCTAACTGTAGCTGGAGATGATCGCTGTTGTAAGACATGTCTCCTCTTTGCTCTGTGTCACAAACAGCTTCCCAAGCCCTATGAGCCAACTCTGTTTGACGCTTGCGTCATTGACACAGAGGTAGATGGGAAAGAGACAAAAGTAATTCTCTTTGATGTGGCAGGGAGGAATCAAGTCAGTTACTGAAATCTCTGCTCAGTGTTCTACAAGGATACTGATGTTATTTTAATGTGGTGCTCCGTGGACCTGACTCCCAGCAACACATGCTCTGTTTTGGGGTTCCAGAAATCAAAAGTGTTCTGCCCACAGTACCTATTATACTGGTGGCTACCAAGACAGAACTAGGGGGTGATGAAGGCATTTAAAAAGAAACTAACTACTCCAGGGAACAAGCCAATTAACACTACAGAAGGAAAAGCTTTAGCTGCTGCCAGCATTGGGGCATATGCTTACCTGGAGTGTTCTGCCAAGACAAAAGAAGGTGTTGATACAGCCCTGGAGATTATTAGTCGATATGCATTACATGAGGAAAGGAGGAGAAAGAGGCACTACAGGCACTGCCAAATTTTGTAAGAAGAGTGAACATGATTTTGTTGCTGGATTTCATCAGGTGGCAAGATAAGTAGATGTCTCTGTTGCCGTTGTATGGGTGCTATAAGGACTGCTTTTATGTTATAGGATAAAAAAAAATCCCTGCTCTCTGCAAACTGTCATACTTGAAAAGCTGGATTTGTTTCCTTCTCCACCTCCAAAACAGACTGAAAAGCACAATTCCAGTTTTGAGCTGAGTACTTGAGAAACAGGAATGGCCAAGCTACGGTTCTCCACAGAATTTTTTTGGTGAGGGGAGATATGCACAGACTAGGACAGGAACCTACAGCGGCACTGTCACTACTGGGGCAAGCACAAGAACGTGTCGTTCAGTGAATCTACTCCCAGCTTCCTGGTAGCAAGGCTTAGTGGCGAGCAGCTGTGCTGACAAGGTTTCCTCTTCCTCGCATGCGCTGCCTTCCATGTGCTTCCTTGAAGGGTGTCCTTAGGGAAGGGTGTCACCACATACATATCCAATAGTCTGCAATGCTAACAGCAGTGGGTTCCTGACTGGCAGAACAGGTCTGGATTCATTCACAGAGCTGGCCTGGGCCTGGTTCCATAAATGCATCAGAAATGCAATGTATAGCATAGTGTACAATGAATGCAGTGCTATCTCTGCCTCTTCTTCAGGCACAGGTAAATAAACTGGGGTAAAACATCCTGGATCTGCGGTAGAATAATCCAGTTCTTGATAGAATTACTACCTTAAAAGTAGATAAATAAAAAGACCAGACTTCAGTTTCTAAACCTCTTTGTCCTTATGGTCTGAATGTATCTTAAATCTTTCTGTCTTTCTTTAGCACTTGCAGGCAGAAGACATAAAGTAAAAGGAATGACAACAACCACACTTTCAGCTTTGCAAGTCATTAACAATCTGGAAAGAGACTGAGGCATGCTGTCAACCTAAGCAAAAAATCTCAGAGAAGCACAGAGATGGACCAAGACAGAAAGGCTTTGGGTGCATCTCCAGACTCCTCGCTTCTGTGAAGCCCCAGTTGCTGGCAGCCCAAGGAACTGAGTTATGGACTGAGATTAACGGCGTCAGTCTGAAAGGAGGCTGTGACTGCAGGATTTGAAGGCACATGCTGTAACACAGTAAGTGGACAGAGAAACGTTTTAAGGTAAATCCCTTCTGATCCTGAGGTAAAGGTATGGGGTTAATTGGTCATAACTGTCACAAACTAGGAGAAGAAGGAAGTCTATCACTTTTCTTTTGCTGAGTTCCTCAGTGTTGGTTTCATCACTCTGGAAGCTTGGTTACATTTTCCCAGGGGGAAAAAAAATGAGAATAAACACAGATATCTAAACTGATTATGCCACCTGGAGCTGTACACTTAGCAAACTATCTTTTTGAGGTAAGAGACCTAGAAAAATATGCACTTAAGATTTTTTTCTTACCCATTCTTCCCACCAATATTTGTCTATTGATGGTATCATGGGTAGAAATACTGGGGCTGGCCAAGCATTCATTCTTGGGTGGGTTGCTGCTTTCCTTCTACACCACCTTTTAGTAGAGGTTTTGAAGTCCACAATCACACTACAGTATAATAACAAATGCTTCAAGGATGACCCTTCACATTTCCAAAAGTACCTTCCTTCCAAGGATCTCTGAGCACTTCTCAACGTGAATTTCCAGCCCATCTCTTGGTTATTAAGTAGGTGTTATTTCCGTTTTCAAAACTGAGAAACTTAAACATGCTGCCTAAAGTAACTGTGAACCATCTACTGCTTGGACCTTTCTTTTTCTGTACTTGTTTTCCATGCCTTTCCCCTTTTGCCTCCTGGACCATTCCTAACCTCAGTTTCCTCTCCTCTCTGTTTACAATAATCCCCTAGATACAATCTGATATCATACCCAAACTTTAAAACTCTTCTTCCCATGCAACTTGTATGCGAGTGTATGCTGTGCGTAAGTGCTCTCCTGATTCAGGTAGTAACATACATTAGTGCGTTTCAAAGAGCTGTATTTATGTAGATAAGTTTAAGTTGTTATTTCCATTTTATATGTGTATGTGTGGGTGGAGGGGATAAGACTACAGATCGGTTACAGAACACAGGTGTCTCAGGTGCCTCTGATGTGGGGTATTGAGTTGGAGAGGGGCACTTTTGCAAAGATGCTGAGCATCTCAGTAGTAAGAACTTACTTCTCCCACGACTTGAAAAGTTCAGACCACTGTGGTGAATCTGAGCTTACACTGCCTGTTGTTTAGTAGGACACTGGTCAGCATATTGACTGGTGTCTGTTTTCAACCTAAATAAACAAGTATTTTTCTCCAGAAGGGTGCTTTGTTCAAGATAAGGGTAACTGGTTTCACTCCCAGTAGTCACCATAAATATCTCTGGATTAAACTGCTGTTACACTGATCTTAGTTTCTATTTCTTAACATTAACCTTTTTATTGTTTTTATGTGAAATAAAAAGTTGGCAACCTGTTTCTACTGCATACTCCTCTGCAATTGGAAAAGAGAAATCTGTGGGAAGTTTTCCGTCATCCTTTCACTAAAGGTGTATACATTCTCTTGTTGCCACTTTTGTCAAAAAAAATCCAAATACTCTTCCTCTTTATCTGTCTCAAAGCACTTTTGCAAGAACAGATTAGTATGCTGCGGTTCAAGATATCTGTTGGGCAGTCATCCATATTTTAGGGCATCTGGCTTCCAAGAGAAATCCACAGACTGGATAATTTCCTTTTTTTTTATTTTAGCATTGGCCTACAGTTCACAAAGAAGGGGATATAGCTCTGTAGTCAGTATATTAGCCTCAGACACACATATCTGGGGTTGCCTCTCTATTCTACCACAAGCTATGGTCTGTATGACGGTACAGAAGAGACTGTGCATGTCTGCACTGCAAAGCAACCGGAGGGAAGCAGGGGAGCAGTCCCCCCATAGCGGCACAGAGCTTGAGGAGCACTACTTCATCCTTTACATGTGTCTTCAGGAGCTTCTGCAGCCTGCAACGCAGATACACCCCCAAAATGATGGTAGGCTTCCTTCCCCGAGGGGTGCCTGGGATGGCGGTTGTACTGATATCTACAAAGAACTCAGCTGTTAGCCGTGGGAGAGCTAGAAAGTCTGTATGAGACTGATGCTGGGAAAGTGATACATGCCCATGTCTTGGACCTGGAACAAAAATCAGTAGTGACGAATCCATATAGAAGCAAACTTCCAGCAGTCAATATGCAGGCTAGACTTGAGCCAGAAGTGCTATCCTCTAATGCAAGTCTTTTTTCCAGTGGGGGAGGGGAGGGGAGGAAGAGGGAGAGGAAGCGGGAGAGGGAGAAGAAAAGAAAGGAAAATCACAAACATCTTTATTGACCTTTTTTTAAAAAAATGTGAATTTAAATATGAAATATGAGTTTTTATTAAGGAAAATAAAAAGTAAAGGAAAGTAGTACTGTGGAAGAGAAGATGGAAATCAACTGAGCATTCATGTATCATTCAGCAGAGCCATTTCTAAGATGAAATACAGTGTTTACTCCCCACCACAACAGTTTAAGACAGATGTGCAATTGAAACACCAGAGGAATGTATACTAGATTAGGTGAATATGATGATATGCATTGCAATTAAGTAAGAGCTTCTTTGTGGTTTCAATGAAGTAAATATGCAAATATACCATATTAATGTCTTTCAGTATAAATACTGAAATTCTTCAGTATTTATATATTTATATATATTATATATACTTAAATATATATATTTCAGTATAAATACTAAATTTCAGAAAGAAAGGAAGCAAATCAGTACATAACAATAATAAGGCAATATGTGAGAGCAATTTTCCATTTTTAGTGCAAAGACAGTTAATGTATTTCATACAACAGTGGTGTAGTAGCATGCCTAAGAATGTTGTCAAGAAAAGGGTTGTAGACAAGCTGACTTTGTTGTGAAAAAAACAGACAACTGGACACTCATGTCTTCAAACACCTCTTCTGGATCCCATCAGATATAAAACCTGACTTCTCCCTACAAAGCTTTACATTTTGTGATAAGCCACGAAAACCACAACAATCTAGAATGTGTTTTGTACAGAGATTTAGGCAGAAGCTGTAAGCTTCAGTAACATCTATAAAGTGATGTATCAGTAGTGCTTTAGCAAAATCATACCCCCACAGCACACAGTACAGAGCTTGGGAAAGAGGAGAAGTCTGAAACTAAAGAAAGCCCCATATGTTATTTCCTTTTCATTGCCTGTTTCACAGATAGAGTGGAGAGAGGGCAATATGTCTTGCTTAGCAAGACCATTCTCCATTTTGTATTAGTTTCCTGTGTAAATATGTCTTCTTAGTGGACAATCAGTCTACATACTAATTCATCTGTTTACTCAAAATTATCATCAGACAGGAAGCATGCTCTATTATATGAAAATAGATTCTCTTAGGCTTTTGTCTCAGTTTTCTTCATAGTATCTTGCCACTTAATCAAATTAATTTCCTGAAATGTACTGCATCTGTTTTAAATAATTCATCAGCTTAGAGTGTATCTCTGCAATCACTCAGAGAATGACAGACTCGTACAAGAGCCTCTAATTTGTTGTTTAGTTTTGGTGGAAACATGGGGCTGGATCATGTTATTCCTCCACAGCAGCTCAGAGTAGCATATGAAAAGGCAGAAGGACTGCAAATTTTTAGTTTTTTTTGCCAAAATTAAATTTTAGGTGTCCCTAAGGCCTTTAAAGCCCTTTTGTTCAGCTTCATCTCTGCTAGTGAACTTGTCCATCATTGAAAGCACCTCCATGCTTGGCTGATGTGATCACATTTCAATATGCTCGGTTCCTGAACACATGCTTTATGCCAGCTACCTGTGTCAGGGTGAGACAGTTTGGAGGGGGGGGACTTGTCTCAGCACATGCCTTGGGCTCTGCCTGTTGAGGAGACAGACTGGCAAAGGAACATCCAATTCATGAATCACACCAATGACTGGTTTCTGAGCAGTTCAATGCCATTGGGATTGACTTTGTCAGCTCAGGTGTGTGAAACAAGCCATGTTGCAAAGTGGATGTGCCTAGGTGCAGGGAGCAGAGGATGTAGCTGCCTGTCATCATTCAACTTTGATTGTGAGGGACTTTGCAAGCCTGAAGGCATTTAAAAGAGCAATCTTCTCCCTTTTAATCCTTTTGCCTGGGCAGTAGGATAGTCTTTGCAGAGGCTATTCTTGGTTCAAACCCAATTGCTAGTCCAAGCGAACAGGTCACTGTCCCAGATGGCCAAATCCAGTGGGATGGTAGAGGCAAGGCTTCTGCAGCTCCCTGCCCCTAGGTCCAGCTGGCAGTGCGGCTAAGCATGTATTCCCAGTAGGCATATGAGCATAAACACTCATCTTCAACACATATCTATGTATATATGTGGCCAGCAACACACAAACATTCAGCACACACAAACAGCACAAAGGGCTTCATCATGTTCTGCTCTCTAGCTGATCAGGATGCAAACCCATTAATTTAAAAAAAAAACATATAATTCTACAGACATGTATACAACGTGGATCCCTCTGGCCACTGGCCAGAGACACAGTCTACACAGTAGCTGGCCAGCACTTAGATCCTCTTATCTCCAGTTGGCTCTTGCTCAAACAGGTCTCTTAGCTGACTTCCCGACCCCATGATCTCCCCAGTAGCTGGCCAGGACCTCCTGGGCTCTCCAGTAGCTAATGCACAGACATCTGGCACCTCCAGCACCTAGCCCAGGTTTACAATTGCTTCAATACCTGGCTCCCAAAGCCCCTTATCGTACTCACCAGCTTTACATTCACCAGTGATTCACCCAGAACGCCAAACACTCGTGTGTACACAGAGTAGAGAGTCCACCAGAAAACATCTGAATGGAGTTTGATGAGAAGAAGGCCCTGCTGACCAGGTGCAGGGCATGGCCAGCCAGACATACCAACCAGGCAACTCTTCCCATGTCATTGTACCCTTTTATCTATTTATTCTGGTTTCCCACCTATGTTCTTTCCCAAACCACCCAGATCCCTCCCTTTCCCCACCCATGATTCCTCCCCTAAACATCACATAGTAAGTCCTGTGCAATCCCAAGATGCTTCTCCTCTGCATCCCATAATGTGTCTCATACCCTTGAGGCAGTAACTTATTACCCTCAGTCTGTAAGAGCTTCTCCCTATGGTTTAGGGTGCTGGGTGTCCCCCTGGACCCTGGGCTGAGGCTTCCCTGGGACAGCCCTGGGAGGGGCCACATCACAGTTTCATGTCCCCCACTGGGTTATTGGGGTTCCTCCCCGCACCCGGCCTCTGACCTCTGTGTGCCTGTGGTGAGGCTTTAGTCAGGCTCCGCAGCCACCATGGGAGGACACTTTTGGGTTTGCCCACTGCTGCCTGGCCCGCAGTCTGCCCTTCACTGACAGTTCTTTGCCACCACTTACCCGTGGAAGGAAGTGAAATGTGGCCATGTTTAAAGCCTTTGGCAGCATAAGTCTAAATAAATATTTATCAGCAGCTAAATGTAGAAGAAAGGGCTAATAAAAATGCATCTTTTGGAAGGCTCCCTGTCCACCAGTTTTCTACAGGAAGGTAAATTTAAATTAATGTTGCACTAAAACGCTGCTTTGCTATTTAAAACAATGAATGGGTTGAAGTACATTTCCAGTGACCTGCTGTAAACACAGTATATGCTGCATTAGTAGTAAATCGCCAACAGATGATGGTGCTCTGAAATACAATGAAGGGGGCTCAGACTTTTGCTTCTCTTCATCATAGTCTTGTTGGAAAAAGCACACTGGCTTCTTCCCCAACAGCTGGATCTCAAGGTCCACAGAACTCAGTAAGCCCCTGTCGCAGTTGTCAGAGCATTGCCACAGTCCCCTTTGCTAAGCAAATGCTTCAGCCTTGAGCAGGGGCCACAGAGGGAAAGCTGAGGGCTCTGGAATGAGCAGCATCCAACATCCCAAAACCAAGCTTGTTATCTCCCTCTGCTACTCCCCAGACAGCTGTGTTCCCATTACAAGACAGACTTGGCTTTATAGTTAGACAGATACAGAAAAGTCTCATGGTAACACCTATCAGGCTTTTACACACATATGGATCAAGAGATGAGATTGTGAAGTCAGCACCATCTTTTTGTTATGTGCTTGTACAGTGCCTAACATGAGGGGCTGAGCCACCCCAGAGGAAAACGGGGAGCTCCTGGCGGTGGCAGGGCCTCCTGAGGTCCCCTGCTGCTGTCTAGCCACAACCCAAATGCTTTAAGACAAGAGCAAACCATCACGGCTGGTAAACTGTGCTAATCAGAGATCTTCCCAAATTCTCAGTCTGTCAAGAAAAGAGCTTAATACAGTGCCAGCACCAGAATTGCTTCTCTATGTGGTCACACACCCAATCTCAAAGATCCCTGGGGAGAGGAAGAGCCCAGGGTCAACCCTTACTCAGTGTGACTCATCAGGAAGCCATCCACCCCATGCAGGACCTGATCTGGCACTCAGTTATTGTCCTAACTCAGCTACAAATTAGTGTTGAACATAAATGTTATTTATCTCTAATTAATTATTAAGGCAGTATGTAACAACACTCAAGAAAGATCATATCGGTATGTGTCTGGATGCAACACAGCCCTCCCTAAATCACGCTGAAAGCTGATTTCCCTCCTGCTATATAGCAGATTACTTCAGGCTCAGTGCTGGTACATAAGGACAAAATTTGTTAGCCTTCTGGAAGATCAATAGGCTCTTAGAAAACTGGGTTTGGTGGTGTTAATCATCTTGATGGCACCATCTGCCTGTCCACTGAAGGGCAGCAGGATAACCACCCCACCGCCCATCACAGGGCCCTGCCATAGGCAGCTGCACAGGGACCCACTCAGTGACTGCAAAGTCCTGGCACTGCTGGGCTTGCACTTCTCATCACAGCTGAAACGCTTCCAAACCCAGCTGAAATTGCAGGAGGATCCAGGGACTGGAATTCAGAGCTCACAGAGGACTCTGCCACACCTCCACCAGGACTTCTACTCCACGGACAGGGGCAGTGCCTCTGTCTGGCACCCAAAAAGCATCCAAATGCTCAGAGGAAAAGTGGAGGAGTCAAAAATGCTGAAAAAAATCCAGCTGCCTGAGGCATCACCAGCGGTAGATGCAGCTCATCCATGCCTCACCAGCATGCAGAGGATGTGAGAAATCCCACGGCAGAGCTCACTGGCTATGGACCATCGCTTGCTGCTATATGAGGCTCTGGTACGAGGCATCGCCAGCTGCCCTGTTAAGCCAGTGTCTCCTCCCTCCTAACTGAGCTCAGTGCTTCTCCAGCAGACAAAGCAAAAAAGTCCTGTGGGAGGACCTTTCCTGCAGGGCCAGGATGGGCTGGAGAGGCCGGGGCTGAACCCCAGGAAGGGATGAAGCTGGTGACCTGCTGCAGCATGAACAAAGGAGTGCTGGCCGGGCTTACAGCGGGCATAGCCACAGCAGAAGTCCCGGCTGCTTCCTCTGGAGGTGTCCTCAAGAGCAACAGCTGCCAGCTGCTTGGATGGTGAAAGGACCCTCACACCAATGCATGCAGCTTCCCCATGCCATCTGCTGAGTCTCTGCCTTCCCCCTGTGCCGACCGGCATCACATGGGACTTGCAGAAAGCCGAGCTGACTCCAACGAGCTGGAGGGAAATGGGCAGAAGAACACGGCAGTGCCTGGCTTCCTCCTGCTCAGTATTAATCAGTGCTTTGCTGCATCACAGACGTGGCTTTGTCTGTGGGATATCAACTATGAGATTCAGAAATTAATTCAGCTTGGGAGCTTTGGATGACTCAGATTGCTATGAAAACACCCCAGGGCAGAAATGTGATGTAGAGCAAATTCACCCTAGGGGTGTCTCTCAATGGAGTTAAACTGAGGATAAATCTGATTTGCAGAGCTGAACTGTATTTTATTTACTGTTTCTAAGTAGCATTTTAAATTGAAATATTCAAATAGACAATCAAGAGGTTTTTAATGAGTTGCACTTATTGAAAGAGAGTTTGATTTAAATTCCTCAACCTCAGAGTCCCAGGCATATTTTTCCCCCCCAATTGAATTGTCTGCTGAATTTCTCTGTTGCACTAATTATGAAGCTCTGAATTCACGAAATAGAAAGGCAAGATGACACAGCACTGATATGAGTTTGCCTGCAACCCACCCAGTAATCCTGTTGGAAGATGTCTGGAGGTCTCAATAGAAAAGCAGGATGCAGTAGTCATGTGCTTTTAGGAGTTTGTAAAGACAGAGATCTTTCTCATGCATCACTGGTCTCCCAAAGATGGGTCTAAGTTATAACAGCCTTAGGGTTCACTTAACTCTGCTGCCAAATGTCTGCCTAGGAGGAAAAAAAATACATTATGGTAGTTGGAAAAATATTGAGGCAAAGGATTTGAAACACTGAGCCATGTGGATTCCTGCCTTAGCTTTCTCAATGCTACAGTACTTCATTGCAATCAATAAATGTTTCATCATCATTTCTGGCACAGGGCAGGGAGGCTGTAAGGAGCCCAGGCTCAATTCTTGGCTCCACTCTCCACCCAATGTGTGCTCTGAAGCATCATTTCAGGTCAATACAGCAGGACTACAGGGCCCTGTTGTCTTCACGACAGGCTATGTGGAAGAATCACAGAATCATAGAATCATAGAACAGTTTGGATTGGAAGGGACATTTAAAGATCACCTAGTCCAACTCCCCTGCAGTGAGCAGGGACATCTTCAGCTGGATCAGGTTGCTCAGAGCCCCAGCCAACCTAGCCTTTAACATTTCCAGGGATGGGGCATCTACCATCTCTCTTGGCAACTTGTTCCAGTACCTCTATAAGTCTTCCTTATATCTAATCTGAATCTACCCTCTTTTAGTTTAAAACCATTTCCTCTTGTCCTGCTGCTACAGGTCCTGCTGAAGAGTCTGTCCCCATCTTTCTTATAAACCTCCTTTAAGTATTGAAAGACCACGATAAGGTCTCCCCAGAGCCTTCTCTTCTCCAGGCTGAACCCCAACTCTCTCAGCCTTTCTTCATAGGAGAGGTGCTCCAGCCCTCTGATCATCTTCGTGGCCCTCCTCTGGACTCTCTCCAACAGGTCCATGTCCTTCTTATGTCAGGGGCCCCAGAGCTGAATGCGGCACTCCAGGCAGGGTCTCATGAGAGAGGAGTAGAGCAGGAGAATCACCTCCCTTGACCTGCTGGTCACACTTCTTTTGATGTAGCCCAGGATTCGGCTGGCCTTATGAAGTGAGGTGAGGGACTGGTGGGGGGTCTGGGGCAGTTCAAGAGGATCAGCCCTCCACTCCTTGGGCATGAGGGATGGACAGGCAGCAAGCTGTGGCAGTGGAGGGGAGCAGACTATTTTGGCCATACCTTCTCCCCTTGGGAAGCCAATGCTGATGGCTGGGACCTGGATGGAAGCCAAGCAGCCATACATCATGAGAGAAACCCCGACAGCAGAATCTGGGGAAAGATCTGGGAAAATTCCTTCCGAAAGAAAAGCCTTTTGCCGGAGGACACATCTGGATCCCATTTGCTTTCCATTGTCTCTGGCAATACATCAGACTGTTCGAAAGCTCCCCCCAACCCACGCAGCCTGTCAGAGACAGGGATCTGGATCTGGCTGTGTTTTCATAGACTAAAGTCTGGGACAGGACAAGGGGCTGAAACTCACTTGGGGGAAGGAGTTCAGAGAGACTTGTGTCCCTCAGAGGGAGCTGCACTGGCCTTTGGGAGAAGTTCAGCAGTAAGTGAGGGACAGTTTGGCTACATCTGCCCCCAAGATGGCACTGCTGCAACAGAGGGATGATTTGAAGGTTTGATTTTGTAGCATTACTGGTGGCTGTGCCTGTTCCACCCTTAAACTTCCCAGCCAAGGATAACACAGTGCATGGCTGCACCACAGGAACCAGACCGGGTGTTAGAGGGTACAACACAAACCATCAGGCCAGGCTCCTGCAGGAAACCAAGGGATGCACGGCGTTCCCGCTGATCCGCAGAGAAACACTGACTGAGCTTATGTGGGGTCCACTGCAGTGCCAAGCACAGGACTCTCTGTGGCTCAGCAGGAGCACTTGAGGGACAGTGACATCCTCCCACCGAGAAATGACAGAGTGGTTCAGGCCACCTAAGCAGACCCCACTCTCAGAACCTGTCACTGGCAGCCTCCACCATCTACCTGGGGATCTCAGTAGCAAAAAAACAGGGCTATAGGATTGGAGAGAGAGGATGGGCCAGAAGGTCCATGTGGACATCCCCAGGGGACCTCTTCAGTGTCATGGTGGAGAGAAGAAGTGAGATTTCCACCCCTGAAGCAGCAGATCACTTCAGCACCAGTCGAGGACAGTCTGCTCCCTGTATCATTGCTCGTGGGACTGCAGGCACTTTGGAGCACAACTCCCATCATGGTGCCTGGCTTCATGCAGGGGCTTCAGCTTCAAGTGCCATCTCTAGCTACTGCTCGCCAAGCACATAACTAATCATACTAAACAGCACAATGCTGGGTGGGAAAATGTTTTCTTTGATTCATAATATGAAGATGCAAAAAACTACACCTTGTTTGTACATCAAGTTAATCTTCCCCCTTTCCTCCACTCCTTCACCTTGGTTTCCACCAAATATTTTTTCTCCTTCTATTTGGTAGCTCCAAATCCAAGCCCTCCCCAGCTGATGACATTGTAGGCTGTGGAGTTGTCCCTGTTGCAACAGATTTCTGGCTCTTCCATCTCTTGGTCTGTCTCTCCCAGTAACTCCAAAATACTATCCAGGTTTGCCCCTCTACTCTGTTCTCATTTCTCCCTTCTTCTCCTGACCATTTCTTCGGGACATGTATTCAGCACCAGGCAAAATCCCTGTTTTTTTTCAATAAATGTCAGGACAGAACCCAAGTCTAAGCCAAAGACACCCACACAAAATGCTGAGATAGCGTCCTGGACAGCTTGGATCCTTCCACGGAAAGGATGCTCAACATCCTGGGGGCAACATAGCTCCCAGGGCAGTGGCTTGAGTAAAGCCAGATAATGCATCATAACCCTGGAGAATTCACTGCTTGGGGTTAGTAACAAAGGAACAGCATCATTACCAGGTTGAAGTAACCTGATAATATCCAAAGTGCTTCTAGCAAATTAATTAGCTATAGCTAATGCCTTCCATGGCTGGCTCGCTACAGATGCCTGGGGTATTTTCAGAGCAGACAACCAAAGTTTTTGCCCTTTCTGCATTTTCTTTTCTATGTCCTCTTAAAAAGAAAGAGGTCTATCGTTCTTACATGTAATCTTTGCTTTGCAAGCTTTGTGACATGAGTTACATATCTCTATTTCCGCTTGAAGCTGTACCAATACAAGACATCTCTGTGGCTGCTGACATGTCATGAGCATGGATCCAGGTATTCACTACAGGAGAGGCAGAGGAGGGTGATACGCCCTTGTGGACAAGCTGAGCTGGTGGACCAATAACTGTTTTTCTCCTGCCCCAGAAGAAATACACTCCCCTGCTGTCCTACCTGAAGGAATGCTGGAAAGAGAAAACTGAGTTTGTTTGCCAGTCCCACTTCTTCTAAGAAAATGCTCCTGGAGGAAACACTGCCTCACAAAGCATTTCCATGGTCACGCTTTGTATGTGTGATCTGAAGTGTGTTGAACCACATAGTAATTGGGGCTCCAGGACATATACTGCATCCCCTGAAAACACAAGCATGTTTCTTCTGCACAGTTCAGACTTTATATGGTGCAGTTATGCTGAGATGGTCTCTGGCAAAAGGTTTCATTTTTGAGAGGGTTTCTGCATATGTACAGTACCTAGCAAAATGGAGGTCCTGATTCACAGCTACAGCTTCTCTGTGTTGTGGACCAACCCATCATAAATTAATGCTAACTTTCTTCCACCAAAGCACCGAGCAACGGAAAAACTACATCTAATTGCCATTAGGCCACATGTTTATCTGTTTGCACTCATCTTGGACGGTGAAATGAAAAAGTCAGATTCACTTTGTGCTCAGTTACACAACTCGAGTCTTGAGTTTTACCCTGTGGGTTTCCAGCAAGCCTTGAGCTCGGCTGGGCAAGGTCCTGCACGCTCCGGGAGGCGCCTCCTGCTTCCCCAACAGCTTTGATCTCAGGACAAGACAAAGAGATGGGTTTTTTAAGTGTGCTACAAAAGTACCTCTGGGGTTATCCAGCTCCAGCACAAAAGCATTTCATCTGGATTTCCAGCATGGCAGGGGAATGGTTATGTTTCAAATACAGCCCTGAATAATTCAGTTCTCATGAATCTGCCTGACTTCATAGGACTTGTGCTGATTTGAGCCTGATAAACTGTCATCCTTTCTAACCGCCACTGCTTTAAGCAAAAAAGCAATGGCCTTTAGGAGAATCTCCTGCCCCCGGGCAGGGAGACGTTGCTGCCGGGCACTAGTTGAGCCCAGGAGAGGTCTCCCTGATGCTGTTCACCGGGCGGCTCTGGTGGGTGCAGGACCACGGGTGCCTGGGGCACGGCGGGTGGGTCACAGGTGCAGGGACCAGGAGGACCTGCTGAGGAGGGCAGGACCTGTTCCCTCTCTCACTTCCAGCCACAGGACCCCCCTTTTGCCTTGCGCAAGAGCTGGCCTTTGTATGACCAGGAGCAAAGCTGATTGACCTCATCCACTTGCACTCAAAATGAGCTTTTCTGCTGTTTCAGCGAATCGACCCGTGCGGGGGTAGCGGAGAGCGGGCCCTGGGGGAGCAGGGGGCTGCACGGGGGCTGCACGGGGGCTGCACGGGGGCTGCCTGCCGGTGCACGGCCGAGCCACCTGGGCCTGCGAGCTGAGCCCTTCATGCGGGGGCTGCCACCGCCACCTGCCGGCGCCCAGCTGCTCTGCAAGATCCTATCTGCAAAACCCCACCTCCTCTGCAAAACCCCATCTATCTCCTCTGCCAAACCCCATCTATCTCCCCTGAAAAACCCCATCTATCTCCTCTGCAAAACCCCACCTCCTCTGAAAAACCCCATCTATCTCCTCTGCAAGATCCTACTTATCTCCTCTGCAAAACCCCATCTATCTCCTCTGCAAAACCCCACCTCCTCTGCAAAATCCTATCCAGCTCCTCTGCAAGATCCTACTTATCTCCTCTGCAAAATCCCCTCCATGGCCTGGAGCTGCTCAGCTGATGCCCTCAGTTCCAACAGCCGTGGGCAGTGGGATCCTCACCCATGCCCTGGGGACAGCAGCATGGGGGACTGCTCACCCGCATGTCTGAGCTCAGGAAGCTGAGGTTTGAGCTGAGGTTTCAATGCCCACCCTGCCCACCACCCTCCCTGTCAGCTTCACCTGTACCACAGGTATTCCCGACCGCCTGACCCCTGGCCTTAGCCCACGAACACTACTTTAAGTGTTGTCAGGGGTCTTTTGCACTGCACATCTAAGGAATGGCATTTTTTGAACAAAGTAATTAAATGAGAGAGGAAAAACAGGCAGGGGGTTGCTGGGCAGGTTGGCAGCACAGCCCGCAGGGCAGGAGAGGCAGGAAGTCTTGCTGCTGAGGGAGACTGGGGTGAGATAACCCATTAGGAAGTTGGTGAAGGTTGCAGAGGATTTTTAAGGACCATCTCTGACCCCACAGTGGCTTTGAGTTCAGGCAGCGCCGAGAGGATGAAAAATCACCATATGCTTCTTCACCCACAGACATGCTTGTGCCTGGTGCATGGGAAGCCTGATACAACCCCCCAGCAGGATCCAGTACAAACTTTTCAGCTCAATTCAAGGGACACAGCTGTCTGCCTCTCTGTGGGCATCAGGGATTCCAGAGACCCCAATCCTTGGGATATTTTGCAGCATCACCTGGACATGTTCAAATGCATGCTTCACATCCAACCTCCTTCGCACTTTCTTGCTGTGCATGAGGCATGGCACCTGCCTGCAAGGTGCCCACATGGCCCTGATGGACTGGCATCCATCCAAGGACACCATAGTAGTGGCTTAGCAGGTATGGCTTACAGGAGTGGCCCTTCAGCCAGAAAAAAACCCTGCATATTTTCTGCAGTCTGTACACACTTAATATAGATTAGAGGTAGAAGGATTGCTTGGCCTAGGTAGAAAGAAGGCTATCGGCATCTCTTGACCCTTCTGCTTCCTATTCAGTCAGATGATTTCCTCTTATTACAAACATGAATGAAC
Organism: Microhierax caerulescens; assembly: GCA_035590215.1. Classification (NCBI taxonomy): domain Eukaryota; kingdom Metazoa; phylum Chordata; class Aves; order Falconiformes; family Falconidae; genus Microhierax; species Microhierax caerulescens. Next base: position 34,187,770 of record JAVJGJ010000059.1, on the reverse strand, counting down.
TAAGCTTCACAACAGCTCATCAAGGCTTAGGTCTCATTAGCCTCCTTTTACACAGGGTGAGATGTGAATGGAAAGCTAAGTATGCAGAGCCCTGGAGCACGGTCACATCAAAGGAAGGAGGACAGCAGGACCAATACTCTGAGAGATCCCCAAGGCAGCTCTGAATGCCTAATTCAGGAACTGGGAGCAGTGGGGCTGTGGTGGTGCCCCTTGTGCCAGGGCTCATACCTTCTGCTGAAAATCTGTGTTTGTTCTGGAGCTGCCTCTTCAAAGGAATTGTGACCTGTTCATGAAGTATGGAAACCACAGGCTGAGCAATGGGAAAAGACAAAATACTGAACTGTTGCTCTATTTTGTCCATTAATGACACAAATGTGCTGTGGAAAAAATAGATTGCAAACTAAAAGATAAGCCCAAAATGTACAAACAGAAAGGAAAGAGATTAATGTTGAACAAACAACTTTTATTCTGGCATTTTTGAACTTCTGAGCATGTGTCTTTGCTGCTTAGGTGTTGTCCATGTCTGGATTTCACATAGGTAATTCAGGCACACAAGCCAAGACTCACACATACAGGAATTTGCTTTCAATCTACTTCTCATTTCCCTTTTCCCAGCTCCCCCGTTGGCTGTCATATCACTGCATGAAAACCAGGGCATAGTCCATGAAATTAAACAATAAGAATTAATGACCAACCTTTAGAAGAAAGAGATGATCATTTATCTGCCAGACATTCAAGCCACAGGGTTCACTGCCTCTGAGGACAAATCTGACATGGTAGCTTGATCCTAAAAACAGATGGGCTATTTCACTACCCTCCTAGTCTCACTGTTAATTCACAAACCTAGACCACCCCTTTATTGTATGACTCTGAGACTACGTTGTTTTTTAGCAAAAATCATTCCTTTGTGAGGAATGAGTCACATACACAAAGACTCTGATGATAACTTGACTAACTAGTCAAAAAATGATAAAGTGCAAGATATAGATCCCTCTAAACTGCTAGACTGAGTCAACCTGACAGGTAGATTTATCACAGCCTATCCAAAGTTGCTAATACTAGCACCAGCTGTATATAATGAGGGTTTGACGTGGCCTTCCACTGAGTCAGCTTAAACTCTTAGAAGTGTGCACCTTTACATAGAAGCTACAGCTACATCAGTGACTTGACATCTGGTCACCACCTGGTAACAAGTACAACAGTTGAACCTGGCGCCAATATTGTTCAGTGTCTTCATGGGTAACCTGGATGATGTGAAAAAATGTACTCTCAGCAAATTTTCAGGTGGTACTAAATTAGGGGGAGGAGCTGACATGCCAAATGGTGGAGCTTCAACCCAAAGGCACCCAGAGAAACCTGAGGATTGGGCTGGCAGATGCATCCTGCAGTTCAGCAATGGGAAGCATTAGTCCTGCATCTGGGATGGAAAATCCTCATGCAACAGCACAGGCTGGGAACCAACTGGCTGAAAGGAGCTGCGGTTACACGTACTGGCTTACATTAGAAGTACAGTCAGCGGATCAAGGGACATCAGTGTGCCTATAGACTCAACACCTGTGAGGATGCACTTGGAATGTGACATCCAGTTCTCTGACCCTTCCCAAGCCCAAAAGGGAAGCACAGGAACTGGGGAAGGTCCAGCAGAGAGCTCCCAGAGTGGTTAGAGGCCTAGAGCACATCACCTACATGAAAAAGCTGAGGGAGTTGGGCTTGTTGAGTCTGGCAAAAAGAGGCTGCTGAGTTACAAAGATGATGGAGCCAACTGCTTTGGCAGTGGCAGATAGTACAGTGAAGGGCAACAGCCACAAGCTGTGGCTTGAGAGCTTCCAACTGGACTTCAGGAAAATTTCTGTATCAGAAGAGCAGCACAGAGAGATGGTGAGGTCTCCATCCTCGGAGTTTTCCAAGACATGGTAAGACAGAGTCACAGGTGTCCTAATCTAAGATGGGGAACAGTCCTGCTCCAAACAGGGCATTGGACTACAGAGCTCCAGAGGTCAGTTCCAATGTGCACTTTAATTGTCTATGATTCCAAGACTAGGATGCATTTATTTCATCTCTGAAACTGGAAGTTCTTCAATCCCCTCAGCACAATGACGTGGCGAGCAAGTTGGCATTGCTGAGAGGGTCCAGTGAGGCCTTCATTACTCCCTATGTCCCAGGAAAGAACAGGAGAGACTGAACACCAAACCCTCTGCACTGGCAGAAACTGGTAAGATAATTTCAGCCAATCCAATCAGGTGAACTGTATTTCTGCAACAGAGGAAAATTAAAGTCATTATGTATTCTGTGCTGTCTCACCCAAGGGGAAATTTCTCCTCAGCCACAAATTATGATAATCACTTGAACTTGGGCAAATGAGCAAGGCTTATCAGAAAATAACCAAAGGAGGATTTTCTGTACCTTCTCACACACTGGACCATCCTTGACTGCCCCCAGGTGTAGCCCATCTCTGATGCTTCTGAGGAAGTCAGGAAAAAACCCGGAATACATTCAGCTTTGTGCACCAAAGTATAAAGCCCGACTGGTGGCTGCAGGTTGCCAGCTGAAGCATGGGATTCAATTATACTCAGGGCCTTGAGGTGAAGTATAGATCTTATGACTACCTTGACGGCAATGCTGATAGTCCAGTTTTTCTCAGAGCCCATGAAGAAAGGGGCTAAGCACGTCACAGGGATCTGGAGCTTCAGAGACAGAGGGAGGACCAACATGAGCTTACAGCATGACCTGTACACGCCATGGCAACTTTAAGGCTCTGCCCGCTGTCGTGTTTGTTGCTGTGCTGTAGTAACGAACAGTAAGGATGTGCTGCCTCTTCCTGAAACTTCTATTTTGAATGTCTAATGAAGGAAAGAGAGATTCTGATTTGCATATGCTGGGTTTAAAAAAGATAAGCACTCATTTTGAAAAATGAGAGTATGCACATACAGGCACCCACACATGTAGTTAAACCTTCCATTCAATGAGAGATGAGCCTGATGCTGATTGTTTATGTTCATGCAGTAAAAATTTCTATTGAATTGTTTTTCTTGGATGAAAAACAAACCACCACGTCAACTCACTTCATTTTAACGTCCATTTTATTGTAATTATCTTGCCATTCTCTGAGCTTTCAGCATCTTGTTTTGGTACTACAAACACCTGTGCTTGCAAACTCTAGGCAACATAAAAAGTATATCTTGTTACAATAATATCTATAGAAAATGAGATTGGTGCAAAATACTTGCAGCTTTTCAGCTCCCCTTTATCTATACACCAACCAATACCATATAAAGGCTACTTATTCAAAGTGTTAAGTCTCTTTGTGTTCATCATCATTGCTCATATGTCACAGCTGCACAGAAAGAAAGGGTGGGTTACATGGTAAGATGCTTGATGAGACCTTGGGAGAAAGTCACATTTTCCACACATTTCATGTGTGACTTTGAGCAAGCCACTTAATCCTTTCATCTTCTCATCATCTATAGTATACTATACCCATAATGTCGAACAGCAGCAATAACTCCTGTTCCACAAGAATTACGTGCAGACAGTATTAACCCTGATTATACTTAGGTACAGAAGGATAGGTGGTTCAAGCCACAAATATTGTGCATGTCTTTAAGCCTTTAAGTTCCCACTTTTCAGATATGGACTGTAGATCTTCAAAAGAGCACAGTCCCATGTGGCAGGCTCCATAAATATGTGTAGGAAACAGCGATTGTTTTTTTTAAAAAAATATAATCATAGAATATATGTATATAATCATAGTATTATCCTCATTTTTAAGTAAGTAGCTGGGATGTATCTCCTTTGAGAAGCTTGCCTGACATCAGATGAAGAGCCTAGGGCAGTGGTGGGACGTTAACCTAGAGCTCCTGAGCTCATCAGTCATTTAAGTACACACTCTCTATCAGGGAGAGAAGACAAGGTGGCATCCCAAGAATTTTGCGTTGTCATAGGATTCAGGAGGGAAAACTGCTTCTTCATTGGCCTTTGTTGACAACTCCAGTAAGAAGCAGTGGAAGGAAATCCCCCTAAACACTGTTTAAGCTAAGGATTTAGAACAGGGTCATCAAACTACAGCCTACAGGCCAGATACGGCCCCCCAGGGTCCTCAATCTGCCTCCCTGGTATTTACAGAACCCCCCTGCCCTCCCCACCAGGGGTTGTTGGGGGGAACCAAGGAGCCGCAGATGACTGCCTGCCACTTCATCCGCGCACCGGCCCCCTGGTTAAAAAGTTTGAGGACCCCTGATTTAGAAGATGAGCAGCAGCTGTCCAATCCCATTAGCATACCTAACACTTGGAAAAAAAACACTTGCATCTGTGTAGCTGCTGATATCAGCACTCAGAGGAACAGAAGGGGTGGTGTGGCAGAGTGAGATTGATATCAGATACACAGCTCTGAGACAGGCTGGAAGAGGCCTGGAGGATCAAGTGACCCTGTTCCAGGAATGGGGTGTTAGGTACAGGCCTGCAGAAGACAACGCTGACAACGTTAACCTGGGTAACATTCTGTACTTTGAGATAAACCAAGACATTTTAGGGACTAACACCTAGACCTTTTTAGCCTGTGGCAGGACAGGTCCCATTCAGGAACAATCTGTACAGGTGGAAAGAAAAGAGTGTGTAACATCTCTTTCTCCCCTAGAATAAGAGAAAAAGCATTCAGCCTCAGGGTAATGGGAAAACAGCCACTGCAGGGTGTTAGGGGTGTTAGGTGTGGGTGAGAGCACAGCCCCTGACGTTTTTGTGTTGTGCCTTTAGAATCATGGAAACGTGGTGGAAAATGTACAAGAACTGAGATCTCACCACCTTCCTGCATGCTGCACCAGGGTTGCACTGCTCTCACGGTGAAGAAATTTTCCTAAAGTCCAGCCCGAACACCTCAAGCAACAACTTGTGGCTGCTGCCCCCAGCCACCACTACCAAGAAGAGCCTGGCTCTTTGTCTTCACAACTCCCTCTCGAACAGCAGGACCCAATGCTGGGTGCAGTATTTCAGGTGTGTCTTCTCCAGTGTTGAGTCCAAAGGGACAGAGCATTTCCTTGATCTGCTGGCCACACTTGTCCAAATGTAGCCTAGTATGTGGTTTCTTTAATTCACAGTGAGAGTATCTTTCTGGCTTATTTACTGTAGATTTTTATATTTTTTTGCTCACTTTGACACAAAATAAATTATTTGTCTTTGGGGGAATTACAGGAAGGTTATAGAGGGACTGTCACTACTTGAGTGATGTTGCAGGAGATGCAGGACGACTTCTGAGACAGAGAAAGGACTGTTGGACTGTGCACCTGGGACTGAAGGAGCAAGGGAAAAGCAAGTTCCCAAAGCAAATACCTGAGTGAAAAACATTTTTTTGTTGTGAACACGGTGTGTCCATGCTTTGTTTATTGGAGAAGCTCTGTGGTCACAGTGGGCAGAACTAGGTGGAAATAATTAAAGGCATTACCAGGAATGGCTTAGGGTCACAGCCTGCTGTAGGAATAATATTTCATTTTTCAGTCTTTTGTTGCCTTTGCTTTGAAATATAAGAACTAAGAGTTTGGTGAGCAGCTCTTCTTGGGATGGAAAATAAAAAAAGCATATATTCTTTTGGAACCTGTATGTAATCTGCCAAGGCAGAGCTGAAAATGAGAAAAACATGTCCCCAAAATTTTAAGGAAATGTGAGGAGTCATGGCTCTAGTCCCTCTCAGCTAGGCATTTTAGTGATGATTTCTTTCTACTCATTCTCCCTAACAGAATATTTTCTAAGCCTTGAAAACCAAGGTGCTGGGATAAACCAGGAGGGGCAGGCAGCTATATGCCAGGAGGACGTTATCTCAGTTTGCATCCTTAGTGGTTGGAGCAACTTCCAGGAACAACTGGAGATGTAAAGTGACTCTTTGTAAAAAGCGAGGGTGGTGCTTGTAGTGAACCAGTGGGAAATAAAGAATGATGCCACTGAAGATGAACAGGATGATGTAGAGGATCTCAATTTGGGGTTGATCAATGATGGGAGCTAACACCAGGTACACAGCTGCTATCAGCACGATTACAGGGATGAGAATTGGGACCTGTGAAAGAAAAAAATTTGGCATCAAGACTTACATAAATATGGGCCAATGTGGGTCTGGACAATCCTGAAACTTTTGCAGATGAAAACCTGCTGCAACCTGAGGTGTTACCTGGAGATCTCAATTAATCCAGGCATCCTGTTTCCCAGCCCACCCCCACTCCAAGGCTGAGCATCCCTTCAAGAGCTACACCAGCACCACACACCCTAACCCCTGGTCTTCCCTGCCCTCCTAGACATGAAATTGCAAACTACTGTTTTTAGTGCCAGGTCTGTTCTTGCTTTCCCCACTACCTTGCATCCAAAAGCTGAGCTGTAGACCAAACACACAGCAACACATACAAATCACATAACTGAACCTTAGCACCCTTGGGCAAAAAAGGCTTATTCATGTGTTGACAAATAGGTGGACAGGCAACTTCAGAGGGTATTTCTGTAAGTCTGGTCAGGAAATATTTAAATTTGAAGCCATCCTCCCTCAAAGACTAGTGAATGCACAAGACAAAATGATTTCACAAGGTGAAAAACTGAACATTCAAGCTGGAAATGATTTCCCATTTTTTGCTTTTGTGACCCTTGTCCAACACAAGGGCACTGATATAGACTGAAGGAAATGTTGTTCATGGTTACCTGTGGGGGCAGGGAGAAGACCTGCCATTGGCTTCATCTGTCTTAGTCGGATGCTCTACTCTGCTCCCCCCCACACCGTGTTCTAACGCTTCTGACAAAATGCTAATAAAAATTATTATTTTTAAACCAAGGGCAACCTTTCCCTTAAATACAACCCTGCAATATGCGTACTGATTCTGCAGGACATCAGCCACAGGCTGTCAGTTGACCTTGAACCTTTAGATGTGAGTTGCATCTAGTTAAGGAAAGAGTTAGGCCATCAAGCCAAAGGCTGCAGCAGGCTGACACCCTCACATGCCATCCACAGGCCTGGAGGACATGGGAGTGTTATACAGTGTATGAAACACTGTTGTAGAAACAGAACTTCTTTTCCTTGAAGCCCATTCTGCCACAAGTTGGGTGAACATCCTCATCCAGCATCCTAATTTCAGGACAGAGCCACAGAAGCCAGTGACTGCAAAACTTAATAGAGCACTGCTCTTCTCCTTCACGATGAGCCCCGTAGGACACTTGATACTGCTTCGCACACACTGGCAGTGTTTTACTGGAAACAAACCTGTCCCCTGGCCATCTCAAAGGACTTGGGCCATTCTGGCTGAGTATTTTGTCCTCTGCAAGGTTCTTACACCTGGGCTGCCCTCTGAGGAGTGTGACCAAACTCTGAGACCATAAACAGGTGATTGCATTTTTTATCAGAATCATCCTTCATTTTCCTCTTAAATCTCCTGGAAAAAAGAGGATATGGTAGATATATTTTCCACACTCAGGGGGCAGAGCATTATTAGCTTATCAAGACAGAGAATTCAGCCTTGACTTATGTCTGTATATTCACACTATCTTGCCCCTCGTTGATTTTGCTGAGATAAAATATGAAATTAAAAAAGGAAGGACAACCACACTAAATCTGTAAGCAACCAGCCCAGTGCTCACTCTTTCCTCATAATGCTTGTAGTCATTTGGGCAATATAGGAAAAGGGTTTGAGGAATTTACGTTATTACTTCACCTTGTAAGATCTTGGCAGTTCAGGTTTCTTGATTTTTAAATACAGGAGGCCAGAAATAGTCATGCCATAGAAAAACCATGCTATAAAACTAGAAGAAAAAGAGAGAAAAAAGAAAAAAAAAGACAGCATCACATTTGGGGTGAGATCATCTAGGAATGTCAGGCCTGCCTTGCAGATCCCAGATGTTCATATCTCCAATTAAAAAGGAGAATATTGATATAAAATTAGTAGTTCTTCTGTTAATTTCCTTTCCAGCACAAACAATGAGAACTTTAGAATGATCTGAATATTACAGATTCACTTCAATATCAGGATGAATCACATCCATTTAAGTATATAGTGACAGAAGTATTCATGCATTGCAAAGATGCTGGTTCCTAAGCTCTTTTCTTTCTTCCCTTCCTCCCCTCCACGATATTGGTTAGGAAGCAATAGCCCCAGCTCAAAAAAAAATTAAAAGAAAATCTTTCTATAACAATGTCAAAAACCAGGAGCACAGGGGATGCAAGCAGAAACGCAACACATACATACCTGAAAAAGTTCACGATACTGGTGAAGCTTCCTGATGCTACCATTATTAAAGACACAGCAGATGTAAACAGCAGAGCAGGGGAGGGCGTGAGGCATCGCACATGAGCCATAGACAGAATGTCTGGCTGAAAGCCAAAGCAAACCAATATACCATCATGTCACACACCCAGACCTACTTACTCATTCCCCTCAGCTGCTGGTGGGAGCTCTGCCTGCAGCCAGAGCCACTCTTGATCATCAAATAAACATAACAGAAAAGCAGTTCAGCTCTGGGGAGTGTAAACATGGAACCCCCCCCTCAAGAATATTTTTATCGTGTCTCATTGATTTCATATCAAATATGCTCAGTTTGGGCAGGCAAGATGAGGTTTTCAAAGTACTAGCGTGACAGACTAAGGCCAAGTTAAATCAGAGCTTTCCTGGTGATCATCAGGACCTTGTGCATGGTCCCACTCTTCTTCTCTCTGTCATGTCCCTCTGGGACTTTACGTCTTTTGGGCTGTCTGGAAAATGAAACAAGGACTATTCCTGAAACAGTTATGCAACTAACCACAAAGAAAAACAGGATTTGTTCCAGAACACAGAGAGAATCGTTAGCCTCCTTATTGCTTATTGCTTGGTTCATTGGGAAAGTTTAATGAGAAAGATTTCTCTCCACGCCCCGCCCCGCCCCCCCCCCCCCAATTTCCAACCAAGATATCATGCAAGAACAACTTCTAGAGCTGAGTGTCTGAGAAATGGCATTAAGCATTCAACTCAATCTGGTATGGTCAAATTCAGGCCATCTGTGAACTGCTTAGCACAGAGTTAACCACAATAAAGCAGACACTGTCATCAGTAACAGAAACTGTGGAACCAGTAGCCACCAAAACCAGTAACCACCAACCCAACCATCTCCACCAACCTGGTAACTCATATACATCAAAGATTCTCTCCTATGTACAAGGAGTGGAGCTGGTGCGGAGTGATATCCTTCACACCTGAGAGCAGAAATGTCAGATAGTGTGGGGAGGAAGGACCAAAGAAGGAGAAAGGTCCAGGAGGAACACAACATGCCTGCTCAAAACAGAGGACAAATGTAACTCAGCTCAAGCACTAAGAGGGAGAAGTGTGCCTGTGAGTGAGGGGGTCCATACCGGCAGGTGGTAGAATGCAGCAGGAGCCTTGGGGGCTTTTATGGCCAGGTACCAGCAACTGGGGAGACTGGGATTCAGGGGCAGATACTAAGCAGACTGAATGTCTGAGCCCAGCTGCTGGAGGGACCCACTTTGTACATATGTATATCTCTCTATTTCCCACTAACAACCCCTGATCAGCCAAAGAGGGGAACAAGACGAGGCCCTTGGTGTGGTATGTGCTAGTGTTTGTGTGAGCACTGTGTCTACATACATAAATCTGTGTGCCCTGCTATCTGTATATGTATGTATACAAATATATATGTATGTATATATATGTTGTATACTTGTGTTTGTGTGTGTGTGTCTATTGGGAATACATGATGAATTTACCGGTTGGACCAGGGAGTATGGAGCTGCAGCAGCCTGACCTCTGCTGAGCTACCAGATTTGGCTCCACCTGACAAAACCAATTAAAAACCCCAACTAGGGAAGGTGGAAGGCTTGGTGTCACTTTGTAATTGCTATGAAGCTTAAAGAGCAGAGACATCTGATGCTGCATCTGAACTGGACTACACCATGGGAACACCTGGAACACCCCTGAGACCAGCTTGCATAGTCTGTGTTGCATGCAAAGGCAGTGTGCCAGTGCTGGGCTACCTTCCCGGAGTGAGGGAGGATGCCTTACAGCATGCAAGCACGGCCAGGTTTCCCCTCCCTGCCAGGTGTATTAGCTAGGTCACCACGGAGCCTGTGCCAGGTGCTCCAATACAGCAGTATTTCTGTTGTTCATTTCGAAGTGGTTCTTAACATTCAGGTTAGAGGTAACTATGTCTCCTTCTGAAATTACATGGCTGAAGAAGAAATCCGGGAGACAACATACACATCACATTCAAAAAAGATGGGAAAGAAATTTTTGAGCAAGAAACAAACCCCTAAAAGCTATCATGCTACAAGCCAGACCCCATTTTTTTATCCTTACCATATGGCCTTCCCTTGCAGCAATGTAGCACACACGGCCTCCACTAAAGAACGTGCCATTCGATGAACCAAATGTAGACAGTGCCACCGACAGGGAGATGAGCCATGCCCAATTGCCCAGGACTTTGTCCCTGAGGTGAAAGAGTTCACACCATAACATCCAGCTCACAGATGTATCAAATCCTCATCATAGAACCAGAGAGGTTTCTTCCCTCCATTATTCTCACTGAATTTTTTTCCAAAGCCTTTCTAATGATTTAAAGCTTTCCTCCAATTCCCATATTTAGTCACTGGTCCAGAGAAGGCAGCTTTTCTTCCTGCCCGGTGTATATATATCTACATCTGTTGACATTGCAATAGCGTTCAAATCTGTCACAACAGGCAAGACCCCATTTTTTGTGTACAGATGCTGTGGCACAAATCCTGGAGATACTGCTATTACAGCAAATAATATTAGCTTGGAAAGCGCAGAAAAACTGTGCCCACCAGACCTGAAGAAATATCCTGCACTATAACCTCTTCCCTAATATGCATAAGAATTTAACCCTTTAATCCCATATGCACTCATTTCTGCTACTCTGTGACTAAGGTTTAAGCCAAAGCAATTGTTTGAATTCCAGGAGTTTGGCCCTACAACATGTTCAGACATTTATGGTTTGCTTTCTCCATAACAGAAGAAGTAGCAGGGTTACAAATAGAGTTTGAGGTAAATATTTGGAAGATGTGATAATCTTCGCACCTGAAAGTGAAGCTTGTCTTCTGGAATGAAGCAGCATGAAGATTATTAATTGAGTAATAAATGCTGGTGTTTGGGGATAACTGTCACATACACGTATACATATACACACAAATACACTATTAATCTTATTCGCAAAATTTCAAAATTTTTTAGAAGTTTTTTAGAACACTTTATATTTCCATCTAAATTGTATGTTTTTACACCCTAAGAACTCTTTTTTAGTATCACCTATCCCAAACATTCAAAAATCAAGAGTTGAGCTTTCTAAAATCATGGCAAGAGCTTATCTACCACAACTTAAAAAATGTAGTTTAGAAGCTTAATACCTGGGTTATGGTCCTTCAGGCTTTGAGTTATTAAGCTACTTACAATAACCAGAACTAAAACTTTTTCCCTTTTTCAAAATGATGGAATCAGGGCATCTCCTATAATCATGTGACTCCACAACCATAAGGTCTCAAGGGGAAACAACATATATCACAAAATTAATAATAGCATCTGTAGCAATGGTGTATTTTTGCTTTTATGAGATTGGTGCTTTGCTGTTTGGACCCTGAAAATGAACTATGGGCACTACTGTGAGTCACTTCTACCAAGCAAACTGAGATCTGCAGTTGTTAAATCACCGGCATCAGCAAAATGCTGGGGAGAGTTTCATGAGCTCCTTTGTGCCTGTACCTCTCACCACTGAACGTTTCTCGCTGGCAGTTTTCTTCTTATACGGGGAATAAATGCATTTAAATGTGATATGTCCTCTTCTGTGGCTTTTTTATATTCCTCCTACCCTTACTTACTGACCTGAATAGCTACATCTCTTGCTCATGAACCACAGCCATTACACCCTCCTCAGCCTCTGGCCATCCACCTGTCCTCCAGGCTTTTGAGTGCCCAGCTTTCTGGCTGCTAGTTCAATGTTTCTTCCTGAATTGCACTCCCAGGGTGAAAAGGTTAATCAGGCAGGAAAAGGAGATGTGTTAAAAAGGAGGAAGCTCACAAATAACTTGTTAATCGGGAATGATGGGAAAGGAAGTGCAGAGAAAGTTCATGACACTGCAGCTTAGTGAGGCTTTGTAACCTGTTCAAACAAAGCACTAGACCTTTAAAAGCTCCTACTTATAATGACATTAAAGCTGCTACAGAATGCATCCAGCAAGAGCTCAGTCAGACCTTCAAACTGGAGATCTTGTGAAATGCACACAGAAGCAATGTCACTGATGATTTTTAGGAAGAGGATGAGCAGCAACATAATCTCTGGATATATTGTGTTATCATTTCTGCCATATGACTCATTTAGGTCTATCATGGATTCTGTGTCTTTGGAAATATTTAGATTACTGCTGGATGTTCTGGTGGAAGATCATCTGGTTAGAAGTCAATGGTGCCTACATCTCTCATAACAGTCCCTCCCTTCTCTTCCTAAAATCCTTGTCTTGCAGAGAGGTTGTTTAATATCACCAAATATTTCAGGTTGATGGCAGGTACAAATAGGTTCTTTGCAACTCTGAAAAAGCAAATGCCAATTTGAAGATACAATTACCAAAGGCACCCAACCTGTACGTAACACTTCTTCTCAAAGGTGGTGTAGAGATCAATGTCATTTTCCATTTCCCCACAGATGGAGAAACTGAACCAAAAGACTCTGATCTGATCTAATTCCAGGTGCTGAGTGGACAGGATTCACTCAGTTGGCTCCAGTCTCACTCCCAAACCACTGCCTCTGCATTAGTGGGTAGCATATTGTCCTCTCCACATTTCTGGAAATATCATGTGGGGCAACTCCCAGCCCCCAGGTCTGGATATGCACCCTTCCTGCATCCTCACTTTCTGTCCTGAGATGCTCCTGGTGTGCACTTCACTCCCTCTTTATGGCTATTTTCCATGGGAAAAAAACATGATTTGGAAGGGAGCCACAGGTTTCGAGAATGAATGGGAATGGGAAGTAAGGGATGTGCTGCAGAGCAGCCTAGGTGTACTTTGGACCCCATGGGCCAGACGGGGCTTGTTAGCCTTGGCCTTCAGTGGGGGCAGGCTGTACAGTGCCCTGAAGGTGACAGAGAGGGGACTGGCAGCACACTTCCCTGCAACACAGCCTGACAGGTCTTCCTGGCCTGACCAGCACAGTGCTGCCATTCTCACCAGGAATAGCAGATCTCGTGAAACTCAGGAGAGAACCCATATTTCACTTGGCTGCAACAGCTGTGTTGCCACATGCAGAACTCACCCCCAAGTGACAGCCACAGCTCCTGAAGACAGCAGTTCAGGTGGAGTCATAGCTGCTAAGTAACTCACGTTTACCAGCAAATACAGGCATGTAACCAAAGGAATGGCAAGTATCACAGCTCTGGGGAGGGTCACCTGGAAAGGGATGACAGGGGTGTTAGATGCAGCACATTTATACCTGCACTGGGCTTTTCTTGTTTTGTCCTTGCCACCACTCACATCTCTCATTCAAACTCCTTTGCTCAGTGTTTCCACAGAACAAGACTTCAATCCATATTCACATGGCAGTTTTTATACCAGTGTCCCAAAGATGTCACGCAAACAGTAAGGTTGTACATTTCAAAAGTTAGTCCGGAAAAAAAAAACCAACCTGAAACAAAAAAAGACCACCCAAATCTTATTTTAAAAGATTTTGGTTCAAAGCTGCCCAAGATGTCCGTTGCATACTTCTTGATTACTTTAATACTGATTTGTTACTAGTGTGTTATGTCTCCTGGTGTGCTGCATTTTACCATGAACATCACACTGACATGGATGAAGTACCCGTGTGCGTTGCATCACATTTAACTCCTATACAGATTAAATCAAAACAGGGCAGCACAAAGGAGATTTGCTCCAGGAAGGAATTACATATTTTTTTCTAGTGACAGGGTGCTGTCTTGGAACACCACAGATCATTTTAAGGCCCAATAAAATCAACAAGCACTACCTTATACAGCTGAAAGCACTGGAAAAAAAGCAAGTAGTAGGGTGATCATATAGCAATGATATATATCTAAAAACCTGAAATACCAATTTTTGCATTCCTCATTCCCACCATACGACAAGATATAGCAATTCCTTACATTGTTGCCTCCACCCCACAAGTGCCATGTGACCCTAGGATCTTTGCTGCCATTTAAGTTAACATTTAACTGTGCACTTTCATTTAATCTGTAATATTTTGTGTGGAGCGCTGGTAGAAAGCACACTCTGTACACTCTGCACTCACACAGCTCTTTCTAAAAAAGGGTTGTTCACTGCTGTAGCGTCTGATCTGTGAAAATAGGTAATATGGCACAGAGAGGGCTGATGCGAGATGCAAGTGAGCTACTTCAGTGCCTATAGCACGGAGAGAACAATGCCAAAAAAAAGTAGGCGTTGAAAGACAGAGGTCATTCAGAGAGTTAAAATTACCTCTCCAGTGGGGCTTGGCTTGCTCTGAAGTCCCCACTCCATACCATGAGGAGAGATAAGTGTTTTTTTGATACATACATTATGGATCAAGTCTTTTAGGGAGTATGTGGTGTTAAGAAACCTTTATGGATTATAGTAGTGAGTACTTTTCTGCGTATATCTAGGCATCTGTAGGGAGATCCTCTAAACACTAAGACAAAGCTTCATCTCCAAAGCATCCAAGTGCTGCCTAGTAGCTTTTTTTCCAGTCAAAGGGGTATTTTAGTGCTTTCTTGTCAGTAGGCTGTTATTTTGCCTAGGGACTCAGTTTTACCCATTCTGGACACAACCATAAGTGTCTTGCAAAAAGACAGAACAAATCATGAGGAAAGCTCAGTAGTCTTTCCTCGATGCTTTAATCCCTTGATTACCCCTCTTAACACCATCATAGACAGAATCAATCATATTAGCAGCAGGATTAAGTAAGTAAAACCCAGTTCACTCACCTCAGGTTTCTTCAGTTCCTCAGTTACATAGTTCAGGTTGTTCCAGCCATCATAGGACCAAAGTCCCTGGTAAAAAGCCACTCCAACTGTCCCAATACCTGCAGTCGTGTTTTTAAAAGCATTTTGAAAACTCTGAGTTTGTCCCTTGGCAAGCAGCACCAATCCGCCCACCACAATCACCAACAAAGCCAACAGTTTGGCAGCTGTAAGAATGTTCATAATCGACGTCGCCAGCCTCACATTGAGACAGTTGATGATAGTTAAAAGCAGGATGCAGGCAGCAGCTGTACATTTGACGACAACCTGCGGAGATGAGCATCCTGGGTAGAACGGTGCAACAGCATATTCAGCGAAACTCAGACAGACAGCTGCCAAACCAGCTGGTCTCACTAGGATAACAGAAGTGTAGGCAAAAAGGAAAGCAGGAAAAGAACCAAAAATCCTCAAGATGTAAATATATTCACCTCCAGACTCTTTAATTATGGTTCCAAGCTCAGCGTACGACAAGGCTCCAAACATGGCCAGGAGACCACATGCTGCCCAGATAAGCAGGCTGCTGGCAGGGCTTCCCATACGGTATAGCACCTCCTCGGGGGACATAAAGATCCCTGAGCCTATCATGGTACCTGCAATTAATGACACTCCACTAATGAGGCCAACCTCTTGCTTCAATCTTAATTTCTCCTTCCCTTCACTCAAATCTGTGGATGAATGAGGTGAATCTGCTGTCTTTCTTTTCCTCATTGTGGAAATGTTGTTAGGAGATTATATGGAGCTAGACTGAGGCATTTGAATAAGGACTATCTCAGGCATTTAGCATTAAGTTAATAATTACAAAAGTCACGCTGAACGCTGTCAAGAAACACAAACTTACCTTCCACACTTGCATTCTTCTATTAACCATCTTATCTGTGTAATTTATGATGGTTCAGATCCTCCCAACATTGATTACCTTTAAATCTCATTGCAAGCAATGGTAATGGATAGCATTCGGCACCTCAGAATCACACAGCACTTTACTGGACTGTCCCTCTGGTTACCCCTCCTTTAAATCATGCTTCAAACAGCATCTGAAATAAGGGCTGAGTAAGCAAAATCCCCATGCAAATCCGTACTTTATTCTTTGCTTAGAAGTCAACACTCAAACACCTGCTTTAGTGCTCAATCATCTTTTTATTCCCCACTATAAAGTGGCCAAACAAACATGCCTGTCATACTACATGCTATGGCTTTTCTTAACGAGGAACATTTCCAGTGTCTTCATCAAAGACACAGAAATGTTCTGCTAAAAACAGTTCAGAGATGGTTTTTTCTGCACAATAGTAAGGGGCAACTCTGGCTTTCTCAAATTTCAGTAAGTGCAGGAGGAAAAGAGTGAAAAGGCTGTAGTGACATTTTTATGGGGCCTTTTTGCCAGCGTACAGGAGGTATACATATTACCACACCATGATCTTCAGAAGACTTTGTCACAGCTCATTATATACACATTTCAGTGGACATCCAAAAGAAATGTAGCATAAGCTTTTGGGAATGCTACTGATCCCTACTCAGACATCTAACACAAAATTTTGGACTTTGGAGAGGGTTCTGCTATAAATCTGAGTATTTTTACAGCGCATGCCAGTGTATTTTGTGCTGTGTGATACATATGAAGTATTGAGCAGAAAGGAATCTCCATATGGATTCCTTTGAACTTAAACTAAACTTGACTGACTGCAACTGTAAAAAAAAGGAGTTACCATCCTTCACGGTCTCTTGCAGACTTCTTCTGCAATAAGGACCAAAACTTCATGGAAACAGCAGACCTTGAATCTTTAAAACTATCTGTTCTCCTGATACATAATTGACACTTGGGCTCTGGCCTGCACGAGGGCTCAGACCTTGACATTACTGCTGTGAAAACTTGTCTGTGACTGTGACCTTTTGCTCTTATAAAGGCACAGCCCGAGAGCTGTGAAGAGCTAGAAAGCTAGTGCTGTCTTACTCTAGAGGACAAGTACACAACGGGAAAGTGCACGAAGCACATAATACCATGGGGTTCCAGTTTGGTGTTGTACAGTTTTGTGATGATTATCAGATCTCTCCCCTTATGGTATAAATATTCAGTGTGAAACCCCTAAAATTTGTCAGACACCTCGGCAGAAGCTACTGCAGAAGCCTCCGCCTTACCGTCTGTCCTGGGGACATCTTCTTGCTTTCCATAAGGATTGTAAGTATGGAGCCTCATTATCTTGCATTGCTGCTAGCTGTTTTCCTATTTACTACTTCCTAATCTTTGCTGTGTCTTGATGTTCATAATCTTGCTTACCATTCCAATAAATGTTAGTATTGTACTTTAAACTTTGTCTGTGTGTGTAACTAGGACTCACAGTAGGGGAAGTCAAAACTTTCTTAGTAAAGCTCAACACAGACTTCCCGCAAAGCTGTAGCTTTAACAAAGTGTGCCAGAAGATGAGCTGGTGGGGAAGATGACCAGCTGTCACTGCACTCTCCAAACTAGCCAGCTGCAACAAGGTCTTTTACCATCACATATCAACAGTCTTCACAACAGTCCCTCTGCTGCCTTCTCCTTGTCTCTCCTCATCCAGGGCGTGCTCTCTCTTTCCCTTCTCTCTGCTTCTTCCTCGTCTCTCTTCACTGGCTGCCCAGCCACTTAACAGAACCAGCCACAGCTGCACCTTATCTACATCAGCCAACCCACAGCTATATATTACCAATGCTAATTAACCCAGCTTCATTCCTCTACAATACCTTTTTTTTTTTACATTTCATACCTTATGTTTTTAACAATCATTACAACCTTTTTACAAATAAATTTTTCATACAGTCCTCTAACTCCTCTACAAATCCCCTCCTTTTTGTTTTTCTTTCTTTTTAACATTTCATACCTTAGGTATTTAAAGATCACCATAACTTTTTCACAAATAAACTTTTCATACAGTCCAGACAACTTGTCCCTGAATTCCTTCTTCACTTTTATCTTGGGTTTGTTATCTTCTGTAGGTTGATCACCTTTCTTCTTATCTCCTTTCTTAGCATCTGGGATATTGATTTCTTCAGAGGGGGCTCTGATGAACTTACAGTGCCTTGTCCTTTCACCTCTTGGGTCACACCGGACACTAACCTGAGTGAGCTTGCAGCAGCAGCAGTCCTAGAATACAGCCCTAACGCATCATTCTGTGTCCGGAAAAACTTCTTAACAACCTTGCGGTCACCCATTTCTTCTACAAGTGGAGACACTTTTGACAAGCAATAAACACCAGCAAGAATACCACTGGGCTGAGCAGCAGCAGGAGCCGCTTGCAGCGCCACGCTGCTCCCGTGCCATCCCCCAGCACAGCCATCACCGCTGTCTAACCGGACCCGCTCTGGACCCGCCACCACTGTGGGTTGCTGCTGTGTCTGGCCACGTACTCCACCACTATCATTCATTGCCCTCAGTCTCTTAACTTGGTGGCAGTCAGCCTTCCTTCTCTTTGATCCCAACAGCTCACCTTTACTGGCGTCTGATCGAGATCCCCAGGCTCTCCCACCTATCTCAATGTGATCTGGATCACAGGCTATCCCTGCTACACTGGGCACTGCTACCACCGTTCAAAGCTTCAAACATCCCCCAGCACATCATTACACTCAGTCTCATAATCTGAAGGGCCTCACACAGGGCACCAATTATCACAGCGCTCTCCAAACTAGCCAGCTGCAACAAGGTCTTTTGCCATCTCATACCAACATACTCTTCGTGCCAGTCCCTCTGCTGCCTTCTCCTTGTCTCTCCTCATCCAGGCTGTGCTCTCTCTTTCCCTCTCTCTGCTTCTTCCTCTCTTCTTCCTCAGCTGCTCTCTCTCCATTAGCTCTCAACCACTTAACAGAACCAGCCACAGCTGCACCTTATCTACATCAGCCAGCCCACAGATGTATATTATCAATGCTAATTAACCCAGCTTCATTTCTCTATGACTAGCCTGGCTGAACAGAGAACTTTGGCTGGAACTCAGGGCAAAAAGGAGAGTTTAACAACTTCAGAAGAAGTGGTAGGCAACTCTGGAGGACTACAAGGGTATCATGAGGTTATGCAGAGCAAAAATTAGAGACACAAAAGCCTAGCTAGAACTCAGGCTGGCCACCATCATAAAAGATAACAAAAAAAATTACTAAATACATTAGAAACAAAAGGAGGGTCAAGGGTAATCTGCATCTTTTATTGGGGGGTGGGGGGGAGCAGTGTGTGTGTGAACATTGCCACAAATATGAGGAAAAGGCTGAGGCACTTAACAGTTTCTTTACCTCAGTCTTCAATAGCAAGACCAGCTTTCCTCTGGGAAGCTTCCCTCAGGAAGCTGGAAGCCCTGAACTGGAAGACAGGGATGAGGAGGAGCAGAGTAAAGTCCCCACAGTCCAGGAGGACACGGTCAGTGACCTGC
>JAVJGJ010000059.1:34082940-34154212 GCA_035590215.1 Microhierax caerulescens | reverse complement strand
TACCGGGGCGGGTGACGGGAGCTCGGGCAGGCCGGGGGGGCGGACACGCGCCGCCGGGTGTTACAATGGGCTGCGGTGCGGAGCGCCGTGCGGCGCCGGGGGCACGGGGGCGGCGTTTCGGCGGCTCCGGGGACAATTGCGTGCGTGCAGGATTTGGGTAATATGGGCTTTGTTTAAACCTACCGAAAGCGTGAAAACTTGTGTTATTTCTTTTTAGTGCTGTTAAGGGTAATGACTGCTTTCTGAGGGTGGAGCGAGCAGACCAAATGCTTTCGGTAGTTGATTCCACACAATGAAGTGTTAGGTTTTAATTTTCCTTCAGACGTGTCTGTACAGACTACAATAACAAAAAGTTGAGAAAAATGCCAGCTGCCCTGAATGGATCGTGCTTACAACTAACAGTTTGGTTTTTAATCTCCTCGGCAGTCATTGTGCAAAGATTATTTTTTTTTGGCATTGTTCTCTTTCGCGTATTTCATAACCTTACCCTCCTGATTCCTTGAGAGAAATTAACACGCTCGGGATGCCTTATGGTCTTCCGAGTTACTGTTCGAAGCAAGATGGCTTAACACCAAGATGTGTATGTAGCATGCTTTATATGTGACGGGATAAAGAGATTATATCAGCTGATTTTGGGATGCTTTTTTCTGAGTAATGTAGGCATGTATTAGCTATGTAGATGGTTGCAAATGAGAATCGGTAAAACTATCGCCTAATCGTTTGTCACTTCGGTGCTACATGTTAAGAAAATACTTTGAGATTTATTTTAGTTTCTCTTTTGCTGAAGTTTTTGCTGCATCTCGACTGAGAGATCAGGCCTTTTTAGTTACCACGAGTTGATGGTATAGCTGTTTGGGTATGTGGGGTATGAATGCATTTGAAATATAATCACTATCCCATGCTATCATTTTTACATAAAAAACGTAGTATTTTGTTATATTTAGTCATGTCTAGGTTTAAAACTGAATGTTTACAACAGTCGCAGTTTTGTTGAGAAGCTGAGAGAATTATTGTCTACCTTTCTCTGGTCTACAACTCAGTTTTGTGTTGATGTGAATATAAATGTCTTCGGCAGGTGGGAGAAGGAAACTTAAAAAAGGGAAATGGAAATTTAGTGGCGCTATAGTTTGGGTTATGTATGTAGAAATGGCACTAAATCACCTGACAGTTTTCTGAACTGTTCAGAGAGTTGAAAATTTGGAATTTGTCCCAGCGGAATGGTTAGTAGGCAAATACATGTGAGAAACTGCTTGATAATGCAGATTCTACAGTTTATTATGTGGATGTTGCATGTAGGAAAGTCCATGTTATTTGAATAGTATTTTCTACATTAATAGGGAACAGTACGACTCCAACCCCCCCCCCCCCCCAATATCGCTCTGTAGAACTTAATATTTTTCTTCTATGTTAGGGATATTGGCACAGTGCTTAGGCAGTTATAATTGTATCTGGTATCATGATTGAGATAATAGTGCAAGAAACACTTGGCTGAAAAAGTTGGACTCGCCTGTCTTGAGAAGATTCTTCTTATTATGACAGTATATATTAAATCTTACGTAGGGTTGTAGTGCACATTGAAAGCTTTATGTATGTGTTTTCCTCAAGATTTTCTCAAGTATTTCGTTACTGTGTTCTCATTGGGCCAGATATTGCAGATGTATGGGGCAAGTATGCTAACAGGACATCACCTTGTTGAATACTGTGAACTAGATCTAGAAAGTGCTGCTGAAAATCAGTTCACTTTTAGATACTGCCCCCCACCTTGATTTAATGATATGTGAGTGTGCATTGAATAATCAGCATATGGAGAATTTTCTAAAAGCATTCTCCTTGATAACTTAATTGTTTTTTCTTTGTACAGTGGTTTCTAAAAGCCCGCAATTATTAGCCAAATTTTTATACACAGAGGCAAGTAATCCAGTAGATGCTTTGAATTCCTGGTTGTATATCTTCATGCTCCTTTTTGAACAGTGAATTACATAAAAAATTACTGTCTATTGCAGTAAAATTCTCTTGAATGTTAAATGCTTTCTGTGTTGGGCATCTCCTATGAAAAAATCATTAATACATTGTATTTTCTTTTTTAAAAGTTTCTAATAGAAACTCTGCAAAGGAAAGGACAAACTGTGGACATGCTTTATAAATACTTATTGTGTGTATTATCTGCATTGATATGGAAGAGAGTTACCAATTTTTTCTCCTCTTTTCAGTAAATTTAATTGAAAATACTTATTTAATGTGTATTTTCCCCACCCTTAATATAGCTGTTGTCTTGATTATTCCACACAATGCAACCATTCCAATGTTGCAAAGCCAGTGCCTGGGCTCTTGTCTCAGAAGTGGGACAAGAAGTCTTTCGTTTAAAAGCTTGTTTTTCTCCTCCTTTAACAACAAATACCAGTTATGTAGTGCTTTTAATAATGAAGCTGGAGGCACTTCACAGTCATATGGTGGAAGAGAGTTTTAAATGACGTCAGAACATGTAAACATATTCAGTTCTAGCTGCTTGGGTGTAATTTCAAACAAGTTGTATAAAATTTATTTTATAGTAACAGCTTGCATACCAAAACTTTATAGCAAGATTTAGTTTGAATCCCACCTGGAATACCTGCTGTGGCTTTTAGAATAGTAGGCAAGAGCTTTTTGGGCTGGTACGTGAAATGTTCAGCTTACAAATAAAGACCAGATGTCATCTCTAGCGATATCTTTAAAGATTGTATTTCATTATTGGTTAATGAATTTTTTTCCTAAACATGGCTATTTAAGAACTGTTGTAGACCTAGAAGAAATATTTCTGAAGAGGTTATGATGACTGTCTTACGAGTTGAGAAAGAAATGTGGGATTCTGAAATGTAGCAAAACTATCTCTGTAATAATCTACATTTGACTTTTTTGCTAACTGTTTTTTATGTACATCTATTCCTAGTAAACTTGAAAGTGGTGATATGGTCCTCTGTCATCTACCAACTGTGCTAAATATCACATCTGCAGACTTTCTAACAGTCAGATTTTTACAGCATATATTTGTGTACATTGGACTAAGTAATCTGGTGTACATTTTGAAATTATGATTATTTTCAGTTTTAATTTTTCATTCAATTCTAGGATAGGTTACCCCTTGCTTCATCAGTGCTGCTGAGGCATTGGCAAAACCTAGGTACAGGTAATAGGTCTGGTTGTCTTTCTTGGCATTAAAAAGCTCTAGGCATGTGAATCCTAATGAAAATCAGGGTTGTGTCAGACCTATGTTCATAACTTTGTTGTTAGATTTTGTACATGGTATTTCAAGGAAGAATTTGCAGTGATGTATTAAGCTAGTTGTATAGTTTTTCTTTGTATGCCTGGTCTGAAGTTATGTACAGAATGTGTTCACAAATCTCTTCAAAGGGGAAGTGAGTTTTTAAAAGCTGGTTCAGTGTGTTTAGTTCCGTAAGTCTTTACATGTATGTATTGATTAAATACGTTAGATTCACTGGAGATGATTTTGTGTAGTTGAGCTAAAAATAACGATTGTGTTTTGACTCATTTCTCAAGTATCTTGCTGTTTATCTCCATTATGATGTATTGCTGAAACTTTGGTTCTGGTCATACTACAATGGTAGATAGTCACATGGTCTGAAGAAGTTGCAGAACTGATGTTAGTCTGGTATTTTGACAATAAGCAAATACCTACTGTAACTACTAATAAGACAGATCACAATACCATCATATCATTAGGTTTTAATTTATGCAAAATAATTCATTTAGTTTGAAAAGGGACTAGCTTCTGCTAGGCTTTGTGGGAAGTAATATAGATTTAGCACACAATCTTGTTATGTTTGTTGCCTTTGTTAAGGCGTGACGACCTGGTTCAAGAATGGCACAGCGACCAAAACCCAACCCAAGGCCGCTTGGGCCATCAGCTCAGAGACACCAATGTGGTGGACGGCAAAATGGTGTTTATTGATAAGTGGTGCAGCATTATATAGGTTTAGCTTAGGTTTACCTATATATATAAACCTATAGCTTAGGTTTACAACGTCACTTCCGTCTGCTTACGTCATAAGCTAAACGCTATTGGCTATGTGGAGAGGGGCCCTCAATTTCCGTACAGCACAACATCTTCCAACTGCCAGGCCCTAACTACCACAATATTTGCAAGTAAAAAAAAAAAAATAATAAAAAAAAATTCAGGTAAAGTAGAAGTAGTAGAATTAAGTGTAGATCAAAACAACTTTGTTCTTCTGCAGGTAGTAACCTAGAAGAAAAAAATCCAGTTCTAAGCTTTTACTCCAAATGTTTAACTGATACAGCTTCCTAATTTTTCTTTAAAAACTTCATTCTGAATTTCAGGTAAGAATAGCTGGCTTTGCCCAGGAATCTTGCATTGTGCCACACTTTCCTAAGTGTGCTTTCCTAAGCCCTAAGGACTTAGGGAATGTGTTCAAAAAATGTCATAAATACAGGTGCAAATGCGAATACACAAAATTTGCAGTCTTTGAAAGCAGGAATATCTGTTGTATCTGTGTTTTGCTTCATCTGTTTTTTTCTCATTCTTTAGTGGTTTGGTGTTTTTTTTCCTGGTTTTACTCCCTTACTTCCCCCCCCCCTTATATTGCAAAATAAAAAAAATACAGCATGAAGCAGGATGTCAAGGGTATCACAATCTGTATTACACTTATAAGGAAACTGTAAAGTAGTTCTGTAAATATAAAATTCTACAACATTGTTTGTCCACTTGGACGCAATTCCTGAGCATGAAAATACTGGGATTTTCCTTGTCAGTGTTCAGTCTGTTACACAGGTAAGTTGCTAGCCTTAACTAAGGCTGACACGTTAGGTAGATAAAATTGTTCACAGATAAGTAAATGCTGAGTAACAGTTGCATCTCTCTTCTGCCACCTGCTTTCTACCCCCAGTGGGATTCAGAGCCATGTCTTAATAAGCAGCTTTATTTAATTCAGTTAGGTCCATCAAAATATTTCTTCATTCCTTCAGCAGGTCAGTGTCATGAACCTCATGTGTGTTTTCTGGTAACTTGAGTGGTGGATGCAGGGGAACTACTCATATCTTTTTTAAAGTGCTTCAGTGGTTTTACATGTTACAGAAATTTAGTGAAGGGGAAGCCACTCTATGCATTGTTACCCGTGTGAAAAGAGTGCTTTCCAACTTAACTGTGATCAGTACTGCCTTTACGTTGTGCCATTTTTCACTGCTCCCATTCTGCCTGAGCAATCTGAACTAACAGAAGGAAGTCAAGTACAGATCAGGAAGTGTCTCCATTTCAGTTCTTCAACTTCAGTTCTCTGTGTACCAGTCTTTTGGGGGAATTTTGTTAAGATAGAAGTTACTGTTTTGTTTTTTAAAGAACAGACAACTCTTGAGTTAGGAGTACTTTAGAAGGTTTCTAAAATTATATTTACGCAAACTGTATAAGGAATTAGTTGTGATTGTGTTCTGTGAGTATTGTGTAAACAGAATCTCTGTGTAGATTAATATATGAAAGATATTTTTTTTTATCTATTTAGAGAAAAAAATGGAAAGAAAATTAATAGAATCAAGTATAGTAGATAAATACCACAGAATGGATGAGGTTGGAAGGGTCCTCTGGAGGTCATCTGGTGCAACCCCTCTGCTCAAGAGGGCCACCTAAAGCCAGTTGCCAAGGTTGTCTTATTTATACATAGATATATGTATATATGAGAAGATACAATACTGAAATTCTTGATTCAACATGCGTTACCTAAGCATATCTTAAACCTGTGGGTTTTGTGTAAATTTTAGCATGTCATAGTGCAGTCAAAGAATGTAAGACAATGCCAAAGTAATAATAAAGTATTTTAGATAAATACAGCAAGACTGCACTGTTTATTCTGTGAAGACAGTGGAGCTTTAGCCCCACTGGTTCAGTAGGAACTCAAAATGCATGGAAAGTGAAATACAAAAATAGAAAATTTTAAATTCAGCAGGGATTGTTCAAGCAAAAATAATTACAAAAAGTAAGAAATTTTCATATATTGAGAGTAAGGATTAGTTAAAGTATCTTGAGAAATTCTACTGGTCTTCTGGCAAGAAACTGTCATAAGCCTGAGGCCTTAACAGGTAGATTCAAGTAAATACAGAATGTGGAAGAACTTTGTATTCACTCCCATACCAGAAGGTACCTGATACTTTTGACTGAGTGGTATGTAGAAGTGAATTTAAAGAGTTGTGAGCAATTTGTTTTTAAGGGAAATCAGCTCAACTTGGCTGGAATCGGTGTTGGATTTTGAAGAATCTTCAAATTACTTGCAGTGCTAAAGAGTAAGACGTTAGTAAACATACTTGATTAGTTTAAAGAAACGAATTCCTGGGAAGACTAGGGAAACATCTGGGTCTTTTGAAAGCCATCTGAAATTTCTTGAAAAGAACTGAGCATCATCAAGTATAAGGCAAGACAACATCTTTAGTGAAGGTAATTATTTGCCCAGTAGGGTGCTTCATTTTTACTCTGGTTAAAAACCTGAGGAATGGCTTGTCAGTGTGCCTCATAAGGGATTATTGAGAAATCAACTATGGGAATTGCAAGTGAACCGTCAATAGTTGGAAGGCAGTTCATGCCATTAATAACATGCTTTAACTTTTGGTCAGCCCTGCAGTGGTCAGACAGTTGGACTAGAAGGTCCTCCTAACTGAAATATTCTGTATTAATACACAGTAGCGTTAGAGGCTATTGATACACAGGGAAAGATCAAGTAGGCTATCCTGGAGTTCCATGGTAGGACTGAGGCTTAATTATGCTAATTTGGAAATTACCAGGACTGCGATGGAAAAAATTCGGGTGCCACACATTTAAGAGAAGAGCAGTAAGTTCAAACACACCACAGTTGTTTGGAGTTCAACACTTAGTTGAAATGGAAGAAATGTTTTTGATAAGTGAATGCTTGACACATTGCTGTCTAAATTAACTAGCCACTCTGACTCAAAACTAATACTGTTGCCTCGTAGAACATTTCAGAATAAGAGGCACAGAAATGTGTGTGACTTTGTTAACATCCACATTCTGTCTGTGTTCTTCTACCGTTGCTTCAGCTGTAGCAACAGAAAGTTGAAGTGATGGATAACAGTTACCCACATGGCAGAAACTTTGGAATGTAGAACTACTTTGCTGGCAGAGGGGAAGGCTGTACAGAATAATTGGCAGCATAAGGGAGGGCAGAGGCTAGAGGAACACTCATTTGCATGAGGGAGTGATATCCAAAGATCTTTGGACACTCAGCTGAAAGGTAACGCATACACAACTCCTTAATGCAAGATGTCAGAGCCAGAAATGTTAATTAGAGTCAAGAAACTGCCTTTGCCACCTTTCATATTAAAACAGCAGTGAGCTCCTAGTTACTAACAGGATTAAGTATAAATTTCTTAATCTAGAAATAACCATCCCTGGCTCTCATTCATTTTCCTTTAAAATAGTTTTTAACTTAGTTCATTATCCTTTATAACTTTTTGATATAAACTATCTCCTTTGGTTTTTTGACAGTTTCTTTCCCTTAAGACCAGAAAAGCACTTCAAGCTCTTAGCTAGCACAGCATTTGAGGAAGACAGCTGTCCACTATGGCATCATTCTCTTGTTAACATCCCTATGGGGCTGCAGATAGATTAGTGACCTGTTTGTTATTAATTCATATCACTTCTGAAATGAAGAATTGCCTAGGATACAAAGAGTTGGTGATCAGCAGTCACTGTAATATTTGAAGTTAAAGAGATGAGGTTTTTAAGAAGCTCTGGATTTATTTTCTTAGATGTCAGAGTACTTGCAAATGTTCTTCCCACGTGCTGAAGTGAAGAGCTACAACAGTGTGGTACTGCCCAAGATATTTGTCTTGTTTTTTCCCCAGTACTTAAGCACTTCAGTTTAAATACATCAGGTTATAAATTTTAACACGTTGTTTGCTGTTTCTGCTCTCTCTGCTTCCAGTAGAGGAAAAAGTAGGAACTGGTGGTGAAAACATTAGAGTCATGCAGCTGAGTCTACCAAAGCCTTTGTCAGTTCCTGATGAAGAGGCAAGAGTTGATTCTTGTTGAAGAGTTGAAGAGAAGTAAGAATGTCAGAGAAATACTCTTGATTGTAGCAGCCTTTTCAAAGCATTGGAAGGATAGTGGTGCTATAAACAACAAGTGTGAAGTGTCTTTGCACAGAGCTTTGGTTGAGCTGCAGTTGCTGTAACTCATTTGTGTTAAGATTTACAAACTTCTCCAGAAGTTTTGTTAATAGCTGCTCTAAAAAATAATAAACTTTGGAGGGATTAAGAGAAAAAAAGGAGAGAGTCTGATCAAGTTCAGGAGCTTTTTGACACTTCTGTGATATGGAGGAGAAGCTCTGTGTGTTGGGTTTTGCAAGTATTTGTTATGGCTTTGATGGTGATCCATTAGAATTAATACAGCCATGAGAAAAATGTGTGGATGTTATTGAACTAATAAAATGTGCAAATGTTTAACATGTTTCCTCCAGGATAAAACGGATAACTTCTAGCAAAAATTTTTGCCTTGATTTTAAACAATAAGATTTTGTTTGTTGTTCAAATAAGTTAAGTTAATATGTTTGTGCAATTGAAATGGGGAAATAATTTTCCCATATGAGACCTCACAGTCGTGTAGCCATCCCTTGGAACAATGAACATAATCTCATCATTCAAACTGGGAACAACAAAATGTGTTTCCGACTTTACAGTGGGAGTTGTATTTCCTGAATCATTAGTTCTTCCTTTCATAGTTTCTACTTAAAACTGTCTGTAGAAATCTAAGTGAGCTTGTAATCCATATTTTATTTCCTAACTTTGTTTGGAACTTTTACTTAAGTTTAAAAATAAAGTATAATTGTGTATTGTGACTATGTTAAAGTGCTTTCAAAATAACTTTCTTAAACAGGTACTTCTAAGACTTTTTCAAGTGCTAAGCAGCTACGTAGTAAGTACTTCCCTTTTATTGTTAGTCTGTCTTAGCAAAAGCTTGATGGCTCCTTCTCCCTGTGAAGTTAACATCTGTATGAAGCTGTTCTTAAGATCATTTATTTCTGTTTCTGCCATCAACAGGATCTGTAACAACTTTATTACAAAGTGTTGTCTTCCTGTTTTCAGTGGTTTTAATTTTTTTATTTTGCTATTTTCTTCAATTAATTACAGTAGTGTTTAGCTCCACTTAACTAGAAACCCAGATTATGAATTTGACATTCATTAAATCATATATGATTTAAGCAGCTTCTCAAACTTGCAGTTTAGTAAAACTTTTCAAGGCTCACAATCTAGGAAAAGAAATTTTAGGATTGGAAGGGTTTTCCTCTGTGGTTAGGGGAGAGCTTGTGGGGGGAGGGCATCTGATTCCTGTTTTGGAAAATGTTGTATGCCCTGTTAAAACAACCCTGTTTGGTAAGTTCTTGGTGAGATTTTTCTATCATACCAGTGCTGTATAATTTGGAGCAAGTGTCGTAAGTTTTTCAGGTAAATTTAAAGTTGTGGCTTTGTGTGTGTTTTAAAAAAAAAAATGAATGTCTTGCAGCCTGCATACTTGAGACACCCCCTTATTACCTGCTTGTGACTCTCATAGTTCTTTCTGACAGCCGACATAGCTAGAAAGAGGTCTGTCTTTGCCCTCTGGCTTGAAATAGCTAAAAAGGAGTCTTTTATGACATACTGCAAGGTGTTTTCCTGTAATTCAACCGAAAGAAAAGCATTGAGACATTTTCTGCAATACACTGTAAATCACTTCCCTAGCTAAAGAGAAGAAATTTACAGCATTGAATTTTGCAGATACTTGATTTGTATTTGTAGTAGTTTCAAGCACTAGTGCATGGAATAGAGATCTTAATGTTAACTGTCATCAAGACAAGGAGAGTAATTGCAGTCACCTGATTTGTGCAGGTTTTTTTTTCATGTAACTTCTGTTCTTCAGAGACTTTTCCTTAATTAACCCTTCAAATCCCATTTCCTGTTTTGATGCATCTGCATGGTTTCTGACTTTTTCACCAGCATTTCAAACTGCAGTTGATAGTTTTAGCTCGTGAGATACTTGACCAGTTCCCACCCACTGCATATTGTACATTATCAAACTGAACTGCTATCCCCTCTTTGTGGATTGCACTATTAGTTGTGTCTTTATTAAGTACATTCACAAGTGTGCTTGTGCTTCCTTCAGCTTTTCCATGTTGATTTATATTTATTGAGTTAGTATTTGCATTTTCACCTGCCTTGATGTCTCCATATTTGGCACTCATGCATTCCTGAGTATCTTAATGTAAACGGCTACTTTATGCTTACTTTACCAATTCAGTTTCTCATTGTATCACTCTTTGTGTTATGCTTAGACTGAGAGCTCTCTCAAAGCAGTCTTTTAGACTTTAGTGCTTATTCAATAATAAGCATAGGGAGACCCTGCTTTGGTACTTCAGCAAAACAAATACCATGTGGTCAACTGTGCATTATCTTTGATGTACATATAGATAAATTATAGTGTTTACTTGTGCAGCAGTAACTCTGTTCAGGATTGGTTCAGGTCTGTGAGGAGTTTTTGACAGTAACATAAATCTGAATGGTAGCACTGCTTCAGGAGGTAATGTGGGCTGGAAGCAGCCAACACATTCATGCACCTTGGAGCCTGACATAATGGGAACCAGAGACCCAAGCTGGCTGCTTATGGAGCCAGTGGAAGTTTCTTTGCATTTTATTCCCATATGATCCGGATTTTAGGTGAGATTGTGAGGGAGGCTTTGTTTTAAATGTGATCATTAAGTGGTTATGGAGCTTTGTCCCAAAGCTAAAACTTGTTTTAGGCATTCTAGGAGAGTTCTGCATAGACATCCAGGATAAGGTGGTGGGAGCTAGTAAGCTCGGGAAAAATTGGCTGCATATAGTCATTCAGGTATTTTGCATTTGTAGTATATTTCTCCATATTTTCTTACTCACTTCTGTTATGAAAGGTGCCAAGAAAATAAAAACATTTAGAATTTGGGTCAGTGTTACTTTGCTTAATCTAATTTCTTATCTGCAGGTTTAGAATGTAGTTTGCTATCTTTTTTTCTCAAGTGACTAAGATTGGGTCATGTGAAAGTGTATGACTGCTTTATTGCATGGAGCTACATTTAGTTTTCTGAACCACCTCGGTTTGGTGCAGTTTACATTTCAAGTCAGAGTGATGTAGAGCCCTTGTGTATCTTTGTGAAGGTAACAGAAGAGTTATGTGAAAGCTTTTTTTTCTTTATTGAAGACAACAAAGGTTGGAATTCACAGGAAGCAAAGCAGGGGTGGGGAAATATATGAAGGGAAGCAGGGGCGCAGCACATAGTCAGGTAAATGATTTAAGGGAATACTTTACTTCGAATTAGAATTAATAGCCTGGAATTTAGACATCCATTAAGAAATCTTGGCTGTAAGATCACCTCTTTGTATCAAAATACGGAAATGGAAATTACCATATTTTTTAGATGGTAATTCAAACATGGGAATTTTTTGTCCAGTCACTGCTTCTGCCTTCCCTAAGTTCTGCTGTTTATGTACTGGTAGCTGCTTTTAAATTTTTGTATTTTATAAATTTTGTATTTCTGTAACTGCTTTAAATTTTTGGCTGCTTAAGTGAAAAGGTTGAAAATCTTGGCTTTAAATTCATTGTAACACAGATGTATTAATGCCAATCCTTGAACCAGCTTTTGTTACAAAGCTTTTATCATTTCAATTTGAATTACAAATACCCTACTTTATTTCCAGTTGCTTAATTGTCATCAGTACAAAGTCTTTGGTATTATTTTAGACTTGACTTCTGTTGAAGGACTGTGCTGGCCAGCATTTAATGAGATATTAATGTCCAAGGCTAAGCTGCTGCTTTTACTGAATTAGAAATGAGACTTACTGAATTAGAAGTAGTCTCTTTAGGTTTTTTACAGTTGGCTCTTTTTTTTTCCCCAGCTTTTAGGCAATTGTAGAAATCTATGGTTAGTTTAAATACAAATACTGTCCAAAGAGAACATCCTTAGAAAACAGCTGGAAAAAGTGATAACAGCAATTTCTTTAAGTGTCCATTCCCCTGCTGTAGACAGATAAAGAACGAACCACATATGCTTCCTTACAGTAATTCTTAAAATACGTTAAAAGAAGCATGCTTTACTGCTCTCTGACTGTCCTTAAAATTATTCGGAGTTAAAAGGCTGGAAGAATCAAGGTAGATTTTGAAGCAGACTGTGATGTATTTGAAACCTGTGGGTTTTCTTCACTGGCATTTTATGCTGGTGTTACAGAGAAGTTGTGTGTTTCATCAGCAGCTTTCTTTAGAACAACTAGTTATTCATGGTAGATTGAGAAGCCTAAAAATTTTGAATTGTTTTTGTTCAACCTGTGATACAATTAATTGTCTAAAGACTAGGTAGTTCCATTTCTTCAGCTCTGGCTTTAGTGCCCAGTTTGAGAAGATCGGACTGTATTGGTATTCTTTGATGTCTTCTTGCCAGCTGGAGGAGAAAAATACCCAACCAAACAACAGAGCTTGTTCAAAGGTTAGTGGGGCTTTGAGGGAGAAGTCATGATGCTAGGAATTTCTGGGCAGGAGAATTACTGGTGGAACTTTGGTTTTTCAATATAGTGTTCTTGAAAACTGTATCCCTGAAAAATGAATGGTATGGGAAATGCATCTGCCATACTCAGGAGTGAAGAAAATGAGAGTAGATGCTCTGAAGAAGGGGATTACTATATATCCAAGATTGCTGGGGGTGGGAGAACTTTTCTGGTATCAGTGCTACAATAACATGAAAGAAAACTGTTTCCTGGAATTCTGTCAGTGACTTGTAATTTCCTCAGCCCTACTTTTAATGAGGAGGTGTGTGTGTATGTACAAAACCTTTTTCTTGGTATAAATTATATTGTTTATAAATCAGCTACATTCCATGGGATTCCTTAAAATCACATTCTTCTGAAGGTGGTTCTAAATAATTTTTTAAAGCTGTTTTTTACTTCTCAGGGTGTGTGTGTGGGAGATGTTCTGCTTTGGATTCTTTGGTAGCAAATAGAGAAATGGGAATAATTTAGATACCTAAAGAAAACACATCAGCAAAAAAGTCTGTATTGCAGTGTATAATGTTAACTTACAGAAATTTTTACTTGATTCTAGGCCTGTACATTGTAATTGTTTTGATTCTTGTTAACATGTTTAAGAAAAGCCTGTTGACTGTTAGAATGGAAGACACATATTTCATTAATCATTACAACACACATAAATGGAGATAAATTGTCCGTAGTTTTTGGTTGTGTGTAGATAAGTATTGGGTTTGTACAGAGTTTTAATCTTCAGAAAAGGCAGTTTAAAGCCTTTTTTTAATAACATGTTGCCTACAGAGCCTGAAGGTTTTCATTGTTTTTTTTAACTTCCTAAGTAAAGTTTTTGAATAAGAGCTAATGATGAACTAATGAAGGCTGATATCTTGAAACAGCGATGCAGCAAGTTAGTGTCAGGTTTCCTTGTAGAAGTAGCAGTGAGTGTTGCTACTCAACTGACAAAGCCTGTTGGTGTAGAATGGAACAATATTAGTTAGAAATTTGTCTGAATTCCTCTAAACTTTTGTTACATCACCAGTAGCACTTATTACTCTGTTATAGGAAGGTGATGCTGACTAACTAGCTTAACAAGAAAAGTGATTTTTTAAATTAGAAAAAAGAAATTTGTCATGTACATATATTAAGGAATTGGCACCAATTAAATAACTGGCATGTTTAGACAAGAACTGAAATTCACCTTACATTTCACAGCTTTGTTTTCAAACTTCTACATTTGTGTAATGTCTTCCTTTTTTTGTTTGTGGTATATTTATGCAGGAACATTGGAGTAAGAGATGCAGAATAATACACATGTGTTGAAGTGCAGTATTGGGTGGGTTAAGAGTCTCACCAAACTAGATGGGATCACACCTAAACTTTCACATTGAAGATTAAACCTGTACAGTTTCTTGTATGAAAGAGTTCTTCAGTTTGATTACAAGCTGTAAAGGACCAGTGGACCCCTTTTATGAATTACCTTTGTTTGTAGCTCATTTAAATAAAAAGTTTTAAAAAAGGATAAATATTATTTCAATCAGTTGTTTTAATTAGTTTTTTTAAATAATTTCCTGTTTATAAAAACTCATTGGACAAGTTTTTCTGGGATTTTCTTTTCTTCAGCAAAATTAGATAACTTTTAATCAACTCTCTCTTCTCTAGACTTTTTATTTTACAATCTTCTGCAACATCTGTCACACTGACCTCCTATTCTGTACATTCTTAAACTCTTTTTGAGTGGATAATTTCTTAGACAATTAAGACTCTGGTGAGAAACCTGTTAAGTTTTTTAGTATAACCTATATTCTCTACTTGTGTTGGAATGTATCACTTCAGCTCCTCAAATGGAGCAAACAGTGTAAATAGTTAAAAAATCTGGTTTCAGTACAGACACATTGTTATTAATTTATGTGAGGTTGGTTTAGAAAAACTTTTTTACCACTCTTGAGGCAAAACTTGAACTTGTCATATGGGAGGACAGGCATGAAAGCCTGCGCAAGGAAGAGAGAAGTTTCTTATGTGATGGAAGAGTTCATGTGCAGGGGAAACAAGCGTGCTATTACCTACTTCTTGGAGCATGTTTCATTCCACAGCTGGGAACAGAACCCAAGGTTCCTGAATCTTGTTAGGTCAATAAACCATCACGTGGCTGTGAAACAGGTGGCAAGATGTCCATCACTTTCCTCTGCTTCATGCTTGCTCTGTGTAGTCTGTCAGCAGAGGGACTATACAAGTAGATCTGTAATTTTCAAATTTGGCAGTCACTTCTGAGATGCTATTCAGCATAATTTTATAGAAGTTTTTATATATGTGCACTTGATAAAAACCTAGGAAATTATTTTCTCCTGTGTGCATGCCTCCAGATTACTGATACAACAATTGAAAAGAAAGCAAACAAAACATTGGTCAGTGTTGTGTTTGCAAGTGTCAGCTCTTATAATCACCTTCCCCTTTGACTTAAATTTTTTGCAGACTGGGCAGTGCTTTTGCCGGGTGGGTTTTGTTTGGTTTTTTTTTTTCCCCTCCCCTTGCTATGTGCTGCAGAACCCTTACCTTGAAATCCACTAGTTCAGTTTTTTTTCATTGTTGGATGGCCTCAGCACTGGGAGGTTGGCTTCTCAAACTACAATACAAAGTTCACAAGGCAAAAAACTACAAGAACATTAAGATCCAGAGCGATTGCTGAGCCAAGCCAACTAAACTGACAAGCTAAATTTGCTATTTTTAAAGTGTTTCAATGTATCAAGGGTCATATAGTGGAAAAGTATAGCTCAATCTGAGAATATGTTAGGAAGCTTAAAATACAGGGATTGAAGAATTATTTACTTGCCTGCAAAAAATTCAAGTTGGGTTTTAGAATGCTGTAGTTAAATGCAATGATAATTGTTAAAATACGTAATGAGGGGAGATGTTATGCTTTTGAGATTATAACCGTGGAAATATGTCAGAACTTAAAATTGGTTGCCTAAACGATTTGTCAGAAATGCCTGACATCTTGTTTCTTTGGACTGCTTAAGGAGCTTGAACATTTTGGACTATTTGGTTAAGTCTGCAGTTGTGTTACTATTTCACATAGTCCTCAGAAAATGTTACCTCTTTTCAGAGCACAGCATACCTGTGGACTTGGAATTACTTGGGAACAGCAACTTCTATTAACTATTTTGGCAGTAATCAAACCTTTGGTTCCTTGAGGCTTCAAAGAGGCATGAGAAGATTCATCTAGCCAAAGCCAGCCTTAATCAGACAAATGCCTTGTTTTCTTAAAATGTTACACAAAATATTTAGTATTATGTAACCATATTGTGTACAAAACAGTTCAGTTGTGATTCTGGTAGTTGCCTGTTCAGCTGCTCAACAGCTTTTATTATCAGGATGCACTGTTGGCTGCCCTCTAAACCAAAATAATGATGGTTTAGGTAACTTGGCAAAATAGATTCTGGAGTAGAAATCTCTATATACAGCCCAGAACTGCAGTATTTCGTGATAGAAATTTGGGCATTTGCAGTTTAGGCATTTTGTCCTTTGTTATAAATACCTAATAGATTTCTGTCTCATGTTTAATCTGTATTAAATACTATTCTTATTTTCTAATTTCAAGCTGGCTACCCATCTGAAATATTTTTGTTAGGTTTTTTAATACCTAATCAAGTGTCAGACATGGCTTTACAAGACAGTGCTTAATGGAGGGCTGGCAGAGTTTCTATGTGTCGTGTTTTAAAATATAGCCATTTTTGTGTTCTTAAATTAGTTTAAATTGCTAATAATGCTAAGTCTCTATGTAAGATAAATGCTGCAGAAGAGCCACCCCTGTAGAAAACTACTAGAAAGATATTTTGCATTAGTCATTCAGCAAAATAAAGTAAAAAAAAAAAAAAAGCTGAAGCATTTGCAATGTGAACAGCAGCTTCCCTTTCTTTCCAGCCAGTGCTGTAATTACTGAGTGTTTTGTGTTGAATTTCTGGCCTAGTACTACAGCTTCAACTGCAAAATGTGTCCTCCTTTTCCTTGTCACAGTGGTTAGGTTAATCATCTGCAGGGAAGGGGTGAGATTTGGAATTTCTTAATGCAGAAAAAATAGTTTTCCTACTTTCTGGTCAGGTGGTTTAACCATTTTTGATATATAAAATTAATTCATATCTTTTTTGTATTATATTTTTTGTTTTGTTATTATCTTCCTCCAACTCTTCCCCTCTGCCCAGAAGGGGCTGAGCTTTGCTTTTGCAAGAAAATGGTTAGAAGCTTATTTCTGGCAGTATTCAGGGTTATTGGAGAGAGTACTTGTCCTTAGATCTGGATCTGGCTGTCTGGATTCCAGAAACTGGAATTATTTTAAGCAGTGTTTCTTGTGGTAATCCTAGATGACTATCCAGTCAACAGTCTGCCTCCTGAATTCTGTCCTGAGTTATGTGAGGACACAGTTTCATGTTACTGGTTTATCATGTAGCTGCCAGTCAGCAGGTATTCCTACTTCACCTTGCTCCAGACCAGTTTCTTCTTGTTGCTTTCCCCACATGAAATACAGTGGTCTCACCACTGTGGTGTTTTAGCCACTTCATCTGGCTGATCTGGTGAAATTCTCATGCATGGAAGAAGAAGGAAAAAAACTTCCGAATCAAACATTTTACTTGATCACCAAGTTCATTGCAAGGGGAACGGTAAAAACTGTTGGGGAAAGATGGAAGGACTGCCTCCATCAGTAGCTGGCTAGATGTGCTTAGCTCTGTCCTGAAATAAATTTATTGGTTGAATGTTGCAGCACTCAGGATTGAGGATTGTCCTGTGGACGTAGTGTGAGGTAGTAGCAAAATACAGGAGAAATGAGATAGCTACTCTTACTAGGATCTTTGCCAGAGTAAAGGAAGTTTTTTGCATAGGCTTTGAGGATTAAAATAAATTATTTTGTAAAATTCAGGGGGAGAGAAAAAGTGTAAACTTTAGGAAGAAAGTCTACTAAAAAATGTAACTTTGTTTTTACTGTGTGTTAGAATTTCATTCCTAACGCTGTGATGAAAAATTGACTAATATAGGCTGGTATGTTGTATCCAGTTTCAGTGAAAGGGGAAAAAGATCAGAATTTTCTATTGATATGTCAGGGGAAAAGTTCATGGATATGCTTAGAACTGTTCTATCTGTTTAACAGCAGTATGTGAGAAATTGTTACACTTGAAAACTGTTTTGGTGTGTAGTACCCATTTGTGCATAATTTCAGGGCCCTGTGGAATGATCTGATGTGATCAGAAGTTTGAAAACATTGCCAGCTTCTCATAGTTGAAAAGACTTTTTAGTGTTCAATTCCTGAAAACTAAGATTAGATATAGCAACTAATCCCAAAAGCAGGTAGGTGGTGAATGGAGGGGGGTGGGTGGGTGGGTGTCTTCAGAGTGATTGTGGGGGAGAAGAAAACAAGGGAAAAGATGTAATCGGCCAAAAGCAGGAAAAAATTGTAGATGTTGAATAGTATAATGTATATTAAAAACATTTCTGGAGCATATGAATCAGATGAATGTTGGCATTGAAACAGAGAAAATAAAAATTCCTGGTAATACAGATGATCCAAACCAAAGTTTCTCCTCTGGATAGAGGGCATGTCTTTATATGTAGTAGATCTAGCTTGGCTGTCATTCTGTATATTTTCTTTTATTGTAGTGATAGGGCTAGCGTTGAAGATGGCAGAGCTTCTGAAAATGGTAGTGCTGCCTGTATTTTCTCCAGTTTGTAAACTGATCTGTGAAACGTATTCATGATATGGGACAGAATTTTGTAGGCTGCTGGTTTTGATGGAAATGGAGACCCTCTTTGCTACAGTAAAAGGACTGTATTATTTGTCTTGCTGCTGATAGCAATAGGTAACACTAACTTAAATTTCATGATTGTAAGAAAGGGGCCAGTAAGTGAAGTCAATGTTCAGTGTATTAAAGTTTATTTACAGTTTCAGAAAACTTCGTTTCATAGACTTGACTCTGAGCAGTTCAGGGAAAAGGTGGTTAGCTGTGTTATTACCCTGATGCTTAGATTGTCTTATCTTAGAGACTTTGGAAGTATGTGTGGCCATGTTATTGAACTTTGCTGTGTTGTGAAAAATAAGCATTTGATATTAAGCCTTGCACCACAAAAACCCCCACAAACCAACCCACCAGAAATAAAAAAAAAAAAAAAAATCAACAATGAAAAAAAAATGCTAAACCAAACCAAACAAAAAAAATAAAAAACCCAACCAAACCCAGAAAAAACACAGCTGAAAAACTTACACATCTTTCAAGCTTGGTTGTTTTCTGTCTAACAGTGGTTTGGGTAGTGTTTATGCTAAGTATAGTTTGGCAAGCTTTAGCTACAAATTTTGTTTAGAGATACCGTTAGACCAGAACCACTTTTTGAGACAGTAGCAGCTAATTTACTATTTGATTGTAATTGAAACTGAAGTTTGTGACTTGAGCATGTGCAGTGGCTTGTGGTAAGATAATAAACTCTCTCAGCCATCTATAGAAGAAATGATGTTTTCAGAAACTGTAATATCCAAATTCAAAAGTCTTCAAAATTTTAATTTCTGATTTTTCTTTCTAAATAATTCCTCTTTTACAGTTATTTTTTCTATGTGCATGCACAAAGATTTGATTATCCCTTGGAGAAAGTTAAGTTTTTTGTAATTTATGTGAAAAAACTACTTAATTTGAAAAAAATGTCTTTAGTTCTTCTAAGGATGCATGAAAATCTACTTTCAGTTTCTAAAAGAATAAAATCAACCTCATTGACTCAAAAGTTGGCATCACTGGAAAAAAGGTCAAGGTGCTGATTTACACACACACCACACCCCGAAATTCACTGTGAAACTGAATTTACTCTTTGGTAGCTCAGTGGAATTGTTGGGAATTAAGTTTCAGAATTAGTTTCAGAATCCATCTTAACTAAAAATTATTCTTTCTGAGGGAATATTTCTTTAAGCTGTGAAATTTCTTCATCAAAAACAGATGGACACTCAACCTCAGAAGTTAATGGCTTATAATGATTATGGGGCAATAACAATATTTTGAGAGTAGAATTTTGAGACCAGGCCATCCATTAACAGATAACAGACACTTTTTCAATGCTAAGAAAGAACTGGAAAAGTTGTTTGCACCAGAATGTTAAAATTGTGTCTTTGCCTAGTATTGAGTGTTTTTTGAAAAGTGATCTTATTGTGTTGTCAGCTGTATGGAGTAACTTAATTTTATTTTTTAATGTTAATTGATGGGTTTACTAGGTGAAATTAACTCCTCAAGAGATAGGTATTGGGAGTGAAACTAATTTTATTTTGAATAAGCTTACCATTTTACCCTGCTGCTTCTCACTGTTGAGAAAGAAGGAAAGAGGAGAAACAAATCTGAATTTCCCTTTTATTTATTTTTTAAGCTTGTCATGGCTTTAAAAATTCCTTGTGGAAACCATTTTCTCAGGAAATAATGTACCTACTGTGTTGTGTCTGCGTGCTGTGGAAAAAGAGGTGGTTTGTAGCAATACCAACTCTTGCTTTAGTGTAATATACCTTTCATGTTTACAACAAACAAAAGACAACACAGAGAAGGCTGAATGCTACTTTGTGGAAGAAGGCATGAGAAAGTGTGATAATGCTGTCAGTTACTAGATTTGAAAAGCAACATACCAATGTGTCTTGTGAACTTCTTTGTTTGCTACAAAGTGTACTCAGTAACATTGTGTGCAATGGCTCATCTTCTTCCACAAGGATATTGTATGTCCAATTCTTTAATTTCTTTTTGTTTGGGTTTTTTTTTTTTGGGGGGGTGTGTGTGTTCATTTATTGCAAATTGGTCATTGTTTCCATATTGAGTGATATCCATCCGGTTATGTGAAGATTAACATTTTTAAATCTCTGAATTTCTTAATGTGTTGTTATATTAGCATGGTTCATTCAAAAGGTCACTAACTGTATCTGTTCATGAAATCCAAACTGATGTTCAGCCTAGACTGAGTAGCAAACTTTGTGTGCTTTTAATTATGAAAAATCTTGTGGAGTATTACAAGCTCAACATTTGAAAAGACATTCGATGAATGGATCATTTTTTTTTTTTTCCCTCTACAGGTTCGATCTGTGGATGAAATGAATCATGAGTTTCAAGCTCTTGCCCTAGAATCTCGGGGAATGGGAGAGGTAATGATTGAGGGTTGAAAATCCAGTTGGTAGTTTGGAAATGTTGATACAACTTAAGAAGTCTTAAATAAGCAAAAGAACTGCTTTTAAGACAGAATATTTTTTTTCAGGCAACTGAAGATTTTTGTTCTGAGATGAAGATAAACTTGAGTACTTTTCAAGAACACTGGGATGGTTGTAGACTGGATCTGCAGTGTTACTGTGTCAGTCTTAACTAGATGACTGATGTTCTTGGGGAAGTGAGACGGTACTTTGAAAGTTTGTGCAGCTCTATGAAATGAGGCGTGTTTTCAATGTCACCACATACAAGCTAGTGAAACAATTGCTTACTACTCCTTGAGAAGCCAAGGAGACAGATCTTGAAAAAGTGGAACTTTTCTGGAGACAGGCTCCAGAAAAAGTGGAACTGGCATATACCCTAGCAGAAATGTGTGGCAATTAACTATATTTTTACTGGTAATTACTCCTTAAAAGAAGATTTTAACAAGGGTGAAGACTGCATTTATATAATTTAGCTAGAGGGAAGAAGGAATTTGATTGGTTTGTTTGGGTTTTTTAAGTTGGTGTACTTTTGAAGGGAAGGGGTAGAATTTAAGATCATGGAGGATGAGTGAGCTCCTTCAAAAGCAGTTCCCTAAACTGTTTTGAAAGTAATCGACATTCATTAGGGTTACTTGCCCTGACAGGACATGGTAATAAGATAAGTTCACATTGAATTAAGATTTCAAATATTGATCCTTTTGTCTTGCTGGATATTTACCTAAATCAGTTGATAATCAAATCAGTGACAATATTTCAGCTTACCTTTCCTAAAATTATGATAAGACTGTGATCTCTATGGAAACCATAACATTGATGAAAATAAAGTACCATGTTCTAGTTGCTGAATGCTTCTGGACTGACATGTGGCTGTTTTACCAGTCAGTTGGGTTTGCAGCAATTTTTCCTTCATCCAGGTTTCCATGTTGACTTTGTTAAACTTTCTCCCCTTTGAAAAATCAAGAATAAATGAAGGCCTGTTCTTTAGAAAGTTGAGTAGCCACATCAGATATGCTTGCTTCCCCCTGCCCCCCAGCTCTTAAATCTTTTGAAAGGTAAAGGTGTTAGTAAGATACCTGTGATAGTACCAACAGTGGTAGAGTGGATAGGTAAAATTCATATTGGCGTTTATTCTTTTGACACCCACAAAGTACTCTGAAAGCTTGAAAGCATTAAATGTCAAGGATGTTATAAATGCCTGGGAATTAAAATTAGGTATATATGACTGCTCATGCAGATCTTTGTTTTCGGGTATCTCAGATTGAGGGAGGTATTTCTGCATGATTATGGTTTTGTTTTCATGGTATTCTGTGGATCTGTGAAGATGTTTTAAAACAAACAAAACCACATCAGAAAAACCCAGACACAAAGAAAGCCAGAGTAAGTAGTTCTGGAATAGATTCCAGGGCTGGTTTAACCTTCTTTTTTATTATAACCATCTAAACTATTAAAGAAAATGTTCTCATAAA
This sequence comes from Microhierax caerulescens, assembly GCA_035590215.1. NCBI lineage: Eukaryota > Metazoa > Chordata > Aves > Falconiformes > Falconidae > Microhierax > Microhierax caerulescens. The sequence goes on along the minus strand of JAVJGJ010000059.1, from coordinate 34,132,033 downwards.
TACCCTTGTAAGCTAGAGTTGGTAGTCATATGTTCCTCCCTGCTGCCCTCAGTCTACTTGGAAAATTGTGAAAGGGAGGTGATGTCAAGCAATTTGCTTCTAGCTATTGGGAAGTTGTTCTCTTCCTCATCTTTTCTGCCTGGATAGATTTTTCTCTGAACTGAAATGACTTTCTTGTTTATAATTCGAATCCTTCTTGTTCTTTTTTTCCCCTGACGGGGAATCAGTACTTGGCATTAGAGGGCTGTGAAGTCTTACTTTTTCACGTCATTACTAAAATCAAGATTGTCTGTGAGTCCTCAAGCAAGTATCTTTTCCATGTGCTGAAGTAAAGGAATATAGTATGAAATCTGTTCTCATTGTACCATAACACATTTTTGTAACAATAGGTGCTGGAAATCCTTCTGTTAAGCTGCCTGTTGAGCTGCATTTGGATGGAGCCTGGTATCAATCAGTATCAGGAATAGGACAGTATAACATGAGCCAGACGTATGGTTTCCTTGATCTGTTTTGTGACTTGATCTTGCAGTGCTTTGTTAATTTATTCTGTAAAGGAACAAACTAACGTTTCATTAACAGGAGATCTGCTGTATTGCAGGCTTCTTTCTCTGAATGTCTCCCTAAAATTTCAGCTGTTAGATTGGTTATATGCAGATGATGCTTCTGGCTCCAGCTTCTAAAAGCTATTGTGACCCTTAAGGCTGTGATAATGTTCTGAAGAAATAATGACACATGGTGCTATTTCTCTTCTCTAGACATCTCTTCTTTGCTGTTTCAGGGCCAGCATAGTGGGTTTCAGGACTTTTAGTGTGACCCAATACAGGCATATATACAATTTATTCCCAAACAGAATATAAAAGTAAACTTTTCTATATATATAATCTCTGTTCTTACAGCAATTTACTACAGGGTCAAAGCACACACAGTTTTCATTTTAGGGACAATATATCCATTTCTGGTGTCAAAATTTCATTCAGAGAAATTGTGGAAGCCCTGTAGGAATAATGCCTGAAATTTAAAACTTTAAAAAAAAAAATAAATCCTTAATTCAAGAGCCACTAATGGAGGCTGCGCAGTTACTTATCAGAGAGCTGGTTAAGAGGCAGCTTTAGCATAATTGGTTATTATCAATGTGTAGAAAAGGGCTTTGTTCATCTGGCAGAGACAACAGTGATTAGTGCTGATACTGAAAAAGGCTTCTTAGTATACTGTTGGAAAGAAATACTACAATCTTTTCCATTATTTCAAATTAGGATTAGATGTATCTTTGTAACATTTCTTTAAAAATTGGATTAAATGCAGGAAATAATGAGCAAAATGCATGTTCTCAAATGGTAAAGCACAATGATTTTAGCTCCTTGTATATAATTTATGATGACTTCTTGATTAAGTCTTAAGTTCCGCAATTAAATAGTTGCCAGCTGCTAGGGCTGCTCATTTATTTGGCAGTGCAATAAATAAAACATCCCTTTTTTAGAAGTAGTATAGTGTATGTCATGTCCATCATCTGTCGAAAGTAATAAATCTAAATCACCAGCCCTCAGGGACATGCAAACCTGTTAACTTCAAAAAATTCCATTTGTTTAAATATTTGGGACATTTTTGTTGTGTAGAAATTTTAATGGAAATCTTTTCTGTAAATGTTTGACCTTCAATAATGTACAGCTTAAATTCAATGTCCTGAGGTATAGATGATACATTATGTTTTGTGCTAAAGATATTCTGTGTTCTTTGTGTATCAGAGTACCTGAAGACTGCAAGCAGTTGAATATACCTGTTTGGAATTGAGAATATGTAGTTAAAAAAAACCCAAAACCAAACCAAACACAAAAAAACAACAAACTAAAGGAAACCTAAAAAACCTCCCGCAAACACCAAAATCCCCCAAAACAACCTGTACTTTCACAGTGAGGATTATTGCTGCTCTCTACCAGTGGACAGGGTTTTTTTGCTCTGATAGAAATTCTGTGAATGAGTCTTCAAATCAAAAGCAGTATTGTAGTGTGTTCTGCTATAAACTTGCAAATTTCATAATGTTGTGTTGTCCGAACATGTTTCTGACAGTAGAATTTAGTAATTTCAGGGTAAGCATACTTTAAGTTAATGCTTGTTTTAGTGCACCCAAGATATTACTTGATCTGTTTTATTCTGACGAAGTTGTGTTAGGTTGTGACACCTTCACTTCTGTATTCCTCATATCTCTGATCTCGGCTGGACACATACTTGAACTTGTTTTAGACCACGTGTAAAACAAGATGTGATTATCTTTCTCAAAACCAAGGTTTCACAGAAAGCATGATACCTGTTCTACCACTGTCCTGTAAAATGAAAAATAAGTAGTACTGCAAATGAATTACAATGTAAAGCTGAAAAGGGTGTGTAGATTGCATAGTCTGATCTGAAATTGATAATCTTTTCATTTGAGTTGAACCACAGTTGTAAGATTCCATTAATCTGTTTTTTTTTGTCCTCTAATGGTTAACTTCAACCCTTAAATTTGGGGTAGGCTTAATATCCTGGTGCTCCCAAAGTGTGTTTGGTTGACACTTGGTGATGATTCTCCCATGCATTGAGAAAGTAGGCAACTCTGTCAGGGTCATAACAGTGTAACACTCTTGCAAATACAATACATTTTTTTCATTGAACTTTAGCTGTTTATCATCCTCCACCTTAAGTCCTTCTCTGTTAATTTATATGAGGAACCCAGGAATTTCAGTAGGTTAGCTAGTCAAAATACTTTGCTTCTGGTAAGAGTTCCAGGCAGCACAAAAAAACAGCTATCAGCAGTCCTTAAGTTACTCAAGAGGAATCTTGTCATCTATTTCAGTGTTAATACTGTGGCCTGTTCATGGCAATCTTACCCTTTCCTTTAAGCTCTTTCCACAAGCTCTTTCAAAGCTGTATTAAGAAATACCTGAAAAAATACATTTGTTAGTTTCATGAAGGCTCATACTAAGCTGTGAAGTTCAGAAGGATGTTTCAGTTGCTTAAGTAACAGGAGAATGAAAGCTTCAGAACATATTTGTTTATTGTAAATAAAGCTCTGTTGGATTACATTTGGGGTTTTTTTTCAAAATTGACAAAATCTTAAATTGAACATTACATTTTGCAGAATTTGACATATTAGGATGCTGTCTTCAGAGCTCTTGCCTATTTTTTTCTATCTATTAAACTTATTAAAATTATTATTAAACTATTGTAGTTTCAGGTGATGGGCCTTGTAAGGTACATAATATATAGTCAGAATACAGGCTTTTAATTACATATGAAAGAGAAAATGTGATATGCAGTGTTTGGCAGTTGTACTGCTACCAATGCAAAAAGTCAGAGGAATGAAGTAGAAGTAGTAAAATAAAAGTTAAAAGAAGAGGTATTTTTGTTTGTGCATTGCTTCTTCTGTTGTGTTGTACTGTCTTCTGTCCTCAAAGTCAAGACAAGATGTCATACTGATCTAACTTGAAACTTTCTCATTTAGAAGTAGTAATGAAAAAAAAAAAATTGTACAGCTGAATGAAATCATTGGTATGTGGAACTTTGAATTTGAATGTGTCATTTGTAACCAGCAGATCCCTGTGGTCTAAAGGAGCTGATTTGCCACTGTATATGTTAGTAGTTTTCTGGAATTTGGAACATGATGCATTTCTAGTGAACAGAATGTTACAATGAACTGCTGTTATTTCTGTATGTGGTGATAGTTACAGGCCAAGCTTTTGAGCCAGTGCAGAAAGAAGGCAGCGTTAGCTTTTGAGGGGATTGACTCGTTTTAACGCTGGGTTTAATTTGACTGTCTTTTCACATTTGCTTCTATATTCTGTTATCTCTCCCTCATATCATAACTTAAGAATCTCAGCCTTGTTGGGGTCATTTGAGTGATTTCTTTATACAGCATCAGATTCAGTAACAGCACAACTTTTAAGTGTTATTATTCCTTGGCAATGCATACTTCCTTATGTAAAGTTGACTTTGGTTTCTAAAACTAATTTCTTGTATATCCTCTTAATAGTACTGCTATTTTTGCCCATTGATAAGCATATCTTAAATAAAACTGTTTTCTCTTTTGGAACAGCTTTTACCTGCCAAAAAGTTTTGGGAACCTGATGATTCAGCAAAAGATGGACAAAAAGGGATATTCCTTGGTGATGAGTGGAGAGAGACTGCATGGGGAACTCCTCGTAAGTGATTAATGTATATGTGTTGAAAAATCACTCATGTTTACTAAATCGTATTTAAAAGTAAATTAATATTATAAATTGTGTATTAAATTTTATTTTCTTCTGGTTTTAATTGTGAAAAAGTATAGCACACTGGTGGTTTTGTGCCAGTAACACTTTTTGAAACTGAGATTTGGAATTTTTTATTTAATTTAATTTGGATCTTGTTTAATATTGTCTCTGTAATAAAATGCAAAAACATTACAAGTTGCATGTAAAAAACCAAAAACAAACCCAACAAAAAACAATAAATTCATTTATTTTATTTCTTTTTAACAGACCATTCTATGTCCCAGCCTATTATGGTACAGAGAAAGCCTGGACAGGGTTTTCATGGAAACAGTGAAGTAAATGCTGTATTGTCTCCACGATCAGAAAGTGGTGGCCTTGGAGTGAGCATGGTAGAATATGTGTTAAGTTCCTCTCCAGCTGATAAATTGGATTCCCGGTTTAGGAAAGGAGCTTTTGTAAGTAATGCAGTATGTTAAGCTTGCCTAGTTACCTGCTGTGGTCTTACTGTCTTACATGGCTATATTTTCTACGCTATTTGTCCATTTTCGTTTTTAACTCTTCTCTTCAGAAGGAAGTGTATAGTTCCTATCTGTCTGTCTTCCTTGCTTGGAGGGGGGCAGAAGAGGGAAGTGGCTTGGGAATCATGACTGAATAGCTGTCCTAAAAAAAAAAAAACAAAAAAAAAAAACCTACTTTCCTAACACCTTTAAATAAAGGTAGGAAAAATTGCAAATAGCTTAATTGAAGATGTGTGATGGGCTTTATTCTAGATCTTCCTATTCTATGTTTCTATGCGGGTTTGTTTTGTACTGTACTATATGTTTTAACTGCATAAAATAAATGATCAAATATGAAGTGTTACTGCTTTAACAGCACCGCTATAGTTAAGGTTGAGTTAGCTCTTCCATTATAAATCTTGGCATTCCTTTTCACATTTTGGCAGTTATTAATTGCATGTGGTTGAAACTTGATGACCAAGTTGCCCACCAAATGCAATTTCATTGAAAACAAACTGTTTGTATTGTTTACGTGCACTGTAGTGTAGAATTAGGTCACCTTGTGGTGCTCCTATTGTGTTCTGTTCAATATTCAGAATCAAACAGATTCTTTTTCCTCAGGGCACTAGAGATGCTGAAACAGATGGACCTGATAAAGGAGATCAGAAAGGCAAGGCTTCTCCATTTGAGGAGGACAAAAACAGAGATCTTAAACAAGGAGATGATGAGGATGTTACTAAAATAAATGGCAGAGGTTTGCCAAATGGAATGGATGCCGATTGCAAAGATTTTAAGTAAGCTTTTAACTGTTTCTTGAGAAGACAAGCATGTCTCTTAAGGGCATTATTATAGTTCTGGTTTGTGTGTCAGCTTTAAACATTACCCAGCTGCAGACTGATTCTTCCTACCTCACGTCCTCCCTTTCCCACTGTGCCACATGTTTCTTAGGATGTCATTAATGTGTGTGTCACTTCTCATGAGACAAATTCATCTTAATATAGTAATTATTCAGAGTAAATGGGTACCTTCAAAATATGGTGAATTAGAGGGATGAAAACTTTAATCCTGTTAATTTCAAACTAAATTCCTTTCTCTGCTTCTTTTTTAATATTCTAACTTTTGCATCTGAGTGTTGTAGAGAATGAGTCCTACAGAATTTTAGTTATCCTTCTAATTCCTAACACAGTTATTTCCCCATAAAATTGTTTATAGAAGCCATTTATTTGACTAAGGAGAAACAATGTATTTGCCTATTCACACAGTTAAATGTCACCTATACACAATATAGAATGGTGTTGTGGTTTGGTTGTTTTCTTAGAGGAAGGAAAAACTGGACCAGGTTCAAGCTTCTAAACTGTGAATTCCTATATGACAGCACAGCCAGCTTGTTTTTTCCTAATACTAAACTGCATTTTAAATTGGGTATTTTTTAAAGGCCTGATCTTTGTTTTTAAATGACTGTGGTGCATTTGTAACTGTCATACAGAAGCATTAACAAGATCAGAAAAATAGACTGCTACTCATAAATTTGTATTAATGTGATGAATGTGACCAAATAGTTGTGGTTTCATTAGTTCGTATTTGAACAAGTATATTAAAATGCATGTTTGAATCCCATACGTAAGTATTCCTACCCTTTCTACCTGAGGCTACGGAGGGATTCTTCAAGTCTTATTTTTCAAGATGTATTATTGAAAAGAATAATACCAAGTATATTGGAGACCTCAAATTAGCTCCTTTTGGATGCGTGCTGCAATACACACAATAAAGTTACCTACAATAATATTTACAGAAAATGCAGAGTAAATTCTGTCCTGCTTTTCTTTACCAGTATCTATTTCACTTTTGAAATAGTTGCTTGCAAAGGACCTTTAATATTATTTAAAAGAAATTATTTAAAAATACATGTGTGCAAAAAAGCATCCAAAGCCAGTAAACCTCTCAAAAAAACCCAAAAAAAGGCCATCTAATTTAAATGGGCCATATAAAGTGGTGGTATAAGGCCCTCCAAACAGAGGTTTATAATTGAAGTATTGACACAACTTTAACTATAGCAACAGAACAGCACCAATATAAGGAGCAACCTATATTAGGTAAACTTAAGTATTAACAAAGAAACTTTGTCCTGTCCTCCTCCTCGTATTTTTATTGTACTTACAGCTTTTTAAAACTAAAATATGTACTGAAATAACTGCCTTTTTTCCTTTTGGTCTTCACTTTATTGATGCTATGTGTCACTTGGGAAGAATAAGGAATATTAAATGGCCTCACACTCAAGCTTTGTATGTTGAGCAAGACATGGTTGCTAGCTAGGGTACTTAGATGGTAGCCAGTATGTTACAGATGATCATCATGAAGCTGGTTGTTACATTACAAAATACTCTAGTGTATCTATGTTATCTTTGAAGTATTTTGTCCAAAGTAATAGATCAGACAGTATCGTCGAATAAACTCACCAAGAACTGCTTTCTATCTATACAGTCTTTAAAGTTGGTGTTAGCAAATACTTAAGTACTGGCAGATTTCTTTGCATTAATCTCGTGTGTCACTGAGGAACAGATATTTCAGCTTCGGAGCCCTGAACAGGGAGGAGAACAGGTAGCATGAAGGCTGTGTCTCCATCCTAGAATTAAGAGTGTAACATACTGGTTTGGCAGTGTACTGCTGGAATAAATTTAATTTCATCCTGCAAGATGGTGTTTTGTATTTGAGCCTAGTTTTCACAAATCAAGCAAACTTAACTGGAAGTTGTACGTTTCTTGAGAAAATAATTACTGAGTTCTGCCAACACAGTAATGCTATTAAGGGATCATAGATTCTCTCTCGTAATTCCTTCCTAGTAGTTGAGTTAGATTTTTGCCAGTAAAAATTGGTAGTCTAAACAATGTGGCCTGACACCAAAGGTGGGATACCACTCCAAATCGAGGTACCCTAAATCTAACCAAATATAGAGTTGGAAATCTGTTGACATCTCACTTCACATGTTTGCCTGTATGTGTTTATAGGTGCACAGAAATTCCCCGGTAGTCAGTGGGAATGTAGTCAATACAGCCAGTGGAGATGAGAGAGCAATTCATCTTTTATCCTAAAATAAACACCTGATGACTGGTCAGTTGAGTTGCTGTTTAGGCTCTGGCAATTGTATTAACTATTTACATCTCAGTTGCCACCAGCCCTTCATATTTGGAAACGAACCATCAGGTGTTTGGCACAGTAAAAAGTTTCCAGCTCTGTATCTCTGTCTTACTGTCAGCAGAAATCAAAACACCTGTGTTTTGGTCCATTCTAAAGATTTTCTTCTGGAACAACAGACTGTATTTATTCTTAGGAAACTGAGATGGAATCAGTGGAATTCTACTAGGAACACTTTTTTTTCCCTTGACCAATCATCCAGTGTAGTGTAGTCAATTTTAAGTGAGTTGTGTAGGAAATTAAATGCTTTAGTCAGATGTAAATGAGGCGATTGTTGGTCTGTTTTCCTTCAGGTGAAAAAAACCCAAACCATTGCTTGCTTTTGAGACGTGAAAGATACTTGCTATATCGTATGTTTGCCTTCTCCAGTTGAGTTTTATTGTCTCGTGCTCTCCTTTGGTGTGAGATGCACTTGAACATTTGGTTTTTTTCTTCTTTTTTTTTTTTTTTTTTTAAATTCTCTTTAATATATTTTCTAACAATTCCTGACACTCCCAAAATGCAATAAAGAACTATCCCAAAAGTTACAGGTGACCACAGTTCACTCCATTTCACTCAAAATAGCCTCAAAAATTAGTTTATTTTTCTCATGGGGATTTGAAGAGCTGTATAGTCTTTTAATTTCAAAACATAATGTTATTTATTCTTTAAAAAAAACTTAAATGTCCTTTATCTTGAGCCATTAGTGCATGCTGGTTAAAGTTGTTAAAATCAGTATGTTACTTCCCTTTGTAAAGTGTCTGAGTTCAGACATCCTTTTGAAATAGAAATGCTGTACTCTGTCCGTGGACAGATCTATTTAAGACTGAAGAGTCTTATCTTCAATTTTTTCTTAACAGCCGTACCCCTGGAAGTCGACAAGCCTCCCCAACAGAAGTAGCTGAACGCTTGGGCCCCAATCCCAGCACCACAGAAGGATTAGGTCCACTTCCCAATCCTACAGCCCACAAGCCTCTGGTAGAAGAATTTTCAAATCCAGAAAATCAGAACCTAGATGCCATGGAACAAGTTGGTCTTGATTCTCTACAGTTTGACTATCCTGGCAATCAGGTACAAATGGACTCTTCAGGAGCTACTGTAGGACTTTTTGACTACAGTTCTCAGCAACAGGTTAGTATTGGACTTCAAAACATGCCAGATTGATCCTTTAAGTTGTGCATGATCCTGTTTGGTAGTTTTTAAGTGTATAATGCATTTAATTGTTTTGTCTGTGGCTTAGTCAAAGGCAAATAAATGCATACTTAATCTAAAAGAATATTGGTGCATAATTTTCTAGTTTAATAACTTACTAGGATAGAAGCTTGGTTTAAAATATTTTTTTGTAAGTAAAATCCAGTATATTATGGCCCAGACTTTTGAAAACTGAAATACATCTTTTTCTTTTTTTTTTTTTCTTTTCTAATAGCTTTTCCAGAGGACTAATGCTCTGACTGTTCAACAGTTAACTGCAGCCCAGCAGCAGCAATATGCACTGGCTGCAGCTCAGCAGCCACACATAGGTGAGGTTTTTGTAAAGTACAGCAGGCATTCCTTGCGAAAGTGGGTGTGTCGCCTTGGTATAATCCTTTCAGTTTACCCACAGTATTCTGATTCAAATAGATACTGATCAGTTGGCCCATTTTAGTGGTTCTCCTGAAAACAATTCAGAATGACTGTAAGACTCTCCTGTCCTTAGAGAAAGTTTTGTTGCGTAAATTTCTATCTACTTTGAACAGTTGTATAAAAAGAAAAAATATTTTTACTTCTATAGCACAATAGTTAAACTTCAGAAGAAAAATTCAGAAAGCTTTTCTGCTATAAGTTGTGATAGAAACACACTAGCTTTATTTACTAAAATAAAAATTAATGCAGTTCTGTTATTCTATTGCAGTTTAGTATTTTTGATAATCCTATTAAAAACCCTTGTACAGTAGTATTTTGAAATCAAACTTTGTGTTGCTTAATTCATTCTTCCTTATTATGGCACCTTTTAAACAGATAACTCTTTATTCTTGTGGGTACCTTTATTTGTGATGGAATTAATTCTTTAGGAAGTGGTTTTCTTCTGTCCTTTAAAAGTAATTCAGTGAATTAAATGCATGAAGTTCTTAGTGAGCTGACAACTCAGCAAGGAGGCTGTATTTCAGTGACAACAGTTTTGTCTGTCACTGTGGGGATGCTGCATGTTTACGTTGAGAGAGATTGGAACACACATGAAGCAGTTCCTTAGTTAAGGAAGGGAGCTCCTAAAATTCTGACACTGTAGAGCAGGTGTGTGTGTGCACCCATCACCCTCTTCTGTGAGGGGAAAAAAGTTCTGAGGGTCAGAAGGCCAGACAGAAATAGGAAGTAGCATCTCCAAAGGGATGTGTCCCATGTTCTCCTGCGATATGGTGACAGTTATTTTCCCACCGGCTTGTTTAGCTGGCTTGTGAGCCTGTTCAGGCTGGAATCAGCAGTCTGTAGCTGGGGTTTATGTGCAGCTCTTTAGTGTTACATGGCTGACTGATGCAGTCTTAGAGCTGGGAGCTTGGCAGATTGAGATGTTTGTGTGACTCCAGGTCCTGTCTTCTGCCCACCTTTGACTTCTGAACTGCAGAGGAGCCCCTACTCTGTATAGTGCTGTCTGACAGTCAGTTGTATCTTGCCGCTTTGAAATGCAACCTCTTCTGATATGCATGTTAGCAGAAATTTAGCAAGAAGCCTCCTGTTTGGAAGGAGGAACATAGTTTGTGCTGTGCTTGCTGCACTCGTTGCTGCCCCAGTGTTGGAGAAAGTACGTGAACCTGACTGGGAGGGGAAAACTCTTGAGTAGTGATGCTTTGAGTTTCTTCAGTTGTCTCCTTCCATTACAATCCTTATATCAAATTTGGATTCTTGAAATAAGATTAGCAGCTCATAACTGGCCATTTAAAAGCCAGGTATCTCTGGTTAGATATTCCCCCCCCACCCCCCTTGTCAGTGGAGAGAGACCTGTATCTCTCCTAGGTGATTCATTCTATCTGGCTGATCCACTTAAGACACTAGGTAATTTGTCTGATACGGATTTAGTTGTAAGACTAGTGAAACTTTTAGATAATTAAAGTTGGGCAAGGTAAATTCCACTTTGAATAATCCCATCTATATAAGAATGGGTAAATATGTATGAGAGAAATCTCCTTGGAGTCTGTAGATCAGTAAAACAAAGCTGTTAGGCTGTGGGATTAGTAAGAAAGGACTGGTGAGAAGACATAGAAGTGTTGATTTCAGTAATGGTGTACCTGCTCTTAGAAACTTCCAAAGTACAAGCAGTTCTGATTTTAACAGATATGCTTTGTGATTTGGTTGGTTTGATTATGATGATGCTTGCTAAGTATGTTAGCTATAATTAAACTCTGTTTATTACTGTAGCAGGCGTATTCTCAGCAGGCTTGGCTCCAGCTGCTTTTGTGCCAAACCCATACATTATCAGTGCTGCTCCTCCAGGTACTGACCCATACACTGCAGCTGGATTAGCTGCAGCAGCTACCCTAGCAGGTAACTGAACACTTTCTAGTGTCTATCTTGATAATTTTACTGAATGAAGTCAGCAAAAAAGCTGAAATCCATCCTGTTTATTCTCTGTAAATGTATTTCTAGGAAGGAGGACTTGAAGGAAAATGAATACTGCAGTTTTGAAAATTTTCACTAAAATGTAAAGGGATTAGGTTTCTGTTATATATGGATTCTCGTTATTTCTTTCCACTGGACTTACATACGCAACAATTTGGTGTTTTCTGTTCTAAAAACATTTATCCTTAGTAAGGTTTCATCTGACATAAGTAGTTTGTATTTTCAAAAGATGAATCAGCAGCCTTTCCTTGTATGTTTTTACTTGGTGCATTAATTTTCTCATTCCAGGTTTTCTCATTCCCAGTGGGCATGAGAATAAAGATGGTCTCCAGCGTTTTAAGAGGCCCAGACAACAGATAAACCCCAAGCCCAGGAAAATTAAAAAGTTAATAGATATTGCTGTGAAACAACACTATTGAGTATTCAAGGCCCAGCTAGTGCCCAGATCTGAGCATAATGCTTTGAAAAAAACGTGGTATCTCCAGTTGATAGTTTCCCAGGAAAGGCAGTAGAAAGAACTAAAATACATGTATACATAATGCATTATGTATACAGTACAATGATACAGAGAGATCGTTCTTCTACAGGTTCTTTATCAATAGACTGGAAGAGGTAAGTGTGCCCACTCTGAAGTGTGACATAGTAGGCAGGGGAGGCAGAGGCAGGAGTTGTATTTATAAGCAGAGGAAGCATATAGAAAAGAGGAACAGTAGATGATCCAAGTCTCAGTCTATCACTATGGAGGATGGATTTGGTTCATTCTGTGATATTCTGAAATATCTTTTTTTCCAGCCATGGAAACTGATTTTGAACGTTCTTTGCTATACAGGCTTTGATTACTCTTAAGTTTTTTCTTTGTCACTTGACTCTCACAAGGGTATTTGTTTCTTGTGGAGAAGGTATGGTTTGATGTGAATCCTTTAAATGAACCCATTTGTGTTCATGTATCATTTTGGCTAATAGGGGAATTCGTTTCTTTTTAAAACTGATTTCTGGTTTGACATTTAGATCAATGAGGGATGCTACAAAAAATATAAACAGTTACTTTAACTAGCTGTAATAGATGGAATAACGATGTTTTCTGGTTTTAGGTCCTGCTGTGGTTCCACCTCAGTATTACGGTGTTCCATGGGGGGTGTATCCAGCCAATTTATTTCAGCAGCCAGCTGCAGCAGCAAATACCACAGCAAATCAGCAAGCAGCTTCACAGGCACAACAGGGACAGCAACCGGTATGTCCTTCATAAAAAGATGTGCATTTAAAGCCTTTCCTTAATCTTGTACTTTCAGTATATAAGGATCAGGGTGTAGAAAATTGTACATAATTCAGATGTTGTGTTGTGTCAAATAAGAAATTAATACTAAAAATTCTCAATTCCCTTACTTTACTGATTATCATTCCCTTACTGCATACTAAATAGCTTATTTTGAAGTCCTAATTTTTTAAATAAAACCCATTTAAAACAATTCCTTTTTTCCAGGTTAATATGCTGTTATGTTTATGTCTAGATAATGCTGCCTGTACAGTTATTAAAAAAATAATTTAAACTTAAAAACTAATCTAGAAACCTAATATAAGGGGATGAAAAGAGATGTTTCAGTGATTTTTAAGAGGATATTTTGTCTTTGAAGCTTGATGAAGAAAAATCTGCATTTTTATTAATTAGCTGGAAAAGAATGTTACACGTTTTTCTTTGTCACTTTAAAAAGTAGGGACAGACAGGTGCTGCCAATACTTCTGTTGCCTTGTGTATTTTTGTGACAGAATAATTTTATTGCAACATTTCCATGTGCTATGTTATTTTTGCCTTGGTAAATCAAGAATAAGCAATTGTTACAAGAACTTCTTGAAATTTTCATTTAAGTAACTTTTTTTTATTCCACAAAGGAAAAACTCAAATCTTACTAAGATCTTACAGTTGAATGAATATTAACTATATTTTTTAATGAACTAGCAATATGGTTAATTTCAATGCCATTCTTACAAGCTTAATATGAAAAAGGAATTTGAGTTACCATGAAGTTCCAGAGTAGCTTCATCACTGTTTTAATATTCATGTGGATCTTTCCTCCTACTGCTTATTGTTACCAGTGAACTGCACTGAAAACTGAACGTGTGTCATCTCTCCAGTGTTTCTTGCTTAATCTATAATATTAATACCCAATTTCTGCCAATCACATCCAGGATACTTTATGGGGATATATTGCAAATTGTGTTTGTTTCTTATTTTGGACCTGAAAAATGTTATTTTAACCAAGAGGAAGAGAGTAGTGGCAAGACTTGAGATTGCTTTTCAATCAGATTTCCAGAGATACACTGGCAGAACATCATAGTAAGCCTGTGTTGCATGGTGATGGGAGTGTTACATGAATTCTTAAAATTAGTGGATGCATTTTTTACAGCACTGTTGGTGGTGTGGTGGTAATCAATTAGACAAGTTACTACAAGCCCTGAAGTATTCAGACTTAAACCATTCAATTGTGTGAAAATATTGTAAACAAGTGCATTTATCAGGGAAGGTGTTCAGTAATAAATAATGCAGGTCATAAATGTGCCACTCTTACACGTTTTTCCTCCTTTATAGTCATTACTATTGATGGACCATACATGAGTTCTGCTGTCCGGAGCAGGGCAGGTATTTTATTGTCACATTTGTCAGCAAAATACTTCATGCCTTTTGTTCTTTGTATGTGTATATCCTTGAAACCAATAACGTGGAGTATTCCTGAAATGAAATTCAGAGCTAAGTGATATCAAATGGGCAAAGCAACTGTTCTAGACCTTTTAGCACATAGCAGGCTTGCTTTCTTACCTTTTAAGGAAAGGGTGTCATATTGGTCTTTTCCAGGTTCTGCGCACTGGAGCAACTCAGCGCCCACTTACCCCCAATCAGGGTCAGCAAGGGCAGCAGGCAGAGTCACTTGCAGCAGCTGCAGCAGCAAATCCAGCTTTGGCTTTTGGTCAGGGTCTTGCTACAGGCATGCCAGGTATGTATGTTCTCAGTGGATTAAAGAGAATCACTAAAATTTAAAATACTTGTGTTATAACAGATTAACAATCAAAGTCCTGTTACATTTATGCTAAGCTGCTTATAATTGAATTTATATAGTTTTATATTGTTTAGTTGAATAAAAATACTGGCACAGGATTCTTAGACCATAAGAAATTCCTCTAGCACTTACTATTTGGAGCATTTTCTCTGTACTTACTAGGAATGTATGCACAAGGAGTATTGTAGATTTTTGCAGGACAATTTTATATAAAATGAAGCAACTATGTGCTGTCTTAAAAGGTCATGAGTGTCTGGTTACTCTGATGCAACAAGACGTATTTGTCTTTCTGCAGTAGTTTTTTGCTTGTGGCATATAATAAAAAGAACAGTCTAAAATTGAATTCTTAATTAGGAAATTTAAAAATACTGCTTAATCATCTCTGAAGATTGCAATGCGCTTGAAGCGGAAGCACTCCAAAGCTTGAAGCCTCAGATTCTTTTAGCATGCATGGCTTCCGATTTATCTGGGGAATGGTTGTTTGGAGTCTCACTGCATGTGTCATAAATGCATAATGTTAGCTTTAACTTCAGTATCGCTTTTAGGTGTTTGATACAATTACCTGAGCAAGAACAATTTAAGTATACTTAACTTTCACGCTGAAGAACAGCTTTTACATTGTTAAGCTAGATAACATTGGTGGTAGCTGCAGATGCATTTGACTTGTATGGGTTCTCTTCTGTCACCACTACTGTGAAACACCTCACAACCTATGGAAGTCAGAGTTAGTTGCTGGATGCTTGGGGATTGCATTGTGTGCTTTCCCTCAGGCAGTCATATTTTACGCCTTTAGCTGTGAAACAGACTGCCTCTTGTGATTTCTTTTGTCTGTTGTGTTCTATAACTGCCGTTTTTATTTATTTTCATGCAGTAGTATCTTCAGCTTTTAGCATCTTTCTTTAACCTAAAATGAGGAGTCAGCAGAGTGTGCTGTTACAGCACCTGTCAGGTATCTCAGTGCCTCACCAAAGCGGTGGAGAAGGCCTGCAAACAGGAGTATCAAAGATGCTATAAGCATCTTTGCAAAAGCCTCAAAGGTTTCGCTATACCTTTTTTCTGTGTTTCAGGGTGTGTGTTGTTTGATAGTTACTTATTGGTTCTTGTTTTGGACATGGAGCTGTAATACTGTGGAGTGGTCTGTGCCTTGTAAAAATCCTGTGAGATTTGGCTTGAGTCAGATCTCTTAACATCTGAAAACTTGACCCAGCCCATTTTTGTGACTTCATTATAGGAAGATGTAAAAAGAGATTATTTTCAAAAAGAAATAATTAAATAAGTCAAGGGTTGTTCTTAAAACCCACAGAAAGCCCCCTCTCCAAGTGGATGATTGAAAGTAATACTGTGTGGTAAAATACATAAATTCAGTAACGCAGGAGCCTGTCCTGTGAAGACTGGGCTGCAACTTGAAGACTTTTTTCTCTCTTCCACAAGCCCCAAGAGGTTTAGTGTGAGGGCAAGAGCCTTTTTGTTCAGCTTCCATTGTAGGTTGCTTCTTTGTCCCATCTGCTGCATGCCTGGATGGCCAGAGAAAAACTTTATTCATGTGATTGTATTTCAGACTGTTCTATAATAGGAATTGTTTGCAACTGCCTTTCAGCCTTACTGACCATGCTCTTAGAGGAAATAGGGCTCAAAATATAAACAAAAAGGACATTTATTTTCTCAGTCACCACAAGATGGTTTCATAGTGAGTCATAGGGAGTGCTTGGTGATTCCTTTTTTTAGGTGGAGAAGGTTAAAGGATGATGAAATGAATACAAGCCATTTTAGTTTGGAATCACGATACTCTTTTAGATGTCTGTATTTGAGCTAGATACTTAAGACTCTTTTTTTAGCTAGTGAAGAGAAACAGGAACTTTTAGTCTTGATTCATCTGCCTCTATTTTAGTTGCCTGATTTAGGATAAAGTGGGCTTTGCTCTACATGTGCCTCTTTCTAACCACATACTTTAAAATTGGGTCAGGATGACTGAATTACATCTAGATAACAAAATGTGATTAAATTAATTCCAGGTAGTAACCACTGAACAACACATATAATGTAATAAACAAGCAGAAAATACGTGGAAGTCTTATTTCAATGGACTTAGATGTTTTACAAGAAAGTGTAGGTCCAAACAGAGTTTCAAGTTTTTGAATAAACTTTACAGGGAGAATATTTGTACTTTGGTTTCACTGTGAGCTAATAAATGACAGTATATTATTCAGCTTGTCCATATTGCTGTCTTTAAATTGTTTCAGCTGTTTTCCTCTTGTCACAGCCTTCATGTTGGATAAAATTAATGAGCTATCCCAACTATAGAATTGTTTTATTTTCCAAATTTGGTATTTCAGGTATTTCTGCATTAATTATTTAGGGAGGTACATTCAAATAGCGCTTCAGGCACATATCCTAAGTGCAAAGAGAGAGTGTATGAAATCCAGGTTACATTTCATGTAATGTTTTTAAGTCTCTTTCCAGAAAAATTCAGGTTTTTTTAAACCTATCAAAAATTGAATACATTTTGTACTGCAGTTGTACAATCACATTTCAAATTCTTCCAGTCCTAATTTAACAAGCCTTTCAGTAACAAAGATTTTTTTAAAAAAACAGACAGTTTCTGATTGAATAAATGTGCAAGACAGAGTGTGCTCCCAATTTCATCGTAATATGATCAGTATATGTTCTACGAATAAAACCAGTCCTCATCACAGGCAGTGGCTGGGCTCAGCTTAGTCATCCAGATTCAGGAATCTACATGTGACCTCAGTTGTCTAAGGAGTCATTGTGCTCAGTGAAGATCTTCGTAGTGCAGTTGCTGTACAGAGGCTGTAGAGCTGCTCAGCTTACCCTAAAAGAGATGTCTAGTGGCAGGTCAGCTTAATCCCTCCAGAGGCTTCATTGACTGCATTGGCTAGATCATATGCAACTTAAAATTTTATTGAAGTCATGCAAGAGAAGCTGTTAGCGTTGCCTGTAATAGTGCATCTAGCATACAGGTGGGCGTGTAGATTGAGTTGTCTGAATGTGCTGGTTTTGTATAAAGCATTAAAATCAACAATTTATATTGGCATTGCAATTTTTATCACTATTTTATTGCATTTAAAAATAAATGTTAAATGTATTTATTTTTATTTATTATTTTTTTATTACTCAGAGGAATTTGGAGTGTGACATTACAGTGGGTTCTGCTTCTAGATGAAATAGAAGTAAGATTTAATTGTGGTGGGCATACAGGGAATTACAGTATTGGCAAAGTTATAGAAAGTATAAATCCCTGGTAAGGTAAGCTATGAATTTAATTTGCAAGAGGGCAAGTGGAGGGATAAGGCATTGCATACCTGTCAGAACAAACAAAAGGTTATAGTGGTTCAGCTTTTGGTAAGCTTGGGAGACTGAAGACTGCAGCATTTAAGGAAAGATGGAAGGCTAAGAGCTGAATAAATCTTTCTTCAAATCTGTATGCGGAGGAAAATAATTAGATCTTGGGAATGTTGAGAAGGGAGAAGCTGTAAATTTTCTACATGGGAAGAGAGGACTCTACAGTGAATTGCAGGTTATGCTCCTGAGGGGAGAGAGGGAAAGGTGTCAGGATGGTACATGTTAAAAGGGGCAGATAATGGAGTTGGCAGTAAGAAGTGTCACATCTGTTAACTTAAATGGAGTAGAGAGAAGTGACAAAGTCTGACATACGTTTGGGTGTCATCAGCAAGGAAAGTTGCATAGAGGGAAGGGAGTAGGAGATCTGGGCAGAACTTTGTGGTATTACATGCAAAAATGTGAGAACAGAGTGTGAAGTATCCAGTGAAAGACACTAAAGAAATTACTGGATGGAGAAGAGCAATGCTAAGAATGGGCTGCACGAGCCAAGAGAACAGATTTCCTTGTGTTCTTTAAGAACATTTAAGGTTTGTGTGAAAAGAATCCAGAAAGTTTTCAGAGTCTGTTTTTGAAGACATTTAGAAATCATTTCAAGAAAGTACACTACTGGTAAATCAGATTGTTTACTTTCATATTCCCTGCTGATCAGGAGGCAGTAAGGGTAGATAGAGAGATGAATTCTAAAATAAAAGATGTGATTAGGAAATGATTAGGAAGCAAAGAGTATGGATTTTGGTTGCAGTGGAAGACCACAGTAAGCTTGAATGTGAATGCACTGAATGAGTTTTATAGTTGTTAATTTGGAGGGGGAATTGCACAGCTGCAGGGAGGTGAGGATGTGATGGAGAGGTAATAAAAACTGAAAGGGGAAGAGAAAATTAGGGGAAGATTTGGGAAGTCGTCATTTTATCTTTGATAAGAGTGAAGGCTGGGAAATAGTTTTATCTTTGTGCAGAGTTTGTAGAACACTGAAGGAGGGAAAAGCAGAAGACAAGTTTTGCTGTGGGAGCTGTTCTTCAGTTATTTAATCTGAGATGGTCTCTCTGAAACAATTTTTGATATCAAAACTAATAATTTTATACCTTTGAGGCTGCAAATACACTTGGCAAGGTCTCAGCAATTTCAGAAATAGTTTTACATTGCTTTGTTTTAGTAGATTAGAGTAGAAAGCAGAGAGGCCTTGTATTCATTCAGAGGTCAGAATGCATTCATTTCAGAGATTAGGAACATAGATGCACCCATCAGTTCTCATACATAGCTTGAACCTTCTGTGGTGGATGGTATGTTGATGCTAATGACCTAGCTTATTATTACTAATTTTAAATGACCTGTTTGTGGGTGGCATCACAGATAAGATAGTGGCAAGGAAGTATCGAGAGAAATTGGGCATTTTGTAATGCAAAGAGCAAGTGCAAGTTGCTTCCATTTTTTAATTTGGCAGTCATACTAGTCAATTGCTTTAGAAGATCTAAAATGAATGTATTAAACTGCATTAGTGTTAATCTCAATAGATTTATTTTATGCAATACTGTATAAGTTACCTTCTTGGTTTTTTCTTTTCCCCAAGTATTTTGTATTGGAAAATAGACTTGTTTACATTGGAGACCTAAAGTCATTTAAAATGCTGTGTATTAGTTTCAGGTGAGCACAAGGGTGTAAATATATGATTAGTCCTTTTTTTTTTATACATTTATAGCATTATCTGTGGGTTTGAACATTAGAAGAGGGTAGCTGGACAGGACAGAGTAAATACTAGTAAGCATTAGCCAACTGTGAGTTCTGAAAAAGCAGTTTTATATGATACAGCAGTAACAAATGGCGGGACCAACCTGGTATTATAAATTGAATGTGCTAGCAGTAAAAGTAGAAACAATGTAGGTACTAGTAATTAAATATTGCAAATGTATGCAGGAACATATGTGGTATTATAAAGACCTTTCCTGCTGTGTCACTAATCTAATATTCTATGCTGTATTCTGTACAGAACTACAGTAAAACAGACAGCAGCCACTGTCACCTTTCCATACCCTGGGAATGTAGCAGCCTTTCATAGTGAGAAAGGTGGTAGAGCAGTACAGCACAATTTTGTAGGTGGAAGAGGCAGTGGCACCTAGAATTTGGACCTGCACCTCCAGCTTCCCTGCTGAGTACCATAACCACTAGGCCAGTAGGCTACCTCTGGTTTTGGAGCAAGGCATCTAGGCAGAAGAGATAACACAGTTGTTTTAGAAATTGAGGAGCAGAAAATATGACATGGAAGCCTGGTGATGGAAGTACTGTCCTGGAATTAGAGGCCCAGGTCTTTATGTTCAGGTCCATATATATTTTGGAGAACTCTGCCAGACCTACTTCTGAACATACATGGAAACTGACTGAAAATAATATGCAGAGTCTTGGTTCTTACATGTACAAAAATAGATGTGTGATTCTTGCAATCTTGACCTTTTTTTTCCTTAATAATTTTCTTAATATTTGAACATGGGAGGAACATCAAAATTCTCTTGGGTCTTGTTTAATTGCTTTATAAGACTAGTCAACCTAAAAACTACATGGTGTTATCTTTGTTGTCAGCACCCTTTCTTAGATTATCCTAGCTCTTGTTCTCCATTTTTTTAGGGATCTTATTCCACTCTTCTACTTGATTATAAAGTGTCAGACCTATAAAGTTAATTCTCTTGCTCTTGTCCTAAATAAAGGGTGTGGGTGTGTTTGCTCCTTTTTGTCTCTTTTAACTTCATTCATAGCTTGTATCCTGTTTTCCTTCCTACTACTTTCTTTTTTCCTTTTTCAGTTTCTTCTTTTTCTCTCCCAGTTCCAACTCTTAACTGTCAACTGAATGAACTTAAACTTGGATTACAGTCTTTTTTTCTGTAAAATTGGCTGGTCCAAGGTATTCCTGCACTTACAGCATTCTTACCCTAATGTTTTTTGTAGATACAGTTTTAAGTCTGGCTAGGTCATGTATGGAATTTCCAAAGCTGCGTTTAGTTCAGCCCTTTAATTGTACAGACTTCTGTACCTTTTCCATGTACAAAGGAGTACAAGAGAAATGTAGACTCTTTTAAAATACTGAAAGAAGCTGATTCAATTACAATCCAAATATGGCAGTTGTGTTGTTCCTGTACTTCTTCACTTCTATGGCATTAGAAACTTACTTTGTTAACCTTGAAAATAAAATTCAAATTTAGACTACTAAATATAGCTGTTATTCTGTTTCTTAAAAGCTATGTAGAGCATTCCTAAATAAGATTTTGTCACACTGTTTTACAACATTCACTGTTTTTTTTTCTGATGTCCAGTTGACGTTCTAAGGCAATATGTCAGAAATGCTGGTTTTCCCCTTGTAGTTTGTTTTCAGAATATTTCAAAGAGAGAAGAAACACAGACTATATGAGACTATATGTACTACTAATTCTTGTATTCTATGTTGTGTAGGCTATCAAGTACTAGCTCCCACTGCCTATTACGATCAGACTGGTGCCTTAGTAGTAGGCCCTGGTGCAAGAACTGGCCTTGGAGCACCAGTCAGATTGGTGGCCTCAGCTCCTGTTATAATCAGCTCTGCAGCAGCACAAGCAGGTGAGTACTTAATCCTGCATAGAGGTTTCTTCCACTTTTATACTGAATCTTAACAGTAACATTGCTTGATTAGTATTTGATATTATTGATGTGTTTTGTATGCATCTGAAATTTTCTAGTTGTGAAGGATATACCATACATGCTCTTTTTCTTATTCTGTCACCTCCCATTCTCTGAGACAGACTGCTGTTTCTCAGAAATGTAGCTTCCCTTTTTTAAATTCAAATTTACAGTCCTCTCCCCATACATATACAAGCATGTTTCTGCAAATGTTGCTTGTCAGATAGAAACATTTTCCCCTTTCCTTTCCCCATGCGTATAACATGTGTTTCTTATCAATCTCTTAAGTACTGTCCTCTGGGAAGCATCATTTCATTGCTTCAGCCTGGCAGAAGGTGATGGAGTGCTCTGGGGCCTTGCTACACTTTTCTCTTGAAAGTATTTTCTCCTGAAAAGTGTGGCAACAAAAAAATAACTATAGAGGGGACAGCAGAAGAGAATTAGTTATATCAAAAGTGTCTGGTTTTCTTTTTATCAGTGATAAGAACTGGTACTATTTTACTGAACCATGTATTTATTGTATTTGTTAAATTAAAATCCAAAATACTAACACCAGATGAATTAATCTGTTCAGAAAACTAGGGTTTAAGTTTATTTATAAGCTGCTTTATGCAGAACTCACTTCTGACATTAGTAGCTGAAGATGTCTTTCAGTGACTCTTAGCTGCAATTCTGCTATTGCAACCTTGGGTGTAAAAGTACAATTCAGTAAACAGTAACGTCTTACGTGTTTACACTGAAAATTCCCTAAATTACATTAACAGTTCTACAGCCTTGATTAGTCTACAACATACACTGTCTGTCTTTTTCCTCGGGTAATTAAGACTGGGTAATACTATAGTCTTTTAGTTCTCCAATATGTGAATTTCTGCTTGTCTTAAGAGGGCTTCAAGAAAATGTGATTTAGATCTGAATATTCCATTTCCAGTCAGAAATGTTTGAGAGAGTAATCATGATTGAAAACATGTTTTACAGCTGCAGCTGCTTCAGCTGGAGGAACAGGAAACAACCTCACTGGAGCCACGAATGGTCTATTTCGGCCACTTGGTGCCCAGCCACAGCAACAGCAACAGCAAACAAACAGTAGCCTACAATCCAGTTCATTTTATGGCAGTAACTCTTTGACCGGTAACTCCCAGAGCAGTTCCCTTTTTTCACATGGTCCTGGCCAACCAGGAAGCACATCTCTTGGCTTTGGAAGTAGCAGCTCTTTAGGAGCAGCTATCGGCTCTGCACTTGGTGGATTTGGCTCATCAGGTAGGTTGTTTAATATAGTGAGGAAATTCTGAGAGACTTTTGTGTTAATCAAAAAAACTGTATCTGTATCCAGGCTTATTATATACACACACATTTCTATAAAGAATGTGCAAAAGTAGGTTATTCAAGTTTAAAACAAATTATAGAGGTAGAAAAAGGGGTTTTAAAATTCACTTGGGCTCTGTATACAAGATGCATTTTTGAAGAATATTCTGTAGTCATAGGTATCTCCAAAATATTTTCCATTTTGAGCACTACTCTGCCCCAGAAGATTGTTACTGTTTTTACTGAGCTGCTTTTCATTTTCAAGGAAATCTTCATTCTGCGCTTAAAATAACAATTGATGATGTTTGAGAGATGCATTCTTTTGTTGTAGTTTTCATGGCAGGAAAATTCCATTTTAAAAAAAATTAAATAAATAGCATATGACTTTCTGAATTTGATTTAATGTTCAAGTGTTTGTTTCCATAAGATTTTGAATAGGATATGTAGAATTTAAAGACTTAATACTGAAGAATAGTCATTGTTAACTCTTAGTAGATTTAATCTTAGACACAGTTAAGCCTAAATAGTTCTTTGTGAGTTGAGGCCTTAAATAATTTCAACAAATGCTCCTAAATGTTATTGACCTGTTTGTATTTTTTTTAAAAAAAAAAAGTTGCCTCATGTTTCTGTTCTATAGCAGCAATTTCTTACTCACACAGTTTTCAAAACATGCAAGGTAGGTTTTCTTATATTTCAGATGCAGTTAGTAAGGCAAGCGAAGTATCTTTTCTAAAGAGTATTTCCTTTGGCTATTACTCTCTAAGTTACAGCACTGAATCGTTTATTATTTAGAAGTATTTTAATGGAATCAGCAGAGCATGTTTATAATCTTACATATCTTGAAGATGGGTAGAAATTGGGGGGAATTAATCTTAACTCAAAACTAAATTCAAATCTAATTCAAAACTAAATGCCCTAAGGGAAATCTTAAAAAAATGTTAAAAAAATTTTAAAAAGTGAAGATTATTACAAGATGGCTTAATATATGTAAACATTGAAGGAAAAACACATCCTTTGGTGTTAAAACATGGTACCTGCTGTTTGGTAATTAAGTGGAGGTGAATAGTGACATCGAATACGCTGTGTACCAACACAGATTTTTCTCAGTCTTGTTTTTCATCAAACAATCTGAAAAATTATGTATTTTAACAAAATTAATGTGAAAAAAATCCAGAATAAAGTTTTGATAAATAATTTAAAAAAAAGTAGAGGCTACTCAGTCATGTACAGTTTCTTAATTTTTCATAATGCCCAAGCAGGTAGATCTTATTTACAAAGTAATTGTGCTATCCCAGTGCTATATTTTGTAATATAATTTGTCCTGAGTTACTTGTAGGATTTCAGTGAGTTCTCAGCAGCTGTGTTTTGCTCTAATACTGTTTCATTACATTGATAGATAGTGATGATAAGTATATCTGCATATTTAATGCAGTCCACCCATTTTAAGTCTCTAGATAGAATAGTTTTAAGTCAAAGTCTTTATCCAGCATTATCAGAAGGACCTCCATAGAATACAAATTTTAGTTGTGGATCTACTTAAGAATAATCAGCATGGTTCTTTCTGCCACAGGAGAGTAAGCCTTTTTCTTGTAGCAAGGATCAGTTCCAGAACTTTGCCCAAAGCCTTCAGCGTAGACAGCATGTGCTGGAACCTTGCAGCAGTATCCTAGGTGATTTAATTAGCATGGTAGTTTGCACAGGGAAGCAGGAAGCCTATGCTTTTGCAGTTTGAGAAGTGCTGATGAAAGGTGCTGTCTAAACCTTAAATATTTTTAGTTGTATTATTGGAATAAATGTATATTGAAAGTGCCCCCCTGCCAAGTATAAATTGTACTTGCCATAATAGCCACTTAAAAAATGCTTCCCGATTTATTTTTTTAAAGAGCTCATAAGCTGTATGTATATGTGCATTGAATTTCACAGGCAAGTACTTACACAAATGGTGTTAATGCATGTTGAGGCAAATGAACAACAAGTTTAACTTTTTACCTGCCGAAGTTTCAGCTTCTTTGTAACTCCCCTCAGTGTATTGTAAAGGTTGAATTTCAGTTAAAAAATAGCTGTGAAGATTCATAGATGGCAATATAGATCTTGCCCTTATGTTTTCAGTTGTTACATGGGGGAAAAAAAAAAACCTGCAAAAAATGTAAAGGTGAGCATATTCTAGCTGAATGACTGAACAACAAAATATAAACTGAAGAGGCAAGCATACCATATAAATGGCTGTATGTACTTTACAGTTACAGTCTCTATTTATTTATATCTCTTTACATTACATCTATTACCTTATTACAAAGTTAGTCATACTCCATTTTAGGTTTAGGTACATGGTAAGTTACTGCAGCTTAACAGGTAGCTGAGAATTAGGTCAACTACAGCAGCTTTCCAGGTGCCTACTTCTGCCGTGTAACATGTAAAGTAATTGCATTAGCTTAGTGGTGAAGGGGGGCAAGCCAATTCAAATTCTGGTTTTTGTGAGCGTTGCCTGTGTGTGTGTGAAAATGCCGTTCAGCTGGTTCACAGTAACTTGTTAAGCTGCAGTAATTTAGCTGAGTAAGAAACCCTGAAAAAAAGCTAAAGTTTGCTTAGCTTTTTTCATAGTTGGAAAAATAACAATCCATCATGTAGCTTTATATTAACATTCACATGGTTCACTAGCTGAGCCAGAACTTGTAGACCTAGTCTCAAATCCAGAGATTTCTTTCTAATTGTTGCCTTAATTTGCTCTTCTGATTTCTTATTCTCAATCTCCTTGCCTAGTTAGTCCAGTATCTTTTCCTTCTGGCTTCTCCTGTAGTATGTCTTCCCAGTTTACAGGCAACATTTATCTCCTGCTTCCCCTACCCCTCCCAAATGTTTCTGTTTCTGCTTGTACTGTGTGATGTTCCCATCATCAGCTTACTATTCCAGTCTTTTTGCCCCACAGTCACATATACCTTCTACAGCCTGACTTCTCTTCAGATCTACTTTCTTTTCATCCTCAGTCCCACGGGCTTTGAAAAGTGCTTGCCAGATTTTCTTGCAGTCTCCTTGTTGGCTCTTTTGTCTGACCTCTCTCTCCTCCTGGTTCTGGTTTCTTTTTTTGTTTTTATTTTATTTTTCCCTGGTCTATTTCTTGTGTTTGGCTTTTGTCTCCTCTGCATTTGAATTAGAAAACTTCCTTTCCACACTGCCTGATGGGCCTTCCAAACATGAGGTGGGATCTTGGACAGCAGTTTCAGTCCATTTTTGGCATGGCACACAGAAGCCTAGAAGCTCAATTGCAGGGAAAAGTTTATTAGCTATCTCAGACGTGCCATGTATGGACAGGAGTTCTACGTTTTCAGCTATGAGTCTGCTGAACTTGTATGAACTGTGATTTTTTTGCTAAGATTTTTAACTCAATTGAAGAGCATGAAAATAAAGGTCTCCTGTTGCTAGCATGTTGGTCTGAGTACCTGAAAGCATTAGCTTTTCAAATAATAGGTAGCTGGATTATTTTGCTAAGGATAAAGCATCTTTCCTTGCCTGTTTTTCTGAAATGGCAGTGTTGTTTGGGCACAGCCTCTTTGAAAAACTTCATTCAAGCGGGTACCTGCCATGAAAAGTATTAGCCAAGTTGCTAATGTTTTGAGAAAATAAATTAGTGTCTTAAAATGGGAAGTATCAGGAGACCTTTATATTGGGCCATGCTACCAGCTTTAGTAGGAAAAGGTGCCTGACAAGGGTGAAGATTACAGAAGTATAAATTCTGACCTTTTGAAGTTGAAATAGAAATCAATTTTCCAAATTTAGTTTATAAAGTATCTTTGTTAATCAAAATATCCATAATCTTGGTTTTGTTCATGAGTATAATAAACACTGGAACTTTATTACAGGCACTGTAGTTGAATATTTCACTAGTATGTAACAATACTAGAATTTAACATTTCTAAAAGCTTTTTATTGTTCTCCTAATTTATCCTAGACTGTTCATCGCCCTGCTGAATGATGCTGTGCAGGATAACCAATCCTTCACTAACACACTGTTACCCAAAGCTTCTAATCTGATTTGACTTTGAGAAATACTGGTAGCAGTAAAATCACATTTTCAGTTTCTCTCCTTAATTTTCCTATCTCTGCTCTGCTGCATATCTTTTTCTTAGCCTATTCCCTCTTTATAATATCTTTTCAAATCACTTCTTTGAGAACCATAATTCTCGTAGGGAATTTTAAGCAGTCATTTTTTTCCTACAGGTGAGGGGTTCACAAACGAGGAAGTTCAGGAACGGCTGAACAGCAACATAGATTATTTTCTGAGCCCTTAAACAACAATCAATTGTCTCTAGCCTTTTTCCTGAAATAAGCATCACTGTCTGACTAATGTTTTACAGAGGAAAAAAATTTATCAAAGACTCTAGTGGAAATATTTTTAGAATCATTTATTCTATAAAGTGAATAAAGTGACAGTGTAATCTAATATCATAAATTCCCTATTTGTCCCAAAGCCTGAAGTCAGGCGGTTAAAACAAGAGTACTACAATATTGCTGTGGGAAGTCTAGAATGAAATGTTGAAAGACACGGGCATTGGTGAAATTACTTACCAGTGGTATGTTTATACCCACTTAGATTTACTTAAAAGCATGTGTGGTTATCACAGTAATTGTCTTTGTCATAACGATTGCTGTAATTATTGTGATCGCATCTGTTATTGCCCAGCTGTAGTTGGGGATAGGTTTTATTCAGTTGACACTGTGTAATTAGGGTCTTTTTATTTCTTCTTCAGTTGGCAGTTCTGCAAGTAGTAGTGCCACAAGGAGAGATTCTCTATCTACTAGCTCTGACTTGTACAAAAGATCTAGTAGCAGCCTAGCACCCATAGGGCAGCCATTTTACAATAGTCTGGGATTTTCCTCCTCTCCAAGTCCAATAGGCATGCCTCTGCCAAGCCAAACGCCAGGACATTCACTTACGCCACCGCCATCACTTTCATCACATGGATCCTCATCCAGTTTGCATTTAGGTAAAAAAAACAAAAACAAAAACCAAAAAAACACTTTTTGTTTGTATGTGTGTATGTATTTCTATGTGTAAAATATATGTTGCATAAGAGATGTCACATTACCTTTGCTGTTAAACAGTTTTGTAATGAAGAGGGGCCATTCCTGAAAGGTGAAGAGCATGCTCAAATGCTCGTTGATTTGACAGTGGAGGGCACTCAGCTTTTTGCAATATCAGGCCAACAACTGATTTCTCTTCCCTTGCAGAAGCCTGATAGAGAGCCCAGGTGCATTACTTTTGTTTCTGCTTCAGTGTATTACCACTTAAAGGACGTTTTAAGATTATACTGTATTTAACAGTGAAGTGACTTTCACTACTGCCCCTTACCATGATAAAGTAGAAAATGAGCAAAGCTGTCATTGTAAAATGTATTGAAAGGTTATTTTTGAGTGAGTTAGCCTTCTACCTCGTGGCCTAGATGCTTTGCCAGGAAGACAATAGTTTATCACCAGGCTGGAGAAAAAAACAAAATACTTTGTGAAAGAGGTAGCAAAGGCATTGTCAGTGGTGGCTTTCCATTACCAGATGTACTTTTTTTTAAGGAATGATGATAGCAATCTTTTAGAAAAATTTTGAGCTAGTTAGATGACATGGGAGCTCAACCTTCTTTTATAAAAAATTAAAAATGCAATAAAAATTAAAAATCTACAGAAACCCCACCACAGCCTACAGTATATTTAGAAGATAGTGCCTCTAACCTGAGGTTACTTGATAAGCTTTCTCTTTTTTCACTGCAAGTATTTGTGGCCATTTAATTTGGATGCTAAAATCATACATCTCAAGATTGAGTTGCCAGTTGCTCCATTAACTATTCAGTGCACACTTTTGTGCATGTAATAGGCAACCTAATCCCCTGTACTTCTCTTAGTGTAAATAAAACGGGAAAAAACTCAAGTGCCTACCAAAATACACTTAAAGTGAGAAATATGTGAATGATTTGTATAACAAGGTTAAAAGTAATTTAAATATATTACATTTACAGTTCAGTATCCCCTTCACGGTTAAGTGCTGAATACCCGAAGTAAAACTGGGCAGGGGGATGTTTCAGCACGTTTTATTTTTTTTTACTTACCTTTTTTCCTTTTTCAGGTCTACAAAGTGCACCTTTGGGCTGAGACCAAGCATGGAAAGTTTCAGCCCAAATGGAGGCTTTTGAGAAAGTTCTGAACATCTGACAATGGGGTTATCATGGAAATCTTTTTCTTTCTTTCTTTTCAAAGTACTCTCACTATAGTTTTCATATTGCTGAAAACTATATTTAAACCAAATTTTGGAAGGCATTATCTAAAATTCAAAACATTTGATGTTTTATATTGCTTCACATTTTATAAATGTTAAAATACTTTTTTTTCAGTTCTGAGAAAATAAGCTTCAATCAGTATAGAGGATTACCTCTATTAGTAGAAATTGTTAAATACTGATTTTAATCCATTTCAGACTGTTTGGCAGTGTGAACTAAGCATAAGAGTTTGTTAAAATCATGTACTAGATCAGTGTGTAAAAGCCAGAATGTACAGTTGTACTCTGAAAATTGACACAAGCTTGTTGGCTTCTATGTGTACTGCCTCTTCATCTTGCAAATGAAGTGGACCTTGGTTACGGGTAAACACGTCACTACCTTACCAAATCAACCTGAAATTTGAAAATTGAGGCCTTTTGGATTTTTGCTTTCACAAAAACACAGTCGTCTTTTTTTAGCGCTTCCTGCACTCTGCCCTGTGTCGTATCTTTGAGCAGCTACGGCCGAGGTGCACCATTGCTAAAAGTTGAAGACTATTTCTGCAGTTAATGGTCTGTCCTGTTAAATTTATTCTGGTGTGTTCATTAGCTACTCTTGGAAGCATTTATTTTGTTCTCACATAAAAAACAAGAAGGCAAAGCTTTCTCACCAAATGAGAAGTTATACCTGAAATCAAACAGGGAGTATATTTTGAGAAGGGTATGATTAAACACATAGTCACTTTTCAGAGTAGAACAACATTGTAAGTTCATGTCTGCATGCAGTTTCCATTGGTATTCTGATAATGCCTGTCAAATGCAGCTCTCCCTTCCACCTTCAAAACTTGTTGTCCTGCCTGCTTTTATCAACAGGTTCAGCTAAGTTTAACTTCTGTTTTAAAATCAAACTCGGTTGCTCCTGTTTTAGACACCAGAATACTAGAGCACAACACTGGGAAAGGGTGCATGGTTTTATAACCCCTTTGTCAGACACTGCTGCAATTCGTAGCTTAAAAGACCAATTTCCCTTTTACAAGAAATTTGTGATATTTTACTGGTTTTATCTCTTCTCACCAATTCTTATCCAACATCCTAAAATAGGAATATGCTAATTGCTTTGTTCCAGTGTCAGTTTTCCTGTATTTGAAGGGATTTGTCAGTTGTCTGTAACCGCTGCTTTGCTGTAATCAGTTGGAGCAGTAAGGTCATGAATTTGAACTACCCTTTCACTCCCAGGGACAAAAAACAGCAAGAGGGAAGCATTTTCCCTACATTATTAAAAATCCTTTTAGATTGGTACTGCTTACTCTGATGGTATATTGCAGCACTTTTAAGGGTTTGGTGTTGATGAGGACTGTTTTAAATTCTGGACTTTTGGAGGTAATTATTTTCTGTGCATTGCAAGCCAAGTTTGTTAGTAGTTCAGGTTGATGTTTTTATCTTCAGAAGTGGTCATTCTGGGAAAGAGTGAAGGCCCCTTGGTATGGGGAGCTTTGCATTGCCTCTGCTGTGTACCTACTCTGTAGGGCTTCAGTAAACCAGGCATAATAAGCACTTGCATTGATTGGTAAAATAAGTACATATATATGTGTATGTGTATATGTGTAATTCTGTTTTCTATATGAAGATGAAATTTTTAGCTGAGGATGAGATGAAGCTATGTTTTTTTACAGGTAAACAAATACTTTGTAGAAAGCAAGTTTAAAGTGTTTATATACTCATGTTATTATACTAGAAAATAATACTGCTGACTGATTTAAACAGTTACTGTGCAGTAGATCTGTTTTATGTCTTGGTTAAAACAATTTTAAAAATACTTTGGTAATAAGTACTAACAGACTAATGCTATCAAATGTGCCTAGATCTAGTTTTTAATATTTTTTTCATGTTCTCCTTTACATTAAATACACTATCCGTGTTAAGGAGTTAGTACTTTTAACATGCTTTGTGTCCTTGAAGCTTAGTAAGGTTCTGTTTTAGATGGTCTGTATCCCCTTTATACCTCTGTCCTCTTCTTCCCTATGAACTAGCCACAGGGATTTACATTCAATTAAGCTGTAAAACAAACTTCAATATTAATCATTGCATCGGAGGACTTTGTTTTACAAGATCAGAAGTGATACCTAAGTGATTATCTGAAGAATGAACTGCATGCTTTATTCCCCAGCGGTTTGTAATTGTGTGGTTGTACTGATGCCTGATAAGTCTTTTAAGATGTCAGCGTTTGCAGAAATGTTTAGACTGTAGTGCTTTATTCAGTAGGGTATGTTCCCCAAATAATTTATAAGACCTAGGCTGTTAACTTTCTAGTTTGGAATCAGAATCTGTAGAACAAGTGTCCTGAGTTCTTGAAGAGCATGAGGGATATGGTAGGGTAACTAGAATTCAGATTTCAGTTTTCCTTTTCTAAGCTGGGCACACCCAAAGTTTTCAGGAAAGAGACCAGGTGTCGTTAATGTCCACACTAATGCTTTGGTGGTTTTGGACTGAGAAAGTAATGAAAACAATATTTAAGAATTGTATACAAGAATTGTATGTGTCCTATACAAGAGTATATCTGCATATAATAAGTACATATGACAATATGCTTTTATCTTGGGGGGGTTTACAATTTTGCAAATCTGCAAAGTTGCCACTGAGCTGTAACACTGCTGCTGTAGTAGAAGCTTACATGAGAAAAAAATGTAGTTACTTTTTAAATTACTGGGTTTTATAATAGTGCCCAGGGTTTTAAAAGGTTAAGCTTTCTGTGTGCTTTTGAAGTATGACAGGTTCTTCTAGGCACAATGGATATATTTTCAGCCTTCCTGAATTATGATCCTGCTTAACGTGATTTTCTGAAGCAGTTTCACCGGCTAGGCAAGAGCCTCCCAGTTGTGGCATAGTCATCTAGTTGTCTTAGAAGTCTTAAAAAGGGATCATTCCCAAATCAGATTGAAGAAAGGCTTGATAATCCTGAGTGTGAAATGTATATGTGCAGTTCTACTACACATATATAGCATGTTAAAAACGACTAAGTTTCTTAATTTCTGGTGTGTGCTGGATAAATTCATATGTAATTTATACTTGAATGAAGATGCAGTTAAAGAAAAGAAAGCTGAAGCAATTCGTGATTCACATGTGCAGTTCCATGACTGTGTATGCTAATTAAAGCCATGCAGTTTGTGAACATATAATCAAAACTATTAGCTTCTGGCACAGAATTGAACATGTGATCAGTGGTGTAATAGAGATGCTACAACAGGAAAGTAGCCTGTAACACTTCCTTTTAAACGGGCTTTGCTGCCCTCTCGTGGTATTAAATAGTGTTACTACACAGCAATTACAGGGAAGCTAAGACTTCATTCATACATTTAAAAAGTCTAGCTGAGAAATACCATAATTTCAAGTACATAACTTTTTGTTCTTTAGAAGGCTGTTCCTAGAAGAGAAGTGACCATAGAACATCACTGTCCATACAGCTTCACCTGCAGAATATTGGGATTCATTTTTCTTCTTGTCTTTTAGTATCATGTTGCTGTCGGGTCTTTTCTAGAAATAGTGATTGTTAGTGGAAACTAAAAATGATAGCTTAAAAAAACCTTGATTTTTATGGCTGTAAAGAATTGAAAGGCTTTAATTTCAAGGAAAATATAGCAGTTCTTAAAAGGTATTATGGGGCATAAAGTATTTACTGATTCTTAAACTGAATTTTGAAAACTAATTGTAAAATAAATACTAATTATTTCTATTTTAGGGCATAATCCTACACAATGCATAAACGTGATGCTTGATATGTCTTGCAGAGCACTAACATCTTAGATTCTGGTATAGTAATTTTGACCTTTCACAATAGATACTTTACTATTAATACATTACCAGCCCACTGTAACACTGTTGTTGCCTGGCCTTATAAATACTTGGAACCAAAAGAAGGCTTGGCTGGGGCACTGTCAGCTGATTTTTATTTTTTTTAATTAATTTTGTAATAGAGCACCATTCAAACAGCACATACTGCAATTTGTTTTAAATTCAAATGTAGATATTCTGTTGACTTTGCAAGGGCTTTCAGTTACTATGTCACTTTCTAGATAGGGAAACTGAAAATGCTTTCCTTTTCCAATTCATACTTGATAATTTTAGGGGTTTTGTTTAAGTAGTAGAGTTGAGGTTTCTAGGTGGGAATTGTGTTTGAGGATTTCTGCTTGTAATATAGTAGCAGTATCCCTTTAAAAATCATTCTGTAGTTGGGAAAGATGCTTGGTTTGCATGCTGCTTATGGTAATTGTTGTCTGTTGTAAAGTGGAGGGGAGAGGGCTATTGGAGGAGATGAGTGAAATAAACTGATTAGAGAGCAATATATGAGGAGAAATTCACAGGACTGAGCGGATGATAGCTGTAGATGGAATCCTAGCAAAAAGGAGTAGGACCTAAACACAGGAAGGCAATTCGGTGACAGCGATGAATGTTTTCACAGCAAGGAAAAGACTTACGTTCCTAAAAGTAACTTTATATCTTCGGGTGGTTTAGAATTAAGTAGAGCATTCTTAGTTACTCGGTTTGAAATTTGACATATTTAGTGCTTATAAGAGGTACCAGATTGAAAGCCTGGGATGCTGAAGTCATCAAATATTCTGCAGAACAGGTACAGCGTGGCAAGAGGCACCATGTGTGTCTCCCCAAAAATGCCCTTTCACCCCGTAATTGGAAAGGTACCTCAGTAGGGACTGAAGGGTAGTTCAGATTTCATGGTCTATTTTGAAACAATTGGCTAAGTTTGAGACTACTAACAAAGGTGTAAGTCAGTATTACTTATGAAGTGGAAATCTGCCCACTAAGCTAAGGCCCACCCAGTTCTAAAGTTTCTGTAACTCTGAGTGGGTGCTCACTTTACCTGCTTTGTTATATTATTTTAATGGTGTTTCTTTCCCTGGTGCCCTTCACATAAAACAAAAATGAGGAGGAGAATGGTTTTATTATATTGGAAGATAAAGCTATCTAACTTTTCCAACCATAATGAGGTAAATATAAATAACAAGACAACACCATTGTTTTCTTTGGCTCCAGGGTGTATCCATAGTTCTAGTACACTTACTGTTTTGCTGTTGCTTACTTTCCTTATGGCTTTTACTGACAGAACTGCTTCCTTGTAGGAGGACTGACAAATGGTAGTGGTCGCTATATTTCTGCAGCACCTGGAGCCGAAGCAAAGTATCGCAGTGCGGCAAGTACCTCCAGTCTTTTTAGCTCCACCAGTCAGCTCTTCCCTCCTTCACGCCTTCGTTACAGTAGGTCTGATATTATGCCTTCTGGACGTAGTCGATTGCTGGAAGATTTCAGAAACAATCGTTTCCCTAATCTTCAATTAAGAGACCTTGTTGGACATATTGTTGAATTTTCCCAAGACCAGCATGGTTCTAGGTAATTATAATAGCGAAGTTAATAACTTCATAATGTTTTACTGTCTTACAGTAACATCAGACATTTGAATGAGCTGCTAGTCATTTTAATACAAAGCATGCCATTAATTGGCACACATGCTCTTACACTGACCTTTTTCTTCTCTAGGAAATTTCAATACGAAAGTAGTATAAATTTAGCTGCTTGTAGAAGTTTTCAGTGTTGAAACAGCCTTATAACTAGACTTGTAAACTAGTATTTAGGTATCAAAAAGGGGTTGATTAAGAAAACAAAATATGTGGCATCTGGAATGTAAAACTTTTTTCAGCAATCCGTCATCAGGTACATGGCTATTGTTATTCTTTTCATCTTTAATCCTTTTCAAATGAAGGTTTTTAAGTATAATTCTACTAAAATGTATAGTTTTATATGCAAAGTCACTGCTTTCATTTTAATAAGTTTTATATATGTTGAATACTTGCTTTAGAATTTTGAGGTGTCTCATTGAAACAGTGTTTGAGAGGTTTTCCTGTTGTTTATGTAAAGCATAATGTACCTTTTTTTGCACTTAGATTTATACAGCAAAAGCTGGAGCGAGCTACTCCAGCTGAGCGCCAGATGGTATTTAATGAGATCCTGCAAGCAGCGTATCAGTTGATGACTGATGTGTTTGGAAACTATGTAATACAGAAGTTCTTTGAGGTAAGCGTAACACAAAGTGTATGAACAGAAATGCAAATGAAATGCTGTAAAATCTGATTAAATGTAACTTTTTTTCTTAACATCATAGTGGAATTCTACTGGACTTTTACCACCAAACCCAAGTGTGTAACACTGCACACATGTTTTCTGTTCTGTATCCTCTGGGTTTTTTTATTTGTAATGGGCACAGTTGCTCTTTACATTGGTGGTGCATACATTGGTGAACATGGATGAATGTACAGGCTGCACACTCAGGCTTTGCAAGCCTTTTAGAGTGATTTACAGAGTCTTTATCAGATAACAGGGAACATAAAGATTTGAAGGATACTTCTTATTGTTTACTGCATCCGGTAAAAAGTGGGTCTCGAAGATGTGCTTGCACCCCAAATAAATAGCTGTGTGAACTTCGTCTAGTGCTGTATATGAAGAAACTCACATGTATTGGGGTGGAAAAACTTTGAGGAAGGGATGTCATAACATACATGCAATATTATGGAACCAGTATTTAAAACAGCTTTGGATTTTGTTAAGAACTATGGGGTTAAAAAAAAAGGCCTTATCAGAGTTACAGGATTTGATTTGCAGAAAGGAGAATAAGCAATACCTGTGTACTAGAAAAAGTTACATGTAGGAAAGATATCTGGCTTAGTGTACTTTAAATCAGGGACCATGTCGAAGTATCTGAGTGGATAGAAGGTGAAGCTGGAAAATGTCCATTAAGAAATAAGATGGTTGCTGTAAACAAAAATGCAGTTTTTAATGAATAATCTATGGAAAAAAAAAATAAAATTTTTTTCCTGATGCTCTTTTTTTACAAATCAGAATACCTTCTGAAAAGTCTGGCTGACATATGGTAAGATCTTGATCTCGCTCAAGGGTCATCAAGTGCTGATTTTTTTCCATAATGTTAGGTTGG
The DNA here is from genome assembly GCA_035590215.1 of Microhierax caerulescens. Classification (NCBI taxonomy): domain Eukaryota; kingdom Metazoa; phylum Chordata; class Aves; order Falconiformes; family Falconidae; genus Microhierax; species Microhierax caerulescens. The sequence continues at coordinate 34,095,965 of JAVJGJ010000059.1, read as the reverse complement.
ATGGATACATAGCTAATCATTGTCAGTTGAGTGTTGTCATCTTTATTCTGCGGAAGAGTTCTCAAGAAAAAAGTGCAGTAGGCCTTAGGTGTAGTAAAGGACTTGGTTCATTATTTAAGTTGGAAGGCGAAGTTGTTTAAGCTTTCTTTAGTGTCTTGGATGACTACAGATGTCGGATTTGACAGCTCTCAGCAGTGCTGTGTGAATTTTGCTGGTGCTGCAGTTGATTGTCCAGGTGATTGCTTTTGTGTGGTCTCTTCCACTGTGCCAACTCAGGATCTTGTGGAGATCTGGAAACAGAGTTATGTGTATTATTATGAAGCTTGACTGACTTTACTCTGCTCAACATGGAGCAGCACAGGAAGCTGTAGTAGTACTGTGGAAGGAATAACATGGGCAGGAATTAGCTACTGCTGAAGAACATTGATTTGAGTTACACTAATGCAGCCAGTGTACAAAAGCATTTTGATTTTGGTCTGCAGAGCCCAAGCATTTCTAAATTTCTTGAAGTGCCCATGATCAGAATCATCATTCAAACCATGTGAAGTTTGAACTTACCAAGAAGCTACTTCAGGGGTTGAAATCTGCCTCCCCTGCCCTCTCCTGTTACAGCTTGCTTACTGTATACAAGGTGTAATATACACTGACCAGTACAAATTTGAGATACCAAAGAAAATCTGATTTGAATTAGTATTTTATAATAATCTGCAATTAATTTGCCTGGTATAATTTGTCTAAATAAGTGGGTTATTGCACTTAAATATTCCTACAAACAGAGAAGTATAAAATACTTTAGTTTCTTCTGTTGTCTTTCAAGGTCGTGCATTTGATAGCATGTATGTGACTGGAACGTATGCGACTGGAATGTGGAATATTACAAAATGTTGCATTTAGAAAATAAAAGCTTCTGGTAAATGTACCTACCAGAAATACAAAGGGAAAAATCATTCAAGGCACACAGTAAACCTGAAATATATCATGAAAGTACTTACTCTGACATGTAAGTTCCAGCATGCTGCACTGCGTCTTCATTTGTTAACAGCATTTTTTTTTTCTTTTCAGTTTGGAAGCCTGGATCAAAAGTTAGCCCTGGCAACACGCATACGTGGTCATGTTCTGCCATTAGCCCTACAGATGTATGGTTGTCGTGTTATTCAGAAAGCACTTGAGTCAATCTCGCCTGACCAGCAGGTAATTGTAAGTTAGAGCAATACTTTTTTTATTTTATTTCTTTTTATTACATCAGTATTTTTACTTAAGTTGTTGATCAGTTCCTTCATTATGAAATGCCCTAGGGACTAAAATAGTTGTTTAAATTAAAATTAAAATGTTGATGTACAGAAGTAAACCACCAGTGTATATGAAGATTGGATAGTTACGATGAAATGGAATATTCTTTCGAGGCCGAGGAAGAATCATTGTAAAGACAAGGATAATCTTTTTTTTCAGAATGAAATGGTTAAGGAGTTGGATGGCCATGTTCTGAAATGTGTGAAAGATCAAAATGGGAACCACGTTGTACAAAAATGTATCGAGTGTGTTCAACCCCAGTCGCTCCAGTTCATCATTGACGCGTTCAAAGGACAGGTAATGTCAACAGTTCATTTTCTCTTCTGTAGGGTTGCTTTGATTTGCAGATCTTTTTCCATCATTTGCCTGTACAAGATAGTGTTTGGCATATTGCTGTCAGCTTGTTTTAAGTAGGATAAAAAAGGGAGATAAAATGGAAAAGTGGTTGAAGAGACAGTTAACATGCTGTAAAAAGATGAATCTGTTGGAGGTGGGGCTCTAGAAAGACCTGTATGGATAGATTATAAATACGTACAAGGTGTTTGGCTTAAGGCCAGGTTTTCTGTTTGAGTTTTGTGATAAACCATTTCAAATATCCTTTATAACTTTTAACATTGCCATTTTTGACATAACAATAAAAGTATCTGCTCTCCAGTATATATTTTTCATTAAAATTTCCATTTTCCGTTGGTTATGTTGCAAGTCTGTCTTTCAGCGTTTCCCAATTAATGTCAGTCATTAAGTAAATACTTTGAAGAAATCTACTAATCTGTTCCCTACATATGGGCTAGTGTTAAGTAAAGGGGGGTGGTATTTGTTTATTTAAGGTTGGGGGTTTTGTTTTGTTTCCAAAGAAGTTATTAATAAAAGGTTGATACTGTGCTGCAGGCTAAAGAATATGCTGCAGCTAAACAAGATTTTAATATTCTGAGACAAACGTGTACTTTTATAGGCTCAAGAAGAATTGTAAAAATCTCACTAACTTGGCTGTGTTAACTGAATTTTACTTTAATGGATGGCCAAATGTTGTTCTGAACAAAATCTACAATAACCCTTCTCTCACATTTTACACAACAGCAATACCTGAGTTATTGTTATACTTAGTAATAAATGGCATGCCAAGGTTTCCAGCATCACGTCTTTCTAGATCAAAGTGTATAGGGGTAGATGAGATGCAGTTTCTAAACTGTATATAGAGCCTTTTGACTAAAATGTGACTTTCTTTACTAGACATCCACCCTCAGCTCCAAGTAATTTATATATATATAAAAAAAAAAAACAGTTAATCTGAAGTGGCAAATGAAAAATAATAGGCTTTAGTCATGTCATGTAACAATATGTATCTTTTTCACCTGCCTGCATAGTTTGGATCAATGTCTAGTCAGACAAGATTCTGTGTTCAGTTCTGACCAACACTGCCTCTTAAACCTTCTGAATTAATCCCCAAAACACAAATCTGGCTTCTGGAGAAGCAAACAAAAGGAATAAACAAGATTTTGACTGTATGTTTTGAATACTTATTTACAAACTCTGTATCTGTAACAGAAAGCCTGTAGTATATGCTAGAATGTGAAATTAGTGAAAAATCAGCCATAATAATTGAACTTTTTTTTTAAGAATTTAAAAATCTTAACATTTGAAGATGAAGTACTAAAAGTTAAAAGGAAAGCTTGAAAGGTGAACAGTGCTTAACTAAGGGTCATACTTACAGGCTTTCCTTTGCAGATAAATAGGCTAGAAACATTCTAACGAAAACCTGAGTTTGTAGTTGTATAAGTACTGGAATCCTTGACACACAAAAACCTGCGTTTTCATCATCTCTCAGCTTCTCCTGGAGGTGGAATTCTGATATTAGAAGTCAACTACTATAAAAAAAAAAGTTTTGCCATGTTCAGTTCCATTTCAAACATTTGAATATGACTATCTCTGTAAACTTCAGTTGGTTTAACTTCAGTTTGCTATCCTGTTTTAAGGTATTTGTACTTTCAACTCATCCATATGGTTGTAGAGTAATTCAGCGCATTCTGGAACACTGTACTGCTGAGCAGACTTTGCCAATCTTAGAGGAACTGCATCAACACACGGAACAGCTGGTGCAGGTTAGTGTGTGTATTAATTTTTTAATGCATTAAAGAGCTTTTTTTGTTGTCATAATTTATTCCTATTTCTTAGTTTAAGAAATAGTTTAAATGAGTTTGCCTCTTCAGTTTTTTAGACATTGATTTTTTGTTTTTCTTTCCTTCCATAGTTTTAATGAAAATGAATTTGGAAGTTGGGAGGCAAAGAAGATATAAAAAGCCTTTTTCTTATACTTTTGACTGTAGCTTCGGATACACATTGTAAATGCACATAATTAGTGTAGTTATTGCAAAGAGTGCCTTTCTGTAGTTTATTTACTCAGGTTTCCTTCAGATAACTTCTGATGTCTAAATACAAATACATTGTCAGAAATACAAATGTTGCATATTCTTGCGCAAAAAGGGCATCTTTTCTAAAAGAAGGTAAAAGACCTTACATAACATGATCTCCTGTCATGGTCTCAGACAAACAAAATGAGTGCCACAAATGGCTTTGAAATAGAACCAGTTTTAAAATACTGGAAGGGACTCCGTGTTCTGTAGGAATTTCTACAAACAAAAAGGCGAGGGTTGCCTTTTGTTGCATATTTACAGTCTAGTTTATTTCTCAGTGGTTTCTTGTATATGCAAGTCTACTTAAAACATACTGTCTTGAGGAACTGAAGTTCAGGGACATATTAAGGCTGTTAAAGAATGATCTTAATTTTGAAGACTTCTTTCTTTAAGAGAATAGGTAGTCTACCAAAATGCTGGGTTTATGGGTTATTCACATGTAAATTTTTGGCCCATTAATTCTTGATGCAATATTTCTTGCATCAATTTGTTTCTATAATGTTGACATTATTGTATTTTTCCTTAAATCTGTGCAAAGAGTAATTTGAAAGTTTATACAAATATACAAAAGCTATATGGATTACTTGGTCTGAACACAAAAGAAAATTGAAGTCATCTTATTTTCAGGATCAATATGGAAATTACGTTATTCAACATGTACTGGAGCACGGTCGTCCTGAAGACAAGAGTAAAATAGTTTCAGAAATAAGAGGAAAAGTTCTAGCTCTGAGCCAGCACAAATTTGCCAGGTATTGCACAGCTATCATATATTAAAGATTCGCTAATCTTTTAAAGTTGTAGTATTGTATTTTTTTATTGTGTTACAAAAAGAATATGATAAGTTTTTTCTGTTGTGTAACTTGCCTCCTGAAATGTCATATTTTTATAGAGATGTACAGTAGTGGTATTTTTATACTATATTTGGGAAAGGGAAAGGGGAAGTGCTGTTCTGTAGCAAAACAGAGAAGATTCCATGGGTTTATGGCATGTTTTTTGTTCACCTTGTACAAGTGCAGGGAATGGATTCTCAGTCTCCATGTGAGGATCCCCAGAGCCAGGTGAAAAGCTCTCCTACAACTTGCTTGATATGCTGATGGTTGTAAGCTGGGACTTGCTGACAGTCTGTCAATCAGTCCAGCCAAGCAATGTACAGATATAAAAAGGCTATCCTTAATAAGCCGTGATTCAGCCAGGCAAGGGGTTTATGCATTAGGAAGTCTCAAAGGAGTTGCAGGAGTCTGTTGCCCTCCTATTGGGAGTCTTGAACTGCTCTAAATTTAGAACCTAAAACTTATCCTTCAGCTTTTTGCTGAAATACACATTATGTGCCTTTTGCTAAAACGAACGCAGCTCAGAATGAATTCATCCTGGATGATCTAGCAAGACTAACCTTGTCATCACCATTAAGTATAAAAGTACTGTGATGTTTTGGGGGTATTTGTTTTAAAAATTTACTGTATGCAAACTAGCAAGTTTATCTGGACTTTATTTTTCTTTGCCTGGATAGAACTGTTTGTAATCTTTTCCTTGGATCTTGCTTAATTTTTAAAGCACAAATTTAGGACGAGAATCACTTTGTCTTATAAGCATTTATGGCCCTTCCAGTTTCTGAGATATCTGGAAGGTCAGAGACTTCCTCTACAAAAAGAAATGCTTGACAGAATTTCTGACCTAGGCATGCTCCTGAAAAGCATCTTTATTCAAAAAGCAGGAAGCCTTGTTTCTGCCTTTCTCTGTTGTGTCTTATTAAAAAGGGCCCACAACAGAAATAGATGTACTAGAATACATCTGCAACTAAGGTCCAGTATCTCCACTGTAGGTCCAGTGGAAAATCTCTCCTACAAGGTAATTATTATCAGAAAATCATATTTTTTACATGAGGAGGAGTGTATAGTACTTTAACTTCTTAATTCATCACAGACTAAAGATTTGGAAATCGGGACTTGATGCATTTACAGTGTTCTCTTTAGTGCTGTTAAGACACTTGAACTATTCAGTGAAATTTTAAAATGCTACTTAAAAGAATGTTACATCTTAAGTCACAGAATGCATTTGTCTTGTTTTTCAGCAATGTGGTAGAAAAATGTGTAACTCATGCTTCTCGTTCTGAAAGAGCTTTACTTATTGATGAGGTCTGTTGCCAGAACGATGGTCCTCACAGTGCCTTATACACCATGATGAAGGACCAGTATGCCAACTACGTTGTTCAGAAGATGATTGATATGGCTGAACCTGCTCAGCGGAAGATAATAATGCACAAGGTATATTTGTATATGGTTTTATTGGGTCAGAAAATATTATCTATACTAATATTTCTGCTAGAATACCTTTCCCTCTAGCTGTAAAACTCACTGGTTCTGTAAACTGGAACTTGATGTGTAAACACTAAATTCAGTGGAGCTTAATAAAGCACAATATATTCAGGTCGCAGAGCAGTGAGCTAAAAATGTAAATCTACAGAAAAGTTTTGAAAGTTGAATTTCATATCCTCTATGCCAGCTTTTCTGTGAAAATACTTTCAATATGAAAATGTAGTATCTGTCATCTTTATTAATGTAATAGAAGAAATACAGGTTTCTCTCTTTCTCTCTTTATTTGCTGCTTGCTGATACAAACCCATTCTGTAGTTCCCCAAAAGAGAATCTCACACTTCCTAACATGCAGGCACGTTTTCTAATTAAGAATATCCAGGCACGGACAAAAGTACTGTTGCCATAATTGCCCTGGGCTATTTAATGCAGGGCCCCCAGCATATTCCTGCAGGAGCTCTGCTTCCACGGTCACCAGGAAGGTACTCCCACAAAATGGCTAACTCCCTATTTGAGTCAAAATTGCCAGTTTTACATCTTTGCAGTAAATTAGAAAATTTTGAAATACAAGCTTCTGATGTTTTGGGGTTTTTTACATGGTGTTTTTACAGTGTAGTAACAAGTACTTAAAATTTTTGAAGGGGGGGAAATAAAATAACATGTTTTCTTCTCATAGATTCGACCCCACATCACAACTCTGCGTAAATATACCTATGGCAAACACATTCTGGCCAAGTTGGAAAAGTATTACCTGAAGAACAGTGCTGATCTGGGGCCAATTGGTGGACCACCAAATGGGATGCTGTAAAAGATAAAAAGAAATGGAAGAAAAATTGAATTGTGAATGATCAAAACATACAACTTAACTATAAATGTTCTGATTTTTTTAAATCTATTTATTGACTTTGTTCATCCATTTGTAAAATTTTTATTCTTGTGTATATTTTTGGGGAGTGAATTATTAAAAAAAAAAAAGAAAAAAATATCTCCAGCCCTGATCCGGAGACCTATCAGATTGGATGGCTGGCAAAGCACAGAATGCCTGTATATGATGTAATTGTATCAAAATAGCTGTCACATATTTTGTAAATTTTTACCTTGTAAAGTCACTGAAATAGTTTTTAAAGGGAAAAAGTACAGTATTCTTTTAATACACTGGCTTGCAATCTGGTAGGTCTACCCAGCACCATAGCACAACAGGTTTATAGAGTTGTATATAGAATTAATCCTTATTTTTTCCCTTTTGTGTGAAGTCTTTTATACCAGATTAAAACTGATCAGCTGCATAAACATTATTTAACATGTTGAAAAGTTAAGTTGTATTTTGGTGGTTCACAACATACTATCCAAATAATAAACTGGGCACAGCAAATTAAAGTAGGGAGTAACAAAACAATGGGAACTTTAAAATTAGCTTTCATGACTTGCTGTGGGTACAGTTGGTTTTGGTTTTGTTTTTGTTTTTTTTTAAATGGTGCCCTAAGGTTTTCTCTATCAATGTATTAAAAATAAAAATGCTGTATATACCTATATATTTAATTGTTGTACAAGGTAGAGGGATTAAAATGATGGTGGTACTTCCATTCAGTACAGTACACTGTTGGAAAAGGAGTGAACCCTGTATTAACTTTACAGTCAGTTTTACAATGCAGGAAGAGTAGAGATTTGTATTTTTTTATTTTGCATATAGAATTGTAAGGATTTGAAAGTGTTGAGCATTTATTTTGCTTTCTCACTGTAGATGCAAAAAATAGGTATCGATGAAGAGAAAAGGGGCCACTGAAAAATAAACTTGATAGCTCAACATTTAAGCATGATTGATTAAATATTCAGATAGCTTTTTTGCTTACTATAAATATATGCATTGTATACGTGTAGTTAATAGGTGTAAGTTTACAGTTGGAAAACAAATCTCTTGTTTCGATGTTTATTACAAGCCTTGCTAATTTAGTAGTGATGCTTACCTTGGTTGTACAGATGTACATTTGTAAACCTCATGCTGTAAATGTAATTGTTTTACCCCTTTTTGGGACAAAAATTTGCATTTTAGTGTATATTCATATCCCCATTCCCTTTTCTCCCCCTGGCATATAGTGTTGTATAATATAAATTTATTTCAGCAAATCAAGAGTGATTTTTTTAAATTCTATCTTTATATGGTTTCAGAAATATGAACCGGCTTTCTTTTTATCTATTGTGAGAATCATTATGTTTTGTTTATAACATAGCTGTTGATTCTGTTAATATGGACACTTTGGGAAATCAGTCTGTTCAAATTTGAAGTCGGGACAATAAGCATAGTAAGAAATGGACTGAAATACTTGGTTATCACAGAAACCAGTGCTTCTTCCATCTTAATAAATGTGGCATGATTTTTTTTGTACAGAAGAGTACTGTATTTTTGAATAGCCTTCTCCCAGCATAAAGCAAATATGTATGATACTGTCAATTTTTTTCTCTGGACATATGACATTGTAACAGTAACATAAAGATGATGTACATTTACAAGCGGCCTTATGTACATTTCCCAATGATCTTTTTAAGGCAGAATTGTGACCATATGTGTATAATTAAAATCCTTTTTAATCCTTTGCCTGTGGAAATATTTTGGAAAAAGCTTACTTTGTATATTCAGTTTCTGAAAGATAAAGAAAGTGCTTTGTATGTGTTGAAGTAAGTATTTTGTGTAAAACATTCATTTGGATGGCTTAACCTAAAAGTTTTGATCAACAAGTTAGTTTGAAAACAACTGTCTCAAGCATTGATCAAATAAAGGCTGTTACGGTAGGGGTCTGATCATGAGGAAAGAAAATAGTAGTGGCATAAACTTGTATAAGGAATTCTGTCGTGTTAGTGTTTATAGCAGGTTTACATAAATCTTATCGAAGCATACAACTGAGGCGCTGCATCTTCAGTGGTAACGCTGAATCATTAATAGGCAAATGGGAAAGTTTGTTCTGGCCTACTTCCAGTTTCTGAATCTGTCATTTAGTGCCTGCATTAAGTGATACAGTAGGCCTAATTATTTTTAGTAGTAAGCACAATTCTAATTGCAGAGTAGTTTTTGCATAACGGTTCACAAAATTCCTCTCGAGGTACAAGCCCTGTCATTGGAGCCAGAGCTTTCCCATAGTCACATAAACGGTGACTTTCGAGCCACCTCCTTGGACATGTTAGTTCTCAGTGACTATCTTCACCCTGTGTACAGATGCTGCATGTTGTAAGCCACAGAGCCAACGTTCTCTTCAACATGTAAGACCGTAAGTTAGGCTTTCAGGGAGGTCCAGGCAGAAACTGATAATGTCCCAGTACTTTGTCCCTGTAGCATTTTTGCCATGGTTGAATTTAAACAGTCCTATAATTATCTTCCTCAGTGCTTTCAGTATCTTGAACATAATTTTCCACTTGCTTTCCAAAAATCATTTTGCACAAATTCTATCCAGGAACATGAAAATCACTGGGTTTCCTTTCAACTGTTTTATGCTTTGGGTAGAACCACTAGACTTTTTGCTCAAGTATTGCTTTTTTGATATAGATTGTTTATGGACCAGTTTGATTAGGTTTGACTCCAGGTGGCTCGTATTGAATAATGTAATGTTCACATGTATATACTGTAAAAATCAAAATGTGTGAATAACATTGTGTGAAATATATCTGGTCTTGTGTTTTTTCCTGTAGGAAACCAGCCGTTCTTTCTATTCTCAGTTACATGACTTGTCTGCTATCCATGGAGCTCTTCTTTGACCAGGTACTGATTTCTAGTGACCTGATGGTAGTCAGTCAATGATCAAATAACCCTGTATTAGATCATTTAGTTTCCAGAGGCCAGTTCTGAGCAGCTAAACCTTTATCTTGTCTTACAAAAAATCTTCAATATGTAGCTGAAGCTACGGGCTGATGTACGCCCCTGGACCGTTTGAGATTTTTGACCATTTGAGAGGGCTAAGATTGTTAGCCATCTGTGGTGGTGTTGCATCTGCGCTCGTTTCTGTTACTGCACAGGATTTTTTAAAAGGAACATTTTTAGCTTAAGACGTGGAGTGGTCTGTCTAACTGCAGGGGAAGAGACTGCTTTTGGTGGTGGTAAAATAACTCGCCTAAGCAGCCCCTTATGGACAGAACAGCCATAATACTATTGCCTCCATCACCGACTGCTAGATCCACTGATATTTTTTTCATCAGAGTATGGGGAAGATTGAGGTTCCTGGGGTCATAATGTCAAGATGGTTTAGAGTTCTGATGGAGATTGAGAAACAGATTTAATCGTGGTGCTTCCCTCTGCTCTAAGGAACAGGCTTAGGACACACTGCGTAGTAGCACGGTAATTGGGTTGATCTGTTGGTCAGTTTTGGCCCATGAGAACATTTGTTCAACATCCTAGTAAGTGGGAAAACGGGTAAACAGGTTACAAAAACTCCCACCCTGTTAGGAACAATTGCAAAAACATCTTAAGATGTAGTGACTGGTCGTTAAAATTGCAGGTTGCACATATGTCACGGACCTGTGGAGGAAACGCAGTGCTACCTCCACAGAAAAGCTATTTGCTACTGAGTGGTTGCGGTCAGGGCAGCTGCAGTGCTCTAATGCCGGGTTTTACACTGAGAGTGGTGGCGGGTCACGCCGTGTCCTGGGAGTGGGCAGGTTTGGGGCTTTGTTCAGTGATGACGTAGTTCTGTGTTGCTGCTTGAGGAAGGAAACGGAAAAAAAAGATGCTTGTAGCTGATCTCAGCTGTCCCACCCCTTGTCCCCAGCCCACAGCAAGGTAGGAACATCTGTCAGTTAACAGAATGGTTCACATAGTACCAAGCTACTACTGGTAGCACTTGAAGCAATCCTAAGGCCTCATCAGTCTTGTGGGCAACACTGGTGTTTCAGTGAATGTGTGCTACAGGCACTGTCTGAAGAATTTCCTACGATTGTAAACGGTGCCAGGAACACTCAGGAGATGCCGTATGTGCCCAAAGACAGATGGTTCAAGCACCTCTTGGCTTGGGACTGAGGAAGTGTGGTACCTGTCAAGGACAGCATATCCCTCTCAGGGCCTTGCTTGGTTCCTCAAGGGTTAGCACACAGCATTGGGCAGAGGAGGTCTGGGGGAATGTAGCAAATGTAAATCCTGCTGTCCAGGAAGGAGCAATATGACGCTGCAGAATGAGCCTGGGGTGTTGGCACTCCTGTGTGACCCTGCAGCCTGGGCCCCCCTGCTCCGTCATCAGAAGCGGTTAGAAACCAGCACCATTAGCATGGAAAGACCAGTCACAGGTCCCCTCCTCCCATATGGAAAGCATGAAAGGATGTCCGTCAAGTGTTGATAGCACTCCAGAGCCAACACAATACATTTGTATATACAATCATATTGTTATTATATATGTGATCATATATATACACAATACAATTTTCCCTGCTAGTACAGTGCCTGTGTTAAGGAAGCAACTGCTTCATCCAAGAGAGCAAACCAAAACCCAGCATTACATATTCCTGCATGAAGGAAGCAAGGTGATAAGTAGGATTGCAGCCCTGAACTCTAGGAGAGCTAACTTTGGCCTCTTGAGGACATTCTTGGAGGAATCCTGTGGTTAAGGCTCTAGAAGGTATGTGGGTCCAAGAGAGCTGGCTAATATTCAAGCATCACTTCCTCCAAGCTCAAGACAGGTGCATCCCTCTGAGTAAAATATCAAGCAAAGGGAGCAGGGGACCTGCATGGATGAGCAAGGAGCTTCTGGCAAACATCAAACAAAAGAATGAAGTTGATGGGATGTCGAAAAAGGGACAAACCACTTAGAAGGAATGTAGGGATGTTGTCTGAACATGCAAGGAGGTGACTGGGAAGGCTAAGGTGTGTTCGGAATTAAATCTGGTAACGGATGTCAAGGACGACAAGAAGGGCTTCGAATACACCACCAGGAAAAGGATGACTAGGGAAAGTGGGTGCTGCGGGACGAAGGGTGCAGAGGAGGCAGAGTTGCTGAATGCCTTCTTTGCTTCAGTCTGGCTGCTAAGGCCAGCCTTCAGGAATGCCAGACCCTGGAGATGAGAGAGGAAGTCTGGAGAAAGGAAAACTTCCTCTTGCTTGAAGAGGATCTCATGAGAGGTCACTTAGGCAAACCTGACACCCAGAGATCTGTGGGCCCTGATGTGATGTACCTGAGTGCTGAGGGAGCTGGCAGGTGTTATTGCCAAGCCACTCTCCATCATCTTTGAAAGGTCATGGAGGACAGGAGGAAAGCCACTGGCATTCCAGTCTTCAACAAGGGCAAGAAGGAGGACCCAGGAAACGACAGACTGGTCAGCCTCACCTCCATCCCTGAAAAGGTGATGGAACAGCTCATCCTGGAGGTCATTTCCAAGCACGTGGAGGAAAAGGAGGTTATCAGGAATAGTCAGCATGGATTCACCAAGGGGAAATGATTCCTGACCAAGTTAATAGTCTTCTGTGATGGAATGACTGTCTGGGTAGACAAGGGGAGAGTGGTAGATGTTGTCTACCTTGACCTCATCAAGGCTTCTGACACCATCTCCCATAACATCCCCATAGGTAAGCTCAGACAGGGCAGGTTAGATGGGTGGACAGTGAGGTGGGCTGGGAACGGGCTGAATGGCAGAGCTCAGCGGGCTGTGACCAGTGGTGCGGAGTCTGGCTGGAGGCCTGTAGCTGGTGGCCCCCAGGGGGTCAGTACCGAGTTGGCTCTGGTTCAACTTAGTCACCAGTGACCTGGATGAAGGCACAGAGCGCGCCCTTAGCAAGGTTGCTGATGATACCAAACTGGGAGCAGTGGCTGATTCCCCAAAGGCTGTGCTGCCATCCAGCAAGACCTGAACAGGCTGGAGAGCTGGGTGTGGAGAAACCTAATTTCACCTGGGGAGGGACAGCCCCACGCACCAGCACAGACTGGGGTGACCTGCTGGGAGGCAGCTCTGTGGGGAAGGACCTGGGAGTTCTGGTGGGCAGCAAGTTGCCCACGGGCCAGCAGTGTGCCCTGGTGGGCAGCAAGGCCATGGGATCTGGGGGGCATGA
>JAVJGJ010000059.1:34072118-34082571 GCA_035590215.1 Microhierax caerulescens | reverse complement strand
GAGGAAGAACTTCTTTACCTTGAGGGTGACAGAGCTCTGGGACAGGCTGCCCAGAGAGGCTGTGGAGTCTCCTTCTCCGGAGACATTCAAAACCCGCCTGGACATGATCCTGCACAACCTGCTGTAGGAGAACCTGCTTTAGCGGAGGTGGGACTAGGTGATCTCCAGAGGTGCCTTCCAACCACAACCATTCCGTGATTCTGGGAGTCTGTATTAAGTTTCAGAACATAGAGGCTATTAGGAAGCTACCACCCTGCATTGGGGCAGAGAGCCAGTAGGGAAGCCCAAGCTCACAGGTTTACCTGAACCGCTGGTGTTCCTCAGTGAGGTGGTGCAGGGCTGTTTCCTCCGTGAGCCCTTTGGACAGAGCCTGCTCCTGTCGCATGCCAGCTCTGCGGTTAGGGAACTTGCCCAGCAAACGAGATGCTTGAATTAGTTTCCTTTATCAGCCTCAGGGTTTTGAACCCGCCTCCCTTACTTCACAGGAGTATGTCCTAACCACAAGGAGCTGGGCGGGTTTACTTTCTACTCCTGAATTTGGGCTGGGCTTTTAGCACAGCTTGAACTATTCGTTGCATCACGAACAGCACAAGATGGAGCATGACTCCTAAAGCGCGCAGGCGGGAGTGGGTAGGTTCCACTCTTGAGATCCTTGTCTCCACCTCGACTCTCCCAGACTCACTTAATGCAAAATATATCTTGGGAGCAGCATTCCCCCATCATTAACAAATTGGAAGGATTCCAGAGGCTTTTTATATAGCAGCTGAAATGTAGGAAGACCTAAAGACCCTCATAATTTCATTAGTAAGAACAAGCATAGGAATAAAATGCCCACCCTCTCACCAGCCTTGGGGCACAAGTGGCCTTCTGCCTCTTCCTCCTCTCCTTTCACAGTCCCTACCCAACCCTGAAGTACCTAGATCTGCAAACAAGAGTCGGGGGCACATTGCAGATGACAGCTGATGTACTAGACCATAGGACAGGGAGAAACCCCTCACTAAGCTGAGCTGGGCAGCATTAATGAGCTTCATTTGAGCTTAAGACCTGCCTGGAGGGTTCAGATTTCCTGGCAGCCTCACAGCACCGCAGCCCTTCCCCAGCTCCACTGCTGGATCTTTTCCCAGCGGAGCCTAAGGCGGGCAGGGAGGGAGACAACCCTTCCCCAGCACAACAGTGCCCGGTGGTGGAGGCTGTTTAGGGGACACAGCCCAGCTGTCAGCTGGTCGCAAGGCAGGTTCATACGCTGTGGTTTCACACACACTTGCTTTGGCTGCTGGCTACAGATTGTATCCACAGCAGCACAGAGCTGCCGTGGCGTTCCACCACTGCAGAGGAATGTCACCGGTGGGGACTGCTGAGGAATTTTGGCCAAGCCTGCTGAAGTCCCTCTCCTTACAGGTCATGTTTGCCGTGCCCTCTCAGGCTGCAAGATCACAGTCTGGTCCTGTCAAAGGGCTTTTCACAGTGTTAACGGCAGCAGAGCTGTTTCAGGTGTCACGTGAAGTAGGTCCCAAGATAAAGTAAGGTTCCCCAAAGATATACAACTGCTTACTGAGGGCCAGTAGAAACTGCAGGAAAGGGCAAGGGCAACACACAGGAAGGTGGTGGAAGGAAGCACCAGCCTGGCCAGTGACGGAGGTGACAACAGAAAGCACATTCACAACTATATTCTCTTCTCCCATGAGTGCAAATATAGGCACCCTATTCCTTGACTGCCTCAGGAGAAAAAGAAGTTAGGGATTCCCTGGCGTGCATGAAGACCTCTCTTTCCTTGCCTGTGCAATCCCTATCTCCCTTTCTCTAAGAGAGCTGAAATACAGCATCAGAAAGCATTTGCAGTTCTCCCCTGCCAGGATCCATCCAGCAGGAGAGGTTTCAGGAGACCATCTTCTCGTACAAGCGAGGATCTCAAGGAAGGGTTCAGCCCAGCTGCTTCTCCATTGGGCTCAGGTCTGGCGAGTCTGCCTCAGCGCTGTTCCCTGCTCCACACCTTTGTGTATGAACTGGCTTCCAGAGGCTGGTACAACAATCAGAGCAATTGCTCGTTAAGCAAGAATTACAGAGGGCTGAAGCTAGGCTTGAAGAGCTGAGAATGGACAAACTCAGTGCAAGCCACAGAACCAATTCCAATGCCCTGCATGGAGGGACAGGATGAATGGAGCAGAGTTCACTCCTGTCAGAGTGCCAGGCTATACACTGGTCTCATTCAACTGGGCCATGTGGCTCTTAAAAAGCCTTTTTGTTTGAAAACTGATGATCCCAAGTACTCCAAAAATCACATGATGTCTCCCATTTCCTTGAAATGTTATTGCGTCTCATGAGAACCAAGAGTCCGGTTATTCATCCCAGTCTGGGAATTGTACAAGCTCGCATCCTGCTGGGAAAGGGTCTCTCATCCACCCTGTCCTGCATGCCACCCCTTCCACACGTGGGGAACCAGAAGCCCAAAGATGTGACCAGGGTGTTAAAAGTCACCCACTCTAAACTTCTGTGAAGTGCTGCATGGCTCCTGCTACCCACTTGGAGAAGGGATACTCCCACCAGGGTCACGCAGCTACACTCCATCATCAGCAAGGCTATGGGGGAGACACCATCCCAGTTTAAACCCACTTCAGTTTAGGTGTAGACACTTCCATGAAGACACGTTCACTAGGAACAGATCCTGCTGCCTACGTGAGTATCTGGTGCCATTTGAGAGACTCTTGAGCATCCAAAACACCTTGACAGGGCAGGTGAACATCCCCTGTGAGCTTGCCTCAGCCTAGCCGCTACCTTCTGCTCCAGAAGGGTATATAAGATGGCACCAGACACCTTCATATAGATAATGGATCTCTTCACCGAGAAGGTACCAGAAACTGGTTTTTATAAATCAGTGGTTAAAAGGGGGAGGGAGGGAATAGAGGGCAGGAACAGGCCCAAAGGTTTGGTTGGGGCAGGAGTGAGAACAGCTCTATATTGCAGAATAGGGTGGGACAAGAGGTGGAGAAACAAAGCATACACATACACATGCTCAAAGCTACTATAACCACCAAGTAATAATCATAATGACTCCTTGGACTATAAATACTGGGAGAAGGGGAAAGGGAAGAGAAAAGGAGCACCTTTGGAACCCAATGGCATCTTTAAATAATAATAATAACAACAACAATAACAATAATAATAATAAAAAGACACCTTTATGCACAGCAAAACCTTCATTCCAGGCCTTCCTGTGAAGGACAGCTGACTTCACAATCACATAAAAAGAAATCAAACTTCAGAAAGGAAACAAAAAAGTGGAAAATATTAAGCAATTAAAATACCTGCATTCACCCTGCCAGAGTTAGTGCTGCTCAGAGCAGGGCAGGCAGCATGCGCATGTGCCACACAAAGCTTAAACCCAAGGTAAACCCCCAGGTCTCTCTTCCCCATAGACACATAAGTCAGTGCTGCAGAAACCCACCCCACAGCCCAAATGAGGTTTCAGCCCATGCTCCTCTCCTTTCTTCCAGTTCCTCACCCACGTGTGTGTCCCCCTGTGCCCCCCTGCTCTCCTCCCTCTGGCCAGGCACGCCGCTGCCTCCCACCCCCGGGCAGATGTTCCTATGGTGATGGTTATCACCAGTAAGGTGTGGGGATGGGCAGACAGCTCAAGCACAGCCTGCTCTGTCACTGCTCCAGCCTTGCACCAGCTCCACTTCTGTGGCACAGAAGCACAAACCTACCTGGGGTAGGGGTTACACCAACCCTGCTCCCAGGTGGGGTGACAGCAGGAGCTGGGCAAAGGCGTTCTCCTAATGAATGCGTGAGAAGGTCCAGGATGAAGGATGAGACAGGATGGGTGGGGAATCAGTGGGTGAATCAACACTATGACAGCAAGGGCAGAGATGCTTATACTGCCTGGAGGGATAGGGCAGCAGAGTGACTGCAGGCAGCCCTGAGACAGCCAATACCTGCGGAAATGGGTAAGTGGCCTCGAAATGCTAAATGAGGGATGCTAATTACAGCAAGATGCTTCCTCTTGGTTAATCAGGAAGAAAACCTGTTTGTTATATCAAATTCACAGCATAGTCATGATTGGTAGCAAGAGTAAATGATAAAACCTAAAGTCATCCCCAGAGTAGCATTCCTCAGAGACCCTCAGTGAGTCTGGGTCCAGATCACATCAGCTTGATGAAAATAAAAAAACCCAATGACATTTTTCACAATGTTGCAAATGTCTGTTGTAACCAGCAGTTACTGAAATTGAACTAAAGCCTCTGATGCAGCCTAACCCCACTCTCACGACTGCTCAGCTACAGCATCTGCTTCTTCCAAGACCACAGTTTTTTTGCATACATAGGAGTATTAAACCTGCTTTGGCAGAATTCCTGGAGCTATACATGCTTACTCAAAATCTCCATGTAGCAGAAACACCTGACCAAAGTCACTTGGCTATTTAAAAGTGATGGTGTTGAAGCATACAGTTAGCATGTTCCATGTGGACTGAATACTTCTATATTTCAGTTAAAACTCTTTAGTTTTCTTCTTCATTTGGAACTTTCAAACCAGCGGTATAGCACTAGTTTATGCAAAAACTGATAGCTAACTTCAAGAGTACGTTTGTATGTTTGGTACAATCAGAGAGAAACAGGCACCACATCCCACTTATTAAAGTTTTCTGTGAGTTATTTGAGCATCCAGGAGCTTCTACAATAAACCAGGACAGTAAAGGAATACAGAGAGAAAATACAGGAGTTCTTTGATAAGAGATTATATCTCATTTGACCTGGAGTCTCCACCTCTCCCAAGCAAATAATGGGTCTCTGTGGCACTGCCAGAGCCAGCTGTAGGATTAAAACTATACATACTTTCAGTCTCACAGCAGTCATCGAGGCACTAAAAAGGCCAAGTATCACAGCCCGTTTTGCCGGATGGCAGGCAGCTACAAAGGGTCCAACTTCTCGTCCACAGTCAGAGTATTTGCAGCTCAGGCATTTAACCTATGAGTCTCAGTCTCAGCATTTTCTCAGTGGATG
Source organism: Microhierax caerulescens (assembly GCA_035590215.1). Taxonomy (NCBI): domain Eukaryota; kingdom Metazoa; phylum Chordata; class Aves; order Falconiformes; family Falconidae; genus Microhierax; species Microhierax caerulescens. The sequence continues at coordinate 34,077,574 of JAVJGJ010000059.1, read as the reverse complement.
CGCTGAGGAAAGCTCTCGTCCCTCATGGGACCACAGGATTGATGGACATCCCCCACCCCCCACCCCCCAACCCCCGGCAAGAGCCAGGCTGGCTGCCAGAAAGTCAGAAGGTACCAACAGGGGATGCTGTGGAAATAGGGGACCTCTGTCCTCCCTATGCTTCTTCCATTTTCTCTGAAGCTCCCAGAAGCAGTAGCTGCCCCTCTGTATGATCCTGGGAATCACAATACCCTTCTCCACACACTCACTTTCATGCCAGGGCAAACCCCATTCTGTGCTCAAATTATTTAGGGTCACAGAGGTTGAGAGATCATGCACTGCAAACCAGTGTTAGTCACTGCAAGCAGGTTGGCCTGAGTTAACCACATGGGTAAGTGAATCACAGAAATGCAGGAGATTCTCTCCCTGGGCAAGGAAAAAAAAAAAACCCAAAATAAGTGATTCTTCAGGTGAGTGCTTTGAGAAATACCTGCTTAGTCCACAAGTCCTGAGAGTGGTGGGCCAAAATTTTTGAATAGTGAAAGCACAAGCCAGTATTACAGCGAAAGACCTCATTAAGAGAGACTTAGTCAGTCTTTTCTTGTGGGCAACATTCGTGTAACTTCAGCCAAACCCCATGGAGGCTAATGGGAAACCCCTCCATAGATTTTGATGCACCAGGCCCCAAAATCCAGTTCTGAGGCTCTCTGTAATGAGCGTGCAGGATCCTACAAGGCCCTCACACGCAGCATCAAAGACATGCAGCTGGGTTTATTACAGCTGTTTACGAAAACGATCACAAAAGTGGCATGCCACTGCCAGCTGGGCTTTTGCCAAAGGAAGCTCTGCTAAATTAGGTTGAGACATATTTGGTTAGTGGCACAGATACATTTATATATAGTTTTCAGTGTTCACCCAGAACTTCTCATTAGCAGGATACAGGCAAAGGGGATGGAGGAAAGGAAAAAAGCCACTAAATTCTTGGGAGAGGCAGCCAAGTTGTTTCAGTTGGTATCTGTAAAGCCGACACTGCTGCTACACTGACACTTGGACCATTAAACATTGCATTGTTTAAGCTGAAAAAAAAACCAAAAAACAACCTTGGAGTTTTTGCAGGAAGGCTTATTCTTGTCCAAATAAGCAAGGTCATCCCTTCCATCAGAGCATTACATGGGGGAGAAGAAAGGAGATCAGAGCAGACAGCCCCTCAGGCTAACTACACACTCCACACCTTGGGGTGGGCCGGGGGGGAGCCTCCTTCAGTCTCTCACTTCCTGGGAGTGAAAGCCAGGAGGCAGATGGTGTTGCTCAGGGATGTCTGACTCACTGCAAAGGCGGCTGGACAGAACAAGCAAAATCAGATACCACGGTGCAAGCGTACTGGGTGGGTTCAGGTGATCCTGCTATAAATCACAGTCGACATTTGAAAGGGTCAGAATCAATTATTTCTACATCAGTGCAAAAGGACAGCCAAAACAAACTGCACAGGATTCACCAGGGCAAGGGAGGAGGCGGGAAGAGGGTTCAATGTATTCTGTGCCACCCCCCTGAACAAAGAGTGACAGTCTTGGGGATCGGGGAGGGGACCGCAGTGTCTGGGCTCCCAGATGAGCCAGCACGATGACTGGATGCCAAATGCTGCACGCTGGCAGACAAGCCTTTGGTAACAAGGCTGAAGGTCCAGGCTGCTTCCTCTGCAAACTTGTTCTTACACTCGGTATTGATTTAAGGGATGGGTGGATTGCTCTTTTGTTACTGCATGGAGTTAGAAAGAGGAGGATGTGGTGTAAACCATGGGCAATAGAGACACTGGCCAGAGGGACTTTAAAGGGAAAGGAGTAGAAAAGCTCTGGGCTAGCAGTGAACAAAACTTTGCAAAACTTCCTGGTCTCCACAGTCTCCAAACAGACCACCAGCCATATTGTCCTAACCTCCTCCTGGCCCTTTCAAGAAAACAACCCTTCCTCTTCCACCCCCATGTTTTAGGGCCACTGATCAAGACCTGTTGTTGCCAGCTCACCACTCTGGGGCACCATCCGTGGGAAAAACCCGGACACCAAAGGGAACGTTGGTGACTACTTCAAGGCCTTACCAGACACCATCGCTTGTTGCGGGTGCATCTCCCGCCTCACTCCAACCACTTTCTGGGGCAGACTCGACCTGAATGCATTTAACTAAACCCTGTAACTGCCCCATGCGTCTGAGGCCACACTTTTTCTTCTCTGTCCCGTTCAGTAACCACCACACAGATTCAGGGCTTTTAGTCAAAGCCTTGTCTACAAGTTGTAGCTGAGAAGTGAAACACATGAAGAGTTGTGGGTTTCCCATTCTTATAAGCCCCCTTCAGTTAACTAAGCTATCAATTAGGGCGGGAAAAAAAGAGTTTTCTCTCGGGCACAAAGGCAGCAACAGAGAAAATGGCAATCATCAGCAGGGAAGCCAACTATCTGAAGCCAACCAGAGATCGCACCCATTAGTGGTGAGCTGTTAACTCCCTGACCCAGCAGGCAGGCAACTGACTGCACACTTAAAGCAATCTCAATATTTGCATATACTCTAACCTCCCAACGAGTGTTAGGGAATATACTCCCCTTCTGCATCCCAAGGTGTCAGGCTGTAACATTCTCAAACAAGTTTGTCCACAGGTGAAGTCACTGAGACACGATGTGTGAACGTATCCAGCTTGATGCCACAGGTACAATCCAGCCTTTGTTAAGGAACTGGGAACAGGATCAGCTTTTTCTAACCCCACCCCATCTGGTCACAGCCCATTAATAAACCACCTAAGGACACGTGGCACCAGATTTCAGGAGAAGAGGCAGTCATCTGCTCTACAGGCTCCACCGCGGCTGGTGGGCGAATGCAGGGTGAGGACACACAGTGACAGTGGCCCCATCCTCAAACACTATACTCTGGGTAGGTCCGATACCTGGAGAGCCAGGCAGGCAGCTTCTGCCCCTGCACAATGCTCACATCCATTAGGGGATAAGGAACGATGGCTTCTGCTGCAGAAGGCAGTGAAGAATGGTGGCGGTTGCCCAAAAGCAACAGTTGCCATCCCTGCTCCCCCCTTGCCTCTGGTGGTGGCGGAAGCAGTGGGCTGGATTCCTCCCCAAGCTGTGTTTCCCCTCATCCCATGGCAGGACACAGTTCAAACCAGCCCCTTATCCCCAGGGAGGCTGAGCTCAATTGGGCTACACTGCTGGAAGCCCTTGATCCAGTTCTGGGAAATCCCCACAGCTCCACTGCACTGGGCAGAGGCAACCAACTCCTATCATCCCCTGAGCTCAGGGATGCCAAGAAACTCCTTTCCATACAAGTCTCATCTGGCTTTTCAGCATGGAGCTCTTTTGACTAAAACCACAATACTTAGCATGCTTCAATGATCAAGCAGAGGGCACGGGAATGTCACTGAAAACACTTGGCTTCCAAATGCAGCATTGTTCTTCCCTTACCCCATTCACAGATCCTGACCAGAACATCCCGATCAAGCTCTAGCAAAGTTTTCCAGCAAATCCAGCAAGGAGTACCACAGCACTATTCGATCCACCATCTCCCTGAACACACACGAGCCCACACTTGCATGAAACGCACATGTCGCGCAAGCCCACCAGTGTCTCACCACTGCTCCCAGGAGCAGCCCTTGTGGAAGCATCTTGTCCCACCTTCGTGGCTGCAGAGGTCCATCGGCTGCAGCCTTGGCCAAACCATCCTCCGTGATGCCACCATCAGCCAAGAAGGCTGGCCATGCCCGGTGTGCGTTTCCCGATGCCCACTGATGCCATGGCAGCTGGATGTCACAACCTGCCCACCAAGCCCAGGCAACATTTTCAGCCTCACACCCCGCAGGCTGCAGCACCAAGCACCTCTGTCCCAAGCCCCGTTGCAAGAGTCTCATCTCCAGTGTTCTGGTTGCATCAGGCTCCAGATGCGGCTCAGAAAGGCCACTCTGCCCCCTTCCCTCAGTGGCAGCCTGCTTTCCCACTCTGGAGCCACTTTGCTGGTGCAGTCACCTGCCAGGCACCCATGTGCCCCCATGGCTTTTATTTTGCATCCTTTCCCCAGCCCACCTCGCTGCTTTGCCCAGCTGCCTCACACACCAGTGGCCGGCTTGACCGTGGGGCCTCATGTCGCCATCTTCTCTCCATCAGCCCCACCATGGGGAGCAGAACATGGTGGCCATGGCTCATCTGAGAGAAAGGCGGCGTGGTAGGAATCGTTCCTAGGAAGGCTGCATGAGTAATTTAAGAGAGAGGGGAAGAAAGCGAGCTAATTAAAGACATGTGATAACATCACAACAGTTTTAGCCACATTGAATATCCAATTAGCTCTAGTAAGCCTTTGGGCCACAGCTGTGGGAAGGGATCCTGCGCCTGGCAGAGATGGGCCAACACCCACCGAGAGCCTCCTGAGTGACCAGGGAGCACCGGTTATGGCTCTTTTTTTGGGTGAGCCCCCCAGGAGCAGTCCCGGGGCAGCACAGCCCCATGCCTGCGGCCTTGGCCACATCCCTTGTCCATCCAGCTGCTCTGTGCGCACGTGGCGCACATTGGCCGTGCAGCCAGCGTGCACTCCTGCAGCTCCCAGCAGCGTTAATTCTGAAAAAGTGCCTTTTTAAATTTTTTTTATTTTTGTTTTTTAAATACCGCTTGCACACACATGCAGTTGCATTGTTTACAGCAAACACTTCAACATGCGCTGGCACACACACACGAAGGGGAAAAAAAAAAAAAAAGACGAGACAACTGAATTGACTGGAAGCAAACAGGAACTCCAGCCCTGGGTCTGGAAGCAAGGTAATAAAATTCAGCCCGTGGTGTACTTTTTGCGGGATGCCTGCCTGCCTGCCTGCCTGGGTTTTTGCTGTACTTTTTGCGGGATGCCTGCCTGCCTGCCTGGGTTTTTGCTGTCCTTTTTGCGGGATGCCTGCCTGCCTGCCTGCCTGCCTGCCTGCGTTTTTGCTGTCTTACGGCGAGATGTGCAAGGACCCACCCGCAGCAGCGCTGGAGAGCACCGAAGTTGCTGCTAACTCCAGTGGCGCGGGTAACGTGCGGCAGGGCGCTTCTTTTGAAGCAGCATTTTTTTTTGCCGCAAAACCTCTCGCAGGATTTTGACTCCGCTGGAAAAGCCGCTCCGAAAATCGGATGCAATGGAAGGGCAGGGGCAGAGGGCGCGGGGTCAGCCCCGGGGAGCCGTGGGCAGGAGGCGGGACACCCCCCCCAATGCAAAAAAGAAAAAACACCGGTATTTTTTTTTCAGGGAGAAAGCCCCGCTGGAGGTGACCGGGAGCCTCGGCGCACCCCGCGACCGGGGCCGGCGGCGGGGGCGTCCCCCCGTGATTTTCTCACAGCGGAAAGGCAGCAGAGGGCTTTTGACACGGTTATTATGAATCCTCCTTATTTTTAGCGAGAGGGAAGGAAGCTCGGCGGGAGCAGAGCCGCCGCCGCAGAGGAAACGTGGGCAGGCGCGGAGGGAGC
>JAVJGJ010000059.1:34046010-34070763 GCA_035590215.1 Microhierax caerulescens | reverse complement strand
TGTGTTGCGGGCGCGGCTCTGCCGGGGGCGTGCGGAGCGGGGCTGCGGGCGGCCGTTCGGCCTGGGCAGGCGCCGCGCCCGGCGGCCGCTAGATGTCACCCGCGAACCGGGGATGGCCCCGCCGGTTCGGGGCCCGGTAACAGCGCCCAGTCGGACCCGGGGCCGCCGTGTGGGGCTGGCGAGTGCGGGGTAGGAGCCTTGTGGCCGCCCCTCGGGAAGGCACCAAGCCCAGGTCGCCATCCCCTTCCCCCGCGTAGAGGGACACCCGCTCCCCGTGTGCCCGTTGCTCGTGGAGTCTTCTCCTTTGGATGAATTAGGAGAAAAACGTGGAACGTGAGGCTTTGTCTGAGCGGGCAGGATCATCACAGTCAGAACTGTGAAAAAAGCTTTTTTTTTCTTTCTGAAAGGGAATAATTGATTTGGAACTTGTCAGGAGAAGAGCAGCCTTAGCAGTTGGATAAGGAGTGGCAGAACAAAGCGTGTGGCAGGATCTAAGCTGCTCAAAATACCTCCAGTCTCGCTGTACCATTCTGTCTGTGAATTTGTACCTTAGATCTAGACATGTACCCTGCTAGCCTACATGGCAGCAAGTAGTTATGAGATGGCTAAACCCGAGAAGTGTGTGACCTAATCAACCCAGCTTCGTGGGGAGAAGGCTCTGCTCATAGCTTCTGAATAAGTTTTCTACTGAATAAAATGGAAAAACTGCAGTTAATTTGTAACCTCTGTGGTGCGTGTGGATAAGGTTCCCTTGTGGCAAATACTCCTTACTAGAAATGAGAAGGATGTGAATTAAATGCTTGTCTGGAGTTTTCCCGTGCGTGAGAGATGCAGGCCTGGATGCAGCTTCAGACAGAGGGGTTTCCTGGGTGAGCATGTGAAGCAGCAGAAGTCCTTGGGGCTCCCTGGTGACTCAGTGCTGAGGCTGTTTCTCTTTTGGTGATTACATGGCCTTTTTTCTGTGTCAAAATGTCAGTGACACAGATTAATCTGCCTTTCCCACCCATCTGGAATAATCATGCTTTTGCATCAAGTGGCAGGAAACCTTTTGTGCTGGGCACAGAAAGCAAAGTGACCTTACCGCAGTCCTTTTCGTATAGCAGATCACGGTGCTGTGGGCACTGGCATGGCTGTGTTGGGTTCTTGGTGGTCTGATTGTTGGAAAGCGTGCCGCTGCTGCTGGTGCATTGCTTGACCATGGCTATTGCTGCCTGACTTGACTTGTCCATGCGTATTGTCGTAGAAGTAGTAAGCAGGAACTAGAAAGTGGCCAAACGATGGCTCTTTTCTTTCTGAGTACTCTTACCTGCAGGAATGGCTGGGGAGGTTCCTAGTCTTCAAGGTGACGCACTATTGCTCAAAACGCCTTGCAAGAGAGCAGTTGCCCTCTGTTGTTATGATGGGGGCATGGACTTCCTTGAAATAAGAAGGCTGATACATCGTAATGGATTAACCTGGTTATTCTTTCAAATGGAAGCTTTGACATGGTATAACCCCGCTGTCAAACTAACTGAGCGAAGATGTGTAGCCTGCTGCAGGAGAGCAGTGGACAATCCAGCCTGCACCATGAGGGAAAACAAGGTTTGGATTGTTTCATCTGGTGTAGGTGCATGCTGGCGGTTAACACAAGCCTAGCAGAGCAGCCAGAATGTTTTTCCAAGGGTGATGTCATGCCTATCTGCATGTAAACTAATTAGAAGAGATTGGTTAGTTCAGCTTGCTTATTAAACGTGTAGACAGTAGATAAGGAGGAAGCACTTTCTTCTATAGTACGTGCAGAGCAGTGTCACATTATTTATCAAGCATTATGAACAGCACTTCTGCATCTGAACCCTCACTTGCTGGTGGCTACCTCCCAGTAAGATGGTAACTCTTGATTAGAGCAGAGACAAGTAACTGGTTTGAGTCGTGTAAGGGGGCTCTGGTGTGAGCTTGTATTTGTTTGTTCCAGGTTTCTCTCTGTTTCAAGTGGCTAGAAGAGCTAAAATTTTTAATGGCAGCACTCTGAAACTTCTGGAAACCAAACAATCCTCTCTAACAACCTGAGACAAGTTACAGCAAGTGCAAGAAACCTGTAAGCCTTCTAAAATTACGCTAGTGTACTAACCTGAAATGTAGGCTGCTGTTTTAGCAGCAAAATTGGTCCATTAGAAGTATGTGTTTTGCATTGCTAGTGCTTAGATGTCTCCAGGTGGCCTGTGTAGTAGCACTTCATCCTGACCTTGTCTGAAGAGCCTCCGAGAGGGACATTCCACACTTGTTTGTGTCATCTGGCATATAGGGAGCTGGGATTTTAGTCAGGCTTGCTACAGGGAGGAGGGAGCCTCTTACAAGAGAGAAGATAGGACCCCTTTCCTGAGGAGGTGCTGTCAATGATAAAATTGCAGAGCTTCAGCATTGTGGCGTTAGTATTTTTGTCTTGGATGTCTCCTACTCTTCATTAACGCAGAGCTATTAATACAGGACTCCGGGATAGCTGGAGATTGATGCACTCGGTGAGACATAGGGCACTTCAAATGGCACTGGCCCCTCAGGACAGCGTTCAGTTGATGTTAAGGCACCTAAATGTAGGTGTCTGTATGTGTTCTAGGTGCCTAAGCTCTCATTATAGTCATGATGATGTAATTAGTGGAGCCAAAGAGAGTGATTATCTGACCAGCCACTGCACATCTACTTCAAGGTGAGTTGCTTTGTCAGGGTTTTGACTGGATCTCATTTTGCCTATAAGGGGAGCATAGATACATTTACTATAGTGTTTTTTCATCTGAGAGCAATTTAGCTCAAGGCTTTTTATTTGTTAAACTTTTATGATAACTCTCTCCAGAAACAGACTGGACAGTTGCTGTTTCTGTGCCAAGAGAACTAGCAAAGCAGTGGGAAACATCAGCTTTCGGCTAGAACAACAGCTCTCTGCTGTTTGAGTGAAACTGGATTGGTGCCCTCAAACAATACCATAAGCTTGCTCTGCTAAAGGCTGTGGAAGACATTAGGGAGTATAGTTGGGTCCTGCATCAGTGTTCTGAAGTGAGGAGGGTGAACAGAAATATTTTTTTTTTGGGGGGGTGTGTGGGTTGGTAACAACAACTTGTGAGCTGTTGAGGAGCACTTTAGTAGAAGGCACTGTTTGTGGATTAGGAGTAAGGAACCCTTGTTACTCCCTAAACTTTGCTACAGGCAATGAACTTGCAAGATGGAAGTTGTTTTGGACTTCTGGTGTTTCTTATAGGTTCTCTTCTGAGCTGAGAATATACTCTGAAATGCAGAGAGAGTGTGGTGTCTCCTTAGAAGCACTGAGTGTCCACTTTGTTAACAGGTCTCTTAAGTTAGCGTTGGCTAGTGTACTTCATTTGAATTACTGCTCTGTTAGGCTACTGGCGTACCGCAGAGATAAGCTTTATCTGGCCTGGCTAGAAACCTGGGATAGTGCACTTTCTGCTATGGAGATGCTAGTGGAAAAGTTCCTGCACTATGAAGCCTTACCTCAAGGTGAGATAACATTTGGACCTCCTACAAGCAACTCCTGTGCAGCAACATCTGCTAATGTGGTGGTTTCCCAACCTCTCAGTTTCTCAAGCAGTGCTTGGCTGCAGTTGATGTTCTGGGTCTTGTGGAACCGGCATGGGTCCAACAGAGTCTGTTAGCTTGGGCTCCTTGCCATGCTTGACTGTAATGTTTGTATCTCACTGCTGAGACCAGTCTCACCAGTGAGGCTTGCTTTGCTGGATGGGAACCAGTGTGTTAGTGGGATTTGGATGGAGCTGGTAAAAGAGCTTCCCGTTGAGTCACTGGAGCTACAGCTACAACTGAGTCACGGAGGTGTTGTAAGTCATGGCTTTCTCTGCTAGGCTTCTAGTTCGAAACTCCTTTGAGTATTGATCAGCTGAAGAGTTCTGGCCGCTTCACTTACACATCTTGCTGGTGTGCTCTCTGGCAGAGCTCTCTTCTCTGTAACCCTTGTTTTTGAAATACGGTTCTCTTTAATGTCCACTCATTTTGCCACTTACTGTTTCGGGCTTTTCTAATAACTGGAAGGTCTTCAGGATTGCTACTGAAGAATGACTCCTGACTAAATCAAAGGCACTGATAAAAGAGAGGGAACTGCCTGCCAGCCAGCTTAAAATACAGGTGTCTTGCCTTTCACGGAGGCTCTTGTGTTCTTGTCATACTCCACTGCGTAACTTTTCTGCACTGCTTGTGCAGTAATGACGATGTCTTGTATGCCAGTCATGGAAGCAAAGGCTGAGTCTGGATTTCTGGCTGTAGGCAGTCCCAGGTACCCACTCCTGTCAACCAGGAGTTCTGCAAAGTACAGATGGTTCATGCAACAACTTCTCTGAGTGCCTTGGCTCCGTCACCTGAGCGTACACAAGCTATAGCTAGAGAACAGGGGGATACCCTTTGTCTGCCTGTGCCATGCGATAAGGAGCTTATTGCCTCTTAAACGGAAGGAAACTTGAACTCCGTTCCAGTTGTGAGGGGAGCGTGCTGAGTTCTTTCTGGGCAGCAGTGTAGACCATGACTGTCCTTGAGCTGTACACAGGAAAGCTCTTCTAATTAGTTTCTAACGGTGGTGGCAGTATACATCCTGGTCAGTCAGTCAGTAGTTCCAGTCCAGCACCTTGCATCTAGGGACTGCTAGACAATCAGGCTCCATGCTGAAGCCAGAGGTGGGCAGGGGACCGTGGAGCCAGTCTACCATCTGGAGAGTGAGCGGTGATTAATATAATGATTTCCAGATGAGAGCTGTGGTGAGGCTCCATGTCATAGCAGTGGTACTGCTGTGGCTGTGTTGGTAGGGAGCCTTTGTATGTTCCCTGGGGATCAGAACTGACAGCTACAGTGCTGTAGGAAGAGACTACCTGGCTCTTCCCTGTCCCAGAACAGGACACTATTGCTGCCTCATTGTTTGTGTTGAGATCAGTAGAGTGGAGAAATACAAATGTAGGTATCTATATATTTATATGGACAGATATCTATCCCTGTAATGTGCTGTTGGTTAACCAGCTCCCAGCAGGATTTGGGAGCTGTATGCCCTGACTTCAGGATGGCGTTCTGGGAGATTTGATGCCTGCGCTTTGCACAACCACAGGAGCTCAGAGCAGCCTGTCTATCTACCAAAACATCAGTCTCAGGTAAAAGCATCTCTGCAGAAGAGAGAACCTGTTATCCCATTAACCAGCTAATAGGTGTCCTCTTTGGGGACAGAGCTCAGGCTTTCTTTAGTCAAGAGGTGGAGGGCTAGGAAGAATAAAAGCCCAAACTAGAGGAACCAAAAAGCTTGCTTGAATTCATATCTAATGTGAACACTAATAGATGTGCTATTTTTCACTCCCCTGCTGTGCTCTCTGTGCTTATGAAACTGCAACAGAGACTCTTGCACTGGCAGATTTGATGGCCAAATGAGATTTGTCCACCTCATTGGCTCTAACAGGGTATAAATGGCACCTACGTGCAGTGGAGAAGTGGTAGTGAGGCTTGCATCGAAACTTGCCTAACAGCCTGCAGCTAGACAGCTTTGACTCCTAAATCTCTTTCTGTCCTAACGGAGGAATCATCTAGATTGTGACTACTTTCCCATCAGTGAACAAAGCACCTAACAAAAGAGACTGACTCTGGCATGTCTGGGCAGTGGGAAAGGAGTGCTCCGCTATCATGTGCTTACATCAACTGACTCATGGCCTCGAAGAGGAAAGCTGCTAGCTTAATCCTCCAGCAGCACCAGCTCCACTCTGAAGCGTGTTTAACTTGCAGAAAGTTCCTCTGTCTGCACCTGTAGTCACACAGAGCTGTGAAACGGTGGTGAGCTTCTTCCTACAGCAGCTGGAAGATGCGATTATGAATAATTAAAGTTCTTACTGTAGTAGCTGAAAAGTGCTAAATGCTCAGCATACTCCCACCTCCCCAGCATGCAGCCAAAAGGGGTAAAAAAAAAAAAAAACCCTCTTTACACTGATTCTAATAAGTGAAACAGGCTAAGCACTAGTCCTGTAGCCAAATTAAGTGGTGCTAGAGTCCCGATCATGTAGCAGATCTTATTTTCTGGCCTATTCTTTTAACACTCCCCCTACCACCAGATTGCCTGCTGGGGAACCTTCCCATGCATGATTTGGGGGCATACCAGTTGGCAAGGCTGGAAACTATGCCAGAGATCGTTCTAATAATTTGATGGTGTAGATTGGGATCCAGTGCCTGGGGATGTTCCCTGATATTGTTTAATATATGAGTATGGATGTAGCCAGTGGGTCTTTGGCAGCAGGCCCAGAATATTATGAAATTGCGAAAACTGCAGTATCCAGTAAAAGAAAGTGAAAGTTAGTAATAGATCACAACACTCTCATTGAAAACTGAACTTTTTTGGAGGCTTCTGAAGGATGAGCAGCTGCAGGTGTGTGAGAAATCCTGTGTAATGAATCAGCTGAGGTTTGCGAAGTGAACGCTACAAAACTGCAACAGCAAAGCATTTGGTGTAGCGGTGATGGTGCTGGTACATGCCAGTGATGCAGCCTTTGCTTTTAGAAATGGCCCATAAAGTGGCCCTTCAGCATTTTATACTCTGCTTTCTTCAGAAATATATCATGCTGACTAGAGTCAGTGGTCAGCGAGTAGACCCAGAGTTTATTTGTATATGAAGTATCTTTAACTTAGTGATGTTTGAACAGCGTCTTACAAGTTTGATTTGCTGTTACGTAGCATCTAGCTATCCCAAAGGTACTCCTTGCCAGAAACTTGCCTCAGCTAAGGGACACGTTGTGCAAGGAGTAACTTGGTTGTGCAAGGAGTAACTTGGTACTAAAGCGCTTCACCTTGCAATTTTTTAGTACTGTTTTATTGATTGTCTTAATGCCTGATAGTCCATTAGAGGTGGCATTAGTGATGTGTCTTGTCTCTTCACAGCACAGATGTGTAAAACATGTCCAAACCACAAGTCTTACAGTTGCCCATATGAAGCAGGAGAGCATTTAGACTCCACAAATGTGATAGCATGTCCCTCTAAACTCTAACCTCCTTAGCTGATTTGGTGGCTGCTCTGAAACAAGGCCATGGGGAAGAGAGATGAACAAGCTGTATACCCAAAAATGAAGGCACGAGGTTAACTGAAGCTAGTATCTGTTACAGTGAGAGTCTGATAACAGCTTGGATCAAAGGGAAGCTCTCTGATTTATCCTGCCTTTGTAACAGTCCCTTGTTTGGGGCTCCGTTGTGCAGATGTGATACTAAACTGTGTAACTGAGTGACTCTAAGTTAGAGTAAATTAGTTTAATCCACAAGGTGTCAAGGTCAAGAAATGCCTAATGTTCAGTAATGAAATAAGTAGAAGTATAGGTGACCAGAGCACAATTGCAGCAGCAGGTTTTTTAAGATTGTTTCTGATGGGAGGATTTCATTTGATGCTTCAGCTTTGAAATGATACTTCAACACCCTCATGACTCAGTTTGGAAGCACACCAGCGAGCTTCCATAATCTCACTGAGGTGTTGCATAACTTAACTGTAAATGGGGCAGTAGTAAGCAACTGCTGTCAGAACTTGGTCTCACATGCAGGATTACCGATGCTTTTGTAAACATGAACATAGAGACCATTAGTGTCCTAGGAAGAGGCATCACTGCGAGCTTGATCTCTGCGCCATTTTATATGGGTAGATCATGCTCCAGTGGTTGTGAGTGTGCACATTTCTTAAAGGGAGTTTATGGCGTTTGAACTGTGTTATACGTTAGTTTGGTGAAATGTGGTCCAGCCTGTGCCCCAGGACCATCTGGCCTATTGCTGTTTAGTCCAAGGAGACTAGGAGTACCCAAAACATACCCATACTGCTTTTTCTTCAGCACCTGCACTCAGGAACTGCTAAAATTACGTGGAAGGAAGGGGTGATGCTGAAAGAGCTTCTTTGAGAAGACTTTTGGGAAGCGGGGAACAGGGTATTACTGGTCTGAGATGTGGCTCCTACATCTGGTGGAGACATTTCAGTCCTTTTGTGCATGGCTTAGTCATGCTGGTATAACTGCATCTGTTTGGCAGGGATGACTTCTGCATTCGGAACAGTCTAGGCTTAGTCAACACTGAGATCCTATGGATAAGAGACCTGATAGTATGCCTCATAATGTAGGGAGAGACCCGATTTCTTCACAGCCATGCTACTTTACTTGAAACTGGAAATAACGAGACATAGAAGCAAATGCAAAAAGTACACTTAACCATGCGTGTTTACTGTAAGACCTGCCAAAGCACAGGAACTGCCCTGCATCGGCTCAAACCCAAAATCTAAAGCTGTTTGCATGGTATGGTCTGTGTGAGTCGAGCAACTGGCTGGTGATCGAGACTTGCAAGTTCCTTCTTTACAGACTGGTGGCTGACTGGTACAAGTCCAGCTGTGCAAGAGCACAGTTTCTTAGAACTGGTTAGATTTTAGCTGTAGGCAGTGTGAACAAATCACAAGGGAGCTGCCAAATGCCAACTGGTGGCTCATTTGGCTGCCTAAGTCTAACTTCTTCTGTAGCAGACTGACAAATCACAGCACCAGGGGATCAGGTTGTGGGGTGGGACTGGTCCTGCCATCTGGTGAGCACGTGTGAGATGGAGACTGGGACAGAGCCAAGCTGCTCTTTCTGGATGCTTCTAATTCTCTGATCAATCAGCTCTTCAGTGAGGGGTGTGACTGAAAAGGCTTGGTGGTGATGCTGTAATGAAGAAGCTAGGTATGAGATTTACAATTAAATAGTGCATTCAAAGGTAACAGATGTCTGGAATGTGTGTATGGGAAATACAGATTGTTAGCAAAAACCATTTCACAAGCATTGGAGACTTCATCATGCCTCCTTTTCTGGAGAAAATGGGGAGTTTACAAAAACTATCAAGGAGGCCTTGTCTTGGTTTGTTGACTCTCAGACTGGCTGTCATGATACAAAGGACTTATGTATGTCCTGTAGGGTAAAATACGAACAGATCAGCTGGGAAGCTAAAGCAGAGTTCGATAGCAGCAGGCCTTACAGCTGGCAGGTGTTTCTGCCACCGAAGTGTCAGAAAATAGAAGGTAATTTTTGTTGTCTTGTGCATAGGCTGTTGCTATAGGATATAAAAGCTCCTGTAAAACCTTCAGTCTGAGTGATTCCACTGTAATTTCATTAACTCCTCAGAATACCTTGTCAGCTTTTTCGTTGTTGTAAGGCTAACTATTTGTAGGTTTAAGTAGTCTCATTAAGTTTACCAACTAACATGCTTTAGTTGAGACTGTTAGTACTCCAGGGTTGTGAGTTCATCTTTCTGTTGAAGTTTCAGTAACTTCCTACTGCTAGGAATCAGAAGTACTGCCAGTAAGCCCTTAGTGATGGCATACCAAGGATTTTTATCTGAAACTTGATTTCACTAACCTATTGTAGCACTGCAAGCAGTTTGCTCAAATTAGAAACATATATATGTATCGCTAATAGAGTGAAAATGCTTCTGTCATCCTTCCAGAAGATCTTGGAGCTTTGTCTCCTGGCTGCTTAGTGTATCTTGCACCAAGTAATAGCAAGAGTTCAAGGAGCAGAAAAGGGAAACTCCTAGGACTGAGATAAGAACCTGGGTCTTTTCCTAGCCGTGTGCCTGGATGCCGAAGGCTGTTACACTTCCTCTTGCCTGATCATTCCTGGAGGTAGGAAGTATTCCTGGCTGCATGTTTGCTTCCTTTTCTCAGGTGAAGAACAGCTTCTTCCCACCCAGAATACTGTGTAGCATGGTGATGAGATCACTTCTGACTTCTGGGAACATTACAGCTGCATGAGTGCTCTGACCTGGGTGGGTGTGATGGTTGTGGTAGTTTGCTGATCACACAAAAGCTGGCATGGAGCTCATTTGAAATGGGCAGTAGTTTCACCAGCCAAGTTGTATGGCATTTGTCTCCAGGGAACAGGCTTCCCTAGGATCAGAGGCACACAAATGTTTTCCTGGTGCTGCTGAGAGGCATCAGTGTTCTGTAGCGTGCCACCAGCCTAACTTGAAGACCTGAGATACCATAGAACATGTCACACTTTCCTGTAGATAAATCTCTGATTTCTGAGCTGGGACTTCCTGAGCTGAATAACTGAAGATGAGAAAACAGAGTTGTGCTCCTGCGGGACCAAAGTCCTCGAACAGCCTCTCTTGTGTCCTGACATTGGGGTGCTGCAGACTTGCACTGCAGCGATGGCCACAGCAGGAGAGTGCAGGGTTGAGCCTCTTGGCGTCCTGCCACATGGTCTACGGCTACATGCTGACCAGTTTGAGCTAATGGGCCTGCTGGGAGAAGACAGTCTCAAATGCGACGAGTGGAGACACTAGCTGCTTTGCAGCTCTTCACTCAGACCCAGTCTTGGACTACATTCATCAGTCTTAGTGCTGTAGTACTAACTGGTCTGCTTTACTGGGAGCTGGATTATTTCTTAGCTTTATGGGGACAGGGGACTGGCTTCTCCAACCAGTGCATGCTGTCAAGGAGCAACCGGGCGGTCTGAAGCTCAGTATTGCACTTGCCAGGAAGTCTCGGTGGTTCAGGAGCAAGTGTCATTCTAGTGACAGTGCTCAGTGCTGATCCTGTAAGACAGGTGAGCACGTGGCAAGAGATGAGGCAAAGAAAGGAGTTTACACCCAGATGCAAGCAAGACTGTTTGTTCATGCAACAGAGGTCAATGCATGAATGGGAATAATTGGCTAAGGGTAGGGACTGGTTTTGCAGGGACTGCTGTTGAAGACATAGGGTCAATGTGTTTGTATGTGTTGGAGAGCAACATTACGAAGTCCAGTCTCCATTTAAGGGGCTGTAACTGCTGATGGCTTGTCTGAGGTGAGTTGCTTAACCTCACCTGCCTGAACTCCACAGCAGGGGCTACATGTATGTGGGAGGAAAAAGCACCAGGGACCTGAGATCCTGTCACTTTAAATTTCTTCTTCTGTCAAGAGGGTCATATTTATCTGTGTTGCAGTTACTAGTATGCATGGGTACTGGGGTTTGGGTCCTTTGCTGGGTGCGTTTCCATTTCATAAAGATTTTCTGACCTGTGGCATACTTCTCCCCTCTTTCAGCCTTACCTTGTCAGGGTTCCTGGGATGGGCAGCCCACCACTGGCTTTGACTGAAACTAAGCAATTCCTGGTCTGTACTTTGCTAAACAAGCAGTTGTACTGGCTGTCGCTGTAAGACTGAACATTCTCTGCTGGTTTTGCTACGCTAGAAAGAAAGAAGTGCTGGTGACTTTTAAGTCAGAGGGTTTTAAGACAAGTTAGTTGGTCTGGTCTCTGTTATGCAGCTCACTGCTCATCTCTCAAGCCAGCTGAAATACAGTGAAATGAATTCCCCAGAATGAACTGGAGCTCGTAGCTGTATGTCCTCACTGAGCTGCACACCTACTGTGTACCACTCCTTGGGGTTATATATTGACTGTGGCTTTCTTGTGCTATCTGAAGAAATGAATGCCTGAACTCTGTCAAGTATGTTAAAGAGCTGCAGGGAAAGCGCTTTTTTTTTTTTTTTTTTTTAAAAAAAAAGGCAGTTATAGCAAAGAACTGAACTGGCTGCTGCTCATGAGACTAGCTGCAGGGAAAAGAGCTTTCTCATTAGACCGCATCTTCAAAACACAGGCAGCATTGAATGTGGGTAACAAAAGGTATCCCACTTCTAGCCATGTGACAACCCACACCTGCCACTGATACTGAGTTGAGTGCTTGTTGTGTGCCACGTCTGTGAATGTGTTGACCTGTCAGTGAGATTTAGTCCTTGGCCTCTGCTGTATTCCTTGGCAGGAAGGAGCAGGTTGGCATGAGTAAAAGCAGTGTGTAGTAACTTGTTTGATACATCCTCCAGGTTAAAAAAGCAGAAGCACAGACCCCTTAGCTCACTCCTCTAGTGCTGAAGGACTGACCGGACTTCCGGTGGAGCTGGCTGGGAGACAGCTGGGAGGTAGGCTCAGCTCTTCTGTATCAGAGCTGACATGGTGCTCGGTACGCTCCTAGCAGCATGCGCAAGTGATGTGTTGTCACTGGTGCTGTGCGTGTTGCATGGCCACAGGCCTCCCTGGCTATGGAGTCCATGGCCTGGCTGGACTCCAGCTACTGCTGGCTTTGCTCAGCCCTCTCTGCTGAAGGATGTGCAATATGCTTCTTGTCCAGTACTAAATAGCAATTGGACTGGGCCTTCTATAAAGGTCAGGTGGCCAAAGACAAAAGTCGAACTACCACCTTTCTGAATAAAACATCTAGCCTTTGCTACTGTTTTTAGGAGGTCAGGGAAGACTTAAAAGCACTGTTGTCAGACTTTAGAACAAACCTTATCCATCATGAACAAACACTTTGCAGATGAGAGAACTCCCTACAGCCCCTCTCCTTGTTCCTTTTTTATATAAACGTTTGCAGTCCTTTGAGTCAGCCTCTGCTTTGCATGTTGCCTGCAGTCTGAGGGTGCTGATGTGCATTTCCATAATGCATGGTGGTGGGGGGGTGTTTTACTGCCCCTCTGCCTCAGGGCAGGTGGATGTGTGTCACCATCCCGGGAACCCAGGCTGTGATTCTGTATGAATTGCTTAATCAGCTCTGGCTGCCATGCTCTGCAGTGTGCCAATACAAACACTTGTGCATTCATGCACCAAGCAGGATTGGGGAACTGGTCCTGCTGGAAAATTCTTTGCATGATTTTTTTTTTGTTGTTTGTTTGTTGTTTAACCAGACCTGTTCCCTGATCTGGTTCACTGTGAGACTGCACAAACAGCTATGTAGGGGATGGTATAAGCATGAAGTGACACGCTGTTGTGGGAGGTGGTAGTTTAAAGGGCCCTGATGCAGAATGTGAAACCCAACCTGATGGTGACAGGCTGATTCATTTTCACTCGTGGCATGTTGATTGCTGTGTTTCAGCCCTACTTAATTTTAAAAGTTACCCTGTCACAGTAAGGAGAAAATAAGGCTGATTGGGCAATAGTGTGCTACCAGTGTGAGCCTCTAGAAGTATTGGGACTGTAGCTGCTCTGTGTATGGAGTAGCAGAATGTTCTTTTTTTCTGATGGCCATTGCATCTTGTTCAAAGGATTGGGGTATGCTTCTACAGCTGTGGCCACAAAACTTGACAGAAAAGGAGGATCAAGATCAAAGCTTAGTGGACAGTGGGCAGAGACTGCAGTCTGTTTTGTTCTGCCCGTAGTGGAGTAGATCCTGAAAGCTCTCATCCTATTTTAAGTAGGTGTTGGAAGGTGTTTCACTGCCTTGAGAGCTGGGTGCCAAAGGGGTAGCTGCTATGTGATAATCAGGTGGTTCATGCTTCAAACAAAAGCAACTGCTGTTGTGGCTAGGTCCTCTCCCTCAAAGATAGTTCCCTTCTCAAGTTGCCAGCCAAAAGTACCAGAGGCGGCCAGTAAGAACTCAATTAACCAAGATTTTCCAGATTTCTGTATTCTATTGCTGATCTGATAGAGAAGCAGCCAGATTAACTGGCATACTTCCCTCTTGCTGCTAAGATGGTGCTTTCCTTGCTGAGCAAAAGAGCATCCTTCCCTTTGGAAGGAGCACACTGTTGAGCCGTTAATCAGCCTTACTCCAGTTGACAAACTGATGGATGGAAGGGTGGGGATGCTGAAGCTTGTTGGTATGCAGCAAAAGCTCATTGAGGGTGGGGGAAACAACACCATCTGAAACAGGAAGGGCTGGTAGTTGTAATGCTTTGAACAGCCTTGATTGGAACACTAGACAGGGATGAAAATACTGTTCAAGTCCAGGCGATCATGGGCTGTTTGTGGAATAGTTTGTAGCTGTCTTTTTGCTCTTTGGCCTGTGCTGTTAGTCTGCATCTTTGGCTCTTCTAGGAAGATGATTACTTCATTAATCTGCAGGGTCACCAAGCAGCACTAGCACTGGTGCTTATTTTGAGCAGTGCAGTAACAGGAGAAACAACTGGCAGAGCATTTAGCTGAGATGGTGACACACTTGAGATGGTGCTGCTGACTTCTGATATGGCAGACTTGCATGCAAGCTTCTCTTCTAAATTGCCGTATAAAAGCACGGGTTCTGCTTCAGCTACTCCAGAATCTAAGGCTGACTTAAAACTGAAGGCTAGCAGTCTCTATGCCTGCATGAGAAGTGGGATAGGTGAGAGTGCTGGTGGTGGTGGTGGTTTGGTTTTGGTTTTCTTTTTTTGGGGTTTTTTTTTTCCCCCTTAACTGTTTAAGCTGTCTGCAGACCATGGACATCTGGAATTGGAGTTAATAATGCATGGGATATTAACTGCAGAATATCAAGGTTTAACAAAGCTAAAATTTCTTTCAGGAGGTGGTTTTGTCTTCCCACTCACTAATATCAGTATTTTGAGGTTAGAAGCTCTTGGGGCTGCTCTGCCTCAGATAGCATTTCTGTTAGTGGGACTAGCTCTGCTCTTTGGCTTGTAGAAAAAAAGTTCAAGGCAAACCTTTCTGTTTGTTTTAGAGCTATTCAGATCCTCCTGAAAGTCTTTTTCTAGGTGCTTCAGTGTATTTGGTAGCCAAGCTAGAGATCAAATGCTTATTTTGTTCTTCTGTATCTCAAACAATAGCAAACCATTGGTTTTGCTTCCCAAAAAGTTGGAAGAATACTGCAGGATGCTTGGGAAGGTGTTTGAGGTGGGAAAGCTCATTGCAGCTCATTCCCTTTCAGCTGAATAAGAAGGAATTATTAGGAGAAACAGGCAAACTTAACAGCATTATTCAGATAATGGAGGATTTCAAGCGTTTTTTACGCTGTTGTAATGGGCTGATTACTAACTAGGATTAGCAAGAGTGGGATACAAATCATGTTTATAATCTAGTTTAGGGCTTGTAGCAGCTTGTGGCAAAGCCAGTGTTTTTGCTTACCTCAAAAAGCAATTGGAAAAAAGCTGCTTCTTTTTACATATACCATGGCTCCAAATTAAAGAGATGTGGTTCTCAGTTTGGGGTGAAATCAAGTAATAAACTACAAAATCTCCCCTTCATCATAGGACAGTACCTCAGATCTGTGCTGTAGCAGGAGGGAACTCTGAGGCAGATGACAGGGTAAGACCAGAAAAAATAATGTACTGAGAGTGCAACCAAGATGAAGACTGAAGAACAGCTAGAAATTATGAAGAAAAAAAAAAAAAAAAAGTTTGGAGTATGTCAGACTTCTGGAGCCAATAATACTGCTAATGAGTTGTGAAAGCCTGGCCCATTCTTGAGCAAATTGAAGACACCACTAGGCAGCTTTCTTGTTGTCCCAGCAGAACTGAATAACTATTGTTCCACAACAATGCAGTGCTCAGCAAGAGCAGAGGCTAACAGTCTCCCCAGGGTTTCCTCTAAACAGGCTGCTTTGATACTTGGGGAAAGGGGTCTTCCACTGGTTAAAGGGAACTGGTTAATGCATTTCAAAAATGCTGTTACAAATGTTACCCCTCATATGCAACCAAATTCAGTGACACCAAATTTAAAGGGCTGGGCAAGTATTTCTAATCAGTTGTCTAAGCTGCCAAAAAAAAACAAAAACCAAACCACCTAAAAAAAGAGCTTGTTAAATGCTATAAAAGCAACATGTTGTAGATGCAGTATAAAAATTCAGAGTTTTTTTACTAGAATTCATGAGATACCATCAGAGATCCTTCAAAGGATCTACCACCTGAACTTAAATGCGTTCATCCAGCATCTCTGGTGTCAATTACAGTGTGAATGGTCCACAAATATTCTCGGCGGAATGAGAAATAAACTGGAAGATTATGGAAGTAATTTCTAAAAGCATGCTGACATTAGATGATCATATTGAACAGTCCGATAATAAAATTTTGAGCTAAAGTAGTACAGAGTTGTTGGTAATCTTGCTTTAAACTGGTTTCAACTCTTTTGTATGATAGCACAACCTGGTGATTCAATCTGTTCTGTGCCCCTAATCCTCTTGACTAATCAAAACCTTTCTCAGTGGTGTAACTCAGCTACAGTAAAAGGTCATGGAAAAGCCCTGACCGTGAAATGTTTGTTGTCCGAACGGCACGGTCCATCTTCCTGATGTAAACCCAGATTAGTTCGATCCCTTCTGATGCTGTCCTGAGTCAGTGTTTTACGTTAACCTTGCTGTGTCTGAAATCCTCCGGCAGCAGATCATTATAGAAGCGTGACCTTTCTGCAGCGCTTGTATTTTGTGGTGCCACAAGGACAGGTTACTGCTTTTCAAGCCTACTGAAGCTGTAGTCTATGGAGCAACTGTAGTCTTTATGTAACCATACAGTTACATAACTTAGATGAGTGTTCTGTAATGCTCGTGTGTCATGAAACTGGATGATATCGTGAAGTTACATCACTTTGTGGATATTCTGACTGGTATCCACATATGCATAATTCTATACTGTCCCTTGAGCATGTGGGGCAAAGTAAGTCCCTCTTAGATCCCAGGCCTTATGCTACCTGGTCAAAGGGAGATGCTGCAACTCCCAGAGGAGCAGCTTAGGACCAAGAGTCTTCAGGACAGCTAAGTAGAAGGGTGCATTCAGTACTTCACCAAGTTCTCACACAAAGCTGTGGAAAGCAGACTTCGCTAATCCTGAATCGTGTTTTCTAGTATTCTCTTGAATTGCAGTAGCCAAACTCAGGAGACAGGAACCAGTCTGAGCCTGCCTTCATGTCTGTATGATTGCTGCTGAGCAGCAGCTGGGCAACTGTACAGTGGAACAGCATGGGTCTCTATTGGTTTAGACTGGGCTGCACTGGACTTTCATCTTCTGAGGAGGACTTAGCTATCCCTGCTGATACAGAACTCAAACAAGTACACAACAAAGGCTATGGAGAAGCAGAACATACAGTAGCCTGGGAAGAAACTAAAAGCTCAGGTGTGAGGGGAAATGGAAGGGTAAGCTGGCTGAACATGCTGGGTAACAAGAAAGGAAGCGTGGCATGACTGAACAAGCCTTATCTGTTAAGACGACCAGGAGAAGGGGTGCCAGCTTGGTAGTCAAGACTGAGTTGCTATTTCATCTCCTGACAGTCTGTGATCCTTTCAGGAGTGTTGCTGACCATCAGATCTGTCCAGGTATTCTTGGAAATCCTGTATGAGCTACCCCCGAAATTCCGATTGGGGGGCGAGTTAGTCCTGATCCTAGATAAAGGTGTATAGTCACATGTCTTAAACTGTATCAGCAGTGCCTCTCTTCAATAAAAAGCTAAGAGATTGCTTCCTAACTGCTTCAAGGTAGAGTCTTCCCACTGGGAGGAGAATGCACCCCTGCCTTTTGCAATGCGTCCCCCTTTTGCACTCAAACCCAAGCAGATCTGGAGAACAAAGGATTGTGCTTGCCACTACTAGTGCAAGAAAGGAGGGTGAAAAGTGGTCCCCAACCCCCATCAACCAAATGGTGCGGTTTCTACAGTCTAACTTCAGTTCTGAACATACTGGAAAGAATGCTCAAAGGAGCAGGGTTTGGGAAGCCTGGCAGTTCTTTCTGTATTGGTTATGCACAAACAGTTAGTACTCTTTAATATTTGAAGTGTAGTGAGATCAGTTTGTGAGGGTCACCAACCCTTGACACAAGAAGAAAAATGTACAGGAAGTATGTACCTGACCTACTTTCCATGGATAAGTGCAGAAGCAGAGTGCAAACAAGCAGGGACAAATCTAAAAATCCAAATTACCTCATGACATGCAGCTAAAAACAAAAGATGGAAGGGCAATTTCTTCTTAGAAATTACTCTAGAAATATGCTTGCAGAAGCTTGAGGAAAAGTGGTTTGCTTTGTGGGTTTTGTTTTTTCCCTGGTAGAGAAGGAAAGTGCTAAAAGGTTTAATTTTTTTGTTGTTGTTGTTCTTACTTTCTTGTTATTTAAAAAAAAAAATGCATCTAACTACAACAATTGCCTAGAAGGAGCAAGATCTTGGGCCTGATTAGGTTGTTGGCAGCTTGCATACTTGTCTTCAAAGAGGTCAAATCTAATGGGCTAGTGAAGCACCTTAGAAACTAGTTCTATGGAAAAGTGGGGAATGGATAAGGTATTAAGAGACAAAAGAGAAAACTGGATAAACCTGATATCATTTAAAAAATGAAGAAAAGGAGATAGGGCCAGTAAATACAGCTATGTAGGTAATAAAGTGATAATGAGAGAGCTCAATTGCTTTGTTTGACAGATCATACTAGTGCTAGCTAACATCTTCCTAGAAAGAAAATGAATGTTACATTCATTTAAGTGATGCTGTGTTCATGCAAGCTAGGGAAATACAATGGGCCTGGTTACAAAGTTGGCCAGAATGTATGTTCCTCTTTTTTACATAATAAAATGAGATTTAACACTCCTGCTAAAACCATGATCAGCTTGGCTGACGCAATGCAGTATCTCCTAAACTTGCAAATGGGGCAGTGCTGGAAAGGGATGATGAGGGCATCCTGAGGATGGGACAGAATTAAAAATTCTGCAAAACGGGGAACGTAGTTGGATGGGGAACAATGCATTTCATTAAGAAGAGACTTCCAGGACTTAGGTTTGAAATCTGAGAAGGTAGGATGACTGGTTGGGCAACGGTAGGCCTGCAGAAATAAACCTGAGGCTAGTCACAAACTGAGAGTCAAGCATGCTGTACCAATAGGAACAGTAAGTGGCCGGAGGCCTACAGCAGAGGCCAACGAGATGCATGAAGTAATCATGCGGCTTTATTTAGTGTTGTCTTCTTTGGATATCCTGAACAGCTTTGAACATTGTGTGTTGTGACAAACAGGGATTTGGCCTCTTGTTTCAGCACCTGAATGTCTGTGCTGGTTGGTGTACTCCTTGAAGCGTAAATGGAGAAAGCTAAGGGCTGTATTCTCCTGCATGGAAGGCTGTCTTCTCCCTCAGGACCTAGTCTGAGTGCCTACACTTACAAAAAGACAATCTCATTCTAGTTAGATGCTGTAGTTTCAGATACATGAACAGTGCTGGAAGGACTCAAAAAGGCAGAGAAGCCAAACTACTTTATCTCCCCTTCTTTCCTGCTCCTTAGAAGTAACGCAGTAAATCACAGATTAAGTGATTGGTAGATAGTGAAGACAATGAGCGTTCAGGACCTGAAGCAGGATGGTTATATTGTGTAAGGACTGAGCATTGTCTGCTACCAGGATGCAGCTCTGAACAGATTCCTTGCTTGCTTCTTCCCAAAGCAAGTGCAGCCTAGAAACAGCGTAGAGATGAGAGACAGCAGGACTGCTTCTCCAACACCGAATAGACTGACCAGAACTACCCTTTTGGGGAGGGGAATGGAATGAAGAAAGATAAGGAAATGCAGCCTGAATAAAGAAAGTTTGTGTAACCTTCTGGAGCCCTTAGAGGACTCTGCACAAGCAACATGATAACTTGAAGTAATCTCATCACTGACACACCTTTTCCCCTTCTCTTTAAAGCAAACTACAAATCTGAACCTTCCTCCTGAAGATCTTGATTCATCTGGTGATGACGACGATGCATTCTCAGGTTCAGGTGCAGGTAAGTTCCTAGCACTTGTACTGTTAGTGCTTGATCCTTCCAGAATGTGGCAATCAAGATCCTGATGGGTGTTCAAGCTAAAAGGGGGCGGGAAGGAGGAATCTCACACACACATACACACA
Organism: Microhierax caerulescens; assembly: GCA_035590215.1. Classification (NCBI taxonomy): domain Eukaryota; kingdom Metazoa; phylum Chordata; class Aves; order Falconiformes; family Falconidae; genus Microhierax; species Microhierax caerulescens. The sequence goes on along the minus strand of JAVJGJ010000059.1, from coordinate 34,051,225 downwards.
TGCATCCCACAGCCCAGAACATGAGAGTTGGAAACAGAGAAAGAGCCTAATCTATTTGCCTTGTATCACTTCAGTTAGTAACAATTAGCAGAAAATGAGTTGCAGAAGACTTGAAAGGGAGCAGAAGCATGTATATTCCATGTGCTGCTAATATGAAATATTACATGAAGAACATTATGAAACTGGTGTGATTCTTTACTCAGGGGGAAGAGAAAGACCATTAAAAAAAAAAAAAAAGGCCTTTGTCCTCTCTTACGGGCTGGCAGGAGATACCATTTGAGGGTGTGTAAACCCCAACCTGCCAACACACATCAAGTGCAAACTGTATGTCATCACACGTGCAAGCTGCCATGGGCCATAATTTTTTTAAAAGCAGAATAAAGGGATTTTAGGGTGTGGGAAAGTCTATCGGAACGATGAGTAAATTGTGTGAGAGACCTTTGGTGTTCGGTGCTAAAGTTGAGGAGATGCTATGGAGGAAAGAGCAAGCTATTGAAAGCTAAAGCGTGGTATCCTTCTGCTTCCTTCCAGCCAGGTGCTTGTATTTTGGATTGAATTCTGCAGGAATAAGACCCTAAAATCAGTGGGTGTGCCAGTGACTAAAGGTGTTGAGTATATGCGTGACTGCTTTGAAACAAATAAATATTTATGGGAAGAGAGTCAGATCACCAACCTGAGCAACCAATGTACTGAAAGCAGACATCCTGCTTGTTGACCTGTCTGCAAACAGACTAGTGCTTGTGCCTTGAGGAGGTGCAAATGACTAACAGAGTATTGCTGAATAGCTCATTGGTCTGTCCCTTCCATATTCCACTGAAAAGGGTAAGAAATTACAAACTGAACTGGTGTTACTACAAAAATTGGCTCTGCAGGTTAGGCATCCTTCTTAGACCAATGTCTGTCACTCACTATTTACATTCTCTATAACTAGCCAAGGATAATATTTTTTTGTTTGTTTTGCAGGTCCCCTGACTGACCAGTCTCGCACCTGGAGATTCCCAGGAGAACCAACTAATTCCTCATTACTGGCAACACCAATGGATTTTAATGAACAGCTATTTCCTGGGATTGAGGGCAGAACTGAAAAGGAAGTAATATCTCCTTCTGCAACTAGTAATGTAGTGACAGAGGAGCCAGTTGTAGCCATCAAGGATGAAGTATCCATCCTGGGCTTACCTGATGAAAAAACAGCAAATGATGTGGTTACAACAACAGTGAGAAGCCCCACTACTCATTTTCCTTCAGTGGTTCATGTAACTCCTTCAGAAGCCTCAGGCATGGTCCATGAGCCCAAACCTAAAATCCCGAGCTCTTTCATGCCAGACACTAAAGACGTGCCTGAGCCCCACTCTACCATCCATAATGAGGGAGGCATCATTGCCACCCCCACGATGACAACTCCAAAGGATGTGGTTCCTACACATGAAGAAGTTTCTGAAGATGGCTCTGGAGACCCGGTGAGGATTAATAGCTTGGACGCCCTTTCCAGGGGAATGGCTTTAATAGTATGTAGTAAGTTGGTTTTGCAGGAAAGGGTGGTAATTTGTCAAAAGCAATGATTAATTTAATAGGATATATTGGTGCAGGGTTCTAGAGGAAGAAAGAAAGCTGTGGAAAAGTCTCCAAGATAGATGTGATGAAACATGAATAACCTGCCTTGTATGTCCCAACAGGGAGACTTCATCTTGACCAAAGATGAGGATTTGGTCCCCACCCAGAACTCAGAAGTACCATCTGACTCTGGGAGGAATGCCAAAGCAGCAGGAGCCTCGGGAATTATGGACAGAAAAGAAGTTCTTGGAGGTACCTGATATCCTGGATTTCTAGTTGGTAAAAGCAGCCTCTTGTAGGAGTCTTCCAGGCAGCAGAAGCTACAGTTCTGCAAATACATCTCTGAGCATAAAAGCTAACCTTTTATATCAGACCCCTGAAATGGGGGTGGTGATTCATGATTCTGTGTTGTCAGAACCCTAACAGGGACAATAACAACCTGGTAATACCAAAGCAGCCACTGGTAGTTATCTGGACTTCTATGTTTAAATCTATTACTTTGCTCCTCTCCAAAAATTACAGTAATGCTGTAATGCTGCCCGAGTCATAGAGTTAAACAACATAGCCTTGTGTGCTTTGCAGCATGGCCCAACGGGAGGGCTGTTTCTCTAGGCTTACCTCATGTAGATGAGCAGGCTCTTCATAATGACAGAATTTGGCAGGGGACGGGAGGGGGAAAAAGGACAAATTAATTTCTGGAAGTGCTGAAGTCAGGGACTGCATAGTAAAGAACAATCTGGATCTTAAAATCCAACTAGCATTATCTGGTGTGGCGTCTAGACTAATTTGTGGCTTTTCCCCCTTTCTAGGTGTTATTGCTGGAGGACTAGTAGGCCTGGTGTTTGCAGTGTTTCTAGTTGCATTTATGCTGTACAGAATGAAGAAAAAAGACGAAGGCAGCTATTCACTGGATGAACCAAAACAGTCTAATGGAGGATACCAAAAACCACACAAACAGGAAGAATTCTATGCATAAACACTGATTTTTGGGACACTTCTTATTCCATCTTTCTTGGACTCTTCTCTCCCTGCACGTGGACCTCCTAGTGTGCTTTGCATTAAACTTAAGCCATATGATCATTGGGTTATTTGCCCTTACCACTTTGCCATTGGAAATTTTATAACGACAAAGTAGATCTGGATTCATTGAACATTCCCTGCTTTCTTGCACAACTTTTTTAATTTTTTTTTTTTTTTTTAATATAAAGAGAAGTGGGACTGAAGTTCCTAAATTCACTTTGGTTTATCTAAAGACTGCTGGGGCAGACAGTGGGGAGAAGATAAGGGAGCACTGTATGTAAAAACCTCTTGGTATTTAGTGAAAGGTCTAGCAAGAATAAGCAATTATCTGTGCTCAAATTCTGCAGAGCAGGGATCCTTCCTATTTAACTCGTAGATGTGTTTTGAGTGTAACAAATGGCTGCGCTGGGTAGACATTTGGTACACTGCAATCCTCTAGCTCTTTCTAACTGCCCTATTTGGAGCACTTAATGCCTATGAAACATAAAGCTAAGCATGATTTCCAGAGAAAGGAGATGTGAGGGGCAGGGTAAGCAAATGACTGTCACATGGTTTAAAGTAACTTACATTTTGGAAGCATTATCCCATACTCAGAACCAGCTCCTAAGCAGTTGGTGCGTACACTAATACAAAACAACCCCCAAAACTAAGTGGAGAGTTCATTCTACCGATAGCATTGGACTGTCCCACAACCCTCTTGCTCTTTCTAGGCTTAGGTAAGAAGTAGATTTTTCTAAGCAGTGTCATCTTGGACATTCCCTCCTAGGTGCTGAATCTAGGCTGGGCTGTCATGCTGCCCATACTCTTATCCCATGCTACTGTGTAGTCACCAGGTGACTGATTGTGTGTTGTAGCACCTACCTCTCTGTGCACTGTTTACAGTGGTTGTCTCAGAAAGTGGTTTGCTGTCTACCACAGAATACCATGGCACACGGGGGTGGAAGGTAGAAAACTGCATATCACGACTCTGCAGCTAAGGAGTAGAGAAGCACTGCAGCTGGAACAAGCCTGATGAAGGCTTAGTGTAGATGGCCTTAAATATATTCAACAGTTGGCATGCTTGGCTCTCACAACTCCAGAATGGCTCTTCTGAAGCTGTTCCTGCACTTTGGAGAGAAGCAACTTCAGGGATGTCAGACTAGCAAGGGCCAAAAAGCACCTTCTGAGGAAAGTTTGGATGCCTGAAGCTGCTAGTGGTCAATGTGCTGTTAGATGCAAGGCACTAAGGCCTCATTAAGGGTCTGGAGTTCTCCAGAGTATCTCAAACTGAGTGAGAAGAAAAGTTTGGTGTTCTGCACAAGCCTTACTTCTGCTCTGCCTTTGGTTAGCTTCTTGCAAGTTCAGTTTCTCATCATTCAGTGCAGAAGGTATGGGGTGGGTGGTGGAATGTTTACAGCGGATGTAAATATTTGTACTGTTGAGGCAGAGGGAATGATTGGAGAATATTGCAACAGTTGGTACAAATGTTGCACACTAACAGTAAAACTTCAAAACCTGTGTAACTTAAATGAAGTATAAAACACTCCTGAGCTGCTATGCAGCTAAAATTGGTGCCTTCTCAGCAAACCCAAGGGAAAAAACCCCAAACACTTCTTCATTCCAAACTCTTCTTTATGCACAAAGAAAACTTGGGCATATGTGTAGCTGGCTGTTTGTAAGTAAAGCTGCAAAGTCCATTACATAGTTGTTTTTTGGGTTTTTTTGTTTTTTTTTTTTTAACTGAATGAATTTTTATAGGTTAATGCAATGACCAGATGGTGTTAATTTCAGCTGTAATTCTTTGCTCTGTATAGGAATGTAGAAATGTTGTTTGATAGGTTTATCTATGAAAAGTCTTGTAAAGCAAAGTAAGTGGTAAACTTCAGTTGTACCTCACAACCTTGCTAGGGGGAAAGGAAAAAAACCTGTATATTTTGGTAGTCTAAACTGACAGTTTGTGAAACAAACATGACATTCTGTGTTATTTAAGTGGTACAAATGAAATATGAGTTCTAACAGAAGATGCAGCATTCAGTTATCTGCATACCATGTAAAGGTATACTGCAATAAATGGCATTTTGGCAGGAATGTGTCTGATCTATGAACATTGCTCTATATAATACTTCACAAAGTAGATGCGTTTTTTAAGATTGCCCAGGTCTTTAAGGAAGTTGGATTTCAAGTATGGAAATGTGAATTTTGATGCTAAACATACAGAGGTTCAGCTTGGAATTTGAAGGGTATGAGTGTGACCTGCTTCCCTCCTACCCTGCCCTGGATGTCTGGGTTGCCATGAGTTGCTCTGCCCTGAGGTAGTATAGGATATGAACAGGGTGAGGGAAGACTTGAATGAAATCTTTTTGCTAGAGCCCTGCAACATTTCATGCTGGCTCTGATTTTGGGAGCTGGTACAGTATGTCACTATCCCCAAAAAGGTAAAAAAGAAGTTGTAAATCCTCCACAGGGCTGATCCTTGCTACCTGTCTTCTGCCTCCAGGACTTTGAGAGCAGGGACGGCTGCAGGAGGGGCAGCTCCAAGTCCTCCTATTAAGAAATGCTTCTGAAGACAAATGGGGAGATTGAACCTCCAAGGAGGGAGAATAGACTAGGCCTGTTCTAAGGATTCAACTGTACAGCATCAATTACTTTGAGGCGCTATGGCTTC
>JAVJGJ010000059.1:34018412-34029925 GCA_035590215.1 Microhierax caerulescens | reverse complement strand
CCACCTGCTGCAGGAGGTCCTTCACCTGGGCCCAGCTCTTGCAGGCAGGTCCGCTGCCTGTCCCTGTCCCAGGGGAAGGGTCTGGGCACATCGCACAGCCTGAGGCCTGCACCGCAGCCTCTCCCCTCAGCAGCTCCGTATGGGTGGGGGCATCGGCCACCATCGGGGTAGATGGTGCAGACCCCCCAGCTGGATCTGCAGCCTTTGCCCTCAGACAGGTGTCCACCATTCTGCCATCAGGGTCAGGTAGGATGAGCACCCCTGACCTGTACAGTAGATGCAGAGCTGTGCCCAGTTGCTGAGTAATGTGGACTTCAAGTCTCTCTGCTTGGCCAGTGGAACACTCATTCTTTGAAGTGGTGCCCAGCTTTCAAGCCCTCCCACATGAACTGCTGCACAAACTGCCATGACAGGCCCCATTTGCCTGTTCTGGTCACTGGCACACCTAGGTCTGCCCTTTGCGGGGCTGAGGTGGGGAAGGTTGTTACTCCTAACCCCACTCATTGCTCATCAGCCACCTTTGTGCGAGCTGCCAGCTCCTGGTGGGTCTTTGCACTCCTCTGGGATCTCACCAGCTGAGGAAACCCTCCCTGCACACCGTGACGCTGACTCCACTGCAGACACACCTGCACAGGAGCTACTCTCACAGGAGCGAGTGCATATATGCATATAATTGATAGAAGACATTTGTTTGAAAGAATCTGTGTTCAATCTTAAATATAGTCTTAGCACCTGGCATCACTGCTGGAGTGAAAAAGAGAATGAATGCCTGTTTATTTATTTAGTTAGTTAGTCTTTAGTTACCAGTCCCACATCTGTGGTCACCATGAAACCAACAGCTGGGTTTTAGTGGAGTCATCTTCCTGCCCTGCCTCCTGTTTGCAAGAAAGCTGAGGTGCTTGGTCATCCCTGGATATGGCTGTCTTTGACCAGAATAGGGCACTTCTCAGATGCCCCATCCTGTATATCCTCAAAGCCTGAAAGTTTCTAAGGGGCTTGAACACTGTATTTCTTTTGAAAAAGAACTTCAGCTATACTCTGCCTGGTGTTCATGAGGCATGTAGAAAACAAACAAGATGCTATAAATACATAGATGGAGGTGTCCACACCAGGACAAAAAATGTGTGGAACTTACTGAACTTTAACAAAATGCCATTTTCTTTTCTTGACAAATGAGAAATAACAATTGTGATGGGCCATGATCAAGAGAAAGGAACACAAAACCTCAAACCAGTCATGCTCTGCTTGTGATGTCTTTTCTTTTGGCTTGTTTGGTTGAAGTCTTGTGCCATTTTATGCACCCAGTGCGCATCACCTGTGATGTAAGGTCTGACCCCATTCAGATATAACAAATGTTCACTTCTCAGGAAACATCACACACCATCATGATGTACAACAAATCTGCCAGCACTTGCTGACTTTGTTGCTAGAAACTGAAGTATTTTGACAGTAACCTTTGCAAAACAAAATGTATCTGATTAGAAAGAAAGAGAAAAGGAAAAAATAATTGAAATTCAGGATGGAACCTCTCTGCTGGAATAAGTTAAGCATGGCCACCAAGCAGGACAGTGCATGAAGATGTGAGCAGCTGGTGGTGATGAATCAGAAAAAAGCAGGAAAGAATCTGCTGAGTGGGCAGGAGAACAGCCTCACATCAGCAGCCACCACATTCTGTAGCATTTCCTGTCTGTCTGCCCTGCGGTTGCATGTATCTGCCCTGTGTAGTGCATGGCTTTTGAAGTCCGGAGTCCTCAGGCTGAAGAAGCCTGTCCTATATAGGTTCTCATGTTTCTATTATTGTTGCATGGTTATAGTTATGCAAGGCAGGAGGACCAAAAGGTTGTCCAAAGTCCTTCAGGAGCAAGAATCATGGTGAAATGCACCATCAGTGTTGTCTTAATTGCTGCAACTTGTGACTTTTTATGCTTCCTTGGGAAAAAACCTCTGGAGGCAAAACCTAGCTAATGGAGCCGCACGTGTGTCTTCTTTCCTTCCTTCCTGCTGGAAAGCCAGTCCAGGGGAAGAACCAGCTGGACTCTGAGCATGTGCAAAATAGGGTGGGTTTTTTATTATTGACAACCAAATTTCAGCTGCTCTGATTTGCAGGACAGCTGTAAGCATTTCAGGATTCTAGTATGTTTTATCAGTTCTACATATTCCTGGCTGCTAACATCACATAAACACTGTGCATGCTTGTTAGGTAGAGGAGCACTTTAGGATATCCTCCTACACTGACTAAGATTCAAAGTATGGCAAAATGGATTAAACTAACACGATTAAGAAATACTCCCTTCCTAGGGAATATACCCTGACTGTTGTGGTAACCTAGTGTTGATAAATGAGTCAACTACAATAACTGTCCTGGTTTCAGCTGAAATAGAGTTAATTTTCTTCTTAGTAGCTGGTGCAGTGTTGTGGTTTGGATTTGGTGTGAGAATATTGTTGATAATATACTGATGGGTTTAGTTGTTACTAAGTAATGTTTATACTAAGTCAAGGACTTCTTGGTTTCTTGGGCCCTGCCAGCAAGAAGGCTGAAGGAACGCAAGAGATTGGGAGGGAACACAGCTGGGACAGCTGACCAAAACTAGCTAAAGAGATATTCCATATCTGGGAATGTCATGCTGAGTATATAAGCTGTGGGAAGTAGAAGGAAGTGGGATACATTTGGTGTTATGGTGTTTGTCTTCCCAAGTAACCATTACACGTGATGGAGCCCAGCGTTCCTGGCAATGGCTGAGCACCTGCCTGCTGGTGGGGAGCAGTAAATGAATTCCTTGTTTTGCATTGCTTGCGTGTGCAGCTTTTGCTTTACCTATGAAACTGTCTTTATCTCAAACCATGTGTTTTCTCACATTTACTCTTGTGATTCTCTCCCCCATCCTGACACAGAGGGAGTGAGCGAGCGGCTGCGTGGAGCTTAGTTACTGGCTGGGGCTAAACCACAACAAAAACCACAAAACCACAAAAACCTGTGTTCATATGGACAGTTAGGAGCCAGCAGCAGGTAGCAGTTACAAAGGTCTTTGTTTCCCGTAAGTTTCGTAGGAATAGGAATAGGAAAAGAAAGCAGATCCCATTAGTGCCTGTACACAGAGAGAGGCTACAGTCTGAGTTCAGCCCATATTAGATAACTGAATGAAGAGAGAAAGAGCTTTGTAGTGAATGCTTCAAATACAGGAAAAGGCCCATTAATCTCATGGTTCACAGGACAACTTGTTTTTCCCGTCAATGCTCAGAACACTTCTAAACACAGAGAGACAGGAATGATTTGCTAAGATCAGACAAAACCAGCTGGCCGGTTAGACTAGAGAAACAGACCAAGCTCTGCTGCAGGGCTGGTGAGGGGCACTATTAATGCGCGTGGTCCCTGGTAGGTCCTGTGCTGTGTTTTGCAGAGGCAGCCCAGAGGTGCCATGGTCTCCAACACCAGTAAGCTGGTAAGCAGCTGTGTTTATGGCAGATTCTGGCAGCACACAGAGCTCCTGAAGCCTCCAGCTGTTTTCTGACCACCTGCATGGCAGGGAAAGCAGGACCTCAAAAGGGGATGTGACTCCTGGGGAGATCACATAGGGAACTGAGGGGCATCTTGTCTCTCAGCATCTCTGACAGATATGGTAGGTGCCATTTTAGCTAATACAGAAGCAGTTTAGAAGTTGACTTCTGGGGCTAAAATCATGACATCCTGCAGTTCAATCTAGTGTGACCAGGCTAGAGATGGTCCTACTTTTCACTGGCCCGGGGAGGACCTTTTATGAGATGCTCAGAAATCAATGGCATAGGCTGTGAATTGCATGAATTGTAATCTGGCTCTTAATTCTTTTTGCCAATTAAATAAATAAATTTAAAACCTGCTTCTGCCACTAGCATATAATCCATTTGCTATGTGGGATGCCAGCCATATTATAACTATGCAAACTCAGTAAGACTTTCTTTTTTGCAAATGAGAGATTCATTCAAGTAATGACATATAATGCATCTCCAAACTTTCAGCCCTAGTAATTCCTAAGTCCTAAAAACAGTTACAGTTAAGAACTGATAGAGATACACTCAATGCTTCAAGTATCTATCACTTGCCTCAGGAGTAATGCAGCTTGTTATTTGCTTCCCAGGCCACAGGTAAATAAATTCTTCAGAAAAGATTTTTAGTAGAGTAGCATTTCATTCCTGCTTTGGTAATTGCTTCCTGTGAGCCAGGCAAAAAGCCTTACAGTGGTCAGTCACCACAGGAACATGTCCGTAGCCTTCTGCTGTGTGGGGTTGCCTGGCAAAACCTGGCCAAAATGTCACCTGCCCACACCCCCATTCACACCATGGCTGAAGTTATCCAAGACATGAAGGTTTCAGTGAAGGAGAGAGAGCAAAATAATGGTCTCTGTGGGCTTTATTGCTTCCTGACAATTTATCAAGCTTATCTAGTCCTATTAAAGAAACCCTTCTGGTCCTTGACCACTGGAGGATGCTGATTAGGTTTCTTGTGCTCAAGGATGATGACAAGATCACTGATTAAAATAATAATAAAACAAGTTTATGATTCTGTAGGGCGAAAGCATTAGTCGCTGTGTGGGTGTTACATTTCCAGATGACTTGTGTTTGGTCAGGTTTTCCTAGACCTTGTCCTCTGAGTGTGCTCTGCTTCTTAAGCCATCTGCCTGTGTATTTCTTCCGGTTTTCCATACCTTTGCAGGTGCAGTTCTTAAGCTTTTTCAGGTCAGGTCTGCACAGCTTGACACCCTGCTTGACCATAGCCTGAAGTACATAAGTTGAAAATTAATCAGATAAATCGTGACATAAATTGAATAAAAATTCCAACTTTCTCCATCTGTGGTACTTAGGAACATATACTACAAGTACCTAGAAGGTGGCGGGATTTGAAGAACGAAAAGTGGATGAAGTAATTCTCACCAAGTACATCTATACTGGTAAATAAAATGAGGCTGGAGTGGGGGTTCAGTCATGGGCACACAATTACAGGCATGTTCAGTTGTTAACATGTATCCCATTATTGTTGGCTTGTACGAACCAACACCATCCCAACAACACCCCAGCATTATCTGGGGAATGCCAGAGGCCAATGGCTGTTCCAAGTGGTTAGTTTTCGCTCAGCCACAGTGCTTAGGGGCTGAAAGAGGGTTCACCCATATGAATGTGAGCTGCACTGTGCCACTTTGCCTCAGGGTTAGCAAGTGGACTCTGGCCTGTTTTATTTATTAATAAAGATTGAAAAGAGAAGCAAAAACTGGATGTAATCTGTTAAGATATTTTAAAATTGAAGTAATCTGTACATGTGAAATTGGGCACTTAAAAAATATTAAGTGTAAGATATTTCCACCCTATAGACACTAGGAAGGAACTGGGGTGGACATGTTTTGGCAGAGGGCAAGCACAGCAGGGATAAAAGTTAAGAATGCAAAGCTCCAGTCACCCTTTCATTTTGTGGCTGGATTCATGAAAGATGTGTTCCTAGCGGAGCAGGCTGTGGTGCACTGAAGTGTCCTCTCCCCTGCTGTGACTGTGGGGCAGTAGCTGGATGGTCACAGCTCCCCACTGGTGTCCTTGTTGCTCTTCCTTCTTGTGGAAACCAGGTTATTTCCAGGACACATCCACTTGGGCCCAGAATTTCAGGGGCATTGCTGGCTTCACTAGTCTACCTGAAGCCAGAATGATCAAGGAAACATTTTAAAGCAAAGACAGATTTTCTTTTTTAAAACATGTTGTTCACTGGCTTTTGTGGTGCCTGTTGAGGAGTTTTCTCATCATAATTTAGTACAGTAGCCAGGCTGCAAAACACATGCTGAACCTGCTTATCTGCCCTTACATCTTCTGTAATAAATGCAAGCCTCATCTTTCCAGCAGCATTTTTGGAAGAGGATTTTCTTTCACAAAACTCACTTAAACATCTTTTAATTAAGCATCTTTCAACAAACAGTTCTTTTCTTATGTATGAGCAACTAGAAAAAGATGTGCCATCCGTCAGTCTGCAGTGTGCCAGCAGATAGGTGTTTAGCAGGTGGGAAGACTGAGACTATCAGAAAAGGCGTGACAAAAAGCCTGAGGGATGAAACAGTAACCCAGGCAATTCTACTGAGGCAGTGAAGAGGGAAGGAAATAAGTTGGTCTTTTTTCATGCACTTCTTTCCCTACAGAATTCCCTTTCTGCAGCACCTGCTTGAAGTGTGCCCTGGTGAGGAACTGTTCTGGGACCACTGCTCCTTCACCTTTTTCTCTTGCTGGAACCTCAGCCATGAGGATGGGGTGGTACCCCAGGGCAGGAGTTTCCATGGTCCATAGAGCAAAGAACAGGAAGGCTTGGGGCAGGCAGTGGGCTCTACGGGTTGCTGCGTGTGAAGCACTGGGTCTGTCAATACACAGGAGTGTTTGTGAAAAAGTTCAGACTGGTGTACTAAACCACCATACAGAAGAAGGGAGGGAGACTGGAGACCTGAAATCACCTTGGGCATCACATCTTGTGCTGTTTCCTGGGCCAGATCATGGGTCTTTGTCCAGTCCTGGTGGGGTTCAGGCTGCTGGGGTGCTTGCACTGCAGCCAGGCCAGTTTGCACAAATACAGCCCAAAGGGCTTCCAGAGTGGATGTCAAAAACCATCCAGCCTTGGCACAATTTTGTTCCCAGGAAGCTGCAAAACCTGCCTGGGAAGACAGGGGAGTGCCCAGGGCCCAGGCAGCCCAAGTGCTTCCTTAAAAGGCTTTTGGAGATGATCCATGAGCAGTGTAGCTCATGGGATTTTGCAAAGTGCTTGTCTCCATCCTTAGGTCTGCACCTTTTGCAGTCACTGGTGAGTTTTCACTGAGGGTATGGCTATACCTGAGAGTGAATCACACAAAAGCCTTGTACATAAACCTTCACAGCCTCTGAGCTATTGCCTTGGGAACGCTGCACCATTGCTGCCAGCCCAGACGTTCCTGTAGCCTGAAGCAGCCTCACAGCGCCCTGGAGGGCTCCTTGCCTTGGCACTCAAAGGCAGAGCAGAGAGCAAGTCCTGCTTCTCCTCTGTTTATGTAATGCCCTGAGCATGGCGTGTGATGGATGCCTCTCAGAAATGACATCTGGTGTCAAAACAGCACACAACAACTTATTCTTTATTACATTTTTATTGTTGCCCTACTGTTTGTCTGGGATAGTGGGATAATGAGCTGCTAACAGACTCCATCAGTGATTTTCAGTTAGCACAAGTTTATGCAGTGTTTTTTTTTAAGACCTCAGAGACTAAAGGGTGCTAGGTATATAATTAATGGCATCCTGTCAATGTATGGACTGCATTATTTTACATACCTTATAACAGAATATAAAGGACAGTATATTTTATGGTATGTGTTGAGACAGGATTGAGGTAGGACTTCCAAGCTCACAATCTCATTTTCAGATCAAGAAACCTCTGCCTTACTGATGCATTGTTTCTAGCTGTGTTTATAGACTGACAGTAGAAATCTTTTTGACCATTAAGAAACAACATCTCTTTCTGAAATGCAGCCAAGTCCTGAAATGAAAAAGAAAACATAGCCATGTATAATCAGGGTCCCAGCAGTTCAGGAGAGGAAGTAATAAATATCTCATTTACCTGGAACTGTGGGAGGAACAGAGCATGCTGCGTGCAGGGACCCATCTGGGCACTGGGAAGGAAACTTGTGCGAGTTCTCCGGTGCAAAAAATAGGCATAAAGTGCTCCTACAACCACAGCACTTGGGTGTAATTTTGTTGTTTCATTCCTAAAACTTTCCCTTTGGCGAAACACTGCATTTTCATGGTTTATGAGTTCATTAGTGACAAAGACAAACTGTTACTAGCCAGATTCTCCCCCTGCAGCTATCCCTGACCATTCTGTGAAGCCAGGGTTACTTGGTTAAGTTTTGCTGAAATCAAGCAGATATTTTTTTCCAAGATTCATTCACCAAGAAGGGTTGTGCTGAGTCCAGGTGCGGAAGGAGCCATGTGATGCATGTACCCACCAACCTTTTGGAATCTAGTAAGAAGGCTGGGATCTCTTGCAGAAGCACAGGTGACACCATGCCTCAGACTGCACTGGAGATCAGACCCCAAAACGAGACCAGATCTGCTAATCGATAGCTTTGATCCTCTCAGGAAATCTCACACCCCAGAACTGTGTATCTGAACTACATATTTTAAAAAGACTTTGCTGCCTACGTAAGGGGGTAGGAACTCAATGATGGGAGTTGGCCACTCCCAAACCCACATTCCAACTTTACAGTATATAAATGTGCCTCAGTTTAATTCTCAGTTCAATGTGTTACATTTCTTTGTTGCTTCAAGTGTAATAAATTATTTATTGCTTATAATAATACTGAGTCTGTAACATAAAGGAGCACTACATGACTGTTTTATTTCTAACCTTAAATGATGGTGAAACATTTTTAATAAGGTATATATTACATTCCCATATACTAAGTACACTGTGTTCACCTTTAAAATATGTTTTAATGTATTAGTACACACATTTTATGATGGAAATTCTATCATGGTCAATTATTAAAGATGCCGCAGATCTGTAGTTGCCACAAATTAGTAGAACCACTTGTGTTCAATTCTCTTAGGTCTTAGTCTTCAGAAATCTTGTTGTGCATTAGTGAAATGATCATCAAATATAGTCCTGCTCTTACTCCTTTTAATTTCAATGGAAATATTACTGACATCCATATAGTCATATGTCAATACATTTCATTGATAAAAACATTATGTTCAAAATTCCTTCACTATTTGTGGCTAGGAGCTCAGGATTTTTATTGTTTGTATAGCTGAAAAGCAGTATAGCATCAGAGTGACTCATGAATGGAAGTTAAATACATTACAGTGGGCGATAATGCAGCCTAAAAGGTTGGGTAAATATAACTCCCAAAAGGGAAATTAACTATATTTTTTCCATGGAAGATCAGCTGAGCTTTGTGCTTATCAGTCAGGAACGTAACAAGTTCTGGCTAGTTCCTATGATTTAGAAACTTCTCACCCTGTAGTTTTGATGCTTTATTTCCAAGCTCTCTGAGACGACTTCATTTAAAGTTTGACTTAGTCTGGATTCTATTATAATTTTTTTTTTTATAGAACAAAAGCAGAACTTTTATTTCAGTGTGGTATGATTTTAGTTCTTTTTTCATGAAGAAATCACATGATGAAAGTGTAACTCCAAAGTGTTACTTCTCAAAGCTGCACAGCACTTCACATCTGTCCTGACTTGCATAATATACTCTATGAATTGAACAACCATCTTTAACAAGGGAACTGTTAAAATGTGCTGTGTCCTCGTAGTGCGATGTCTGGTCAAGAAAAGGAAAGATTTTCAGTTGTCATTAAGAGAATTTTGGCTTCCTCAGACTTATTTTCTTTCTTTATCTTTCAAATTTCGTATAATAAACCCCTTTGACTGCTTTTAGAGGAATAGATCACATCCCCATCCCCCTCTTTTTATTTCCATATGTCTCTATGATTGCCTGCTTAAAAACATCCTCCATAGGGAGGAACAAAAAAACCAAGTAGACTCCTGCACCATGGTCACTTTTGGTTTGTGCTTTGTCCCAGCCAGAATGTATCCATACACACCTATTTTCCCATGTGTGCAGTGGTACTATGTGTGTTTGGTCAGGCAGTGGTATGTCATCCACAGAGACACTCTTCCCCAGGGGAAGGTTTTCACTCCTCAGAGTAAAAGGACACCTGAATTATCTATGTGCATCTGTGAAAGCTGTTGCATTTAGCATCCTGGCTTGTGTCCGAAACAGTGCAGCCTGCAGGACCAGGGCATTGATCATCCCCCTGTACTCCGCACTGGTGAGGCCGCACCTCAAATCCTGTGTTCAGCTTTGGGCCACTCACTGCAAGAGGGATGCAGAGGTGCTGGAGCATGGCCAGAGGAGGGCAGTGGGGCTGGTGAAGGGTCCAGAACACAAGTCTTATGAGGAGCAGCTGAAAGAACTGGGGTTGTTTCACCTGGAGAAAAGGAAGTTCAGAGGGACTTTACTGCTCTCTACAACTGCCTGAAAGGAGGCTGTAGGCAGGGGGGTGTAGGTCTCTTCTCCCAGATAACAAGTGACAGGACAAGAGGAAATGGCTGCAAGTTACACCAGCGGAGGTTTAGATTGGATAGTAGGAAAAATGTCTTCACAGAAAGGGTTGGCAGGCATTGGAACAGACTGCCCAGGGAAGTGGTGGAATCAGCATCCCTGGAGGGATTTAAAAAAATGCAATTGTTAGGGACATGGTTTAATGGTGGACTTAGCAGTCCTGGGTTAACGGTTGGACTTAATGATCTCAAAGGTCTTGTCCAACCTAAATGATTTGGTGATCCTATGATGCCCTGATGTGATTTTTATTCCCTTTCTGTTGCAGTCAGCCTTGTGTAATATCTCTTGAATCCTCTGTGGATGAAGGGGTGAAAAACCTTAATCTGGCAGCATGGAAGAGGCTGGGAAATTGGTGCTATTTACAATTTGCCAGACTTTATGTACAAGAAAATGTAAAAAGCAAAAAATCCTGTAGTGGGCAAATAATTACACTTGTCCCTCCTATACAGTTAACTGTAAATAATAAAATTGCCTATAAATCAGTAGTCACACCCAAAGAAGGTAAAATACTACTGTTTGTCCTTCCTCTTGCATTACACTTTACATGAATATGGATGCAATAGCCACAATTCACATTCCAAAAGGCTTTTTTCCCCTTCCAAGGTTTTTGTGGTATAACAGAGCACACTTTATATTGTCACATGAATGTTGTCTTCTGCAGTGCATCAGATGTCAGTATTGTGATCAGATTTTCAAGGAATGATAGAAAAGAACAATTTGGAAACAAGCTCTGGAGGTATTTAGCCTGCCGCCTGCTCAGGGCAGGGCTAGCTTCAAAGTTAGATTGGATTGCTCAGGGGGTTTGTCCAGACAAGTTTTGAAAAATGTAAGGATGGACACTCTACAACACCTTCACATTATCCAGGTTGTAAGGTCTGGAGAAAAAAAATTAGAATCTTGAGATGATCCCAGAGAAATATTTGGAAAATGTGTAATTAATTAACATTCATGTGTACTGAGTGTGTATTTCTGGTATAGTGTGATTTTTTTATTTTAAATTATTGTTATTGTGCCTTTACAGAAATGTGTTTTATTGCAGTCTGTTGATGCTGCATAAAGACAAATGCATGAAAAATGTGGAAGAGGTGTGATGAGTGGTTGAGAGAAGCTGGGAAATCAGGAGTCACCTGAGAACTTCACCCCCACCCAGCAGATGGGTGATGTTTTGCGGGAGAGAGGTTTATTTCTTTTTCCTTTCCTCTCTGCTGATCAAAGTGAGATGTAGATCTTATCTGAATGCAGACTCTGTATTGCTTTAATGACAGGCACAATCCCTGGACTGTGAACCAGTTAGGAAAAGAGTTTATTTATTGTACATTAAAAATCAGCAGGAAATGGAGTAAACTGCTACTATACAGTATTTTAACACTATGGATCATACAGATACATTGATGGTAAATAATACCTGTGTAAGTGGCATTG
>JAVJGJ010000059.1:33945240-34018312 GCA_035590215.1 Microhierax caerulescens | reverse complement strand
TAAGTGGCATTTTGACGGCAGTATGAAAGAAGTGCTGGATGAGAACACAGGTATATAATTATTCATTGTAGTGAAGCAAGTAGAGATCTATGCTTAATTATTCCATGGGCAAGAGAACAGTTTCAGCCAGAAAGGTTGAGGGACGGTCATTCCAACCATATAGGCTGACGGTGCATTTTTTTATTTTTTTTTTTGTGGATGACGGAGAAGAGGAAAAGGGTTCAGCTGAAAACAGAAATTTTCCTGTGAAAAAAGTTTCCCTGTTCCTTGCGTAAGGCAAATTCCCTCATCACTGCACGAGAGGTAGGCACAGCACTGTTTGGAGAGCTTGGGAAAAGCAGTAAGAAGCTGCCACCTCAGTGTTCCCACAAAGGGTACACCTCCAATCCATGTATACATACATACAGAAATACATATTTATGTAACTATTTATATGTATATATGCTCTCTAACTAGACTTCACAGCTTCTCTGTCACAGGAGTCCATCAAGGATTACTCTGAAAAATAATCTTGATATCTTCCATGATAACAAAACAATCCATTAGTTCCCAGATCCCAGTCCACTGCAAACACTTCTCACAATCTCTGAGTACTCAAAAACCCTTTCAGTACTTAAAGTACATACCAGCCACTCTAAGTTATCCTTAAATATCGCATTCAAACATTTGCATTTGTGGAAACTAAGTTTCTGCTGCTACATTTGCATTTGTGGAAACTAAGTTTCTGCTGCTTCTTTCTGCCTACCTTGGTCTCACACCCACCAAATTCTTGTGCAGTTATTGATAGCACTCATTAACATCAACAGTTCTATTGTGAGCCCATGGCTAGAAAACCCATAACTACTACACTGATCCATCCCTACCTGCTTTCAACACGGACAAGAAGTGTTAAGTTAAGCTCAGCCCACCAGCCTGAGCTGGGCAGGACATCTGCGGTTTTGTGTGCTTATTCATAGCATGGGGTGCAGCTTCAGTGGGCAGCTTTTTTAATAATGTAATCCAAAAGTGAAAGGGTAATGTTTACCAAACCTGTTTCAAAATGGCTGATTAATCAAATAAATGGGTGTTTATTGAGGCTGTTGCTAGGTACTTACTGTTATTGAGATAATTGTATGACTCAGCTAAGCCAGACAAAGAGCTCCACTGTTGCTCTGAAGTACCGACTGGCAAAGCTTGGATCACCACACCAGAGCAAGGGGAGAAACTTTGCTCTTTCTTCTCAGCCTTTTCACAAGGCCGATCACTCAGTTCATTTATCATCACATCATCCACTTTTACAGCCAGCTTCAGATACCTTCCTCCCATAAAACCAAGAAACAAACACTGAGCCTTCTGCAGAACCCCTTCGTCTGCAGCACGCTGCTGATGGGGTTTCATCACTGACACCAAGGTTGGGGACAGACCTTGCTTTTGTGTCTTTTCTATATTATCACATTCGGGCCTTTTTCCTGTTAAATAAACCTGCATAAACCATAAGGTCCTAGCCATTCAAAGCACTTGTTTAGTAAATAATTGGGCCAAGTTTTGTGGGGAGAGGTAATCTTTTATAAGATGAAATGCTGAACCTGGAAACAGCTGTCAGGCTTTCAGGCACACAAGCTCTTCTTCAGGTCAAACTTGTTGCATGAAAGCCTCTCTTTTTTTCAAATTACATGTGTGTTTTTTCCAATAAAAGCTATTGCCTCTCCCTGAAATTCTCACTGCACATATTCTTAACTCTTACAGCTAGAAAGACAAGGCTACTAATAAACAACAAACAGTACTTGATTAGGCAGGCTATAAATGGACAGAAAGTACATTATACAACTCGTGCCTCCTATTTGGCACCTAAAAAATTGGAAGCATATTAAAGACAGCTACTAATCAGTATAATTATAGAAAACTCTCCTCTTTTCTCAAAGGAAAGCATGAATTACATGAAGTCTGATGTACAAAAAGAGATTTATATCTGCAGATTGGGGGAACACTAAAAGCATATACTTGCCATCCAGTTAAACTCCCTCTCATTTATGTATTGGGTTTATTATTTTAATGTAATAGGTTTTTTTCATTTCAAAGTAGCGTGTCTATGTTCTGCTGATGGAAGTTTACATAGCTGAGTGATAAGGGATATTTGAAATCACAGGGGCATGTTTACTTCAAATGTTTCCCATCCATCAGTCTCAAGTTGTACCAGTCCAAATTCAGAGTAACATTATCAGCAGTGGTTACAATCAGATTTATACTGGTATACCTGGGAATAGAGTTTAACCCTGGCTAGTCATATTCTATAGCAGGTTTGTGGGGGTTTTTAATCTTCAACAACATAAATTATATATTGTAGTGAACCAGTATTTCACTTGCTTGAGATTGTATTTTGATCAGAAAATCTTCTGGTATATGTCAGAGAGATCACTTATTTTTAACACAAGTAACTTCAGTACCAGGAAATGCTCAACATTTATTCAAAAGATTCCACCAACACTTTGTTTGCTGTAACATCCAGTTATAACTGATAAAATAAAGTCTACCCTTTTAACAAATTCTGGAGGCTTATAGATCAAGGTCGGAACTAGGCTTTGAGCCAGGAAGCAGACTTTGTTTGAACTGCCTAACCCTTGCATTCGATTTCTTGAATTAATGTTTTACCTGTAACAAAGTGTTTTCACTGAAGGAAGACAGTGATCCTGCTCTCTGCTCCCAAATATGTTATATAAAAAAAAAAATGGTAATGACTAAGGTGTCTTTTTTGCTTTTACCGGTCATTAGCATAAATCACATTAAGTGTGTTTTGGAGTCTGGAGCCAGCCTCCCAGATATGATGCTTTATTATTTATCTTTGTGGATATCCAAAGTGAGAAAGCTGGGAGAAATAATTCCAGAATGAGCGACTGTACAGAGGCAGGTTTATGAGTGATTTGTGAGTTCTGAAGGAAAGTAAGTGAAGGATGGAGCAGAAATCCCCTCCAAAATTCTGCATGTGGCCCAGGGAGGAATAGATGATGGCATGACCCCAACCGTCTCTGTCAACCCCCTCCAACTTCTAGGTTACAACCTCTAATTGTTGTGCTGGTACAACCAAGGGCCAGTATTTTTTCTCATATCATCACTTTGTGAGGTTGGGGCAGTACCACTCCCCCCTCGGGAAAGAAGGGGATTGTTTCTGGGGGGATTGTTGATGGCAGTGAGGCAGGAAGCACAGTGGGAGAACTAAAAGTCAGTCAGGATTCAAGGTTCAATATTTATGTGGTTTTCTCCAGAGGACAGGACTTTTCAAGACATTAACTGTCTCAGATGATTCAAGAGACTCTTCTGCAGGCATATGTAAAGTGGCTGCCATTGGAAGTTAGTAACGGTGTTAACTCAAAAAGATTTTTAATACTAGAAAAGGTTAATAGGCAGAAGCTCTTCATTGGGATGTCCCTTAACATGTCTCAGAATTGGGCCAGTTCAGCTCCCTGTTAAGAGGGCAGCAAAGGCCTTTTCAGGGTCCCTTATCCCAGGTCTCTGCTGCGGGGAGTAGCAACCATTAATACCTTTCTTCCCTGGAACTTTGGGCAGGAGACAAAACCGTCAGCCTTTTTGATATCAAATTATTTTACAGGCCAGATGCTAAATAACCCTGCTCCCCCAGTGTCCGCTAACAACCTTTTTTGACAAAGTAATTTATTAACAAGTTCAGTAGCAACAACTTCCCTTCAAAATACTTCCCCTCAAGTAGAAAAATGGATTTTTAACTAAATTATTCTGGTGTTTAAAAAAAAAACAAAAACAAACAAAAAAACCCTTGATCTTGATTACATTGCATTTTCACTGAAAACAGTAGGAAGCACATTTGGTGAAGAGGGTCTAAATACTGAAAATACTCCATCTTTCAGCCCCTTGAGGCTTGGAAAAAAATGTCATACTTTAATTTATAGCTGATTCTTTTCCCATATTCCCAAGGTAAGCTTTTTTTTAAACTTCCTTTTTTTTTTTTTTTTCTTTTTCTTTTGTTACCTGTTTGGAAGCAAACAGAATGAAAGAAACTTTTTTATTTTTAACAAGAAGTTTCAGTTCTTCTAGCTAAACACTTGCATTCACCTCCTATATGGCCCAGCCAGACCTTGCTTACAGACTGGAAATCTTCATGGGATTTAGTCTACCAGAAGACACCGATTCTTTTAATTCCTTTTACATTGCCAGTTCCTTGGACAGTGCTGAACAGAGTGGGGATGCAGCTGCATGCCCTTGGTCCTCCTGATCTACCATTTTTCCAAGGGCAAAGCAGCCTCTTTCCAAGCGATAGAAATGCTACCAGCTTTAATATGAGCAAGCATGACTGGCTGAACTGGTGAAATCGTTTTGGATTAGGCTGTCTTGTAGCAGCCTTATTATGCCACACCTAGATCATCTACAATCTGAAGCGTCTTGATGAAGGACAAATTGTTTATTTTTGGTTTAACCCTGTAATCTGTTAATGTATTTGTACAATTTCAAAAAGTGGGTGGGAAAGCAGAGACATATGAAGGGAAAGCTGTATCAGAACTTTACTGTTGAAGGATGGCTTGTCTATCAAATGTATTTACCAGAAATAACAGGAGTCATAGGAAAACAAAACCCAAAGCATCTGGCATTTGCTGCCATCTGATCCATAACCTGCAGTTGGAAAGGCAGTTCCCTAGTTTTCTCTCAAGGTAGTGTATGCATTCCTATTGTTAGGATTATATTGGGACTATTAAGCATCCCATCTGGGAGCACAGACCGGCTCTCCCCTGACCCCAACTTCTTCAGACACCTCTGTGCTGCAGGGAGCACCCCCATATGCAGTACATTTACTGCGGGCAGGATCACTGTCTGGGAACAGCCTCGAGAAGGTGGAGGGTTGTGCGTTTGGTGACACTGGTATAGCACCAAAGCACACTTGTGAATGGAGACCTCCTGACCCTGCATGAAGAGCCTGTCCAGACCTTCCCTCGGACAGAGCAAATAGGTCAGGCATGTGGTCCTGATGGCGTTAAGAGGGTTTCCTTACCTGCAACAGTAGTTTCGCATGTATTCCTCATTTACTGCAGTGCAAAGGGATGCACCGAGCTAACATATTTTGCAGTATGCATGTCCTTCATTGTGACAGTAACTTTGTTTACAGCTCTAAGCTGCTCTGGTATCTTCGTATGTCTCTTTGCAGTTGCATCAGTTCATCTTTTTTAACCCTCACCTATGATTAACAGTCTGAGCTGCTGTGCATAGTATGTAGCACAGTGAACTGTGGGGTAAAGTTTGCGATATGTCCTCATTTCAACTTTAAAATACTAACCTCTTAAATAAAAGCAGCTGCACAGAGCAATTAGCAAGCATGGAAAAAAAAAAAAAAAAGATAATTTGATTCAGGAAGCCTCTGAAGAGTGTCTGTGCTCATCTCCCTGGGAACTGCAGCTGTTACAAGTTCAGTAAATAAGTGACCTCTTTTTTTTTCACATCCAGGCACAAAATAAATTTTCTTTCATATAGGAATATTTGAAAATAAATTTTAAAGACCTGTATGTGCATGTGCAGAAACACACACATGTACACATGTCCTAATTACGATGATACAGCTGTAGCTATAAGAAGCCACATTCAGAAAATGGAGAGTCTGTTTTGCTTAAGAGTTATGTTTTGGCAAAGTGTTAAACAGCGTATATGTTGCGTGCTGGAGCAATGTAATGCCAAGGCACTGTTCCTATAGCAGAATTAGTGCCACTTTTATTTATAATGGCAGTGGTTGCAGTTTGTGTAACAAAAAATTTATTTTTTATTTTTTTTTTTAGGTAATTTGCAGAAGTAATTAAAAGACAGTTCTCCCTGGGAATTTCACTAGATTTCTTTTTCCCATCCAGAGGCAAACACCATTCTCTGATGCCTCTAGTAAGTGATGAAAGAGCACACTGAGATGTCCTTAGCACTTTTCAGTTGACAACAGGGATTTTCTAGATCCAGCTAGGGCTTGACGCTGCTGCCAGGAGCACTGCTGCTTCTGCACCTGCTTTGCTGTCAGTGTGGAGGTGTCACGCCCATCCCCCCCACCACAGCCTGGCTGAGGACCCTGGGTTTCCACCACACCTCACTGTGTGCTCTATGATGGAGGATGCTGGGGGTGGATACCCATTCTGGGGTATCCCCCCATATCTGGGGGCAGAATGGTGGTATCACTTCACCCCCACTGCTGCCTCCCCTTTTCGCTCCCTCCTCACTTTTCTGTTTTCTTAAAGTAAAAATAGGAATGGAGGTTTTAAGCAGACACCTAGGGAGGCGCAAAAACTGGGTGAGTGTATATGATGCTTCTCCAAATACTTTCCCAGCCTCCAGCTATTCCAAAATCAGGGATTTTCTAAGCCTGTTCTTTTCCAAACTTCTCTGTGAAGCCTTGCAAGCTCCCTGAATCCACAGCACCTTTTGGCAAGGAGTGCCACCCATCTGCTATTCACTGAGTCCAAAAATTGCCTCTTTTTACCTGTATTGAACTTGGCTCCTGTGTGCTGGGTGCCAGGCTTGTGCTCAAAGACACTGCCAGGGATCTATCCCTGCTGGCCCCATAAGCTGTGCATGGCTTTGCAAACCTTCAGTGTGTTGCCTTGGAGTCCCCATCTCACTGGGCAGCCTGGGGACCATGCCATCCCCTGGAGAGCTATCTGATTGCTGCCCGGCCCCTTTCTGGCAAAGCTGGCCATGCCAGCTCATGACACCAACCCATCACCAAGCCCACACATCTGGGGAGCACAGGGGACTACATGTGCCAGCAGCGGGAGCCTTGCAAACCGCTGGGGACAGTACCAGCCTCCCCCCGCAGAGCCACCTGCAGCAGAAGCTTCTGTCTGTGATTCCATTACTAAATCAGAAAGGGCTGAAATGCAGCAGCGGGGCACATCAGCACATCAAACTAACTTAGAATGATGAAATCCTTCTGGCAGGGGTTGCTTCCCAATCCAGACAGGCCAGGCTCAACTGCCTAGAGGTTCCTCACACACATATGCAGACACCTGGGAAACCAAATGACATGTCCATCTTGGTGGTGATTAGCACTTACCAACATGCATAGAATGAGCCTGAAAGTTGAAAACATGCTGAAATTCACTGGGGAATGTCCAGTCCACTGCCTGGTCCAGGGGGGCAACCAGGGCTCTACGTCTGCCCCAGCAGAAACAACCACAGAAGGCTCTCAGCTGTTGCTCCCACAGGTCTGAGTCCTCTGAGCTCTCCAAAGATGCCATTTAGTCACCTGGACTACCTCAAACATCTCAGTTTCTTCATGGCTTATGGTGAACCTGCATCGCCTCAGCCCTTCCTGCCAGTCTGGTGGTCCCAGCTCTGGGCACAACCTCAGGTCAGTCTGCAACGTCCCTGCTCTGCAGAGAGGGATGAGCCACATTTCAGCAAAGGCCACGTTACAGCAAACCCTCCTGAACAGAGTCCTTCCCTCTCTACCTCTTCCCGTATTTTATTTCTCCCCTGTGTTCCTTTGCCCCAGAGCTGCAGGCTACAATTACTAACAGTAACTAATAAAAAGGCAGAACAGCACCAGATGAACCCAGAGAGGTCAACCTAAAAGCGACGGTTTAAGAGCAGCCAAAAAGCAGTTGTCCAACAGCAGTCTGAAAGCCATTATTCTCCAGCTAACATTACCCCTCAGCTTAAATAACTCCTCCTGACCTCACCAGGCCTTTGATTTGCTCCATTTGAGAAGCTTTGCTGTTGCCATCCACCTGGCAGGTCTCACGTTCCCTGTGCAGCCGTCCAGGCTGGCGCTGCATCCTCTGCCAGCCCCAGCGCGCCTGGAGCGGGTGACTTGAACGGTGTCTGCTCTTCCGTGAACTCCTGGCAGCTTCATGTGGTGGCATCTAGCAGGCTTTTCACGGTGCTCTGCAATCTCCCTCCAGTGCTGGTAGGATTATTTTTGCCTTTTCCATGGGGCTCATAAATGTACAAATCATGGCTTGAAGCTTTAAAAACTCCCTTTTGGTACCCGCAAAGAAGAGCTTTCCTGATTTTTTCCAAGAATGCTGTAGAAGTGGAAGGGGCCCCTCAGCAGGTAGTTGAACAAGGTGCATTTAAACTGAAAAAGAACATTTCCATGGGACCTAATGGATATTAAGCCTTTACACGATCTCAAAAAAAAGTAGCTCAACCAATTCATACAAGGAAAAAGTCCACAGTGGGTATTAAATGCAAAGTCACTACCTCTGGCACAGGAGGCCAAGTGCCATGAGCGTGAGGGACTCGGAGATGACCGGGGCAGGCTGGCTGTGTGTTTGCCCTCATCCCATTGCCTGCCTGGACCAGACAGGGACACCAATGGGACACTGCACTGGGTAGACATCTGATCCAATCTGGCTGTGCGCAGCCATCTTTACTCTGTGTTGTAGCGTGCCAGTATGACTGTGGGGACAAAAAATTTCAGCTGATTTTAACATGATAACGAACACACCTGTAAGGGAAGTTGCATAACATGGTGACTGGATTTGCTCGTCTTTACACTTCTCCCAGCCCTCTTTTCTCACTTCAGCTGGAGCCCTCACCTTTCTCCAAGTGTCAGAAGGCATGATCCATGTCATATCAAATAAAGCTCAAATCTCTTGGTTTTGCATGAGCAGGGCCAACAGTGAAACCCCTGTGTTTCATCTGGATTCAACCTCAGTCTCTCACTGAGATTAGAGATACCTGAAATTTGGCCCATGCTTGTCCACACGATTTACAAATCTCAGGAGCCTTGAGGCAAGTGAGGAGGCAATGTCTGATTTTTGACAAAAGCCTATGCTAGGGAAAAAACTTCTGGTTTTAGCTTAAGTCCATGCAGTTATCCCTATTCTGGATGAATCATAATGAATCCTTTATCTTAATTGTACTAAGGATTTCATTAAGGGCTCTCTGCAGAGACTATGCCATAAGAAGAAGAAAAGAAAGTGGTTGCAAAATATGGGAAATGCAAAAGAGACTTTTACATACACTTATGCTCTGTAACAATGGATCCCAGGTCCCCGGTAAATATTCAGTGCAGTATTTGTCTTCATTTTATAAACCCAAAAAGGTTTGGGAATTAATGAGAACACAATAGCTGGGCATTGCAAAGCATTTGTGCTAATTAGATGAGCATCTACTAAAACTCAAGGATGAAAAATCACATAAGGGAAGTAGCAATGAAAATTTTCCAAATTAATGCCTAAATATCGGGGTTTGGTCTATAGTAAGAACCTAAGCCTGTGGTTTAATCTTCGAAAGGATGTTGATAAGCAGTGCTGTTGTCCAGCATTTCTGAAAATCAAACCACTGTTTAAAGACCTCAGTGTGGAATTAAGAGCCTATTTAAGCTCTTGTTATTGATGCCTCACCTGGTAAATATTTGAGGAATTTGCTATAATTTTTTTTTCCACATTTTTTCTCGGTTGAGTATAAGTCAACAAGTCTTGTGAATTTTTAAAGGCAGATATATGTTACTGCCTTCTGTGCAGTATATAGGAACTTCAGGTACTTCAGAGAAATATTCAGAAACTATAGAGACTTGCATAAGGGTTGTTGCTAATTTTCCTAAAACACATTAGTTAGGTGTTAATGTTCTGATCTTGCAAATATTTATGCCAATAAATAACTTGAGTCAAAGGGGAAACACTTGTTTACACGTGTAACATTAGTTACAATCACAAAAATGTGCAGGACTGGGGTTTCATCTTGTAAGCATTCACTTGCTGAAATTAAAATCATAAGAGGTCACGATCCTATTAACAGTGTACATTTTGACGATATCATTTGGGATATTTTATCTCTTAGGGCGCCATTGGTAATTTAATAGCTTGTTATTGCAGCAGCTCTATTGCAACCAGGTGGCAGGACTATTTGTACCTTCTACATGAAGGAATACAGGATAACCCGTCTGACTCAGTCTCCCTTGTGTTTCACTGCAGTTACCCAGAACTGATCTGGGATCTCAACAACAGAATTCTGTTCATCAGGAAATGTCAAAGCACAAAGTCAAATATTTTTCACAAATATGTCAGTTTTGATTAAATCTAGTTTGACAGCTGCTTTTAACAGTAAAAAAAAATAATTAAAAAAAAATCTGGTTAAATTCAGAGAGACCCATTGCAGACTAGCAGAGCAGACGAGAGTTTGTGAACTTTCAGGAGCTTTATTTCCATTGACTGGCTTGGCTCAGGCAGAGTAGAGACTTAAACCCTATTCTCACATATACAGGCAGAACAGCCTGACTGTTTGGATTACCTTACTCTTCACTTTCCACATTTTCTGACTAGTCCCAAGGATAATGTGTACTCCTGACACATTAGTACGTGTTGGGAATTAAAGCAAGAGCATCCAGTACTGCAAGCTTTTTAGAAGGGCAGCAGCACCGCACAGCGAGTACATCCATGTACTGGTATTGCATCTCACTCCTTAACAGTAATGTATCTAAAGAACAGAATTATGCAAAACAGAACCAATCACTAAACACATTTTCATGCTAGAAACTCTTCATGAAATGGTGACCTCTTTTTTTTTTTTTTTAAAGAGAATGTATCCAGCTACCTACCAGGTTGTTACAGCATCAGAGTTGCATCATTCCTAAGTATGCCACAAGAAAGCACCAATATAAGGGCATCAGAACAATGAAAAATGACAGTGAAAATTATGTGGGATGTAACTCTTGCCATATGAAGCAATCTGTTTCCCACTCCTTTAGAGCAACCTGAGTATGCTTTCAGCAATCTTGCTTCATTAACTGGCAAGGCAAAGATTACAAAGCTTTTAGAAAACAGCCTGAGATGGGAGAACCCTTTTTAAACTATTTCAGGACTATTTCAGTCCCTGGTGAAAATTTGTTTTAGGTAAAGAAAATGTAAAACCAGATCAGCAGGAAATTCCTCACGAGGACTTAGAAACAAACAAGTGCTGCAGAGAGCACCCTAACTTCACACACCTTAATGCAATAATTTGTTTTTAATCATCCATCAGATGGAAAATATGAGGAAAATGTAATATAAATGTCCAAGAATAACAGCGGTTAGTTGTTTGGATTTAAAATCAAAGGAAGTTTCCATGCTGTTGAAGGTTTCCATACCAATGGGCCTGGGGGAACTTGGGGTGTGGTAGGTTTCCATCTGCCAAGAACAGGAATATGCTGCCCTTGTCCTCCTAATATCCTCCTGCAGCTCTGTGCACCGGAACGGCACTGCAAGGAGCTGTGTTAATGGGGCAGTGTGGCTTCGTACACCACAGCAGGCACTCCTTGGGGCGAGTGAGCCAGGTTTGAATCATTCATCTTGCTGAGATCCTTACCTACTGCCAAAGTTTTGCTCCAGCTATGCCTTGCAGCAGACTTACCCGTACCCTCGTGGGTGCCACCAGGTGCTGGCACGGTGCTACCTGGGGCTGCAAGCACTGGTGCTCCACTGAGCATTCAGAGGGGGAGTAAGGTTAGAGACACAGTAGTTAGAGGTCCACCTTGGAAAAATATCTCTTATTTCCATGGTGATAAAAATAAAATTTCTCTCCCTGGTCACTTTAGGCAAACAGTTTTGCAGGGACTCTCAAACTTGGTTTGGGATAGAAAGGAAATAAATTTTTATCATGGGGAAATGGAACACAGAAAATCTCCCACGCACCTGTCTGCTTCTTTTGGTGCCTAAATACCTTTGAAAGTCCTGCCTTGAGTGCCAAAGCTATGATGGATCACACAGTATTTCCTTTTTATTATTGCACTGCATCCTTTGGGCCTCACATTAACATAATTAGGGCCATATGGCGCCAGAATCTCTGTTGGTTCAAACTGATGCAGCTCCTTTGAAGTCAAAAAGCCTGTGCCAGTTTATACCTGCTGAAGATTTGGTTTATGGTCTGGGAAATAAGAGGGAGAGCGGGGGGAAAGGGACCCAGCTACTTTTTGTAGTTAATTAAGAATTACACAGATATATTTGCGCCCTGCTTCTGCTGTCCACCAGGCGCTGTGCCCAAAGTGTCTTCATGGTTGTAATATCCTTTGCATGATTTCCTCTCAGTGTCAGCTGCTCTGCTCCTCCTTCTGACTCAGAATATTTCAGGGGCTGTAGGTAAAACTGCGTGCTGTGAGTCAGAGCCAGCCAGCCACCTCTGAGCAGCAATCAAAAACATCCCATTCCCATTCACTGGGCCATAAGGAATCAGAGAATTGCTTGAGTGGCTGTAACCTCTGTGCAAAGAAATTAAACTTTCATTATTTTCTTTTCCTTTAATTCATTGTAAAAATGCGTGGTATTTATAACTAAATAAAATTTTATAAAAATATCTTCTGGGTAACACTGAAAAGATACCAAAACTTAGCCTTCTCAGAAAGTAAGTAATGTAAATCCCAAGCATAAGGCCCTGGAATGAGAACCAGGGAACAAGGAAATACTGCAACTGGATGAAAGGACCAAAATTTACGCTCCTGAAACCTTATTCAAGGCATGCAGATAAAAGAAACTTAACTGTCAGAAATGTGCTAATGAACAAATACAACTAGGGTCACTGAAAGCTCTGAGCTGTCAGTAGCTGGAAAACCCCAACAACTGGCACCCTGGAAAGTAGGGCTGTGGTTTTTGGGGCAACTTCAGTGTGGGTTTCTGCACCTGCATTCTGCCCAGTTCCTGTAACAATCCTCAACTGATGTTTTAATCCCAAATGCTTCCCAGCTTCAAGGTAGCTCATATTCACATGAAGCCAAGGATTAGGGCATTTCCAGCTAAATAAAGAGCAGTAAAAAGCTACAGGAATGGCTGCCAGCCCTCTTCTCCCCTTGCAACAGCGGGGTCATCCCTGGCAGTAGCAGGAAAACACCTCATCACAACAGGGACTGCTGGATGTTGCCATTACCAGCTTCCACATGAGTGCTGCAGCCCCTGATCAGGGCAAATGTGAATTCAGCTGCTCTGTCTGGAGCAGAAGAAAAAAGCATGAGGCTGCTTTAACATGCGTCAGACAACCATGTCCTGCATCCAGCCACAGGCTGAGCTGGGGGGCTGTCTGTGTCCCACCCGCCTCCCCATCTTGTGCCCAGGGCTCAGACCCACCCTGTGCTGCAGCAGCCCAGATGATTACTGCACACATGAAATGCTCCCAGGGAGTCCCAGAACAGCCTGAGTTAGTACCAAAATGTCCCCAGTACAGTTTCTTGCTGTGAAGTGCTGTAGCTCACATGGACGATAGGATAATCTGAGTGCTCAGCTGTGGACAGTGATGCCCAAGCCAAGTCTGGAGCCCAAACATGCCTTGGCCACTTTTCAAATGCCACCCTGTATATTAGCTGAGCCACTCTGTGGTTGCTGCCTTTTAAATAATCCCTTTTAACTAGCGAGGAAGGCAAACCTTCAGTCTCAGAGACTCCTCAAGACGTGTAGCAAAGGTGGTCTGGGACTGCGCTGCCTATCTTTTTCCAGCTCTATCAGTTTGTCTAAGAACAAGTATTACCTCTCCATGCAACACATTCTCCTCCTGTATCCTTAGATGATAACAGCAACAGCAGGATGGCTCCTGCAGTATTGTCACCTCTCTGTGCTCTCAGGCACTATGACTTGACTGAGAGCATTTATATCACAGGCAATCAGATATAAAGGCAACTCCTGAGAAAAAGGAGAATATCAGCTTTTTCCATGTGCTGGAAGGGAAAGAGCACCAGCACGACAAGGCACAGAGGTCCCTGCCACCCAGCCCCGGGCACTGCAGAGCCTTGCCAGCCAGGCATGGGCGTGTGGATGCTGCTGGAGCCAGGGACGTTGTATGGAGGCTTGTGTTTGCTCTAGGTGTAGCTGATCTTCTAGACCGCATCTCTTCTCAGTTGTCTGCAACTATGCATAGTTAAATATTTCACGGAATTTTTATCAACCAGCTCTCAGCTGGGACTGGGAGCTGACTATTCTGAGGAATTTCTTGCTTCTAAATTAGACTATCACAGGGCAGAAAGGGCTCATCTTTGACCGTAGCTTCAGCACATGAGGACTCCTTCCATATCTCACTGGATGGCAAATTGATTTTATTTGTCCATTGCCACTTTTTAGCAATGATGAAAATCAGCAGTCTTTTGTAGGAAGACATTCAGGTAACAAACTGTTAAGCTTTGATCAGAGTAAAGAATGTGGATTTAGACCAGAGCAAAATTTGGACTATCACCCGTGCAAGTAAGTTACTTCACAAAAAGAGATTTTAAAATCCACCATCATCTTGTATCTCATCAATGCAAATCAGTCTAATCCAAATAGAGAAACATTATACCATTGAGATGTACAGATTGCAAAACTTGGCTAGTTGGGAGGACTTCTAATTAGGGCAGAAGTGTAGGTCACCCAGGATGGCTGTTTAGAGTCATTTATATGTTATGGGGTCATTCAGTCCCTCTTTTACGGGAAGAGGGGAAGCTCTGGCTCAGGCAGGTCAGTGGGGTGAGGGATGGTACCTTCCTTGATCCTCTTCCTCCTTTCTGTGATGCAGAAAAAGTGGAGAATCATGCCACAGGAAGTCTGGTGCACCTTGCTGAGATAAATAGCCACACATGGAGTAATTACCAAACTGTAGTGACTGTTTCACCGGAAAAATCAACTATTCATTCCTTGTACTCTGCATATGTACTAATATGGATGAGGAGGTTGAATTCTAGGTTCTTGTTGACTATCCCAGCTTGGAAAATCCTAGCTTCTCTTCAGTGATTTGGTGTTGATGCTACTGTTTTAATGTGGTTACATAACTCACAGCAATTTAAAGCATTTCATTACACTAGTTTTGCAGGTTATATATGGCTTTATACTTCTCAAGTACCCACCATCAAATCACCTTTGTACTTTTTGTAAGCACTCATTACATCCTGTGCCACTCCGACAACGTCTGGCAGCAGCGCCACAACCAAGTTGCAGAGTAATTTGGCAACACGGAGTCATCCACTTAGAGGTGCTGAAGAGGTCAAGAAGATTGTTTGGGGGTCAAAAGTGTATAATTAAGACCTCTTTAACACTATCCCAAACCAGTATAGAGTCAGGATAGGTGGAAGATATTGAGCTTTGACCTTCAAAAGCCTTTGATTTTTCATTCAGGTTTCTGAGCAAGGCACTCCCCTGGACATGGCTGACTATCAGAACAGGGGTAATGCTGCTTAAATTGTAGGCACTGGAGAAACTGGGAGTAAGAGTTGTTTTTCTTGACTGCAACAGGCCAAAGGACTGGAGTTCAACCCGCCTTCCTCCTCCCCAGAGGAGTCTCAAACAAAGCTACCGACTGCTGCCAGACAGGGATGCTCTGCTGGGAGGAGGAAGAAATGAGTTAGCAGCAGCTGGGCACTGTGGGACACACAGCTGCAGGCGAGGAGCCCTGGGTTTGCCTTCCTGGTCTAGCTTTATGCTTTGCCTGATGCTGGGATGATATAAGATGCTCCTGGCAACGGGAAGACAATGTATTTCCGTTCGCTCACAGTGAGGGCAAGGTCAGACCTAGGCTGGCTTACCCCTTGCTGAGAGTGCTGCCAGCTCTTCCCCAAGCTGCAGTGTTTCTGCACTCACTCAAGTGTTGAGGTAGCCACCAGTGCTGTGGCATGGTTTCTCTGGAGTGTCTCCTAGCTTTTGTGCCTTGTGCTAGGACTGCAAACAAATGACCTGTAAGTAGACCGTGGCTTGAGAGAAGGCTAACTGAGCAGGGTGAGGGAAGACACAGGACGTGGAATGAGAAATTGTTGAAGATAATAAACAACAGAGTGCACAGGTATCTGTATCCATAATCCCATAAAAGTTTCTTCTGTCTGGCAAAGGAACATGTGTATGAAAAGGTGGAGCATCCTGGAGCATACCACCATGCTGGTGCCTATGCCAGGCTGGCACGTTGGCAACCACCTGCCAGCTCATAACACCCAAGTCCTGCCCAAGCCCATCACAGACACCAGCACCAGCAGTCTGGACCTTGCCCTGTTCTACTTGGTCTGGCTTCCACTCCCATTTTCTGTCTTACACCAGTTAGTAGCGTAAGTACCTATGTGTTTCTGAAATGCACCAGGTCCCAGCAGTGTCCACCTGCAGGTGACCAGATTCCCAATATAAACTGTCCCAGCCTATTTCTTGCTTGAGTCCAAGCACACTGAGCTTGTCATCGATGACTATTTAATCATAATATGGGCACCTTACTCCTGAGCCCAGGTCCCTGTCATCTAACTTTCAGCACCAGGCAGAGGTGCATGAGGTCAGAGCAGAGCCACCTTTGCTTTCTCAGGGAACCATGATGGGAGGGGAAAACTGTCAAACTCCTTTGGACCTCATATCACTGGTATAATACTATTAAGCAGGAGTAGCATAAGGCTTAATTAATTGCTGTTTGCAAAGACCATACAGATAATTTGAAGTGCAAGTCGATCTATTAACCTGAAGAACTAGTCTAATTAAATGCTTGAAATCACTATTAGATATCTATCATTATTAGAGCACAGGCTTTATATCAATATTTTAATGCAAGCATAGTTAAGGTTTGATTGTCTGTTTTGAAAAATATCACCATAAAGTTAATTATGAGCTGGCTAATTATCTCCATTAATTTAAGAATAGTCACATGTTAACATTTT
This sequence comes from Microhierax caerulescens, assembly GCA_035590215.1. Taxonomy (NCBI): domain Eukaryota; kingdom Metazoa; phylum Chordata; class Aves; order Falconiformes; family Falconidae; genus Microhierax; species Microhierax caerulescens. The sequence goes on along the minus strand of JAVJGJ010000059.1, from coordinate 34,001,784 downwards.
GTTGGTTTTTCTGTCTTCCATGCAGACATGACTAACAATGGCCTTTGTTTCTAAGAAATTAATGCCTGAGCTGAAAACACAGGAAAAGATCCACCTTTTTTTCAAAATTATCTTTCAAAAGACTGTATTAAGCAAACTTCACCCCACAGCAAAGTGGTATGAAGAAAATCGTTAACTTTCCATCCAGACAGATTCAGAGTTTTCTGGGATGCAGAACCAAATTAACAACAGCTCATGGGAAGTTTACTCCTGTTTCCCTTTCCCATCCTCTCCCACCAAGGTTTCCCTTGAACCAGTAAAAGTATTCTGACCTCATTGAGAACGAGCTCATGGTGCTAACCCATGAGAACAATAATGCCACAAAATATGGAATACTTTCTGGGGGACTGAGAGTCTTTCAGTCAGGGAATCCCTGAACCAGCTTGCTTGGGATAAGGTAAGTGCCAGGGCAGGGGAGAGGTGAGGAGAGACTGTGCAGCCAAGGACTGGGAGAGAGCAGTGCAGGAGCACGGTGCAAAACACCAACTACTTCCAGAACTGGTTTATTTGCCACGTGAAGCCATGCTGTCAGAGGTGAGGAGGAGTCAGCAGCCACCATGGCACACTACAGTCAAGCAAAGAGAACACAATTACTGGCAACACAAACTGCTTGTGATCAGAAACAGCTGATCTCGGTGACCTGCTGCAGTATTGATTTGCCACAGACTGGAGCCAGGCACAACAATGGCTCCATCGAAACCTCCCTCGTGTTTCTCTGTTCATGCAGTACTATAAAGATGTAGGTCAGCAACCTGTGTTCGACAGTGTAGCACAGCCAAAGCCCAGCAGGCATGCACCTACACCACACAAGAATAGAAGACATTCATGCCAGCTCTGACCAAAGGCTCAGCTAGCCTATAATATTTCCAACAGAGACCAAAAATGGACACCTAGGGAAAAATATAAGGAAAATGCAAATGTACAGTGATGCGTGGCCCATGTACTCTATCAGCCTACATGTCCATAACCTAGGGACTCCAGCACAGTGTAAAGAAGTATTTCATTCTATGTGTTTTTAATTTATATCTCTTGTCTTTGCTTTGAGCTTGTATTGACAGTAAAAGCAGCAATTCCTCTCAGTTGACCCTCTTCCTTCATGTTTTTACATATATGTATGTTGAAGCCTGCAGTTGCCTCCTCCAGCAGATGAACTGAGGCACATGTAGGTCTTCCTCATGCAGTGACCATCCTCTGCCTCCACTCCTCTTTACTGACCTTCTTGGGTATTCCCTTTCTGTGTAGGAGAATCTGAACCCTTGCCAAATGGGAGAAAGGACAATTTTCTGTAAGGTGGTAAGCATGACATAAGAAGGGGAAAGCCAATACCATAAAAATATTGAGCACTCATCTCCCAAATTAGATGCAACTGAGAAGACCGAGGATCCTACCCATGTTCCTTTTCTGTGTCAAGGTCTGTCAGTGATCTATCCTTCAGTCTTCAATGGAAAACTCCTGTTAGCTCTCTCCTGGTATAAGACTATTTAAGGAAGATTCTACTGTTGCTTTTATTAGTCAAATATCTTGAAGACTTTCCGTACAGTCATGATTAGTCACTACTGATGCATCCCATTTATAATGCTCTTAGAGCTGTACACCATGCCCACTGTATGACCTCTAAGGGAATAATTTAAAAAATGTTTAAGTGACCTACAAGCTGAAGTCCTTTTCAAGAGGTACTCCACGTGCTTAAGGTCAGATGTTTGAGCGACCTAAAGGTACAGGTAGGGTCTTACCAGGATTTGAGTGTAAGGGCTGCATGTATCTCACACGCTTGAGCATTACAGAAAACTGCACTAGAGCTGAAACACCCATGAAAGCGAGATTAGGGCCTAGGATACCATGGGAATTTTGGAAATCACAGTCTGTGATTTATTTTACAACTATTTATATTTTTACTTTTCTTGTCACCTCCTTAGTGTCTCCACCCCATCACAAGAAGCAAGTATACATGTAATAGGGCATTCAAGGGAGAGAAGTGGGATGCATTGAATGAAGCACTGCCAGCAAAAAAAAAAAGAAATATCAGTACTGTTATGCAAAGCCTTGGTAAGACATCATTTGGTCACCCTAAGGTCAGGAAAGAAGAATTCAAACTGGAACAAGTTCAGAAAGGAATAGCTTGAATGGCTGGAAGAACAGGGAATCTATTAGACCTGGAGAAACCAAAACACCTTGGCTCTTTAACTGATCACATCAAAGACTGTGTTGTATAATATCGCTGTTATACAGCACGGGAGTACATGCAAGGGGTGGAAAAGATGCTTAAGAAAAAGGAAAATGTTGGTACAGCAAAATACTTATAAGCTAGCCATGAATAAAGTTAGGCTGGAAATTGGAAGGACATTTCTTCCAGAGGAATGAGGTTCTCTGAGCCTTTCTCAGAGAAAAAAACAATCCAGTCACTTTTAAGCTTAAGCAGTTTGTGGAAAGGATTATGTCATGAGGCCACAAGATTATATCACAGCAAGTCTCTTCCAGTCCTATTTGCCAACATGCTTATATCCAGATAGAGCTGAGGCAGACAAAAACACCCTACATGAACAGGGAACTTGGCGCAGGGCTCAGACTTCATAACTTCCTTGTAAAACTGCAGTCCGAAACATCCTTTTGGGAGCTCCACAGAAGAAAGTGAAAACATTCAATAAATACCTCTGTATTGGCAAGAAAGGGAACAGTGGGTTTCTGTGGCTTCCCAGTCCATTAACAGCACAATAGTGAACATGTCTGAGAATCAGCAGGTCCAGGTAACTTGAACTGCAGAGCCGCCATAAAGGAGTTAGGGGAGGGAGACTTGGCACACCGATGATAAACGTTGGGAAAGCTGGAAAGTTCAAGAGGGCTGGAAATGGGCCCACGTGAAGACAGACACACATGGAAATCAAGATTGTTTGTGTAACTACAGGCCAGCTACCCTGCCACTCTCAGACAGGGTAATGGGAATACTTCCATCATCAAGATTCAGCTAGCAAAGAAGGAAACAATAAGAACGTGATTAATGGCAGACACACCATTCACTGTCTTCTTCAGACTAGTTTGATTTCATTATTGAGGGGACTGCAGAGTTGAGTGGTGGAGGTAAATACGGCTTTTTAGAGCTTGGTACTCCTGTAGCACTGCAATTAAAAAGAACAGCATACAATGTCAATAAAGCACAGATTAATTGGATCGTGAACACACTAATTGGTAAGTATCAAAAAGTGACTGTCAATGGGGAATCACCTAATGATTAACTTCAGGGGTCAGTATATACTCAGTGCTATTAAACATATCCTGCCCTGTTCTGGAAGCAAATATAAGAAACACTGCTGAGAAAATTTACTGTAGATGACACAGTTTGACAGAATCATAAATAATGGTGAAGATAAAGCTGTCATCTAGAATCATTTGGAGACAGAGCTAAACTGAGCTGATTCAAACAACCTGTGTTTTAAATCAGAGAGATGGAAAATTACAGATTTCATAGCAAAGAGAGCTGACCATCTGCAGAATGATGCTGCATCTGTAAAGCAGTAACGCTGGAAGGATTTAGGGGTCCTATCTGACAAGCAACCCCACATGAGCTCCAGAGGTGACAGAAGAGGATAAAGCAATTTTTGTCTCTACAACTAAAGGAGTTGTTCAGTAGGAACAGAAAAGACACTTTGCCTCTCTAATTGGCTAAAGCTGATCCTGGAAAAAATCTTGCAGTTCTGGTGTCCTTCTTAAAGTACATTGGCAAACTGGAGAAGTCAAGAAATGAGTCATGGGAATTAGTTGGGAACTAGGGAAAAAAAACACTTCCAATGAGAACTATGAGCTCAGTCTCCTCAAATTATCAAAAACAAGGGTGAAAGGGACCTGTTCACAGTACATGCGTTTGTTTTTGCAAAAATGCAATGTGGTAAAAAAAAAAAAAAAGCGGCATAATACAAGCCATGGCTGTACACTGTATCCAGGTAAATTTTGAGGAAACAAAAGACCCATTTCTAACAGCATGTGTACTGCAGCCTTGGAAATAATGACCTGTGGTGTGTGCACCCAATGGACACTCTGGAGCCACGTGTGAGCTGCAGGGCTCAGAGGAGGAATAGGTGAGTGATGGCATGAGATATGCATAATCCATAGTGTGCATGATGCCTCTGAGCACGCATCCTCATGCACATATGAAACTGGACTTATTTCTAGCTCCAAATCATTGTGGGGTGGAAAGAAACAATTTGTGAGTTAGGATGATGTGTAACAGTAAAAATTTAGTCTGACAGCACAAACACACTCCAAATATTGATGAATTCAAGCTCTTTAAAGTATGGGTCATTAGCCTCATTACAGCTACAGCTCGGGTCTGTTTGAAATCTGGCATTTTCTGCTCCCTGAGTGCTCGGGGCTGTGGGCATCCCTCCCAGCCACCACAGTGGCTGCAGAAGCCATTTGGCCCTGTCCTGGCCCAGCCCTCTTGTGGGAGGCTTGTGTCAGATCTGCCTCTTCTGTGAGCAGTCTCGACCCCCTTTCAGCCCCCCAAAAGCCAGAATGAGAGCTCTGAAATAGAAACTGTAACTTCAGGGGAAATAGGAGGGGGAGCAGGTATAGTAGAACCTGGTGTGGCATCTCTGGGAGGGCTGACACCATCCACAGGGTGACAGGATGCTGGATGAGACTTGGCTGCAGCCTCTCCAGTGGGTCCCCAGCACGGGGAAGGGGATGGCACTGTGCAGCTCGGCTGTGAAACCAGAAAGCTGTGATGGATATTGAGCAATAGCTCCCAGTCAGCATGTCTTCCCCAGCCTTTGTTTCATTTAACTGTAAGATGCCATTAAAGCCTTTTAAGAAACCAGGAGCCTCAAAAGCCCAATGTAAGTACTGAGAAAGGCCCTGATAACATGGGAATTTGATAGATCCCAGTAAAGAATCGTTTGGATCATTTGGACTCTAGATGTGCAAAGAGAGCAAGGGCTGAGACTGAGGCTGAGCAGTAAAGAGCTCTGAAGCTGCAGGAAAGGTGGGCAGACAGCCTGAGAAACCACAGCCACATATTGCTGGAGAAAGGGCGCAGGACAGAAAACCTGAGAACTCAAATAGTTTGGGAACTGGGTTTAAAATAAAGCCAGTTGTCCATGAACAGCCACTTACTGCTCCTGTGTTTAGGGAAGTGGGACTTTGTACTTTCCTTGCAACAAACCAGGCAGCATAAAAATGTTTGACCCTGTCTGTAGTTTTCTCCCTGCAACTGAAATGTTTCACAAGATCCTGAATTTTGGTGAGCTGCTTGGCTTAAAAAAGCCAATGCATGTTTGAGAGTTTTAACTCTGTCTGTGTGTGTGAATGTCAGTTTAGGTACCTCAAATTACATTTCAGCTTCCAAGTGAGGTTAGTAACTTTCTCTGCAATGTCAGCAGCCTAACTGGAAGAGCATGTGTCTAATAAGAGAAATGCAAAGTATAGGCAGCAAGAATTTAGGAGATACACTAGGAAAAGAAACTTCAAAATATTGTTGGAAATGAGCTCATTAAATGTGCTTGTTTTGATCTCTGCATCCCATACAGTACAAAGGGTCCACTGGCTGCATATCAAGGGTTATGGAAAGATCAATTCATATCAAGGATGGCAGCAGAAGTAACAAGGATAGAGGTGTCTTGTTTCACCTGTGTTTTTTTTTTTATCTTCTGCTTATGACTACATTTCATTTTAAACTTTGAACCCAAGAGCTAAGGTGCACTGAGCAGCAGATGTTGGGAGACAAAAACATGAACAGGCAGCAGGACCTCAGATGTCACAGTATGTAGATACGGGCCACAGAACATAAACACGAGAGAATGGCAGTAAACATGGGCTGTGCAAGGAGATCCTGTGTAAACAAGATCTGCCTAGCAGGAGATGCTGTGAAGACAGGAGTTTTGCAGAAAGACCGAAGGAGTTGGGTCCCTTCTCCCTCGAGAAGAGAAGACTTAAGGGAGATCTCATCACAGTATTCTAGTATTTATAGGGTGGCTACAAAGTGAACAGAGGTTCTTTTTCACAAGGAGCCACATGCAAAAGAAAAGAGGCAAAATGCATGAGTTGCACCAGGACAGCTTTCATCACGATATAAGAAAGCAATTTTTTACAGTGGGAACAATTAATCACTGGAACAACCTTCCCAGGGATGTGGTAGAGCCTCCATTGCTGAAGGTTTTCAAGATGCTATTGGACAGGGTGCTAGGTAATCTCATCTGGGTTCTTTTTCCTACAGAAGGTTGGACCAGGTGATTTTTTGAGGTCCCTTCCAACCTGGACTCTTCTATGATTCTATGAACTACACAAGTTGCAAGACAAACACTGAAATGTGGCAGGACCACGAACTACCCACACAGAGAGAGGATGGGGGAAGGAGGATGCTCACTTGTGTGGGAACAGAGCAGGTCAGGACATGGGACAACAGCAGAACTCCAGGAGGCAGAAATTGGGCAAAGCAGCCACCCCTGGTTATAAACACAGCAGTACTGCCTTGCAGGTGTAGCATGCATCATAGCACAGGGAGGAGGCTTCAGTTCTCGGATCCAGCAAGGATAAAGAAGCTGTGAAAAGCATGTATTCCTTCTTAAGGATGTGTGTGTTATCAACCATAACAAGCAGCACAAGACAGGCTGCCTTTTCACAGGGAGGGAGACATTTTGGAAACAAAGTCCTTATGGGCATAAAGGAGATCCCCTTGTGGAGGGAACAGTTCTGCGGAGAAAACTGAATACTGTTAAGTCAGTAACTGATGCTTTACTGGTAAAGCTGGAACGAATCTCATGTGCTTCTTGCTCCTGATCTCATTGTTTCCAATGGATTGGATTTCACTGGGTGGAGCATGGGAATCTCACTTGTGTTACCGCGCCCATGAAGATGATCCGTACTGTGAAGATGATCCATATTGTGAAGATGATCCATACTGTGAAGATGGTTCCATACACTTTGCTCCAGTCACACATGTACAGTGAAGCTGTTCTTGTATCAGAGTTTTAGGGAGTGATGTGGGAAAAAGGAACATGTCCCTCTGACAGAGGGAAGGGAGTTAGGTTAAACAGTGGTTACAGAAACAGATGGGGAATTAGGGTTATAACCAGAGCACTTCAGTTAGGTGACATTAATTCCCTCCCACCCTCTCCTGTCTCGTTGCACATGACACAAACCCACGAGCTCCGCGTATGTGGCTTGCCTGCACCCCATCCATGGAAAACCTTGAGTAAGAGGCTATGTGAGCTGACGTGTGTTAAATCAGGTCAGAGCTGCTAACGGGGTACAAAACCCATGATGGTAATTTCACTGTTCCACCCGTGAAAGACTACAGTATGTATTTCTTTTTATATAACAGGAAAAAAGTTATTAAATGGAATTTGATGTACTTGTTTGAAATGGCATTGATGTCATAACAGAGGTCGTTGACATGTAGCTGAATCAAGGAAGATGACCAAGAATTTAAGAAATCTGGTCATGTATTATTTATGGAAAGAGCCTCAGCAAAGAGCTGTGTGGCAATTTCTGGGGGTGGAAAGACTCATGGCGTCTGGGTAAGGAACAGTTTGTGTAATCTGTCTAGGAAGGGAGAAGTCATCTGGTTCAAGGAGAAACGTATACAGATAACTAAAACAACCACAGGAGACTGCTGCACAAAAGCTTCTAGGGAGGTACAGAAGGGACATAAGGATATGTTTTGGTAAACACGAAAGCTCTGCAAGGCACTGAGCACGCAGATGGGAGTGAGGTTTCTTTTAAAGACTGCACTCACCACAGCAGAGAGCAAAGCCCAGTAAAAATATGAGACATCATCAAAAATCCAGTCAAACAGCATAAAAAATGGAGATATTATGCAGTAGATAGAAGTAATGTCTGGTGGTAGCCTATCAGATCCTGAAATGGCAATTGCTTAAAATGCTGGAGCAGCTGTTTTGGTAGGAAAAATATATGTGGGCTCCTAGCTGGTTTACAATGAGCTTTCCTCCTGAACAGTGGGCTAGTCTTTCTGTCAACGTTTTGGGCACAACAGCAAATCTGGCCTTAGTATTTTTTTTAAACCTGAACTGTTAAGAATAATGTGATTTCTTAAAACTCTTCAGCGTTTTTTTCCCAAGATTCTAAGGACCTGTGCTGTCAGGCCAGCTTGCTGTGCTTGGGTAGTTGCTCCTCAATGGGTTTTAGTAGCAGGAATTTTAAGAGTTTACACCATGGGACTGCAGCAAGCTGGCTCATTTTGACCAGACATTTCACAGAGGAAGCACATGATGTGCAGAGGCAGCAGAGGTAAGAGCAGGCGTAGGCCAGGGCATCCAAGCCAGCCCAGTCCCCTGCAGCAGGGAGAGATGCAGGGGTCAGCCCTGAAGCGGCAGAGGGGCTCTGATACACAGGGACTGGCAAAGGCTCAGAAAGCGAAATATCTTCTGTGTGTCTCGGGTAGCAGTCCCTGAGGGGGAGAGGTTAAAAGTGCTGTTTCCTTCTGCACCTCCCTGTTACTAGGGTGGGAACCACATTTTGCAGAGCCCTGTTTTCTCTATTATTCTTTCTGTGTCAACCCATCTCCCCCAGGTTCCTGGTTCTTCCCTTGGCCTTCGGCCTGTCATTGCCTCACCCCTCAGCAGGCATTCGGTGCCGATGTAAATCCAAACCGAATCTGGCAGATTTAAGCCCAGTCTGCCCTTCATAGTGCTTTCCTACAGACATAACAATTCTATGGGAAAATTGAGTAGAAACTTAAAATATTAACTTTTTGGAGGAGACCTGCTCCAGAAAAAGTTTGAAACTGAGCATTTTATGGCTGAAATGTAGATGCCTTTGAGGGGAAAAAAGTTACTGATAAACAGAAGAGTGGCTGTAATGGAAATAGTGTTTCCCTGCCCAGGAGAGAGCTGGGGGCCTGAGCCCTGGCAGGTGATCACACAGACACACCAGCTTCAGGAGAGCTACCTGCTAGGTGAGGATCAGGCCCCGCCATCACATTTTATTGAGACATTAGTGTAGCACAAATAAAGCAGGGCTGAAGCTGTGGCTGCTACAGGCAAGAGAAAAGGAAATCAGCCAAGTATGATGTCTCCATAACTTGCAAGCTATAAGAATGTGTTTTGCTGGCCTTATGGATATCCAGACTTTGAACTCCCCTTCATTCCCATTTCTCTCTCCCATGACATCGATTAATTCCTTGGGACTGTCTATAACCCCCAAACTCCTTGGAGCTTGTTCTGTGCAATGTTACACCACTGGGGTTCCGAAAACTGTTGTGTAATGGAGTGAGATCACAGACTAGCTCAGTCCATGTGGCTTGCGCTGTCTTGCCCGCCTGATGGTTAGCTGCAGTTAAAACGCTAAAAAAACATTCATGTAGGATTACAGCCATGATTCTTAATAGTGCTAGGAAATTCAGGCATGCAAGTGATCTCCCATAAGCAAGGAATCCATTGATGTGGAGAAGTTTTCCACTGATGTTTATAAGTTCATTGACTCTGCTGTGGCTGCAGTTTAGGAAATCCAGCCTTTATTTGTCTTATGTGCTGTATAAACACATACGGATGTGCTAATCGTGTAGGCTGGTACAGGGGGAAGGAGAACAGCGGCATCATGTTTTCAGATGCGATGTTTGGACAGTATTCATGGACTCTCAGCAGATGCACCATGATGTTCAGATTTAAAAGTCCCTGACAATCAGGAACTACCTTCCCACGGTGGGATTTTCCTTTGATTTGAGTCATTGGCCTTTTACAAAATCTCATGTTATAAACCTATCGACATGCAAGGCACAGAGAACAACCATTTTACTTCCTGGGTTGTGACCTCATGAAAGCACTGGGAACAGTCAGGGGGCTTTCACAGCCCTTTTATTTACACAGAACCTCTGGGAAAATGCAATATGAAAATGAGCCCAGAGTGTTTTGCTGCAGTGTATCCTGACCAGGAGGTATGAACAACCAGGGTGGGACTCAAAAGCTATATCCTTGGTGATTCATTTAGCTTTCTAACCACCACAATGTGCAGCACAATGTAAAAAGCAAATGTGTTTGGTCAAAAATAAGGCTATTTGTGAGCTTCAGATAGTGGTCAAATGTCTATATTTTATTCACTAAAATTAAAAGAACTAAAACTTAAAAAAGCTTTGCATATGGACAATGTGACTATGCTGTTGCAGGATGGGCAAGTGATAAGACACAGTGTGGTCAATAAAAATTATTGAGGTCCTCTGAAGAGTGTGAAATCTGCCCTGGATGAAGGGGTAGGAGGACCAGGCTTCCAGCAGCTGCCTGGCAGCACACAGGACATTTTGCTCTCCTCTGGGGCTCGGGGGCCAGTTCACCTGTCCGGCTGCTTCTTCCCTGATGTCTGTACCTGTTCTTCACTGTTGACTACACACAGTTAATGAGGCCTGAAAATATGCTTTGGGAGACATTCATACAACCATGTTTTATCACCAGGTCATTTTCTGTTGGCCTGTGTGGTTATAAACTAGAGGGAATAGGTGTCTTTAAAATGAGCTGTTTGGTCAGAGAAGATGCACTGTGGTTGCAAAATGCCATGCACTGTGTGTAGGGCTGAGAGGAGAAGGTTGCAGATGCCCAGGAGCTTAAACATTTATACTTGAAGGTAAAACTATGACATGCAATCATTCTGCAGCCTGCGTTGGCATTTGCTCCTTGCCCCAGATTATTCTCTGGGCTGTTTTTCTGTAGCAATGCCATCCCGGACTGATTAAAGACCAATCCCAAGCCAGACAGAACATGGTTCTGTGCCTATGGGTCTAACCTGAGGGCCAGAAAATGAAGATTTGATGAGAAACTACTTTTGTGTTTGCTTGATTAAATATGGCTATAAAATTAAGATAAAACATATCCACAGCCCCCTGGAGGTGTGTTGGGAGGATGCACCATTTGATGTTTGTAAAGTGATTTGGAAGTGAAAAATGCTGCAACAATGCAAAGCCCTGTTCCCTTGCAAGAAAGCTGATCACTTCTTTTAGAGGGTAACAAAGTCCAGGAGAGTGGAGTGGAAATCAGCATGTCTCCAGATCTCTTTCAGCAGCCCTACCCCTAGCTAATGACAGTGGCTGCAACTCTGATACAACACGATGCTGCAATCTTCTGGAAAGAAGGAAGAAGAAAGCCCTTCAGCACCCAGTGACTTCAGGATGCCTGCAGAGTCACTGTTGTTATTTATGCAGACGGGTGCTGCTGCAACCCCAAAACCAGGAGTTCAGGCCTGGATCCAGCTGCCTTTGCAGTGACTGGCCTGGCTTCAGAAATATCTCACCATCCCTTTATCACCGCATCTGCAGCATTTCTGACTCAAGGCCCACGAGTGAATGCTTCTTCAAAAAGATGGTAATTGGTACCCAATGCATTTGAAACTGGCAAAACTATATGATAGCAGAACAAGCCCTGCTTTTGCTTTTTCAGAAGCATTTGTGCTATGAGCATCAATGTACATATACATTTGTGAGCCTATGGGAACAAGACCATGAAAATCTTGGAGGGGCAAGACTGTGCATACAGTGCCTGTCAGCAGTTCTCTTGAAAAAGGCTAAATCCTTCATTTTATGGAAGGACCTCTGTAGGACATACTGCCGTGGGAAATGGTAACAAGCACGGTGTGAACAGTTTGTAACTCCCCCTTGGAGACCCATATCAAGAAATCTTGCTGTGCAATGAGGTGCAAAATATCCTCCTTTTTCCTCAAGTCCAGTATCCAGCTGCCCACCATATTTTTTGAAGGTTATTTATTGACTGAAGGGTTATTGCAGGGATCTACTGTAACTGCAGTGAGCACCTAGGCACTGCTTGTTTGCCTTCAGAAGGTCCCTTCATGTGCACCCTACCTTGTTTGTGCTCACCTTCTGCCACAGCTCACCACCACTTCAGCTGTGCAGATGCAGAAAAGGATGTTTTTATTTCCAGTAGGGAAGCTTTCAGTGATGCTGTAGATAAGCACAGCCTTGCAGCCTGACTGCCACCCTGGAAGAGACAGCAAAGGTGAACATGCAGGAGGGTGGTGGAGCACAACCTTCTAATCCTGGTTTGCAGCTGAAGGAAGCATGCTACATAATGACCCTCTCATATTTTTTTTTCTTCTCTAGATTGGGTATAAAAGCAGGCATGGGTTGAGGAGGAGGAGGGATGCTGCGTTAAGGGGGTTGTGGTCACCATTGTGCTCACCCTCCCCTTTTGAGCAGGGCAGTGCCCACCGCTGCAGGTGACATGGCTGTTCATGAGATAAAGCGCTACAGTCTGGTGTGAAGACCACAGTCTAACCCGCAGCAGCGGAGTTATTGTGGACAGTGATGGCTCAGCGTCAGGAATGGCAACAGGAGTCAAGAAGCCTCTGTGCCAGTCCCAGCTCTGCTACCCTGGGGGACCAGCAAGGCCCCAGGAAAAACAAGTACAAGGCAAATAGAGTATAAGAGTTAGCCCCTTCCCAAAGCCCTTTCCTTTATCAGAAGTACTTCATAACACATCTATATATAAAGCTGGGATAGCAATATTGGCCCACCTCCTAGGGTGTTAGTTTCAGCAAGGAAATTGGCCCCAAGTCCTGATTTAAACTTGCATTTCATGTTCATCACCAACTCGTGCAGAACAAAACACCTCCTGTCTCGCTTCCCATCCCGTTAGTAAGAGGCAAAACGGCTTTTTAGGAAAGCTGTGTAATTCCTGCCTTAAATTCTCTGAAGTGCTGGGGGGATTTTTGGTTCCTCTGAGCTACTTTTTTACAGTTTCTTAAGCCACATATGAGAAGAAAAAAAAATAAAAAATGCACAACAAAAATCCAATTAAGGAAAAGCCTTGAGAAAGAGAACGTGCTTGTTGTTTAAAGGAGAGCTGTAAAGGGAGCCAGGAAAGGTGGATTAAATGCAGAGCCTAAATATCCAGCAGCCATAGTTGTTATCTGAGCCATTAACGATGCAGCAATACTGGTTTGGGGTTTTCCCCTCAGTTCTCCAGGTTCAGCCGGTGAGCAGGTCTCCACAAGCTCCTTGCTTATTGGTTTGATATCATGAAAAGTAAAAGCCTGTTAAGAAAAGAAAATGTATGAAGAGGCAAAGCAGTGATCCCAGGACTCAGGAAAAAATCTTGGCTCTGCATTATTCTACATAGGGGCAAACTGATCAGGTGCCAAGAAAAAAAAATTACCCCAAAATAACAGCCTTGTTTTGATTTCCACCCATTCCAGCTGATCACAAGTCTCCAGGCTGAGCTTGTCATTTTAAGGAGAGCTTATTCAGTCAGCCACAAGCAGTGACTGCAGGGAGAAAGTGCAGCCTAGTTTTATTTAGGATATTTCAGCTGTTGATAAAACAACGCTTCCTTCCTTGAATGTCTCAAGACTTGCACGACCGAACTGTACCATAAGTGATACATATTGTACCAGGACTTCCTTGTGCTCTGTTAGACACAGATGACCTGGGACCCACTCACCCCATTTGCCCATGGAAAAGGAAATGAAATGAAGAAATAGAAAAAGGAGTAAGGATAAATGTAGAAGTAGAAGGCATCTGCTGTTCATTCGTCACCTGGCTTTTGATGCAGGCTCTTTGACCTGTAAGTTTAAAACCATTCTGGAGGGCTTCAGCTGTTTTCGGCTCGCTGGCCTTGGTGGAGGGAAAAAATCTGCTTTAGTACTTTAAAATAACTGGTGATAGGCTTGTTTTCTCAGATGCTTGCACAGATGCTGGAGGCCACAGATTGAGCACTGCTGACCTGCTGGGTAGAATGCAGCCATGGTTTTATGTGAAGCAGAGGAGTTTTGCACAGGTAAGTGACTGAATCTGCAGCTAGAGAAGACCAGACGAAAATACAGCAGCTCACTCTATGGACTAAATTCTGCCAGTGACACAGAAGGAGTGCACAGCAGTATAAGGGCAGTCTTGGACTCTCTGTGTATATTTGCTTAATTAGAGATTTTCCTCCCCAATTAGGACAGCTTTTTTTTATACCTGTGCGCCTCTCTGGTCTATCCAGCCCCAAGATGATGGAAAAGCCTGTTCCCTGCTGCTCAAAGACAGAGGGCACGGAGGGATCCCTGTCTTTGGCAAGGAAAACAGAGAAAGCTGGTGTGTGTGTGTGTCTGTGTCTGTGTGTGTATTCCTATGTATCACCTCTGCTGGAAGCTACGAGGCACTGATGGCTCTTAGCTCAAACCGAAGTACCTCAGGTCTATGAGGGATCTGTTTGTATATATTATTCAAGTAAGTATGCTTGTAGATATATACAAAACATGCAAATACGACTGTATACTCAAGGTGATGTATTTCCATATGAACTCATTTATCTTGAGAGGCAGGCAAGGAACAGCATTTGGAGCAGCTTTCTGCTGGAAAGACTCCAGCCAAGAGTGATCTCTCTTTGGTCATTTAACAAGTGGTGGGGTCAGATTGAGATCTCTGAGGCTTTGAACATTTAGCCTTTTCCTTTCTCCAGCCCACTTGCCTTTCTCATATTATGCAAGAGATGAGGTACTCTGATAAAAACACTTCTTGTGGGAGAATATGACTCAGTTTTCACAAGTGGATACCCCATGAAACATGGCCAGCATCCCCTCACAAGTCTTTGTATAACCAAAACAATATCAAAAGTAGAGGCAGGAGAGAAGCAGGGTCAGAGGGGTGAAGTGGAGGGGGAAGTCATAAACTTCCCTTTGTATTATGTGCACCTAACTCCTGCAGCCTGTGAATCACAACTGTGTGCACAAATAACTCACAGTCATCTACAGGAAATCACTACAGTTGTAATCATTGTCCTTTTTACTCAAGAATTTGCAGGGTTAAAATATTAGTGGCACAATATGTTTATACACATCCAAATTATACCTCTGTCATGTGGGATATAGTTTCTCTGATCTAATTTAACTGTCAAAGATCTCTTGGAAGCAGCTGGGAGAAAATCTAATGCAACAAACCAGGCCTTTCCCCACCAAGGGAGACAAAAACTCATCATTGCTTCAGACCCGAGACTGAATATACCTAACTCAACCACAAATTGCTGGGCTGTGTGGAGTTCGCAGCACGGGCAGGAAGACTAATTCCTTCCCTTGCAGGAATTACCATGTTAAACTCCCTGACCTGGGTTACACAGGAGGTCAGATTAGATTATCACTGCCCCAAATTCTGGTCTCAGAAACCAGTTTTCACTGCCCATCTGGCTGCAATCCCAGGTAAACAAGAAAAAAATCCAAGCGCCTGGTTGGGGTATCTTGTTTCTGTGTGCTGCGGTGGAAGGACTCTCTTTGCTGTCGGTAAGAAGGCAGTAGAGCTTCCTGAAAACAAGAGATGAGAAAAGCATTAGTGGATGTCTGGGGTTTTTTTTAGGGTCAGTGTTGGTCAGCATGGGGCCCTCCTAGCATGGCCTGTATATGCATGCAGGCAGCTCCTGCTGCTGAAGCAGTGTTCCTGAATGCCTTGAATTTGGTTAAGTACAGAGAAACTCCCCCATGGCATGGTGAGTCCCAGAGATGCAAACCATTTACAATGGGCAATGATGGGCAACGCTGTCTTTTCTCTAATTTTGGACACTCCCCTGGGCGATTTGGTCCCTTCTAGAGAAGGAGATGCCGTCTTGCCCAATGCAGCCCTTCAACAACCTCTTCATCGTGCCCAGGGGTTGGCCGTAGAAGCCCCAGGCAGAGACTGAATAAGCCCTGCTGCCTGTCTTCTCTCCCTACAGCAGCCAGCCCTCAGCAAACAGACCAGGAACAGCATCTTCCCATGCCATGGACACCCACAGCCCCATGCATCTGAGGGACACGATATAGTAAGAGGCAGAAGCTCTCTCCAATCAGCTGAAGAAACAGAACTTTATTTCTCAAAGAGCTACATGAACATCTTCTGCTCAGTAGCTCCTCACCTTCCAACACAGCTAGCAGAGCCTTTTCCCTGGTGTGTTGGTGCTCACTTACAACTCACACTTACCCCTAAAGCCCTAGGATCCCTTTTTAGCACCTCCTGTGTGAAATACTTAGGCAGATACTACCAGCAGGGCTTGAGCTCCCTTTTGAGGTGCCATGAAATCACATGGTGATTGACTCCCCCCTAGAGCAACTTGCCCATCCTTGGTTACCAAACATGCCTCCATCTGTTTGTCCTTTCCCAACCCCTGGAAGGATGGTGAATTAACAGCAGGACTGTGACTAATGGCAATGTGAGCAAGCAAAGAGGCCATCGGCTATCTAAATCAGCTGAATCAGAAGAGGCAAGGAAAAGGAAAAAAAAAAAAAGCTACCTGAACAAGAACTAATCACTTACAAGCCACAACATGAACAGCCAGGCATCTTAGTGATTCACAGGTGAAATGTGTGACAGCGACTTTGGTGAGCAGTGGGAAGGGTTTCACGCTTGGGTGGCAGGAGGGGAGGGTGTGCGGTAGAGCCAGGAGCTCATCCAGCCAAGTGTTTCCCACACACATTCCTCTGCTCCATGCACTATGAAATTTGGTCAGAAGATAAAGCATGGAAGCAGAAAGAAATTCCTAGGAAGAAAGTGAAACAGAAAAACAAAACAGCATGGTAATTTCTTGCTTGCAAAGAGTGGTATTTCCATGTGCGGGCTTGCTCCACCTGCAATTTTACATGTGTACAGTGATTGCTGATAAATGCCTCTGGTAAGAAGCTTGATTTGTCTCAGGAAAATCCCTTCCTTGATAGTTTATTATTTGATATATATGTAAAGCAGCATACAATATAGCCTCAGTCCAAAGAGACTCATGCCTCCAGGGATGTTGTTGAGTCACCATCCCTGGAGGTATTTAGAAGAGGTAGAGATGTGGCACTAAGGGACATGTTTTAGTGGTGGTCTTGGCAGTGTTGGGGTAACAGCTGGAATCCATGATCTTAAAGGTCTTTTCCAATTTAGATGGTTCTATGATTCTGTGATTCAAAGGGACGAACTGGAGAGAGAGAAATCAGCTAACAGCAGAGCACCCTGGTTTCAGAGCCGTCCCTGATGTTATTTTTGCCACAGCTACCAGCACTGTGGTAGCACCCACAGGCTCAGCTGTGCGTGGTGTTGTACCTGCACAGAGCAGGCACGTGCTGGCGGGCATCCCTCGGCGGTGCAGCCCTGCTGCTGGACGAGCACACAAAAATTCAGCCTAGTGATTTTCAAAGGGTAATGGGATCCAGGCCCTTCAGCGGCACTGAATGGGGTCAGTCAGTCCCACTGTGAGTCTCTTTGTCTGGACCCCTTGCAGCAGGAGAGCATTTTTGAAGGAGCATTGTCCACCCAAGAGTCCGTACGCTCCAGACCTCACCTCGATAAGGCATCTGTGCATGGTGGATAAATAGCCAAAAATAAACTGCTCTGTAATGAGGAAACTATTATTTGCAAGCAGTGACCACACAGCCTGCCATCCACACTGTGCCATTCAATCGCCAGGATGAGGCACGCTCTCGTGATGGTATTTCAGTCAGCTGCACCGACATGCAGGTACCCGCCAGGACACCAGCCCTGCGCCCAGCCCTGGGGTGCTTGGTGCCCTATAAAAATGGAGCAAAGAGCTTGCAGATGAAGCAATGAGCCAAACTCAGATTACAAAAAAGACTGGAGGTGCAAATAAACCCTGAAATAACACAGTAGCATTGCAAACAGCAGCCCAGAGCTCCCCCAGCTGAACCGCTCGCTAGGTGTTGTCGCAGCCAATAAAGCATTGGAGGCAGAACCTTGGAAGCCACCACTCCCAAGCAGCTCCTGTAGGAGAGGCACTGCCCCTGTCCCAGCGTTTCAGAGCATGCAACCCTTCTGCCAGTGCTGGCACATGTGATGAGCTTTACATGCAGTAAGCCGTGATTGCAACACAATGACTTGCAGTGTATTAAAATTAAGCAAGTAGTTAGATTATTTTCTGAATCAGGTACTAACATGAGACAAGATGCAAAGTCAGTCTAGGAGAGGAAGCGAGAGTGGGGGGGGGGGGGAGAAAGGGAGCAGCACTCCAGATGTGTTAGAAAATAAACCAACAGCGTGCCTGAGTTGATGATTACCAATCTCGGTGTTTTTTCAGACATACCAGATAGAGGAGGTAAATGCCAGAAGCCCAGGGATACAGAGAGCCCGCCACGAGCCCACAGGATGACCAATCTGCTGTCTGGTTCTCGTACATCTGCAATCTCTTTTCCACTTCAGCGCACGGTGCGCAGCAATGCCTCGTGGTGGCAGGGCCCCATGGGTTTCGCCTTGTGTCAGCGCCACCCAACCTGGAAGCTCATGCGTGCAGCGCTGTCTTGTTTGCAGTGACTGCCAAGACAAGCACGGGGTGCCCGCAGCCCCCTGCTCCCTTTCTTGCTGCCTGCCTGAGAAAACTTCCAGTGGTTCAGCACATCTTCCGTTGTTTATGTTGTTGACCTTTTTATAAAAAACAACCTGTCTTTCAGAGGACACTCGCACAGAGCTAAGAGGTACCTCACCAGCTCCTGGCACAACCTTGGGTGCTAACGGAGTGCTAGGCAGCCTTGCGTGCACCTTGCATGACTGGCTGCAGGGGGGCTTTTTTGTGGATGGGTGAATTTTAGTCCACACTGTCTCATGCGGATGCGCCAGAGGCGTTGTAGGAGATGTGTAATGGCCCTTCACAGACCCTTTCCTTACATGTTAATGAGTTTCCACGACCCTGGTTTCCAGGTCTCTGTTCAATTCACACCAGTCCTCTCAGGCAGTGTAAGTTGTGCACCTCCACCATTAGTAACAGCACCTTGAGCAGCTGGCCGTTTCTCTACCACAAATACATACTTGTTTTTACAGCAAAGACATCATGCCTTCTCTATCCTAGTAAGAAGATGAAAAGTACCTACTGTCCGCTTTTTCTCAGTTTTACCTCTGACCTCTCCACCATCATTATATGGCAACAAGAACCTCTCATACTGTAGCTTCAGCCCTCAGAAATGTCTTTTGCCCCTCTGCCTTCCCAAAAGATTCTCTTGTTGTTTTTTTTTAATTGTGGGTTAGAGTGAGGCTGGCCCTGGGACAGATGGGCAGGAGCACACTGGGAAGGTGCAAGCTCTTCCTTACCATAATTTCCGTGAGCATATGACGGTTACAGTCCTGGCCTGGCCCCAACCTTAACTGCACAAATAAGATGGGGGAAGAGAGCCTGGCCAACACCTGCTACCACGCTGCTGCGTCTGGCAGACACTGGAGAGGACTGGGAGGAGGAGAGACACCATGTTGCTCAGCACCCTCTCCAAGGAGAAATGGGATTGCAAGATCCTATGTCAAATGAAGCTGTTGCTAATGCAGGCTGTTTCTGGGGCCACCATAATGAAAACTGCACTGAGCACTGAGCTTCTGGTGCCACTGAAGCCCTCTGCCTTCCCCAAACTTCCTGGGAAGTGTTTTGAACTTTATTTTTAAAAGTGCAATTAATCACAGAGCAGAGCTTGAAATCAGTCCAAGTGCAGTAAAAGCACTCGAGCAGAGCCTGCTCAGCCCAGCAAGCATTGTTTGCCACGGCCTGACTTCAGGCATCAGGAAACTTCCAGATGTGTTAACTTTGCAGCTCCTGGCTCCTGCAGGAATCTTAACTGCTACCATCTGTACGGGTGAAAGGCTTCGGAAAAGCAGCTCTCCCTCGCCTTTACTTACATTCCTCCAAGCACCAAGAGTTATTACCCTATGGCCTCAGCAATTTCTGCTGGCTTTGCCCTCATCGACTGAAGATTGCACCCTGCAAGGGTGTTATTTTTTTCTGCTTCCGCCCTTCGGCAGGGAGCATCTTGGTGGAGCCCCTCCATCGGGTGGAGGACAGGCCCCCTCCATCTGCTCCTGTTCTGTATGTGGTTTACAATATGCTACAGGAAGGCATTTTCTCACGCTATTAAGTTTTCACTAGATGCGGAGGGGGATCAGGAATGCCTCGGATGGCGTAAAAATTCCCTTCTTGGTTTGGTTATTAGGATCTAGCAGCGGCAGCAGGCGAAATTACAGTCTCCATGAAATCCAAGTCTGCTGCTCTTCCACAGGCAAGGGGTGCACACCGTCCCCATTCCAGGTATGCCCGGACACCTCCTGGGCCAGCCCCAGAGCCTCTCCGGTTACTCCTTTTGCCTCTAACCACAGGAGTAATTTGTATGTGTGCAAGCTCTGGGTCTGTGCCCAGCGCCTGTGGGCTAGGAAGCTTTGGGGCTGAAAGGCCCTCAAATGGCTCTGGGTTGCTGCCCTGGGGAGCTGCCCCCAGTCTGTCTCTTTTTTCCAAGAGGCTGCTTTTTTGCTGCATGTTTGTCACCTTTTTCTCTTTCCCAAAGTATTTCAAGTAACAACCTCATGCACAAGCTCCATAGATGGTCCTAATCAGCCCAATCACGTTTAGCACTTAAAAAGCACTCTGTGCTTTATAAGCTCCTCACAAATGTAAATTAATCAGCCTTCTCAATGCCCAGAGGATGAAGCTGAGGAGAAGCTACAAACTCCTTTTTTTCTGATGGGGAGGCAGAGTTCATTGCTTCACCCAGGGCCACACAAGGGGTTAGTAGCACAGCTGGGATCAGAAAGCCCTGGCTCTTAAGCTATGCTCAAACCACCAGACCTCATGGCAGAGGCAAACTGGAAGGACCGGGTCCAAATAAAAGTGAGCAGTGCCCAGGACTATAAATAATTTCATCTGATGCAGATTTTATGAAGCTTTATGCAAAATACAGAAAACGCTGGTGGTGTCCTGGGGTTCATGACTGTTTCCTCCAGGAACCCTGTAGATCATCAAGCCTGCCCAGTACCCAATAGGTCCTGGAAATGAAAAACCAGTGAAGCAGTTTGTGACAGCAGAGACCTTGTCTGTGGCCAGGAGTTTGGGTTCTATCAAAACAAAACCAATACTGAAGTGCAGCTGCTCAAAAGCAAACCTACGCATGAGGCCTTGAAATAGCAGGGGGCGAGTGAAAAAGCAGGAGCAGGGAGAGAGGAAAGGAGAAGCCTGACAAGAGGGACCTTCAGTGATCCAGGTTTCTCTGGTGGAAGCTAAGTGGAGGTACTGGTCACCTGCCTGGTAGCAATATGAATGGATACGTTTGCATCCAAATACAAGTGAGGTGTTCAAGATATAACTTTGCTTTGCTTATGCTCCTGGCTGGGAATAAACCAAACAGTGTGTGAGGTTGTATGATTTTAAGGGGTGACCACGCTTTCTCACATTTTGCTTTAACACACTGCTGCTCCAGGCGTGTGCCCTGCTGCTTGGAGGAGGGGGAACGTGACTCAGCCGCACTTGCAGCGAGGAGCTCCAGTTACCTGCCAGCGTGTCAGACCTGCTGCCCTCAGGCTGTGTGTCCCAGGGCGATGGCTTCTGAGGGGAGGGATGTTCTCAGAAACACTGTGCCAAAGCAGAGGCAGGATGCAGAGACATCTGAGTTACTCATCCTGGCTTAAACCTCACAGGATGTCTCAAGTGACTGAAGCGTAGGCTGAAATACAGGCTTAAACGGTAACTTTGGGGATTTTGGCATTGGGTGACTAGCCACAGAGAGGTCCAATATGAGATGACCAAGTACATAACCCCAAGTGACAGCAGAAAATCTACCAGATGGAGTTGTCCGTTCCCAAGGGGTTTTGGAATCACTAGTGGAAGCTGATGACTAGGCTTTATTATGACATTATCAGAGCAGAGAAATTATGGTCATAGGGAGAGCAATATCTATTTTTTGCTCATCTCATCTGTGGTGTGTGTGTGTGTTCAGCTGCTTATAAAATTTTGAAATCAAGACGTTTCTGACCCCTCCGCTTTTCTGCCCGCACAGCTGCTGTTTCTGAGAACAGTCCCCAGATGGGGAACACTAGAAGTGACGTGTGAAATGAGAATTCAGACTTCACATTAAAATTAGAAATTGTGAAGGACAGTTAGCTCACCATCTCCACTTTCCACGCAGGATAAATCCACTCCCTCCAGTTTTCAGTGCTTTCAGTGCTGTTTGCTTAATCTGATGGAACAGATCTTTTATTAGGAGATTAAAATGTTGTAGTGTGATTTATCAGGAAGCAGATAAAATATATTTAAGGAACATAGATATGTCTAAATATGTTAAATAAAACAAGGATTACAGTATCCAATCTATACAGAAAGTTGCAAGGGTTTTGTCTGAGCAGCCATTCCAATGCATGTTAATAGTGGGTGTCATAGCAGAAATGGGAAACAAAGTGGAAGACAACACTTGTGACATAGTAGAAACAACTCAGCATCACTCATTAAGGCTAAGCAATGGGAAATGGAACAGAGAGGTCAGGAAGAAGATGATACAGTGGCAGGAGAGAAAGAGCTGTTGTTGCTTTGGAATCAGACATAGTTTCTGTCTTCCCTGCCATTTCTTAGCTCATTACCCCGAAAACAGGCTCCAGCTGTACTGCATTGGCTTAGCAGAGTCAGCCACGGCTCTTTCACAACGAACTTCTCATCAAGCCTTTCACTAAAACTGGAATCAAGACCACTTGGTTCAACTGAGTTCATGTGATAGCTCTGTCAGCGATCTGCTGAATGGATTTGGAAACCTTGACCCTCAAACACCTTCCCAGTTGGAAGGTTTTTGTCACTTGTTTGTGCCCTTCTCCTTGCGTTCTTGCTTTGTTTTTGCCTGTGTGTCCAGCAGTATCCCAGACACCAGCTCCTCCACAGTGGCACAGATTGCTGTCCCAAGTGGCCTCATTAATATATGTGTAGAGTAGGCAGGATTATTATGTTTTGAATGCTTTCTAGTGCTGGTTTTATTGACAGTGCTCCTCATTTCAGGGATTATTTGTGATTCCTTGTGATTGATAGTGCTACAGATGTTGCACCACAGCCGTGATGGCAGCTGGAGCATACAATGTGAGAACTGAAACTGTGTAAAGCTTCTGCAGTAACCCAGGAAAACAATATTCATTCTTCTCCTGTCCCATTCAGATACACACATGTGGGCCACTATGGCCAGATGGCAGCCTTCACAACATTTATTTCTGCAGCTCTTCAATATATTTAGAGATTTTCTTTAGGAACCACATCGAATGGTGTTCGCTAGACTAAACTTGCTCAGCTGGCCTGATTCACTCAGTGTAAGGGTATGTTTCAATCTTTAGTTCATGAGAAAATGTAAATAAAAAAGTAAAGTACATCCCAACTTACTGCTGCATTCTGCAAAGGTCTGTGCCCTGCGCTATGATTTTTTTTGGCAGACCAGGGTGTGCAGATCTGCAGATCTGGCTGTGGGTGTCATTTCCAAACATGTTCACTGTTAAAATGGTCAGTATCTGGTCCATTCCTACACAGAGGTCAGGTTCCCAGTATCTTTTTAGAAATTAAATAAAAATGTGACCCAAACATCACAGTGCCTTGTATAAATATTGCCCTATGGCCCAGCTTCAGGACCTGTCTGTGCCTGCATGGGGCCAAATGAAATGGCACGCATGAAAATGTGGACCTCGGTACTAGGCTACATCACCAAATCTTGGGTCCAAGCTTATAAAGACTTTAGTTATCTCTGTTTCAGAGGCTGGTTCCTGCAGATTACTGAGCAATTCCGTGTCTCAGACAGCCTAATACAGTGAAAGAGCCCCACATCCCTGAGGTACCTGAGCAAAGGGTCTTTCATCTGCTCAGCTGCTCCCCAGTGTGAGATGACGGGCACCGTGCTATTGCCTAAGCTTATTTTCATTAAGGTGTGTCATCTGTGTGTATTTATTTGCCCAGACCAGCAGGGTACTCAGGCTATACCTAATTCACTCAGGCTGCATCAAGGACTCATGGCATCCTTCCCCATGAGTGAGGGGATCTGTGGAGCAGGGAAGAGGAGAAGGTGCCCCTTTACTTAGAGGTTTTGGGACACCCAAAGGTATATAGGATGACAAGAGCTAAAGATCCGGACAGGAGTAAAGAAGTGAGCTTAGCTCTGTAACCTAGAACTCTACTGTGGTAGCACAAATGAATAATAACAGCAACCTGCAGGTACCAAAGTTGCATAGATAAATATCTAGATAGTTGTCACATGAATTTCATTTATGTAGCACTTTCCTTTCAAGGATCTTTGTGGACATCAGTGAACTGCTGAAGCAAATAAACATTGAACATGCAGCTCAGATGAGGAAATCCTGACTCTGCTCTGAGCAGAAATATTGTACCAGATGGTCTCCAGAGGTCCCTTCCAGCTCCAGTGACTCTGTGATTCTGTGAAACAGCCTAAAACAGCATGGGAAATCTGGGGTAGGATCAGATCCATTGGCTTAATTTAAGCTTCACAAATTTGTTCTAGTCTCTCATGTTTTGCAGGAGATTGTTTTAAGGGCAGAATGGAGACCATAGAGCTCATCAGTGCATATTTCCTTACAGTTAAGTCTGCATTTGCTAGCGTGTCTCTTACTGCAGTGGTGGTTTGCTGCCTTAGACATGCAACATCTGAACAGTTCTCCCATTACTATGCAGAAAGTGCTTCACCTTCCCATCTCACAGAAGACCAAGCCATCAATTTGTTCCTGACTGCATTTTCTGGAACAGCTGAAGCAAAGTACATATCTGAATTGTGCTGCACTAAATGTCAGAAATAAAACAGTGCTCACACGGAAAGGTCTAAGTCCTGCACTGATTTATGGACCAGTTTCCCAGGAGTCAGAAATCCATGCAGCATCACACCGAATTCTGCATGTGATCCTCTGTCAGCTGAGATGCACTAACTGTAAATCCACATATATGACATGCAGAGAACAACCTACTGACTTTGCACCTTAAGAGGTTCATGTGTGGTACATACCCTGGAAAAATGAATTCCCTAATGCCCATTAGTGAGCAGGAACGTGGGGTGAAGTTAGAATCTGGTGTGATAATTGGACAGAGAGAGAGGCTAAATCTGTATGAGTAAATAGACAGTTCCAGGGAATATCTCTTCATGAAACTGTTCAAATGGTCTCTGGTGTGGCTTTTGCCAGGCCCATAACACAGGAGTCAGTATGCGCCAAAGACCATACCCAGCTGGAAGTTCAGTTGTGACACCTTCTTTTAGTGATTAACAGAGGCTAATAGGATGGATGTGGGCTGTCCCGTGCTGTTGACCTTGTGGCATTGAAAGGTCCTAGGCATTTACTAGCTTAATATGTCTAATTAAATATAAATGGTCTGATTTGCTTGCATAGAATTTGAATGAGCCATGGCCCACATCAGCATATGTGGTGGGTGAGTCTTCTGAGGGGTGAACCAGCAGGCTAGCTGGACAATATTTCCAGCGACATAAAAATGTAAATCCTCTACTGAGCTTGTCACACAGTTTTATAAAGTTAGCAATCTTTGGTTTTATAAAGGTAAAAATCTAGAGCCATTGGGATAAGTCTTCACCATATTTCTTGCTTTGCGTTCCTTTGCTTATATTTAGTCCCACACTCCCCAAGGTCACCTGAGATGATGGGTGCTGGTGAACCATCAGCGAGCTGGCCCCATCTCCTCCAGCTTCATCACACACCAGAGGTGATCATGTCTGTGCTGGAGGAGTTTGTGATTTTTCTACTGGGTGTGCAGCATCACTATTAGAAACCAGTACCCTGCTAAATAAATAGTGCCTGGAGCAAACACAGGAGCAGATGCGCTGATGAGGATATGCTGATGAGGGATAATGTCTCATGTATCAGCGCTGCTCAGGAGCCCTCCAGCTTACTTAGCTAAGGAGTCCAGGAACAATAACACTAATAGTGCACACACATACACCCTCAAGAGTCTGTCATCCATGGATGCACTCTTCGGTTTTCTTTTCCTTTTCCTTTCTCACATGTGCCTTCTCTTTTCCTAAATGTTCTATGGCTCCACTTGGTCTCTGCTTTTCCTCTTTCACTGAAAAAATGGCTTCTCAAGGACTTCCACAAGTACATCTGATGTTGTGTCTTACCAACTCCCATCACCATAAACTACTGTATCAAGCGTGATTATGTTGTATCTCAAGAGCAGAATTTGATCCTCAACATTTTTAAGCAAATCATTTCACTAGTTTTTTTGTGAGACCTTTAAAAATTGTCCATCCCATACTTTCTTCTTCTCCTCCTTTCTAGAAAATTAACATCATTTTCATCCAACTTTCCTACAATTTTGAATACTGAGGTAATATAGATTGTCATGGTTTCATAATAACCCAGGAGTTCCTTGTCATTGCCTTCCTTGTCTATCCCAAAGGAGAGTCCGAACAAAAACCCCCCAACCCCACCACCCTGTACCAAGCTAATACAAGCTCAGAAACAGCCTAAGCATCTTGCACAGAATGGGTCTGGCCTGCCTGCTCCTCCATGGTCTTCACAGGGATTCCTTGGATCTCTTCTTAGTCTTTGTTATGGAAAATGCCTTGAGGAAGATTTTGTGGAGCTGCTAAGAAGAAAGGGTAGCTGGAAATGTACACTTAGTTATAGTGTGTCAACATGATTTTGGCCGTCTTTGACCCACAACTGAACTTTCAGGTTACACTAATTAAAAATCCCTGAGTCCTGTATATGATCACTTTGTTGGTCACAACCTACTAAATGAGTAAAATTTAGTGGAATTGCTAGTTTCCAGGATAAACACAACAATATAATTAAAAACCAACAAAAATGTTGTTTCCAAGTGGTTTTCCATTAAGATCAGTTGAACCAAAAATAACCAAACCAAAACAACGGAGTGAATAGGTGAAACAAAAGAAGAGAAAAATTAGTGGGAAAATGAACTGTTAAGAAAAAAGTCCCACTATAAAATAATTGTCAGGTTTTCTGTTCTGCTACAACAGCTTTGAGCCAGTGTAGCCTTGTAATTGTAAAAGGGGAGGCACTGGGGCCAGGCACCATTGCAACAGAGCATTTCTACCTGGAAATGGCCAGCTACAACAGCTGCCTGTACCCTTCTCTATATCTCAGTAATGGGCAAGATCTTGGATGAGATTTACACAGCCAAAATCTCTTTTGGGAATAAAATGACACCTAGCACAGCATTCAACAGACCACTTCTTAGGACTTGGATGGAAGAACTTACCATTCAGGAGTGCTGGCATCAAGATTTTTATTCTGATCCCATCTATTTCCTTCTGAGGCTGCTAAAAATTAATCTTTTTTTTCAAAGTCTTAGGAAAATTATTCTCAACAAGGCAAAGCTTCCTTCTTTGGCTGCACGTTTCCAAAGATCTCGGGCCTTGAGTTCCTTCTAGTTGAATTGGTGGAAAAAACCAGCACATTGATTCAATAGGAGTGGGGTTAGGCTGGTGCATGGGAAATTATTCCATGTAGCTTTTAGTAAACAATGAATCTAGTCAATATAAATCACTTTTCTCTTTTTTACTTATTACATTAACAGTTATAACAGAGGTACGTTCAGTGCTAGGTCAAGTGGTACTGGATCAGCTTTTTCTTTATACTCCAAACGGCAGCCCAGAAATCTCTTGCATACAGAGACAGACATTCATATGTAAATACCCCAAAATTACTTAAGCCCATCAACCTCCAAGCAGCACTAGTCCGTGCTGTTGCATGAAATTATTCATGTTCTCCTTTCTTCTGTGCTGTCCCATTTCAGGGCTTCCTCATTGCAACTCATTTTTCTTTGTACGTTGCACACCTTGTACAAAAAAGATTTTCAGGTTCAGATATCTTTGTTAGCTTTTATGGTACTTAGCTCCGTAGGACCTTCTGGTGAGACAAATCAAGTTGGTTGCCTCGGTGGTTTCGTTTATCCCTGTCATAAACCTTAAGCCTAGTGTGATGGGTGTGTATGGGGGGTAGTGGGACAAGACAGCTGGGAACATACAGAGTGGGAGTGGGGCGCCACTGCTGGGAATACTTCATCCACCATTCATGGGAAAACAGGCCACTGAGAGTGAACCATAAAGTGGATTAATTGCCCAGGAAAGATATACAGATGCCAAAGGTCATGCATTAAGTATCTCTGGTCTGAACAAGCAACACAAATCACACTGAAAGCTCCCTGTGTATGCAGAGGCAGCTCGGAGAGATGGGGTGCAGCGCTTCTTGTTTGATGGGTCTGCCCTAGCAAGCTTGGTGGGATCCACAAACTGGTGAGATTTGCTTTCCCGGGCAAGCTACATTCCCAGGAAGGAGACCAAGGTGGAAAAAGATTTTAGGAAAGTGGTGGAAGGATGTAACATATGTGGGACACAGGATTCAGTGGCAGAATAAAATGGAGGTGGGAGGGAGTACAGGGAAATGGGAACCCAAATGAATATATAGATGAAAATGTAGAGAACCCTGGTGGGGAGAAGGGGAAGGCTGAATTTTGTAGAGAAGGAGCAATAAACACTGTGTAGCAGGTAAAGATGCGTCTGTGTCTATCAACATGTGTGTATATGTAAATACAACACTTTTATTATGAAACTCATTCAATGGGGGGTTCTGTATATCCTAAATTTTATTTTTCTTCTGACACGGGAAAATTCCCTTAGGCTACCAACATCAGCTGCTCTCTGTTATGCTGCCATCTGTTATGTAAAATAACTAGAATTCCTTTTTTCTCTTTCCCCAGTGGCTTTCCTGTTTTTCAGCTTTGGTCAGCTCTGGTTAGTTTTGTCTTTTTAGCTTTCTTTTATGATGCAAAATAGCCTTTTACTTGCTAAATAAATAAAATATTGCAAAATAGGATAAAAGGATTTATCTCTTCATATAAAATGCATCAAATTATCTACATTAGTAATTTGAGAAATACCCTTGTTTTACTTTCTAATTGCTGATTTAAATCTCAATATATTTCAAAATGTATGTACATTTATGCTGGGAGTTGTAGCAAGTCCACTCTGGTGGTACAGTGGTATACTGCAGATCTGAATCCAGATGCAGATTTTAAAACGTTTGAAATGCAGATGTGATTGAATTAAGGGTTTTGATTAAGAATTTCCATTCATTTAAGATCCAATATCCAAATTACTGTGCCAGGAACTAAATGTCCATATTTACACTGCCAGTACTTAGCAGGGTACACCACAGACGGCTTTGAAGTCTTTGGAGACTTTTTAGGTTGACATAGACTTTGAAAATACGTAAAATGTACTGTAAAACAGACTGCACAGCTGTATTGTTACCTTATTTTAATTCTTTTCTTAAAATTAGAACTTTTCTTTTTGTGACCCTTAGATAAATTTTTAGGGTAAAGACTCTGCATTGTCCTCCTCTGTAGCCTATACACTCAGTTTCTTTAAACTGAAGAAATATTCATTATACATGTAGAAAATGCAATTTACATCTGACCAAAGAGGTTTTACAGAAAAATGACTTTTCTGCAGGTCTTCAGATGACTCTATTAAACCCAGGATTCAGTAGTGCATACTGCCCCCAGAAGACAGCAAACGCTGCGATGCGATGTCTATCCCTCTAGCTCACCTTCCTCCCCGGAGTCTGTGCAGGTCCCTCTGTTCCTTCAGCTGGTGGAAACGATCGTGGAGTCTAAGGTGTGTTCACTGCGTGAGGAATTACCCACTCCTCAGTCTCGTAGCAACACAATGGTAGACTGAAGACACTTCCCTCTCTTGTAAGAGATCATGTTTTCTTGGATGGCTTGAGGAATTTGGCAATAAATAATGGCTTTGAACGTTACAACTTTAAGACTACAAAATATGGGGAAGAAATTATAAATATACAGGTTTTACTCTATGCAAGCCCTCTAAGAAGGGGCTAGATATCACATATTGACAGAATGATTTTGTAGGAATTCTCCAGTTAGGAAACTGCAGGAAAGTTGTAACTACTAAGTTGCCCAAGCCACAGAGCAGTGGAATTTGCTCCATGAGATGCACCTTTGGTGGGGCTTAAAGGGAGTTTTAGAGAGATTTGTACATTAGGAAATTTGAGCCACGACAGGAAAAGAAACGCTTCTGTTACACAACAGATGCACAAAGCACTACAATGACTTGCTGAAAGTCTTCAGTCATGACAGCATGTTGAGTATCACTAACAGGAGCAAGAGATTTATCAGTGGAAAAAAATTCCAATAACTCATCCTGTCCATCACTTTAGAGTGATATATACTTGAATTGCTTCCTCATCCACTGACTTGCAGCCACCTTCAGGGATGGGACAAGTGCAGCTGTTCAAACAGCACGCAGCAACCCTAAACCATGCAAGGAAGTGGAGAGGTTTATCATTACTCTCTATCTGCAAGAAATTCTAGGAAGACAGTTGAAATTACTTTGCATCCCCAAAATACTCTGTCTCTTCGGGCAAAAATACACCAAGGTATCTTTAGTGTCCAAGCGTATTTGATTACTTTGTTTCAGGACCACCAAAGCAAAGGCCTACCATTGCAAGTCTCACGGAAGGAGCAGTATTTATTTTAAGCTCAATTTTGATAAACTGAGCAAGCAAGTGTTTTGACTGAGAAAGCACAATTTAACAGGAGTACTGAAAAAAAATTATCTGAATTTTATTTTTTCCTAATGTCTCTAAAAATGCAGAGAAGGTGAAAGAGTTTATGTGGAGAACTGGACAAAACTCCTTTTGTTTATGGCTATTTCTGACTCTTTTGTCGACACATTATTTGATCAAATTCTCTGCAGCCAATTTTTTTTTCTCCAAAACTAAGGTAGAGTAGTTATTCCCATGTGATAATTTTCAGGAAAATATTCCCAACTTGAAGCTATCTGAAGAGTATTTATCTAACCATGAAAGGAAGCTGTTCTTCTAGTTGTGTTAAAGAGCACAACTTCTCAGTTGTGCTGAGAAGTTCACTACAAAGGAGGTCTGCACGATTATACAGATAACACATCTAGCATAGAACTGGAAACTTTTGCAATCAATTTTTTTGAAACTGAGACACTAGCCTGGGCTGTCAGGGCTTCACTGATTTATTCAGGGTGCAGGACTTGCTCCAGAGCCCTCAAAGCACAAAGAAAATCACAATCAGGGTGGCTTTTCGCTGTGTCTGCATGACCCAGGCATGCTGTACTAGTGATACCTATCATACATACTACATAAGTAAAAGGTATGATCCTCCATCTGGGCTTTGGATCTCTCACACAGGCTCTCCAACACTGATACAGAAGAGCTGAAGGTGAAAAGCTATCTGAGGCTTCACGCATCTTTAATTTTGCACAATGAAACCTCCCTCTCTGGTTGATAGATCGAATGTTGCTCCTGGCTGGATTTAAGCAGCTGTAATGTCAGGGATTTACAAAAATTCAAGAAGTGGAGTATAGCCCAGGGCTCCAGCAAGCACAGTTTAGATAGTATAATCAGACATTTACTGAGATGTTTCTTTCTGCAAATTATATTACCTGTTTTTCACACATACAGCCTTTGTTAGTGGAGGCATAAAACACTGTTGTAAACCCTATTGAAATATTCATCTGTGTTTAAAATGCTGGACTAGTGAAGCCAGCAATTCAAGCATATATTAGAAATGCAATTTTCAGACCTTTACATGCAACCAGGAGTTGTCAATTACTAGCCAGGTCCATTGGACCTCGCATTGTTCTTCAGGCATGGCCTACATAAGACCAGCCTGGAAGTGTGGAAGAGCAGGGTTGTCCCAGCTGACCGGCACATCACTTTGCCGATGACTCTGCATCCTCCCTTAGCCTTCATCCCTCTTTGTCTGTCTGGACTGCAAGCTGTCCAGAAGAGGGACTCTCACTCACACAAAGTAGTCCTGATGTAGATTGAGATCTGTGGGCAGCAGTCTAATATATACATAATATAAATTTTTCAGAGGAATAACAAGACTTTTGGAAGAGGGAATTACCTCCTTTTCCTCTTTGAGCTCCCTGCAATGGGAGCTGCTTACCAGTCTACCAGGAGCCAACAAGTCTTGTCATCCTTTTTTGCACTCTCACCTTGACCGTGCTACAGGTCTACAGCATCAAGATACAATATTCCTAGTTCTGTTGAACCTTACTTCCTGAGAGACAAAACTCTGGGTGCTCTCCCTCTGAAAGTGTGACTCACAGCAGGGAAAAAAAAACTCACAGAGATCTACTCTTCCAGATTAATTCTTCTTAATTCTTCTAATTCTTGAGGTCAGGAAATTATATAACACAAAGAAAAAATGGTTTAAAGGGGAAACTTAAACTGAACAGATATCTTTCTCATTAGGATGCTCATGATGAAAACTACAAACAGCTGTCAAGGGTAGCCCTTCACCCTGGGCTGTGCTTTCTTTCCTGGCCTGAGTACCCTTCTAAAAAACAGTTCACATACAGCCTTACGAAAGATGCTGAATCTGAAGTAGGAAGGAAATAGCTGCCATACAAATGTGCCCTATGATTTTTAAAACTATTTCTGGTAGATATAACTAGAAAGAACTGCAGGTATGATAGAAGTTAATGTAAAGGAAGCCACACCGTGGATCAGAAGGATTTTCACTTCTGTCATCAGGGTACAAGAAGTAAACGACTTTGGCTTCCAGCTACAATATTTACCAGGACCTGCCACATATATATGAAAATGGATGGTTAGGATTGCACACTGTCTTCATTTTCTCCATGGCTACATTCAAGCAAAGCTTTGAGAAGCACCACGAGCCCAAAAGCTGAGCACTGCTGGTGGTGTCCAGCCCTGGCCAGCATGTAAGGTTTGATGCCCGGCCCTTCCTGACCAGGTACAGGGTATTTATCACTTGCAACTAACTCACCCCAGTTTCCCACCTCCATGCAATGTATGCTGCTGTCTGTATCTGCATAATACATAAGTCAAGAATAACTCGTTCTCAGCTATTGTGGCAGCCGAAAGATGCTAGAAAGGAAATCTAAGTTCTTTCAATTCTTTCTGTGCAATTTATTCAGCTCCAGAAAGGAGAGAAACATGCAGCGGCAAGTCTAACTATGAGTGGTTTTAGGGAGGGTGAATCTGTGGGTGTAACTATGTCATCCAGTGTACCCAAGTTCACAAAACAGGCCTATGAGCCTGAGAAAAAAGGGCAGAAAAACATAAAGACAGAGAGAAAAAAAGAACAAAAAAGAGAGGGAGAGAGAGAAGTGAGAAAAGACAGAAGGAAAGACAGACAGACAAAGAAGAAAGACAAAGATCAATGGAAAGGAAGGAAGGAAGGAAGGAAACGGGGGGGGGGGAACAGAAGAAAAAAGAATAAGAAAAAAAAAATAAAAAGAAAAAAGCAAGAACAGAGGAAAGGAGGAAAATTTATACAACTTGTTTATGACCTTCCACATAGCCTCATTTTCACCACTGCGTCAAAATACACGATTTAACATTAAAAATGTACTTAAGGAAGTGAAGCACAGCAAATACTATAATGATGGAAATACAATCAAAGACAGCAGTAAACTGTAATGGCCCAAGGTCGGACAGACCCACTCTGCACCAAACATTCCATCCCCAAATACTGAGAAACAATATCAAGCCGAATGAGTATCTCTGAACTCTGAACAAGTTTTGCTCTCAAGCTGTTCAAATCCATATCTGACCTCTGCTGGCCAGGTTTTCCTAGTTTCTTTACATGATCCATTTACAGAACACCACATGCTGGCTTCCCAGGCATGGCAGAGGCTGGTCAGTGATATTTTGCATATGGCTATTTTGATTCTTCTCTCAGTGGAGGAATTACACCAAGTTTTTAAGCAACTGAGGAATCCAGCCAATATTTCTAACTGTTTTCTAAACCCTGTGCGGAACACAAGTACTTTGGAGGTTAGTATTTGGCAGAGTAACGTATATGGCCAGTCTCCCAACAGATACCCATGCAGCGTGGCCTCGTTTCACTCACCTGCCTGGGAACTCCCCTGGTCAGATTTCCCACGGCTAACACACCTTACTGCCACCCAGCCACCACGACAGCTGTGACTGCATTGGCAGAAAAAAAACCAACCACCCTTTGCTTATAGAATACCTGGTGGCCAGACTATTATTAACACAAATTTTCATGTTCACGTTCTTCCTGAGTTTATATAAAACAGAATTGACTTTACTTGCTTGTTTAAAACTTTTAGGGAATGCAGAGAGAACACACCTGCATGGGAACATGCTGGACTGGCCATCAAAGAGGGATGAATTCTCCTCTTCGACGGCAAGACTGCATCCAAAATGCATGTGACACATAGCTGATGAGTTTAATACATCGCTGAGAGGCATTCACATACTGGGTGTGCTACAGGGACCTGGGACAGCAGAAATAAACCACGATGAGATGCATATTGCAAAGGTACAAGTCTCCACAAACATCCCAGCCTTATGCTCAGCCCTCACCGAGAGTCACCGCCTCATGGGGCCTGCGGAAGCGTCCCTCCTCCTGAGCGCTGCGGTGTGCGTCCTGGCTCTTCGGCAATAATAACTGTATAATTTCAAGTGAACATCTAACAATGACAGCTACACTAACACTAATCACAGATAGTTTCTAAAAGTGGTTTCAGGCACACATTATAGCCTTCCTCAGAATCACCGAGTCCTGTTTCAGTGGCAGAGTTTGTGAGCTCTTGCACTATAATATAAAATGTATTGTGCATGGGAATCAACAGCTTCGCATGGACTTAAATGTACTTTCTTCTTCAACACATCAATATGTATTACAGCTGGGTTTATACTGTAATCCTTGGCTAGCCACAAAACCCTGTAAATTTTCATATGCTTGTCCCCTGTTAATAAGCCCACAAGAGTGATTTCTTGGTGTTATGACATCAATGCGACCTCAAATCCTGAAACCCTTTCCTGAGCAGAAACTCTCATCAAAATCAGTAGGACAAAAGATGCAAGGATCACTCACATAAAAGTTCCAGGGCTGTTCTTTCAATTTACATATCTGAAAAATACCTGTTAAAATGCATCAGATCAGTTTGCTTTGAGTTTTTTCTTGGAGCATGAAAAATGCCTTGATGATTGCACAATCACAGTCCTTCAAAGAATAGCTCTGATTTGACTCAAAAAACTTTGTAATGTTGGCTTTGCCACGTAGACTACACTTGCCTTTGGGATGAATGAGATACTTTCTGCCTGTCAAGCTGAAATCCATGCAGCAGTTCTCAGATTTTAATGAGCAGAAAATCTTTGTTGAAAAGACAGGTTAGACTTGATCTATTTTTTTTTTTCTTTTAAGATGAGAAAATACTGTCAGAAGCAGTGGGAAGGAGTCAACATGCATTCACTGGTTACAGCAGTTACAAGATCTTGTATATGAAAAAAGGATTAGATCAGCATGGACTTCACCTTTTGTAGACCTGGAGAATTTAGTTACAGGTTCATATTGGTGAAGAAATGCCATGAGCTGATCCCACTCTTATTGACATTAAGGGGAATTTTGTCATTAATTTTCTAAGGAACCATTCTTATTTCTTTTCTTTATTCCATACCCAAGGATCTTACCTGAGCTGCTCAGGGATTTAACTTTGCAACACACTCCCAGGACATTATAACACAGAGAGCGAAGAAGACTTAATTTTAAAAATGTGTCTTAGTATAGGCAGCTCCTACAGGACCAGGGAATGGAGCCTATTGTGTAGATAGCAAGCAGCCATGGAAAACAAGGACTGCAGACAATTTAAGGGTGGCAACATGAGCTCTTAGTGTAAAGCAAAAGGGGATAATGCGATTCATGGATGTATGAACAAGGAAGTAGCAAGTAGGAGTGGGGAGCTGATCTTATCTCTCCCTACCGCTCTGGTAAGACTACTATTGGCATATTGCAAAAAAGTTCTGGTGCCTGTATTTTAAATGAGAAAGTCGGAGACGGGTCAGGGAGAGGATGAGAGAAAATGTCTCTCTCTAGTGAAAGCCTGTAAGGGATCTCTCTGCTTACCTTATCAAAAAGATGGAGACATGACTTGATTAAAGTGTACAAGTACCACCACAACAAGATAATACTGTATGCAAAAGATCTCCTTCATCTAGTGGAGAAAGCATAGCAGGAATCAACAACTAGAAGCTGAAGCCAAACAAATTCATACAAAGAAACCCAGGCATGCATTATTAATAGTAAGAGCAATTAATCCTGGGAACTACTTACCAAAAGTAGGGTTGGATTCTCTGTCTCTTGATGTTTTCAGATCAAGATTGGATGTCTTCCTAGTAGAGATGCCCTAGGCAAACCCCTATGAAAGGGAAGCAAGGTGAGACATAATAGTCCATGATATACTATCAGACCAGTTGACTGGATGATCCTGTTGTTACAACCTACTGCTTCTATCTCTGCTAGTAAATTAAAGTGTCAGGACCCAGGCCCAGACTCTAGAACGTGATCACTTACGCTATTAAATTGTTCGGCTAGTCCCTCATGTGCCGTTGGCCTGGGTCAACTAGTCCTCTGCCAGACACACTTAGCAGAGTTTGGTAATGAGCATAGTCTAGAGCTACAGGAAATTTGGACATGGGCACCCTGTTTTGCAGGGGAAAGGAATATAATGGTGATACATGCTGACCAGACCACCCTTTGGTTGGCAAAATCCATTTTTGCCTGTGTTATTTGCAAAGGCTTGAGTTGGCTATGACTGCACAAGGTTCAATGCCAAGCAAGAGAAACACTGGTGAATCAGATATTCCAGAGCTGCCTCCCAGTAGGTGGAATGATGTTGACACACTCACGGCTTTGATGAGCCCTAAAAGGGAAAAAGGAAGAATGTTTTGACATATTTTGAATATTCAGAAAGGGTAATTGTTTCCTGCAGTAACTGACATTCCATAGGAGTAGTGTATTCCTGCCGGTCATGTCCATACTAGATAGAGACACTGAAGCAGTGCTTCCCACACAGCCCTCACAATTAGGCAACACGGAGATCTTTTAAATGTCAACATAGCTTCCTATTCCAGTGCTCGCTCGGTGCTCATTAGCAGCACTGAGTTATGTTTTTTGTTGCTGACAGTGATGATGTACAGGGACCCAACTGCTACCCCTCGACGTCTGCTGTAATAGGAAAACAAGGAGTGCAAGTTCACGACAAGATTTAGTATCTCATCTCAGGGATCCCAGAAGGATGCTCTTCACTGTTTCCAAGTACTGGAAGCATTTCTTGCCTTTTGAATGTTACATAGCTACTAAGCCTCAGGCTTTTTACAGAAGAAAAAAAAATTCCATCTACTCTAACTAAAGCTTTAGCAGGCTCTAAAACAATTTCTACAGTGAAATTACATCTACAGTATGTGTTTTCCAGCACTGTTGAACCTGGCAGCACAGTAAATATTGCATGGGCCATAAATACAGTTGGGCAGTAGTAGCTACCACTGTGCATCAGATCTCCCTAATGCATAGTTTGGTCTGTTGGGACACATGGGACAAGAGACTGGCATTAGAGTGAGCCTCTATGTAAAGACTTCCAGACTTCATCTCCATTCATAAATCAAACAACACAGAGCCCCCAAGAGAAAATAAAATATTATTATCCTTTCTTCTAGTTGAAGAAATCAAGACAAAAAGGCTAGATCCTTTTGATTCACAAGCCATCCAAAGAGAACTGAAGGGCTGCTGTGCAGAGATACCATGTAGCTTTATGAGTGCTGCATACCTCCAAAACAAATGTTTTCCTCCACGCTGAGTACCACAGGGCCAGGACTAACTGTCATGGTTTCACTCCAGGCAGCAACTAAATACCACACAGCCAGCACCCACTTCCCCCAGTGGGATGTGGGAGTGAATCGGGAGGGTGAATGTGAGAAAACTCATGGGTTGAGATAAACACAGTTTAATAGATAAAGCAAAAGCCGTACGTATAAGCTAGGCAAAACAAGAAATTCATTTCCCACCAGCAGGCAGGTGCTCAGCCATCCCCAGGAAAGCCGGGCTCCGTCACACATAACAGTTACTTGGGATGACAAACGCCATCACTCTAAATGCCCCCCCTTTCCATGTTCTTCCCCCAGTGTTATATACTGAGCATGATGCCACATGGTATGGAATATCCCTTTGGCCAGTTGGAGTCACCTGTCCCAGCTGTGCTCCCTCCCAACTTCTTGTGCACCCCCAGCCTCCTGGCTGGTGGGGTGGGTTGAGAGGCAGCAAAGGCCTTGGCTCCGTGTGAGCGCTGCTCAGCAGTAATGAAAACATCTCTGTATTATCAGCACTGTTTTCAGCACAAATCAAAACAGAGCCCCATACTAGCTGCTATGGAGAAAATGATCTCTATCCCAAAACCAGTGGAGCCTCATACAAATTACATTCCACCATGCCATCTTTTTAATGTGATGAGTATGACCGTGCTATATCACCTGCTATTCTGTACGATGCATCTATTGTACAGACGCATCATATGGGTGTCATGCAGCCAGGTTTTGACTGCCATGCAGTGAAGGTGGAGGCCAATTCATCTGAAAAGCTTAATTTAGGCAGCAGGAGGGGTACCACCCATGGTGTTCAGATACCTGAAGATCTGAAAGCTTTTGCCTGAAAGTGATTATCAGCACCTGACCTAGAGCACATGTACCTACCTTCCAGGTTTCACAGAGCAGCTCAGGTAGACTGAATGCATCTTGTCTTCCAAAAGCTGCAGGACAGTCTGTCCAGGGCACATTCACATTTCCACGAGCAGTTCACCATCAGGAGAGCTGCAGTCCAGCCTGACTGTGGTTGTGGAGTAGACAAATGTGCTGTGTGCACTGTACGGAGGGTATCTCACAAGCAGGAATCACAAGTGGGTGTGACAAAGCTGGAAGCAGTTAGACATGTCGCATTGTATAAGTAGCTCAAACTACACAACAGCATAAGTTCTGCACGTGCCACAGGCAGAGCAGAACCAATTGTGTTTTATCAGTCTCAGACGCTGTATTGTCCCCTTCACTTTTTGACATTGATCTAGTGGAACGACTACATATAAAGACACACTTTCATTTTTTTTTTCCCCTTTTTTTTTTTTTTTTTTTTTGTAAATAGTAAAGATATTTCAAAGAACCCCTTCCCATCAGCAATTCCATATGGTTCTATTTTACTTAATTGTTGCTCTACTTAAGAAGCCTGGAGATAAAAGTTATTTTCAGCAAAGACACAGCTGTATTGCCAGCTGCATTACTGGCAATAGGAGTTATTTTAACATTATTTTTTTTTCTTTTTTATATTCTTGATATATAGCTTAGATTTACGTTGTCTGCATTCATTTGCATAAGCTGCAATAATCTAATGCCAGCTATCTACATCAGAGTCGCTAATGTAATGAAAAAACATTTAACTGTACCAAGCTTTCTAGAAACATATGGAAAAATATCCCTTAATGTTCATACATGCAGTTTTGGGGAAGACAATCAAACATAATCTGAGGGCAAAATGTGGCCACTTGGTCTTTAGAAAGAAAAGAAAAAAAGCTAGTACTGTACCTATCCCTCCATCCCCTGTATTATCAGGAGCCAATTTTTAACAAAGTGTAGTTGTGTTAGGTACAATCTGAAGAACACAATATATTCTTTAAAAAGCTTAAGGATTAGTGTCTTCAGCTAGGGGGACAATCTTGCTATTGTCTCCAAAACTCGCAGTCTTGTTTTATCTTAGAGGAAGTTTATTCCTAGATAGCGATCTTCATAACACAGTCGAGAATAGAGACATTGACAGTTAGTGGGTATAGTTTATTGCTTCTTTATAAAAGCACTATTTAGTAGCAGGAGTGAATATTTGAGTCAGCAAAGACTTGCATTTGCTCTTCTCAGCTAATCTGTCAGGTTTTGCTTATTTATAGATTTTAGGAGCTTCTTTCTAACATTCAGCCATAGCCAATACTTTATCTGGCTGTAGGCTTCCACATGCTTTTTGGAGATCACACAGTTTAAATTTTAACTTTTATAGTTATATAGGATGTATAAAATGCTTGCATAGTGTGGTTTGTGTGCTGAAAGTTGCACAGATCAGAGAGGATAACTGGCACCAAGAAATTCAAGACACATTCACAAATGTGTTTGTGTGCCAGTACATCCCTAAAGTTTTCAGAATTCACTTTGTAGTGCTTTGTTGGCGGGCTCGGTGCTTTCTCTGCCTCTGAAAATCTCTCTCAGTTAGAATATCATCAAAACAGTTACAATTTCCAATTAGACACTGAAACTCTTGTCATTATTTTGTTGTTTTCTAAGAAACATCATTTACTCTTCTGTTTGTAGAAGAATTACTGTGGTTGTGTTTTTTGGTTTTTGGTTGAGTTTTTTGTTTTTTGTTTTTTGTTTTTTTTTTTTTAATGACTTGCCAAATGGATGCTACCAGAAATAAACAAATATTATTACCAAAGTGTCTCTGTTTGTGGGATGACACTCTTCTCTCTCTCATGGCCACTGGGCAGAATACCTTGAGAACTGAAAGAAATGTACTAATTTTGTTACCTATGTTAATTGTCAACATTTTAGGAAGCACTTATCAGTTTGGAAGTAAATTAAAAAAAAACCAACAGTGTCATTATCCCTATTATTGATTACTGTTCATTCTTTTATCAAGGTTGAAAAATTTACTTTATTAAATAAAACACATTTCAGGGAACTGTATGATTTTCAGTCAGTGTTAACTCCTCTGGCACCTGACTTCTCAGGCTCAGAACCTGCAGACTTGCAGAAGTCCACGTGTTTCTTTGTAACACAATATACTGCTCTGAAAACACCCAGCTCAAGCTGCAAGCAGGATGAGCACTATCACTGCTTGTTGACATTAATTTTAGTTAGCAGTAGGAATTTCCTACTAGCAAAGATGAAACACAGAATAAGAGAGAAGAGAACAGGTTTCTATGTGTCTCTGCATCTAAACCAAAGCCTCTTACCACCCCTGAGCTCCCACCACTCTTCCCTTCTCACCACCCAGTGTCCTTTCCTGCTCCGAAGCAACACATCTACCGTGGACCCCTCTGGCTCCCCATCAGACACCTCTGATCTGCTCCCAGACCCTTCCTTGCCCTTTCTGCCTAGGTCCCTGCCAGCTGAGACTTCTCATTGTGACCTACATCCACCTCCTCCTTTCTGCTACAAGTATTCTGAAAGCCTGTGTCTCCTGAGTGCTTCACGCTCCAATGGGCCACCAGCATCTAATTCTGCCACCCACAAGCCCTTGACAACATTTGCTGACAGTTTTGAAAGAACACACCTAGGCATGGGATGAACATAAGTAAGACCAAGGTGGATCCCTGTAGGGATACAATATGTCTGGGGGTAGGTTAGACCTGACAGCAATTGCCTGCTAGTACTACAGAAGTACTGCTGAACAGCAGATAAAAAGCATCCCTGCTTCCTGCAGACATATTTGAAGTCATGATTTTTTTTGCAGTTTCCCATGGTTTTTTTTAGAAATGACACTTCTAGTAAACTGCTGAAAATGTGCATCTGTCTTTAATAAAGAAAGGACTTAATTAGCACATCTTTTCCTCTGTGAATAAGAAAAAAAGGCAGAGAGGCAAGAGGAAGAGATTTATTTTGGTGCCATATGAATCATAGCTAGCCTAGCATGCAAAGCCTGAAATAATGCTAAAGCTGAGATGATGTATAAATGGAAAAGTCATCCCCCATGTTTAACAGCAAACAGTAGATACAATACACCATGTTCTGGTGCAGAAGAGCAGCTTTCCAGTGGAATTATTCCAGATTTACACTATTGTGGTTGAAATGAGAAACTGTCCCACAGAGCATATGTAACTGTAGGAGTAACATGATATTCTTCCTTGGACGATCTTGTTCAAGCTCTGCTTGAACTGCTACCCACAGCTGGCAGTTGTGGCCTGGTTGTGTTAAGTGCTGTACAAACAGGCAATGAAAGATAGTCCCATACCTGAAGGGCTTGAAACTTGAGTATAGTATTAGAGGCTGCAAAGGAATATATCAAACACAGAGGGCAGTGAGTTGGTTATTGACAGAATGAACATAATAATTCCAGCCATTATCATCAACATTATCATGTTGTTTGAAGGTGTCATGGAAAAGAAAAAGTTTTAGGAGGATCCTGATATAGCTTGATGGATGTTCCTTCCACACAAGGGTAGCAAGAATAAATCCTCAAGCTCTTTTTGGTAAAATTGGTCTAACAGGTAGTATAGGTGGGGAATCATTTGTTACAGAAAGAGCGCTGTCTGGGGGACAGAGCACTATTGTCATCCTTGCTCTCACATCAGTTGATGTTGGAGTATGGGTCACAGTGGATAGGTAACCAGACTGGTTACAAGCTTTCAGCCCTCTCAGTTGATTATCATGAAGGTGGAGATGGCAGGTGACATTTGGCTGGTGTGCAAAGACAGAGAACTAAAACAGGATCAGGGCCTGAAAGACCGTAACTTGAAGATTTAAAAGAGGAAGATGATGTGTCTGAAAGAACCAACTAAGAAAGTGATGTTTGGAACACTGTTTTGAAAGTATTTTAAGTGAAACAGGATAAATTTATATCAAAATTACAGAAGAGGGAGTAGAAACTACGCAATCCTAATTTATATTGACAGTTGTCAAAGTTGTTTTGATTCTGCCTGATATAGACTGGTTATGGGAAAAAAACTTACAGAACAGGATGAAATGCAGGCTAGATTTATCTGAAATAACTGTAAATAAATTCATGACAGAAGCAGATTAAATGTAAGCTGAGAAGCAGGGTAAATTGGTACATTTAGAGTTATTGGTGTGCTACCAGAATCTACAGGCTTAAAAATATTCAACATGAACAAATGATGTGTTCAGAAAAAAATTCCAGTTCAGCTATGACTGCTTTTTCACAGTAAATAGATAGTGCCAAGATGATTTCTGTAGAAACTAAAAATAAGCCAGGACTAGGCATGTTTTGTGGGTATTTCTGCTTTAGACATATCAAATTTAAGTTCACACTGTGCTCTTTCTGGGTGCTTTGAAGAATGTTCTAAGATTTGAGTTCATGCAGATGGAAACAGGGCAAGGGAAGGATGTGTGGGTTACTAATAAGTGTATGAGGGTTGAAACTGTGTCTAGGTTTATTTAAACAACCTTCCTTTCATCACCGTGTGTTCCAAGGACGCAGCGTGGTTCTCAGAAGACAGGTTGATCCTGTGTCTCCGTGGAAGTTGAGTAGTAGTGCTCATGGTTCTCTTTGTAACTTGTCATAAAGCCAATTTAACTGAGTAGGCATCTGAATTCAATGTTCGGTAAAAGGGGGAAAGAAATCTGGGTGTTTATTTTTTTAAAAAACATATGACCTCCTTTCAAATATCCTCCTGCATCTGCTGTCAGGGTATGTGCCATTTCACTTCATGAGTGACACTGTCTCCCTGTCCTGGGAATGTTATCCTTCACAGCTATCCCTGAGGCAACTACAGCATTCCAGAGTCAGAGCCAACCAAAGGAATGAAAGTTATTTTCATTTAATCTAAAACTTTGAGAAATTATTAACACATATATATTACCCCCATTTATGCCACTCAAGGACTGCCAATATTTTAGTTTACTTTTCGGTGGCTTAATCTGTTGTCCATGTTAGAAATCAGAAATATTCTTTTTATGAAGAAGCACTGGAAGAAAACACAGCCTTGACTTGTAGGCATGTTAATGCAATGCTTTCCAAAGTGTGCCCTTATTTGCTGGTCTATAGTAAATGTTGAAAAATACTATACAATAACATCTGTTATTACACAATAGTTCTCTATTTGCTTCCAAGGAGCTTACACTAACCCAGCATTGCATAATTTTTTTTCTTCACATAAAACAATGGGAGCGTATGCTGGCCTATAAAAGACTGTATGGCCTCAAGTAATAAATACCTCTCAAAGACACTCAGCACAAAACCTCATTGTTAGAGCAGTTTTGCTGGAGAAGTTGCATTGTCGCTCAGTCCAACGAAGAATTAGCTATCTTGATGCTGAAAGATTTAAAATGTCTCAGAAAGATTTTGAAAGAATTCACGTATCAGGCAAGTGAGTCAAAATAGATATGGGCAATTCATGTGATTTGAGTGACAGGTACAGTGCTGGCTGCACAGTGTGAGCACGGAGCTGGGGCTGTGATTATATCCCTGACCTTGCTAACAGCATCATACTGTCCTAAACAATGGGGATACCTCTTTGCTTTGTCTACACAGCCTGCTTTTGGAGCTTGTGTGTCAATGCAATTGTCCTCTCTTTTCTCCTGAATAGTACATGACAGGGGAGTTCATTGCCAGAGCACTTGTAAATTTGCACCATTAAAAATGCGATAAATGGTGATATGTAAGTGGGAAAAAAAAAAAGGAACATTCTTCCACAGTTTTCATTTATTAATGAAAATTCAAAGAGGAAAACCCCATTTAACTTTCCAGGAACTCATACAGACTTAATTTTTTTTCATATGTAGAGACTTGTGCCCAGTGACAGCACACACCACAGTGTCCAAGCAAAAGCTTGTTGCTGCTATAGTCTCTGTAAAGAATTTGTTACTATTGTTAGTTGCTTAACATTTTAAATTAGATGACTTCTGGACAATGCACATGAATAAAGAGAGCCAGATGAAACGCATCTGGCCAAATATAGATGTTTACATCTAAACTGGTCTCTATAAACTCCCACTGTAGTCAGTAGCAAGGAAAGGACACTTTCAGGCTTTGATTTATCTCAGGTTAAATTAGATACCTGGTACTAGCTGGCTGAATAGCCGTTCTCATAGCTTCTCTTTCTCTGACAGATTTCAAAGGGAGTTTAGGGAAATATCCACACTGCAGATACCAAAGTAGAAAGTTCAGGGAGGTGAGTCCTACCTCTCTTATCACAAAAAATGTAATGCCTTAAGCAGTTACTAAGGTCTTAGCAAAGATCTGTACATAACTCTTTAAAAATAATACATATAAAAATGTAAAAGGAAGAAGAGAGGTGGGGCATTTGCATACTTAACTGGGTTACTTTTGGCAGTGTATAAAAGCTAACACATCTAAAGTTCATTATACCCTCAGGTAGCAAAAAACAAGCATGAAGCTGCATTTTTTTTTTG
This sequence comes from Microhierax caerulescens, assembly GCA_035590215.1. NCBI lineage: Eukaryota > Metazoa > Chordata > Aves > Falconiformes > Falconidae > Microhierax > Microhierax caerulescens. The sequence continues at coordinate 33,957,104 of JAVJGJ010000059.1, read as the reverse complement.
TAGGATTGTTGTTGATACAACCCTGTTGATATTCCAAAATGTGACAAGGAGTAAAAATCAGTACAGAAGCAGTCTTGACAATATCATAGTAAAGGATATGCTTTATAATACGTTTCCCCTCCCACTGTCTCTGTTAATGATTATTGGTGTAGTGTGCTTTGTATGGGAAAAGCAGTTATTACTGGTGGTTCTTCCCTCCTCCAGGTTTTAATACTAGCTCATACAGATTGTTGTGGGCCAAGACCAGTAATTGGCTGTCAATGACTTTAATGAGGAGAAGGAAATAGGGAGATTTTTTTTGGTCCTTTTTTTTTTTTTTTTTTTTTGAATGAATGGCCCCAGAAGAATACGATGTAACATTACTCAATTCCAAAGTGAGTAATTCCAGTGGTTCCACAGGAGCTTCCTAGTCCAACTTTCAGGGGATGGTATCTTAGCCAAATAAATGGTAACTGCTCAAAACAATGCAGGCTTCCACTAAGCATTTGTAAGAGCTAGCCCACTAGGATACTTTTGTTATGTTTATTTACCTTTTGCAATATCAATGCATTCATTACTCAGCTGTAGCAATGTGCCTAGCTGATGTCTGAAGCACGTTGCTGCAGTTCTTTGCTAATTTTTTTTTTTTCCCGTAGTACATGATGACCCAAATATGCATAGGAAAAGAAGAATCACTGTGTGGATTTGCTTGCATATTCAGGTTTGAATTTATGAATGAAAAATGCACTATCACCCTGATTATGCAATTCCTAGTGTACTGCATATTAACACAAAATAGACTTCTATGAAAACAGCTTGATGTCTGGTCTGAAAGCAAAGAATCATCAACCACTGATGATCCCCAAAATAGTAGGGTACTCTGTAATGAAATAGAAGTACTCCAGCAGAATGCTAAAATAATAGGAAAAGAGCTGTAAGCTGATATTTATAAATACGCATGACCTTTAGTCAAAGCAAGATACTAACCTAAAGAAAGTGAAGGTTGAAGACAGAGAAAAAGGACAACAAAAATGAAATATGGTTAGAGAGTTTTAGGTGTGGCAGAAAGTTGACATGGTGGTGTCTGTTCTTCTGCAGATTTGTAATTTTCTTGTGTTTCCTGTCAATAATGGGTGAGTCGAAGAAGTTTGTTTGCAAAATCTATGATCTCCTTGCTTTAGCAGTCATGGTTCATCCAGAGTTAATATGTAAAGTGACTTTAATGATGGAAGTCTGGAGAACACATATGTTGCTGAGATATTCAGACAGTGAGTGGTAGGACATATGGCAGCAAAAGGTGGAGGCAGAGCACCATGGCTTGTGGGGTGTGTGCTTTGTGCACGATCTTATTTCTTGCCCACAAACCCTGGCTGTGGTCCAGCTAATCATTTCTCTGCTGTTAGTCAGGACTTTTTCCTCATGAAGCTGTACTTCCCAAAAATGAAGGAAAGGCCAGAGATTTGGTACAGTTGTGATAGCACAGAGAGATGAGAGGGCTGACCTGAAGTTAAGTTGTCTTTGAGAAAGATAGGATTCAAGGACTGAGTTAAATTCAACAGTTTGATGATCATTCAATTATCAAATCTGTAAGATATTGTGGCACAAGAGATTATCTTGGGAGGACCAGCTACATAGTCCAGAGATGGGGGAGCATCATGAAAAAGATGCAAGACACTGAACATAACTCTTTAGCTAGAGGAATGGCCAGCTGACTGACCTGTAGCCTCTGCAGAATATTGTTTCCTTGAGGAGAAACTCTGGGATTTGGTGTAAGATGGGTGATGATGCAGCAAGATTTCCTGCAAAATGGAGAAACAAATTAATTATGTTTTGTCACAGAGCAATTTTTGATAGAATTTTTCCTGTTTTTTTTTTTTTTAAAAAGCGAGTTGTTATTTCCAATTTATTCTTTTGTTCAGCAAAAGATTGATTTCATATGATTTAAAGAAAGAAGGTGATCTTGAACAGCTGTCTTGTTAGAGGGGTCCAGAAACATTACTGGAAGAGCACGCAACAGAGGGAAGGCCCTGCGACAATAAGGGACACGCTGAAGTTCTTTTTGTACTTGAGAATCTCCACTACAGCCCATTCAAAACTGCTAATGGAGTGATCTTATAGGAAACCATTTTAGCTATTACCTGCCCAGAATTGCCTCATAAATGTTCTTAAGCATTTCAACATGTTTTATTTTGGATGGCCAGAAAACCTGGTTGATGTGGGAGGGTACAAAGAGCTCTCTCAGGTATCCAAAAAAAATGTATATAAATAGTGATCTTGACCCCGACAACTCACAGTTCCAGAGGAGCAACACAGAGAACAAGGACAGGGATGAAAATAATGCCACAAACATACAGGATTAAATTAATTCTTTGTATCATTCCAGTGAAGTAATTCTTGACTCTCACAGCAGATCAACAGGCCAGATGAGCTGCTGGCAGTTTTTAACTTCCAGAGTAAGGAGATGGAGCATAAAAGGCAAAAAGCTCAAACATCGTATAAGAAAAAGACTGAAGATTACTTTTTCAATGTTTTCCAATTCCCTTTCCATACCTGCTTTGAAGGTTGAAAAAAGGTAGTCTGAGTTAACAGTCTGAGTTATTCTATAGGATAAGACACTATATTCACAATGTTGTTATCTTGAGATCATTTTGTGCTTACAACAGAGAAAACAAATGTTTCGTTAGTAGTTGGGGGACAGCAATTACCATAGCACCTGCCTCCACTGAAACCTGGAGAAGTTGAGTTCAATGCTCATGAGTAACCCCACCTGAGCTGCTCACTCTGCTGCATGATGGCCTGTTGAGTGCTATGCGGGTTATGTTTCACTGACATCCACGGAGATCCAGTCCACACAGAAAAAAAGTGGTGAGAATTTGGATGTTTCATGTTAGCCCCAACTTCATCTCAAGCATTCAAAATTGGTTTAATCTGAAGTAACTTCATTTAAGGGATTTGGATCTGAAGTTTATATTTACCCCTTCTAAAGATTATATCTTATTACATGATTCAGAGGCAGATGGATGGCCTGATTGCAAACTTCCTACTTAGACTTTTCTCCTGGGGTTTGGTTCAGGCTCATTTGTCATTTTCATATAAGCTTGACTGTCAGTTTTTTCATTTTTATGAAAATGGACTAATATAGCCAAGCCAAAATAATGAAGACATTGCTCATTGTAAATTAAATTTAGAATCAAAAGTGTATGTGCCAATAAAAAAAAATAAAATTCAAAGATAGACATTGCAGACACAATTTTCAAACCACATTATATTGCTGGAAACTTTTTTTTTCAATGGAAGTGATGACACAACTTTAGATGGCAACATCCTGAATAAAACTTTGTAACAAATACTCAAAAATGGTTATTAAGGGAGGGAAAAGACTTGGTATTCATATTACACCATGTAGCCTTTTGTCCTCTAATCTTCAGTCTTATCCAGTCTTGAAAGATTTATAGTTTGCTAATTCTATAAGGCAAAAGGACATTCTCTTACCCAGCAAGGTCAGTCAATTCCACTCCAGAAAGTGATCAGTGGATTAGCACGTGTCACTGAACTCCCTATAACTTTACTTCTGCAAGGACATTTCAGTTAAAGACCGTGACACTGTGAATGTTGGAATGGACAGCTGGTCTTACCTTCTGGCTGCTGAAGGCATAAGTAAATTAAAACCCGTCAGCGATACATGTCTTTGGCATATCCCTGTTTAATAGGAAGTCTGCTCTCACAAGCTAGATAAATATAAATGCTGCTACGTATATACACACATATATAGTTGGAGATTTCCGGAGCTCTAGAATATTTTTGTTTTGCTTTAGAGGAGTCAAATCAAGTTTCTGACAATCCCTTCAAAATATTAGGAAAAAGTTAGGTTGGAAACAGATACAAAGCCTTGATCCAACTCCACTCAAGTTAAAGTTTTCCCACTGACTTCTATGGGAATAAATCACACTACTGGGGTGGGTGGTCCCTCCATCCTGCACAGTGGGCCAAATAACCCCCAGATCCTAACTCACCATGTGCTGTGGTTTGGACTCACTGCTGCTTTCAAATTTCAGGTTTGGCCAAGCTGTGCAGTGGGAGGAGTTCTGCAAAAGATGAGTTCTTCGTAGACTGATGCTTTTGTCTTCCAAACTTGGCCCCTGGCATGATTTAGAACATCTTAAGGCGCTAAAATCTAAAAATTATGAGCAGCAGTAATCAGTCTTCAAGGGCAACACTCGCAGCTGCAAATCACTGAAAGCTGTAGTAGTTACCCACACCCATTCCCTGGCCATTTAGTCATCTTTGCTGGCTTTGTACCAGCTCAAAATCCCCCCAAGTGTATCCTTAGCTGGCCTTTAGAATCACTAGAAAAATACAAGGGCACTGGAACTGAGCAGTCATCTGCCTTCTACCATGGTGCTTGGATTTTCAGTCGTGTGTCATACCTCTGCTCAAGACCAGTAATATTTTGAGGAACTGATGCTCTGGAAGAATGACTAGAGCAAGTAGCAGCATCCTTCAGGTGCTGGTAAAAATTACTTTTCCTTTGGATATTTCAGCACACGTTTGCAGCTGTCCTTTGCTGGCCAAGTTGGCTAAGGTATACTGAAATCATGGAGCTATAAAAATTTACATCGGCTGAAAACTGGATCCAATCTATTTCTTGTTTTCTGTAGAGTAACTGCATAACCTGATCGTGAAAACATATTAAAGGAGCAAGTAAATACAGTGATCTTTGCCCAGATCTACAAAGGTAGTAAACTGCCACGACACCTCTAAATTTTTGGAACAGTAGGGGTTTGCACCTGTTTAGGACCCTCACATACCTGATATTACTTGAAAAAGTGTGTCCAAACATCTGCATACAGTTAAGCCCCAAAGAACCAGTTTCAAGGCAAGTTTAAACATACTGCTCATCTACAAATATAACCTGTCAACAAATTATCCTAATTCTTATGTCTAAACAAGGCACTTGTGTCTCTACCTTCCAAGTCAGTAAATTCCAGAAGTCAATTGGAATTATCACATTTTACCAAAAAATAAAATAATTGTGGAGAATTCACCACCCTTTCATCAAGCGTCTTGCTCTTACATTATATGGTGGTCTGAAATGGAAGGGATGGTTGCACCAAACAATTTTGCTAAAGCCATTGTAACTTCTCCCACGCCCTCTGTGCTTTCCCACGTCTTGCAATCTGGTTTGCATAAGCCCTGCAGCACTGTGTAGCTGTGCCCAGGTACGCCGCGCTGCAGCAAGGGAGCTGGCCCGCTGCACCGCAAGGCTTGGCTGTCAAACGTCCGCAGAGTGGCACAAGTGGATGAAAGGTTTCCTCCATCTTTTATGAGTTGCCAAACACTGCCTTGTTCAAGACACTTTAATCTTTTCAGGGCTGAAAGATTGTTTAGGTTTGTTATAAGGTGGGTATCTGAGAAATAAACAGCTGTTGGCATCTATAACTTGAGCTCTTTACGCAAGATACATAGGCTTATTTGTAGTAAGTTTTAGCAGACATTTATGTGATGCAATGTCATTGCAACTAGCATCTTGTGGGAAAAAAATCCCACTGAAAATGACATCATCAGCTAGCTTTTGGAATATACCATACCCAGTTCACTTTTTTGGTCTATACTCCTCCCTCTTTACTTAGTTTTGAGTTTTGACCCTATATTTGAACCCTGCACCTACTCCATCCTTCGTGATCAGCTACTTTATATTGCATGGTGCTCCTGGCATTTCTTCAGTAGCAGTGGGAATTTGACCTCTCTGTAATTCTCACTATGAACAGTGTTTTGCCAAAGCTGGCAAATAATGAATTACATAGTGAGTATATTCAAGCAATGATGTTTTTATTACTTCTTTGTCTTTGCCTTGGCATTTCATAAAAATCAGAAAAATTGTTGTGAAGTATAGGATATATAATTATAGAAATCCAAAGTCATTTTGATTCATTATATTATTTTTCAGTGTCTTATGCTTATATTCCACATTAATATCTGACCATAAAAGCTCTAACCATGTGAATCAGAGTAATGTCTCACACTCTGTGCACCATTTGAAGTTTTGTCTGATATTTGAAAATCTCTTTCTTTCATCATTGTGCTAGCTCTCAGTAGACCATATGAAAGATTTTGATAGTCCTAGCTTCTCTGCATTAGGTGATCAGATTGCCAAATTAGGAGTAAAATACCAAAATATTCTGGTGGTTAGTTTTACCATTGTTACAGAGTGCTTAACTACTATTTAAAACAAACATCAGACTATGAAATGTATATTACATGCAAAGAATAACATTAAAGTGCTATGTGTTAGCTACAAATAGTTAAGAAGTACATAGTTTTCATTAAACCTTACCTTTCTACATGATCTTAGAAGGTGCAATGGAACAACTAATGAAATAATTTATTTGAAACAACACTGTATAAGGTCTAAACAATTAGACAATATTTGTCACAATGTTTTTTGTTAAAGAAAATCAGCCAAGTTCCTCTCTGAAGTTTTGACTCTGCAAGTCAAAAAACTTGAAACCGCAACTTTTCAAATCTCAAATAGAGCTCTAATTTTTAGTACATTCTTCCTCCTCCCCCCCGCCCCCAGTTATTTAATCAGCTCTACTTGGAAAGTGCTCTCTTTTTTGCATCTTCAACTTCTTCTGTTTTTGGGGCTTTAGTAATATTATAAATAGTAATATTATGAAATATTATAGTAATATTATGAAATGGAGGTGGTAGGATGGTAGTTGGATAGATTTTCCCTGACAGAAGACTGATAATCCTCATAATTTCCTCCTGTAACAGTCTTCCTCTTTGCTTAGCTGTTATAAGTGAGCTAGGTTCTGCTTTTCTTGCTTCTCAGCAAGATCCACCTTAATTCCCTGCCATCCTTCTCCATACTTTTCAGCCCATAATACAAAATTACAGAGCAAATTGTTGATGTTCCTTTTATGAATAATAAACAGCATAATCTGAGAGTGAAAGTAAAAGCAGAAGTCAGGGACAGAAAAGGTTATAGCTCTTCTATAATGAATGTACCAGAAAGGGGGTGTAACTCCTGGAAACTTTTTTAACTATTGAGAGCAGAGAGCTTTAAAGTAGCCCTGGGGCCAGACACAACCTTTGGGTGCAGTAGGTACCCCTGATCCTGGGTCCCAGGATGGCACTTTGAGAAGCATTTGTGAAGTTTTCTTGCCAAGACTGTGGCCACGGGAGGGTCATGCCAAGTAAGAAGCACCAGAGCTGTTGTTGTCATTCTTTTTCTACAAGTAATAGCAGAAGTGATGAGAATGAGCTTCAATCCTGTCTCTTGCAGAGCCCAGGGAGTGCTCTGTAGGGAAATGTGTCAATAAGTGATAAATCAGAAAAATATGTGCAGGGGCTGCAATCTACTCCCAGGTTCAGAAGTCACCAGTGTGGTCCAGCCAATGGATTTGTCCATGACGTTTCAGATGGCAATTTATGTAAAGAAATATCCACGCCATTTTTGCCTCTTCAGAAGAAGCTCAGATGCAGGATATAAGTGTTCTTACAATTTCAGCTCATGCAATCTCTACATCACCCAGAAAAATTAAAAGTCCTAGGTATTAAACGGTGTTTGCATAGTTTACTTACAACGAAAGCTCCTAATGGGAAACATTTTTGCAATGCATTTGTACAGTGTGCAGTGGAAGTATGGAAAACAACAGTTTTGTAGCAATGATTAAAATATGAACACTTTTTAATTAAACTGAGGTTTTTGGTTTGGTTTTCTTGAGAAAGAGCTCTGGTCTCTGCAGGCTTTGTCATCACTGTAATATGAAACACAGTTCAGAACATAATAATAGTAGAATGTGGTATATCCTACTCTTAACATCTATCAGTTTGACACCTAGACCTCTTTTTGGGGAGAGGAGAGGGATGGCATCTTCCCAGCTGATTCAGCACATCTACCTTAAGCACCTCTCTTAGGATGGGATATAGGCAACAGAACAAGCTTCAGCTGACACCTCACTGCCAATAATCTCCATTGACAAACTTCGTGCTCACAACTATTTTTAAGGATTTGCTGGTTTATTATTATTGTCAGTCTACATTGAAGATCCAAATTAAAGATGTAGAACTGTGCAGTATACTTCAGCAAATTAATTAACAGTTTCTTCTGGACAGTGTTTTGGAAGTTTCTGTCAAGTTGGAATTTTGGGGAGTGTGTGTTGGGTTTTTTGTTTGTTTGTCAGGGTGTTTTTTTCCGCACACGCACTCCAAATAGAAAAAAAAAGTCAGTCCTGAAATTATTACACTAGACTTCATTATTATTTAAAATTGTAAGAAGGCTAATATTTTGTTCCATAAAATGAAAAAAGAAAAACGTAAGAGCTTTGGGGGACTTTTTGTTTGCTTGTTTTTCACTGTTAATCAGCTGTTCAATCCCAAGCAGACATCAATTCTCACCAGAAATATTGTTTCCAAAATCCTTGACAATTACCATGTACTGAAAAAAATATATATATTAATTCTACTTTTCAGCTTTTCAGTGAAGAAACCAATTTTCCTGTAACAAACGAGCTGTATGCTATACTAACCGAACAAAGAACTGCTTTGCCTAGTACTACAGATATTCTTCTTGCTGAAAGTTTTTGGGTAGGACCAGACTTTTTATCAGTCTTTATTCCCTTCAAATTTTACTTGGTCCTAGTTATCATGAAGATGCCGCAGGAATTTCCTGGTGTGATCATAAATCTTACTGGAATTATATGACAAAACTTCCTTCTCAAAAACATATATATGTATATATATATACACACACACATATATATATACACACACTGCTTTCACATCAATAATTTACATGAAAGATTTCATGTAAAGCCTCATAAACACTGCTGTATCTTTTGAGCTGTATTATTGTTAAAAAAAAAAGAAAGAAGGAAAGAAGAAAACTTAATAAATGGAACCTGAATATCAGATGCATGACAGTTTCAGAAGGACAAGAGATCATAGTTTGTCTACAAATTATCCCCTAGTTTTATTTCACAGAATTAACGAATCTCAAGCCAAAATGTTTGCTTTCTCCAGACACAATAAAGTCCTTTCAGCTATTTATGATCAGCTTTATATAGGCTATGTACTCCTTTTCTGAACCACATTGAGCTCTTAACATCAATAGCTTTCAAGTAACAGCTTTCAAAAAGAACAGAATATTATGTACAAGTTTCTGTCAGTTTTAAATTACTGTTATAACTCCTAGTTACTGTCCATTGGTCACACAAACTATCTTTTAAACAAATTTTGTGCTATTCCTTTTCTTTAAGTCTCCTTGACCTGGAATTAATTAATTTTCAACTCCTTCCTTCTAATCCTAGTAATTTGGATCCAGGTATATCTTTAACAAGAAATAAATTCTAAAAACGTAGAGAATGCAACATAGTAGAGGATTGCTGTTACCTTTAGTGTTGATAAAATGAATGGAATGAACATTACTTCTAAACAGCTCAGTCCTCTGTAGAGCTAAATGCCCTCAACTCCCATTTAGTTTAATAGCTATGGTAGATTAAAGCAGGAGGAGTTTTTACCTTAGTGGATAATAAGCAGGTGGATGTTGTGGGCAGAGGAGATTTCCCCTTCCTTTCCTGAGTGAGCCCTTAGTTACACATCTGCTTCCCCTTCCTCTAATCTCTAATTTACTTTAAGGGTAGATGAGGATTTGCAACACAAAGCCGAAAATGTTTGTGTTGTGAAATCTTAGCTCCAGCTTCTGAGTTGCAAATCATTGGGGACTGAAGCTTATAGCTGTTATTTTATTGACCTTAGGAGAAAATGGATGGGATTTTAATGACAAAACCAGATTAGCAGGAGTTAGCTAAAATGTAGTTTATTGCAGATGAAAGCCAATGATCATGACCTTCATCTGCCCATTTATAGCTCCCACTACCTTCTGCAGCTGATTTAGATTTTGCAGAGATTTTAATCTGGCATAATTATAATTTTCAGTTTGAAATTTTCTATGGAGAAAGATCACTAGCGATAATACTTGAAAAAATTCAGATTTTTAAAAATACTTTTTACAGTATTGTATGTAAATATTTTAAAAGGGAAAATACCTGCTTTTCTTAGTTTCATGTATCTTTTGTTTCATAATTTCAGCTGCTATTATGACATAATTAAAATGAACTGTTTAGAGATCATGGAAACAATAAAATCTTTCTACAGATGGCGTTCGACATTCTGAATATTGTTTTCAGTTGTGCTTTTTCACCCTAATTCTCCAAAGGAAAGCTTTTCAATATCTCATTTTGCCTGAAGGATGACAATGTGGTTTCCTGATTAATTGTATCCCTTTTTAAACTGGTTTCTAAAAGGTGGTTAGATTTTGAGATTCAGATTTGGTTTTGGTTATTTAGCTTGGATGATTTCTAATAGAAAACAATTCTTGCCTGTTGTTTTTTTCTTTCATTGGATTCTTATGAGAGCTACATTCTTGGACAAAAAGCTAATTGTTTCTATAAAACCATGTCTTAGTCCTTGACATCTAGGATTCTTCCTGGATATTAAGAACACAGCCATGGTTTTGAATTAAATGACACTGGCTTTCATTATCTTGAACTCCCAACGTTAGGATGAAAGGATGAAGTGAATAAACCATGCTGCTCAGACAAGCAGTGGTTTGCTCTAAAGCCTCTAAGCCTTCCCAACAGAAGAACCAGGAGTGGTTGTTCACTCCTTGCTCTTGGGTGAGATATTTTCCCCTTTTTTGTGTCTGGAGAAATTTGTCTGGTTGAAAATAATTTTAAGCAAGACTTTCTATAATTAATTCTTCTAGATAACATAGCTAATATTTGTCTGTGTTATGCCACCTTTCCTTCCTCACCAAGATGCACTGGCATACAGCGCTCTCAGCAATGTGCACTCCCACTGCTCTGGCTTGAGCAACTTCATAACAGAAGGGATGAATGAAAGGAAAGTTGTACCAAGGGGGTTTACCTTGGGTATTAGGAAAAATTTCTTCACTGAAAGGTTTAATAAGCATTGGAGCAGGCTGCCCAGGGAAGTGTTTGAGTTACCATCCCTGGAGGTATGTAAAAGACATGTAGATGTGGCACTTAGGGGCATGGTTTAGCGGGACTTGGCAGTGCTAGGTTTAAGGTTGGACTTAATAATCTTAAAAGTCTTTTTCCAACCTAAATGACTCTATAAGTCTATGTTTCTATCAAGAGAGACCAACAATGGAAATGTGTTGGTACTTCCAAAAACTAGAGGAAGTTAAGAAGTCATATTAAACTTGATATTTTAAGAGGGAGATGCTGATCTCTCTCCTTGGTATCTGGTGACAGAACATATGGGAATGGTTCAAAGCTGCATCAGGAGAGGTTTCAACTTGAAGCATTAGACTTAGGAAGCATTTCTTTACAAAGTTGGTGGTCAAACACTGGGACATGCTTCCTAGAAAGGTGTTTGATGCCCCAGGCTTGTCAGTGTTTAAGGTGAATTTGGACAATGCCCCTAATAATGTGTTTTAACTGTTATTTAGATGTTCATGGCTTGACTGGTCATACCCTTTGCTCGGTAAAAACCTGGTTGGATGGCTGAGCCCGAAGAATGGTGGTGAATAGATTTACATCCAGCTGGCAGCTGGTTAGAAATGGTGTTCCCCAGGGCTCAGTAATGAGGCCAGCTCTCTTTAATATCTTTCTCAATGATCTGGACAGGAGGATCAAGTATCCCCTTAGTAAATTTGCAGATTACACCAATTTTCAGGGGAGTGTTGATATTCTTGAGGGTAGGAAGGCTCTGCAAAGGGATATGGACAGCCTGGACTAAAGGGCTGAGGCCAATGGTATGAGGTGCAACAAGGCTCAGGGCCAGGTCCTGCACTGGGGTCACAACAAGCCCACACAACGCTGCAGGCTGGGGGTAGAGTGGCTGGAAAGCTGCCT
>JAVJGJ010000059.1:33932411-33945140 GCA_035590215.1 Microhierax caerulescens | reverse complement strand
GAAAACATCTCTGTATTATCAGCACTGTTTTCAGCACAAATCAAAACAGAGCCCCATACTAGCTGCTATGGAGAAAACCAACTCTATCCCAGCCAAAGTGAGCACACAATTCAACAAACAATACCGGAATAAGGGAGTTTAGCACTAGTTCACGTATCTCCACAAACACCCAAACCAGCCTTGTGCTCTGTGCGTATCGCAAGACTCTCTTGCCCAAGAAAACTGAGCAATTCTGAGTCTTTCTGAGACTCATCAAAAGAGTGCTACAGCTGCAGCAAGGGAATGCAGGAAGACCCCTTTCAATTCTCTTCTGCAAGCCTAAAGATCCTATGCTGACAAAAAGGTCATCTATCTCAGATCAAGGTTTGTTATTTTTGTGAAACTCAGATCACTCAACACCTGGAGGCAATTTCCTAAGCATCTGCATTTTTACAATGTGAAGCCAAGGTGGGATGAAAGGGCAAAACCGAGTCAGCTCTCAGAAAACCTGGCACTCCTGGGCTTTGCAAGCTTGCCTTAGCTGAGTAAAGCTGTCATTTGCAGGGTATCCATGAAAAGCTTCTGGTTTAAGTGAAGCAATATTGGTTGTGATTGTGATTTTGTGGTTGTGATTTTCCCTTGCTTATATAGAACACCCATATTTTAGAAAATTTCAGTAACATTTCATCCTGGCCTTAAAAAATTATGTTGTCATAAAAAGTGGATGTAACACAGAAAAGCAGCACTCTGAACGGAGGATACAAAAATACTAGCGAAGTGTAGAGAGACCCATGGGTTGGCCATCACTTACCCCCAACCCAGGCCAGCTTGCACCCTTGGAGCACAGCTCAGGCACAGTTTTCAGGAGCTGGACCATTGCCCACAGGCATTCTGGATGTTGCCCCTCATTTTTGCAGCAGCAGGTTGTTTACCTATGTGGCCGTGAGGCATGCCACCACTCCAGACCATGGGGCAGAAAGCAGTCTTTGAAGTATTTTTCATTCACAATGGTACCACCTTAGGATTTATCTTGCCAGGATGTGAGAGAACAAGAGCAAATGAGGATTTCAGCAGCACTTCAGACATCAGGACTTAGCAGGAGGCAGTGTTACTGTAAAAAAAAGTCGAGATTCAATTTAGGACACCAAGCTGAGGTGTTTACATCTAGGTGCCAACACATGAGGCAAAGGAGCAGTTCAGTTTTTATCACCTGGTGCCCTCTCTGGCTTTTGGACAACAACGCAAAAGACACACAGTCTTTTCTGTGCTGTGTCATTTCTCACAGCACCACCCAGAAGTCTTGTGTACCCCAGGACACGTGTCTGGGCAACAGAGCTGAACCCATAGCCTTGGGGACTGGTGACCTGAGTTGCCTGCTGGTCTTCGTTGACTGTACTGACAAGCTCTCCACTGACCATGATGGTCTCATATGTAAAATACATAGTAGGTAGGGTTTCATGTAGACACTGAAGTCTGGGAGTCTTAATACAGAGCTGAAACCTGCTCCAACTTTCTGAAGGATTAATCTTTAAACTCATAATAAATATCATGACTTTAAAAAGACAAATTCATATATAGGTCTTAATTAAGATTATTATAAAGAAAAAATCAGACTGCTACTCTTATTTGCTCTGTGCAAAGCATAGAGAGGTACAGATATCAAGGGCTACCAGTGTTGATTTCCACACTTTATATTACTCTTCATTCTGGCATTCTAGGTACTGAAACTTTTTCTATGTCAGATGGCATTGTATTTTTAGGGAAAGTCATGGATGGATCCCATCTGTGGATGCAGCACTGGTCTCTAACATTTTTTTAATAATTTTATAGAGCGTAGAAAGAAAAGGAGGTAATAAATTCCCAGGACATATCTACCCTGTTACCACTCCCTCTATGACAGTGACAGTGAGCCTTCCTGGACGGAGGTGCTTGCAGTGTGAGAACTTCCAGCAGAAGAAACTAAGAGGTAATAGCAACAAGAAAGAGGCTTGGCAAATAGTTGAGTAAGAAACTTTACAGGGCACATTCAGACTTGCCAAGCTGAGCCCAAACCCATGACCTAGCATCTGTCAGGATGTGTCCATGTCCACTGCATGCTTAGTCTCGTGATGGACATATTGTCAGGCAGAGGACCTGACTCAAAGATCTTTTTTCCACCCTGCTGTTGATGGTCTGCTGGATCATAGACTCATAGAATATCTGAAGTTGGAAGGGACCCATAGTTGGGGTCACAGAATCATAGAACATCTTGAGTTGGTGAGGGGTCCTGAGAGCATCCCTCACTTCATCATCGTCATCCCATTTTTTTGATCTTGTCTGCTTACTTTGGTAACTTTCAGCATGTGCTGCTAAGTTGGGGTCCAGTTTTGAACTATGCCTCCTTGAAAACTGGAGCAACCCTGTCTTAACCTCCCATTAAGAAACTTGGAAGACTAAATTATTCTCTCTGGGCACCCTGGATTAAGCAGTGTTTTCCTAGTCACAGTAGCAAGCTCTAACAAAGTGTTTTGAATGAGCTGAATTTTATTAGAGGGAAGGAAACAGAAGGAAGCATTAGTCTGGGAAACCTGAATTAACAGTCAGTGACCCACAGCCTTGCTCCTCAGTGTAGTTATTAAGGAACTAGCCTGGCCCCAGCTTTCTGCTTGCAGTCATGACAGTGCCAAAGGGACAGCTGCTGCCCTTCTCCCTGGTCCCGTTCCCCTTGAAGTGTGTTTGTGCTCAGGATGGTTCAGTGACTGGGGTGACTGGTCAGGCCATTTCCAGGGCTCCGAGTATCTCATGGACAATGCTCCCAGCTTCGCTGTTGGTGAAGGACGTCCCCATGGAGTCCTCAGGCTAGGTAGATGTTCCCAGATGCCCCAGACTGGTGCCCAGTAGCCTCCATGCTACAGGTTTTACCATGGGCTGCTGGACTGCTGTGGCTCATGCAGTACCACCTCTTGCTTACAGCCAGGGATCTGCTCCTGTCTGCAGTCATCACCCTCTCAGGCCACCTCCTTGCCTTCTCAGAGCCATCTACCCAGAGGTCCCTTGAGAAGCTGGGGGTGACCCTTTCCCAGGCTCACCAATAGGGCCAGTGGACTCCACATCTTTTAAGATGACCAGCAATCATGTTTACAAGCCTTCTGGGTGCAGCAGCTGTCTCCTACTATGTGTTTTCACTGTGTCAAGGCCAAAAAATATAAAGTTTCTAGCTATTACTAATGTAAGTAACAACAGTGGTTTCAATAATGCAATACTACATGGGGCACGAGAGGATTATAACTCTACCAGCTGGCCAAAAGTGATGGGAGAGCAAACAGGGAGGTGGGCTAAAAGAAACGAGTGTAGGTAGTGAACTGGTGAAGCACTGGCCTCTTTGCAGTGGAGAACGTGGTTGATAACCATCACCCCTCTGCTGCCCAAGCAGAAGGATGTGTGCTCAGGTACAGGACGAGGCATGATGCAAAAGGAAGGTAAGGAGACACAGGGAACAGCAAGGGGGGGAAAGGATGAGCAGAGCACATGATGTGAGGTAGGGCAGGAGAGCAGAATGAGGCAGAGAAACAGCTGACCTGAGACATGGTGTTCCCTACCCACAGTGTTCCATCTTCCCTGAGGACAGCCCCTCTCTTTGTTCTCTCCCTTCAAGTCTTCACTACTGGCACACTCCGTGTCCACAGCACTGCAGACCAGGACACCTCCTGCCTGGACAGCCACAATGGTTAGTGACACAGTGTCAATAGTGACATCCAAAAGAGCCCGGGAATCCCTGTTTCTAGCTGGTACTCTTCTCCTCCTCCCTCGGCATGCTTTGGCAGTGATATTAGCCTTGAAGGTCCTTACGTCAGGAACGAACTGCATTCGGTTCAGGTTTGCCAAGTGCTGTTAGAATCCATATTTGTATTTCTCCAAAGCTTTCCTACCAGGTACCAGAATATACTCTCCCTCTTCTTACATATTACAGACTCTCCCTTTGAGCTGTCTCCCCTCCCCATGCGCGCTGAGCAGCATGTACAGGGTTAACTGAGCTGTTCACACAGCATTCAAATTTTTGCAAAATGGGCCATGGGCATTGTAGCTTTCAGCATGTTTCCTTCCATACAGAGGCAGGGAGCAGGAGCACGGTGGGTGGCAGACATGAGTGACAGGGTACAAAGCTGAGGCTGGGCTGCCTCAGCTGAAGCTGCAGCTGAATTGCAGGCAGTGGTGCTGGCTCAGCCTGGGAGCAGAGAAATGCTTCTGCTGGGTACAATAACGGAGTGTGAGAGATGTTGGGATGTGAAAGCCATGGCAGCAGGAGCCTGTGAATCCTCATCTCCCAGTGTCCCCCTGCCAGGATGCCTCACTCCTAAAGATGTGATTCATGGAGATACAGTAATCAAGGGAATTGTGAAATATTTGACATTCTCCCCACCTTCTTCTAACAAAAAAAGCATTGGCTTTCATGTCCTGCAGGCAGCTTGCTCATACATCATGCGTTCCTCAGAGCAAAGGAACAACCAGAGGTGTTTTACTGGAGAAGAGAAACGCCTCACTGGTGCTGAGGGTGATGTGGGACAAGAAGGAGAACAGCACTCAGCACCTGATACTGGGTGAGGCCATCCTCAGGCCTGGGTCATGCTGGCAACCCAAGAGGCATCAAGCTTGATGCTGGAGCAACAGTGCCATCTTCCCTGCAAGCTGATAACGAGTCATGGGATGAAACAGATTTTCCCTGTGGAAAAGTGCTGGTTCATATAAAAAATAAAAAATAAATCAGTCTGCTGCTGCATACATAGCTTGGCTCTGTTACAACTTTTGCGTGATTTCTGAGCAGCCCTCCTCATGGTTGGAGAGGGATGTCTTGTCTTTCTTTTCCCATCATCCGTCCTCTTCGTACCACATACAGCTGATCTGTACTTATCCTTGCTTCATAGAGAAGGGCAAAGCACCCAAGAATTCAGGTGTATTGCATCAAAGATAACGCCTTTAAAAAAAAATCAAAACAACACCACAAAAGCCCCACCCTGGGTATGCAGTGAAAGGGTTTCCCTCCCCTCCTCAGGTGGAGATGAGATTTTAGGACTTTCGCAACATCAATCTGGCATTTTGAGCTCCTGTTTCAATGCAGCTTCTTCATTAAATAAATCCTATTTAAATCTGCTTCTTTATACCAGAAGAACCACTCTGGGTAAATCCTGCCTCTCTTCCTTCTAAAAATGACTGTGATGAGCTCACTCATGTACTGGATCTGCATTGCTTAAAGTTAGTAACCAACAACTTAGTGAAATAAAATTAGCATTTTAGCCATTTCTTTCTCAGATTCTCATTTCCTGATTTCTCCTTGTTATCTGTGTAGAAGGAAAGCGAGATCTTCATGCTTTCTGGTTGTGAGGCAATTAATTCCTCTTTTTAATTGTAAGGATGATTTGCCATAAATGGTTTAACTTCTACCTAGGCTGTCTTCTGCATCTCCCACTGCTTCTCAAAACCTTTAAGAAATATAACATGTTATTGCTGTATGGGCTCCCTAACTCCCACATTGTGCTACTTCTGGAAAATGCTCCCAGGGGGATACCTATTGTCAAGTGCTTTTTTAAAATTATAGGAACTTTAAGATACCCTGCTCCCTGCCAGTCCTGATTGCATTGCTGTGAAGACAGAGGGTTGACATGTTGTCCTTGCCAAGGCTGCCCCTCTGCCCACTTCCCATGGGGTCAAGGTGGCGTGAATCCCTGCCTGCCCCAGCACGGCTGCTTTTTGGGTAGTAATTTCTTCATGTACCACCTCTGTGACACCTTCTTCCTTTGGTGAAATGTGAAAGTAAAAACAATTACTCCACAAGTACCACAGCAGCTAGACAGGGTTAAAAGTTTCCTCCAGAAACTTTCTGTATCTGAAGATTTTGGTTAATAGGAACCAAAATTATTTGCTAGAACATGTGTATCTGCTTTAGAGGGGGGGAAAAAAGGGAGAGATTTTTTTTGCCTGACACAGGAGAAATTTATTCTACAAAGGCAGCTAGCAGGTCAGTGTCAGGGACCTTTGCCTAGACCAGAGTTCAAATTTCCTCGCTACAAACAGCTGGACATGAAGGGACTCAACTTTTCATTTACTGTATACATCTGAGATATAAAAAAACCCTGAGTATAAAAAAATCTGAGATATGAGTATCAGAAAAACATTTCCTGTTTTGTCAGTGGTTGAATGAACAGTTAGAGGGGAAATTTTGGCTTGGGTTGAACTAAGAAACAGAAATTTGGGTTTCTGGAGAAGAGAAATACTTTTGTTACCATCTGAGGTATTTTTGATCTAAACCAAAATGTTTTAAGACTAATGAGTAGATAGAACTTAACCCTTCAAAGGCTTTCTTCTGTACATTCCGGATAATGTAAAAATTTTAAAAGATGCCTTTCTGCAATGAGAATTGAAAAGTTATGTTTGGCAAATGCCGAGAAGAAATACAAAAGTAATATTTTTGAAATATATGCCTCCATTTTGAGGGTAAATATTTTTGGCCAAACTAAACCCAGATCTCTAAATATATTTGGTCTTTCTAAAGGTGGGGTTGGTTTTTTTTACAGGAAAAAAAGTAATATTTGTAAAATTAAATGTAAGCTTCCATGTTCTCTCACCACACCAGGAATCAGGACCGTGACTATTTGGCTACACTGGAGTAGGCGAGGAGCTTCTCCCTCACTCATATCCTTTTTTCATCTCTAAAAAAAGTGGTTTCCTCCTGTGGTGAAACAAGAAATCAGTTTTCTGGCTGATCACTTTCTCTTGCCAGGCTGTGCCCTGTTTCCCAGGGGGGCAGTGAACTCCATTGCAAAACTTTCCCATTAAATGCCTGGCCAAGGCATGGGAGCAGCTGCCGAACAGGAGCGCTGTCAGCAAGTCCATGTGCACTTCCCAGTCCTCTGGCATCTCACCAGGCTGCTGACAGAGAAAGAGGTGGCAAAGGAATTACCTGAAACAGTGGCAAGGCAAAGTCCCTTGTGGACTAATTCCAGAGGAAAGCAGGACAAAATTACCTTCCAGGTTTGAGGGTCTTACTGTCCAAGGAAGAGGAAAAAAAACCCACTAACAAACAACTTTTGGTGAGCTAAGTATGAGGGCACGTACCTATAGGTAAGCACGTGTTTTGATATCTTGAGCCAGATCTCAGTTACACTACTGTGAGTAATACCAGCCGGATTATGACTATTCCACCACTCCTGCAGGCTCAGAGGATGGCAAACTGAAATCGTTGCCCTATCTGTTCTGCCTGTTTGCCCTTGTGAAAAGTGAGGGACAGGTTTTTGAGCGGGACAGGTTTTCAAGGGATCATTGTCAACAGCTGTAACCGCTTTCAGCACAGTTCACACCTAAAGGCAGGTCAGCGAGCATTGTTTTCCCTTCCCTTGGAAATGTACTGAGAAACGCCAGAGACGAGACTTTATGTAATGCAGTAATGTGGTACAGCACTCTGCGGGCAATTTACTGGACCTTGTGATTTAGATTAGCAGGAAGAAGCAAGGTTACTTTATTAAAAGCGCATTCCTGCCTCTACAGTATCATAGAAACAAAAACTTTCACACAATCTCAGCATCAGGCACGCTGGTTTTTGATAGCCGCGTGATGCACTGATGCACATGGGAATCCCAGTTTCACAGCCAATGCACGTGCCATAAATTGACATAAAAAATACACTTTCCCTATATTTATAGGGCCAGGATGTTGCCATGCATGCGACTGCACTTTTAGATTTTATGACAGTTTCTTTCTGTGGGCAGAGGCCTTATTACTCCCAAAATAAATACTATGAAACCAAAATAAATGCCAAGGGAATATAGGCTTCAATATAAACTGCCCAAATTCTGGCTCCTTAACTGGTGCCTTGCTTGTGTAATAACCACTGAGTCAGAGTATGACCCTGAATGCTTGGTCGTTACCTCCCTGGGTGTCGTGGGGAAAGTGAAGGCTCACCTCCCCCCATATGCTAATTCTCGAAAGTATGTAGTGAGGTATAACATATGAAAGGGCAGGACTACACTTTACATAATTTTTTAATTCAACGACTCATTCATTCAAATAAGATTTACAAAGACATTATGCAATTTTGCTGTACGCAGTCATCAGGGGTGTGTAATGAATATCTAATTCACAGACCGAGAGATTTAATTGGATGCAGATCATCTTATGACCATAGTCAGAAAGTGAACAGGGACTGTGCACCGAATGAGCTTGTAACAAAATGTGTTGAAGTCTCTGACTCAGTTGTTGTCTTATATAAAAGAGAAAAGCTAGAGAATTGTGAAACCTTGTGAATTATGCAAGGAGGGAGTTTAATTACTTTTATTGTATTTATAGGGGGTTTTGCACTGCTAGTAGCTTTTAATTACTCATTACCTTTTGAGTGGTTGAAAATCAGAAACAAGAACTGCAGGTAAATTTGCCCTCGATACTGCTTTTAGAGTAACGGGAAGTTAAACCTATCTGTACAGGTTATTTTACAGTGATATTTTTATTCATGTATAATACAATGAAAGAGAAAAACAAACAAACAAAAATCTTATTCACTCATTTCTTCCTGAAAACTTGTCAAAGATTAAATAAATATTTGTCTGAAACCACATAACAGCACTTTTACTTCCACTAGAAAGGTTCTCCCACTCTGAAAAACTCCAAACATATTTATGTGTGTTATCAAAGAACATTTCAGAAAGTTATAATACACACTTATGTGTTTTCCAGCCTGCAGTTTACTTGGAATGCTGACATAGTTTCTTGCACATAAAAGGTGGGGGAAAGGTAAAAATATAGTATTTATTGCTAAATGTATAAAAATCTAATAATAAAAAATAACACGTGGATTAATTGGAAGAAAAAAATTATTTTTTGCATATTTAAAAATTCTAAATGTATCATCAAGAGGGAAAAAGAGAAACTTAAGTATGCCTCGTTATCTTCCAAAGCTGTTCAGCACTAATCGAGGGGAAGACACAGTGTTTTGAATTCTTTTACACAGACATCTGCAACCATTCATTTTATAGAAAATGCCAGAAGAAAAACAAGTGAAAATGCGTTTGATAATGACTCATGCTTCCGTTTGTAAACATGGCATAAGCACTCAGCACAAGGGTATGGAAGTCAGATCTGGGGAGCTATGGAAAGAAACATAATGTACTTTGGCCCAGAAAACTGCTGATTATTTCAAGTAATGCTGACCCCAGCCTCCCATGTCCCTTTACATAGTCACCTTGCCTGTGGCAATGACAGTCACCGGACTTAACCAGATTCTCAGCTACATTGTGTTGTTATTTGTGTGACAGGACACAGAGCTCCTTCGTGAGCTGGATGTGCCCCGGTGCCACATGGGACAGCACAGTGGCCCAGGCCAGCATCACAACAGGGGTACTGGTACCTGCGCTCAGACCTGCACCCTGCAAGCGTGGAGTTTGCTAGTGCAAGCAAACACGCTTGGTGAGACCAGGCTTCCCGCTCCAGCCGCCTACCCCCGGCAGTTTACAAACCGAGCCCCAAATTACACGAAGCTTGGCCATCCCACCACCACGCATTTATGCAGTCTCGCCACTCTCAAGCAAAGTTTTCAGCCAAGCAGTGAAGAAATTGATGCTTAACACTGAAGGGGGGGAAATAAATAAATAAATTATAAAGGGGTAAGAGTCAGTGGCAAAGAGCTGCGAGTCCCGGCTGCCTGCAGTGCCTCTTGCTCGCCTGCCCCAGCTCTGGGTTACGCTGCTGCGTGTGTGACTCAGCCAGGGCCAGTGAGCACCGGGAGGGGACAGAAATAAATGTGTTTGGAGGAGGAAACTGAAGGAAGAAAAGTTTTCTGTAGGGGAACAGAGCAGTACGTAGGACTGCATGGTGGAAATCCAGCATAAGCCTTGCGCAAGTCTTAATTGCTGTGATCTCCCATAGACTGTCTTCTCATTCCTTAAGTAATTGAGGCTTCAGTTCAGCAAAGCATTTAAGCTCAGGCTTCATTTTGTGCTGTCAGTAAGTGCTTTGCTGAACAGGGGCTTAAAGTATCAAGCTTCTTGCATGAGATTTATCCCACCTAATTTTAGATGTTTGCAGTGCAGATACCTGCACCAGAGGTAGCGACCCCAGGCTTTGCTCATTATTAATGAGGAGAAATATGCATTTCTGAGCTGCTATTCATAAGGCCTACTCTACCTTGGAATGAGAAATACCATTCAGTAGAAATGTTTGCAAGAGGAGCTTAAAATACCTAGATCAGATGTAAACATCTACAATCCAGGTACCTACATTCATATACCTGAACCGCAACAACTTCCGATGACAGAGAAGTAGAAATAAACATACCAATTGGACGGAATCAGGCAAATGCAAACTGAATTTTTATAGAGCAATGAAGCCAAAAATTATTTTTTTCAGTGAGAAAGTTAAAGTTTTAATTGCTTTAAAGACTAACAGTGGAAGAAAAGAACAGACCATCATTATTCCCTTGTTTAAGGCATTATTTCTTTCATACTTTCATTGTCTGAACTAGCTCCTCTGAGCTCCATTGCTTACTGAGGGTTCCTGTGCACCAGCCTCACTTTTAGAAAGCTGCAACTACGTAAAGTTTATCTCCTCTTGCATCAGACAGATATTTTTGGAGCAGGAATCCCAAAAATTCAAGCTATTTCTGCAGAGTTATTCAACTGCGAACTCGTGTTTCTCTAAATGTTGAAAACTGCTGCTCTCCCTGCACAGGCAGCTGGGATGTAAACTTCTGGGAATTTCTGCAAATATGGGAATGCCTGGAATCCCTGTGGGAAATAATTACAAAACCTTTAGTCCTTGTTATCTCTGAGAGCACATATTTTTGTTTGCGTGATCAGCAGTGGGAGAGGATGACCGATTAGCATGTTGGGCAGTAAAGCATCACGCTGTTTCTCTGTTCCCCTGCCACAGACTGCCTCTGGGAAGATGCTGGTTCCTGAGCAAACAGCATGGAACAGAAGAGCAGCAGCAATACTTGGTGTGCAGTGGTGGTGGGGTCAGGCAACGTGTGGCAACTGCAAAACCAGCAGCAGCGACTGCAGTTGCTGAAAGTATATCAGAGCAGCAAATACACTTTAGTTAAGCTTAAGCAGTTGGTGCTTAATGCGGTCTGATGCCTACAGCAGGAGTCGAGAACGCCCATTCAAGAACTAAACTGAGGCAGTAAGTTAGGAGTAAAATCACTTGATATTTCCTTCTATGAACAGTGGAGACAGCTGCAGAAACAAATTCATCCTATCCCAAGGAAAAGATTTAAGATTTGTGGGTTGCATCCCTCTCTGTATACAGCAGCCTCTTTCTAACTTCAAGAAAGCCACCAGGTCCTTAACTAAGGTGGATAGTCCAGTCCTTGAATGTTACTAACATAAATTATGTACTTCTTAGCACTGGAAAAATCTTTTTTATCTGCATTTTCACATCTACCAAAATGAGGACCAGGCTGAGATTGCTGCTTCTTTGTGCTGTCACAGGGCAGCTGATAACAGAACTCTGGACTCTGTGAAACCTGCAAAGGGAAAATTAATTTACAGGACCAGAACACATCTTTCTCTTTTGATGTTTAAAGCTTTCCGATTCTAACACACATTAGAGCTTCTACCACAAGCAGCAGCCTGGGAGATATATGGGGACTGAATCTGATAAAGAGTTTATTTTACTTGGGGACAGATTCTGTCTGGGTGTTTTGTGGGACTCAAAGAAAAGGAAATGATTCACCAACAAAAGGGGGAACAGATGCCTTGACTCACAGTTTCCTGATTTGACCACTAGACAATTCCTCTAGCAATTCCTTAGTGCATCAGAACGATGGATTAGCTTCTTAATTCCTTAAACATCATTAAATGGTTGTCCTGGATTATACATCCAGACTTATACATACTGGATTATACATCCTGCCTACTGAGGGAAAATCTCTAGGTTTTATTCTGCAAGTTCGTAGAAACAGTGGCAAAATAAGTGTATTTGCCCAAGAATCTTGTTGATGCTAATGGAACCAAAGCGCCAAGTCTGCTGCACTGCTTTTCTCTTATGTCCAGATCTGGGGGGGGCGGTTGGGCTTGATATACTCAAATCTCACTTAGTTCATAAAATTCCAGACATAACAGAATATGGGTTTTGTGCCTAATTCTGTAAGATTCTGGATGATGGCTAAGAAACACAAAAGGATTAGATCTGCATGAAAGCAAATTTAAGGCATCACTGTTCAATTAAATCACTCTGGAGTTTCACTTTCCTTCTAGTAAAAAGAATTTTTTTGTACCCATGGTTACTATAAATTGTTTCTAGATTAATAGAAAGATAATTAAAAGAGTGCTTTATGAGGCATGGATGTCAAAACAATTATAATTACATTGAAGATGTCAGATGTACTTGAGAGTCTTAAACCAAACTCTGCTGCCACCAGATTGTCTCATATATGCAGTTTCTTTTATAAATTATTTCTCCTAAAGAGGTAACAGGTTATTTTCGAAGACAGTTTGTTGACGTTGACAAATCAGTAGACTCGCTCCACAGGATCCTTTTGCAAGAGCTGCCAGATTCCTAGCCCGGGCACTGTTTTCCCGTGCTGACCTGCAGGCTGATTTTAGTTTTCGGACTGTGCCATCTGCTGTTGGAATTGCATATTTCCCTGGGTCTGCGCAGCCTGCCTCCGCCGGCTTCCACCGTCTGGCCGCGCATGACTCGATTTTGTTCCCATGTGAGGGACAGACGTCGCAGGGTAACTGTCTGCCATCCCTGTCGGAGGCTTCAACCTTCCCAGGATCGTTTGAG
>JAVJGJ010000059.1:33921290-33932311 GCA_035590215.1 Microhierax caerulescens | reverse complement strand
TCCCAGGATCGTTTTATTCTACTGTTTCGAAGGGCTCTGCTTTGGCGCAGACATGTAAGGGCCTCCCTTTGCGCCTGTTGCTCAGAAGTAACTTTATCAAAGGTGGTATCACACACACAGGATGCAGGGCCATATCCTGCAATACTAAATTTTAACAGAAAATCTTAACTTAGGGCTGTTATTTGGGCTCTTCTGGGCAAGACATCTGGGGCTGCAGGAGATGCTTTGCTTTCAAGGTCTGATCTCGCAAAGAGTTATTTCCAGACTCTTGCGATGGCCTTAAGAGCCTGTGATGCTCTGATCCCACATCTGTGCATTCACACAGCTCCAAGCACTGAATGCATCACATGCCTGGGCCCTATGGCACAAGGCTCCAACACGTCCATGTCCTTTTTATGCTGGGGGCCCCAGAGCTGAGCACAGTACTCCAGGTGGGGTCTCATGAGAGCGGGGTAGAGGGGGAGAATCACCTCCCTTGACCCTTTAAAAGAAGGTCGTTCTTCTTTTGATGCAGCCCAGGATTTGGTTGGCTTTCTGGGCTGTGAGTGCACATTTCCAGCTCATGTTGAGCTTCTCACCAGCCAAGAAGTCCTTCTCCTCAGGGCTTCTCTCAATATTGTGCAGAGCGGGTACCGTTGGACAGTAAGAAGTACCTGTCAGTATCTCAGGTCAGCATTTCACCCTCCTGCATAGACCCCACACTTGGAGCAAGCTGTGATAGCTTTAACAAGGCAATGAATCATGTGGCTGAAATGAACCTAATGTCCTCCACTGGGAACCAGCATTTTTATCAGGGCTTGGACACAGCCAGCACACAGCAGAATTGGACCATCAGGGCATGTTGAATTCCCAGCAAAAAGTGCTAGCAAAGTTCAGAAAGCCACCAGTTTTCTGAAAAATTAGTTCTTGAAATAAACACTCTGCTCAGGTGTGTATTACCTTAGCTGGGGCTTAGACTGGTGCCACGTCTACCACAGCTGAGTGCCCTCCCCTAAGTGCTAACTCGGCAGTGGTGGTTTGGTCAGCGGTGTGATAAATGGGTCTGAGAACTGAAAAACAGTACTATTCTCTGTTCCTGGAGATTGTTGAAGACTCACCATTTGTAGATTGGCATCTCAGAGGGGCTGCTTTGCATGGGAATAAGAGGATCCAGAACAAGGAATGAACTCTGACCACTGCCTGGTATTGTACTTTAGTTCCTGTTGTTTATATGCTAGTGGCATCATAAAGCTATTAAAAAGTAGACCGAACAATAGAGGTATTTATTATTGAAACTCCATTACACTCTTAACCACAAGTATCTCTTATCTGACAACATGAAAGCAATACCACCTTGGGAAAACTGAAAACAACTGTGCATTTGGGTAGTCAGATTTCTCACAAGGGTAACCCATAACATCTGCAGGAGCATTTCTGAGCTCAAAGGTCCACCAGGGAGGACTGGTCAGGGAAATAATCCCAAACATATTTCCAATCTTAAATTTTCAACAAGGGGCATCTTCCTGGCAGTCACTGCAGAACAGGCACACTGTGCTCCATATCCATCGATGGCAGGTCAGGAAATCACGTGGTTGGTGTACAGACGAGCTCTCCAGGGGGACAAAGTCATATTTCAAGAGACACAACTGACCTGGAACTTTTTAATCCCACTCCTGGTTCCTGTTGTAATTGCATCCGACTGCCTCACATCACTAGGATGTTTATCTACTGACACTATCAAGAAAGGAAATGCCTGAAGTTTTAGGCACAGACTTATGTTAGCAGTTCGTTAACAGCATTTTTTCATTGAGAGTTGTAGGACCTGGCATCTTTAGCATCTAGACTGTATAAGGCTGGGGGGGAGCGGGGGCAGGTTATATGCCCAGGCAACAAACCAAAAAAGGCCAGCACACCACACGAGGCTGTTTAAACAAGCTAGTTAGGAATACAGAGACATATGCCTTAGATCCCATTCTGCTTCAGGATTTAGGCAGTTTTTAAGGCTTGTTTTTCTCTACAGCATGAGGAACTCCCAGATCGATAGGCATTATTAATACTCACAGCTGGCACGACACCAGTGGTCCCCCAAGTACCTGGCCACAAAGCTTTAGGTGTCCATCCTAACACCAAGAGCTCCTGCACTGAAACGTCACCCCGCTGGCTACGCCAGCCCACGGCTCGCGGGGACCTGCCCTGATGCTATTCACAGGCAAAGCAAAATTCAGAAGTTAAAACCAAGGCTCACAGGGAGAGCCAGGGTTGGTGTTGCCTGGAAAACTTGTTACCTCTTGTAGCCCACAGGCCGGTGGAGTTTGGAGAACACTGATGCGAGGAGACAAGCAGATGAAAGATGTGAAAGCAAAGCCATTAACTCCTGAGCCAAAATGTCTTGGCCAGGGTTACCCAGCGGAGCTGGGAGGTGAACATGGCCCCTGAGGGGCATGTAAACCGGGTCATGTTTTCTAGTTGAGAAGTAAAATGGAAAATATTGAGAACATCAAAAAAACCCAACCCTTTGCAGACTGAAAATGTGGATAATATTCTGTCCCTCCTGCGCTTCATTTAATCATCTTAGAACTTGATTATAGCAGCAAATGATTCATTTTCAAATAGAAACATGATGAAGTGTCAGCAGAGACCCTTGACATAATGATGGCCAGCATTTCCTTCCAGGGTCTGAGCTTTTCCCACAGGAGATGTCATCCCCTCCAACCCCTTTTTCTGTGGGAGCTGCCTTCCCTTTGTGCTGCCTGTAACCTGAGGCTAATTAGAGAGGAGTTGTTAAGAGGTTATGTGGTGATGTTGAAGACCTTTCCCAGTTTCCCTGACTTCAGGAGGTTTCAGAGCAGGCCTGGGATCAACAGCAGGACTACAAATGAAACAGGAGGGCTAAAAGCAAGAGGCGGAATTAGCTGCGACTTTTCAACCACAGTGAGAATGAACTGTGATGAGAAGCAAGCTCCTCTTGGAGAGAAGCCTCAGGCCCAGCTGTGGCTGCTGATTTCTCTCCAGCACGTGGACCTGGGTGCAGGGCTGCCTGCCTGCCCCTCTCCTGCCTGCTCTGAGGCCACCCACACTGCCCAGCAGAAGCACGGCTCAGGCAAAAGTCTTGTCCTGCCTTGCCGTGGCTGCCTACCATTTCCAGCCTGGATTTCCTCCTCCTGAGACACTTTGCTACACACATTCCCGAGCTAGGTTTAAAAATAGAACTGCCTCTGATCCATGCTGGGTAAACAGTTTTCATTTTCCTGTTTTGCATGTGTTGAATTGCATGTTTTGCCGTCTTCTCTCTGGAGATGCTTTATACAGTGAACCCAAGCTCAATACACTGAACTTAGGGAAATGTTAACCTGAAAGGAACCTGGGGTGTACGGAAGAGCTAAAGAACTTGAGCTTGGCTTAAACATGCACTCCCAAAGAGCCTCAGAAAACTACAAGATACTCCCTTATAAAAAACATCTGCCAAACACAGCCTTCCCTCCTGAAACGCTGCATTTGGGAATAAATGTGGAAGAATAAGCAACCTTATGCATGGGAGTCTCCAACACTGCTGCTGCAACAAAATGTTGTATGGTGTGGCTGGCAACATAGCATGAGAATAGAGTGGTGGGTTAGCTTTGAATGCTAAATTATGTCATGTTTTAAGAGAGACAACCCCAAAAATTAAATGTTGACGGTCTAATTTACATAGTTGCTATGGCTATTATAAAATGGAAAACGACTGCCTTCACTGCTTGCATCACCACATGCCTTATGGTGAAATCATGGCTTCCTGGGTTTTGGAAGGAGACAAAAATTGCTGGGTTCATCCCAAAAGGCTGCATTTTTGGGACAGGGTGAGCAGAGGACCAGAAACCCCAATGAATCTTGCAGGTTGCTCTGATTCTGGCTGGATCCTCAGGGCACAATTCAGGGACACAAGTCTGGGATCTAGACAAAAAAGCAGTTTGAAAAACCTCAGGGCTCAGTCATTTATAAAAGACTTCTTTATTGCAAAGTTTTTTACAAACTTTTACTTTTATTACACAATTTTATAGACAAAGATTTCTTCTGCAGAGCCAGATCCAGAAGCTTCTTTGCGGTGACTCCAGGTCTTCAACCTGGCTGCTCACAGGACAGAGCCTTCAATAAAACAAACCTTTGTGCTAACACTTGCATCCCAGGCACCCACCCACCATGGAGGAGACTCAGGCCTTTGGTATGACATCTCCTTTGAAGGAACCAGGATCACGCATTTTCTCTTATGCAAAGGCCAGCAAGCTCCCCGGGACTACAGGGTTCACGCACAGGACACTTAAGAACTGGTCACTCATTTCTGTGGGTCCAGGAGACCACAGCAATCCACAATGTCTGAATTTTTGGGGGTTTTCTCAACAGCAGTGCCCAAGAAGGATGATCTGCTTCAGGTATATGGAGATCTGGGATTGAAGGAAGAGAAGACAAAGCAATAAATCATCCGTGATCAGGCTACATCTGGGGGGCAGCAGCCCCATAAGTCTTAGGTCTGACTGCCCATGCTGAGATGATTCACCCCAGCTCTCCTTGCCATCCTTCTGGAGCACAAGCTCCAGTGCTGGGCCAGCTCTGGGTACTTTGCTGTGGTCTTTTACAGCCAGGCTCACAATTTTTCTGCCTCAATGTGAAAACACTGAACACAAACCAGGTCTGAGCAACCAGATGCATGTATACTGTGGGCAGAGCAAACAGGCATGTACCTACAGAGCACCATGTAAATACAGCCTCCGTAAACTACTTTTACTCTCAGGAGGTATGCCAGGAATATAAGGAATCAAATGCATTTATAATAATCCTTCACAACAGAAAGTGGTAGTACGAACAGTGCAGTTCTGTTTGGTTTTTTTTATTTTATTTTACAAATTTTAATCCACTGACCACACCGGCCACACAGATATGATGTGACAGACCACCTGAAAGCAACAGTAATGAATCAGGGGTTTGTCTGCTAATGTTGTGATACTGACCAAGGCTACCAGCCTACACAACAACCTCTTCAGTATCCTCAGAAAGATCTGTTTGTAAGTGCTCCAGATCCCCTGTTAATTACAAAAAGATTAAACAAGTTCTTCTTCCCAACATTGTGATGAGTTTAGCCTGAGCTGACAAAACAGACCACGGGGTGTAGAAACATCATTTCTCCTTTGCAGAGGAAGGATACCACATAAAGATCACTGCTAGCAACCAACAAGTCCTGCTGGTTTGTAGATGTCATTTACTCTAGTAATCCAATAAATATTTCCAAATGGAAATTAGAAACTGGCTAGGAAGCAGGAAAAACATGAGCAGGCAGCTCCACTGGTGCCCCTAATGCATTGGTGCTGGAAAGAGAGCTAAAATGATCCCACAGTGTATATGCTAGGAACAAGTGAATAGGTTAAAGAGGCTGAATATTACTTTTTCATGTGACAACACAGAGGAGGTCAAGAGGATGGGCAAAATAGGACCACCACAACCACCCCCCGAATAGTGTGAGACCTGCTGGAAATGCCTTTTGGTGAAAACTCTGAAGAGATTTAATATCTGTGTTTATCAGAAGTGAGTTTAAGATGTAACTTGTGACACTGAAGCACTTTCTCAGGAAGAGTACAGCAGCAACAAGAGGGATATCTCTGTCAGAGATAGCCACCGAAATCAGTGGTGGGAAACGAGATATTAAGTTAGCAACAACATGTAGCTTTTTTCACGTGGAGGATGACTAAACATGAGAAGAAACCATGACGGATGTGGTGGATGCAGTACATTTTTCAAACTGTCACATCTCCAGATCAGAGTGGAAGATCCTCTTCAGATACAGAGGTCATGTAAGCATAGCTAGGGAAAACTCTGTGGCCTTTGATACCTCGATCGCATGAGAATATGATATTGTCTGAATGCTGTAGTGTAAGTCACACTTTTATCTGTGTATACATATTCATACGTTTTTGACACTAAAGCCTCCCTGAAGGTAATGATCGCTTCTCTCCAGTGTCAGCTGCATCTCTCTGAATGTTGTTTTTGATAGCAATAAACAGTGTGTCATCAGTAATTTACTCTGTGTTTGCTGTGTCGTGTGCCAGTTTGGAACACAGCAAGGACAGACATTTATCTTGATTTTAGGAAATTTCCTTGTAGTCATCATTATCTTGAAAAAATGCACGTGTGCTGCTGATCGCTGATGAAGGGACCTAGGAAGCTTTTAAAGCAAGAGCTTGAACCGCCTGTCAGAAGACATAGAAAATTACCATCTGGTTTCCCAGACATTTGGATCAGAGGCACAGGCTGAACAGCACTGAGAACAAATATGCATGCAAAGAACACAGTAACAGTCCTGTCCTCTGCTGCTAGACAAATCAATTTTTTATGGTATAAAATATTTACAATAGCATGTTGTAGGTTGCACTCAGCTTTTTTGTAGAGAGTAAGGGAATAAATTCTCTCTCCAGATTCCCAGATCTCCACTGCTGATGGGATGCACAGAAAACCTGCCACTGCTGCTGCATATTCATGCAGCTCTGCACAGGCTTTCATCCAGGGGAAGAGCGGGTGCTAAGGGTACAAGAGCAACCTGGGGCACTTAACAGCTTCTTTCTGAATTAACAGGGATGCAAACCTCTTCACCTTCAGGAAAGCCAACTATGCATATTTTTATGTCTGCTTCTGCTTTGCTTTCAAGGCCTTTGATTTTATCTTTAAACCAGCAGTGTTTATAGTTCTCAAGATGATCGTGTTCTGCTAAACAAGTTCCTTTGTCCCATACTGCTGCTGACAAATATGCTCATGAAAAAATTTTACCATTCAGTAACTTCAGTCTTGCCTCCAACATTTTTGCTGTACCCTTTGAACTGACATTGTTGCATTAATGCCTGCTATGATTTTGTCTACCATGCATGTCATTGCTATAGCCCATTAAAAGCAGTTGCAGCCGTGCTTACTGCTGGCTTCCTCCTTCCTTTTGAAGCAGTTTTCTTTGACTGGTCTTAATTAACGCATAAGCTGGGAAAGTGCCTTCTTTCCTCCTTCCAAGATGTTTTTGTTTCTTTGGTTTAATTTCATGTCTTTGGTGGAATAGATGTTTCCAGTATGTTCTTTATGAAAATGAAAGGGAAATTGAAGCTTACACAACTTCTTTGTGAAAAAAAAACAGGCCATGGTTCATCTTTGAGTGCATGACCATTGTGTGCTTATTTGACTCCATTTCTTCTCACTATTCAGAAAAGCCAAGTAACATGATTAAAGTCCTCTTCCAACTCGAAGACTTTGACAGCAAACAAAGACGGATCACTTACCAACTGAATGAATCATGTACAGGAAACCAAGACAAGTGTTGAACATATTTACTAGGGCAATCAGTTAAGAATGGTATGTTGAAGATCTGCAATTAACACCAGTTCCCCATACTGAAACAAGAGATTGAAAAGCTATTAGATAATTAGTGAAAATGTATAAAGCTGCATTCCTCAAGGCAGCCACAGATGCCAAAAGGAAATGCCAGACTGCTAGGCCAGATACCAACTTGTCAAGGAATTAATCATCATATTTAATGGCAAATACCTGGCCATGCGGGCAGCCATGCAAAGAGCTGAATAGCATGAACAGCTGGAGTACTCTCTTAGTACTGCTTATTGTCATGCTTTTGCCAGATGTGCAGCTAGCACATTGCTCTGTTTCCTCATCGATAGGCTAAATGAGCTTAGCTCACCAGCTTCACGTGTGTCCATGGAAAGTCCCTAGCGCACCAGGGCTTCAGACAGGAGGAAAAATGGGAAAAGTTTGTGAATTACATGAACATGTTATGAATACATCTCCTGCACATTAGCAGGTGAACTTCAGGATTTGGTGCAAACATTCTTTTGAGCCTGTAAATAAGCAACGGGTTGTGAGACCATCTCAGCCTGTAAAATAGCTTCATTACAGCAGAGCAAGAGGGTCACAGCCAGGAGCAGGGCCCCATGGCAGGAGTCACTGCCCAGGGCACATGTCCTCACTCAGTGCTTCATTACCCACAAGCACCTGAAATGGAGACCTGTGCTTTTAACCCAGCTGTGTCTGAACATCTTCCTACCTGCCTTTGCACAGGGCTTGCCAGAAACGGCTCCCGACTCAGAGCTCAGAAACCAGCTACCAAAAGGAGAGCTGCTCCATGACACTCAGAGCAGTGCAAACCCCCATGGTTTTCCACGTAGTTAGCCCAAATTCCCACAGTCTCAGAGAGGGAGGACAAAACCTTGTAATTTTGCAAAGTGTCTGCTCTGAACAACCATTGCTTGTAGCAGGGGAGACACAGCTCATTCTCTCCCCTTATTCAAGGCTTTCTGAGCAGCTGTCAGAAACAAAACTCGCCTGCCTTGTTTCAGCTACAGTTTTATGAACTCCCAGTTGAGGGAAGCTAATTAAAGAGTATTAAATACTACCAAGATGTCTTTTCGCCGCCTCTCAAAAGGCATTTTTGCTGAGGCAGTTTAAAAGCTTTCTCTTTACACCTCTGACTTGCTTGAAATCACTGATTTTTCTACCACATCTGTTGCTGCTGATTAAACACGAGCAGTGTCAGAGTAGGGTACTTCTCTTAGCTTCCATGGGTGAATCCTTAAGTCTATTGCTAATACGGCAGGTCAAGACCTTACAATTTCCATGATGTGTTATTAAAAAAAATATTTTGTTCCCTACTTTTCCAGAAAATTTCATTTTTTAACAATCCAATAGAAAATTTTATATAAAAGTTAATGCTTTCATTTCAGCTAGAAAACTCTATAGTTTCCTTTTGCCATAATAACTGTCCAAAACAGGATTTTTGCTTTTCTTTTTTTTCAATTGCGACCTTGTTTTGTAAAAATCAAACTGTTTGCATGAAACTTTGAAACATTAATAAGACTGAATTTGTCCCCAGACAAGCTCCCAAAGGCTACCTTCATCATTTCAGCATCTCCAGTGTAGGCTCTGCAGGCAGGAGCAGACAGGTTTGAATAAGGCCCATCAGGCACTAGCGCCTGCACTATTTTGTCAGCGTACATGAACTGCATTTTGATCCACACT
Source organism: Microhierax caerulescens (assembly GCA_035590215.1). Classification (NCBI taxonomy): domain Eukaryota; kingdom Metazoa; phylum Chordata; class Aves; order Falconiformes; family Falconidae; genus Microhierax; species Microhierax caerulescens. The sequence goes on along the minus strand of JAVJGJ010000059.1, from coordinate 33,923,302 downwards.
AAATAGATGGTTCCAGATCCTGATTACAAGACTCCCATCCTGACTGAACAGAGAACAACTCCCCATCAGACATTTGTAATTACTTTATGTCACATATAAATAGAAAAATATCTTCTCGCACTTGACAAAAAAATTCAGGCTTTCCATATAACATGACATCATGATAATTTATGCTAATTTCATAGATCAATACTGCAACAGATATTCTGTTAAATAAGCCTGTATTAATACCAGAAAAAGGTCTAATGTGGTGATGCTTATCTTAGAAAATAAATGCCATTACAGGCCAGCCACAGTAACTGCCTTTATTTCATAGAGGGAAAAAAAGAAATAGAAAGGAATGTTGCATAGCAGTAATCTCATAGTCAATTAAGCAATGCTGACTCCTGAAATGTCTTTCAGCTTATGTTTCCCTGTGAAAAAGAAAAGCAAACTAATTTAGAGGACCTGAAAGCAGTGATATTTATGATCCAAGATATAGGTCGTATCCTTTTTAACAGCTCAGACCTGGAGAGATTCATTTTATGAACACAGATATCAAGGCAGGGGAAAAATAAAAGACAAGTATCAAACTAAAATGTCATAAAACCAATCACATAGCTGCCATTTTTTAACTTCAGGGGAAGTCCCCCTGTCTCTGACATTTGCACATGACTATTCAGTTACCACCTTAGGGCTCCAGGTAGGACAAGACAGGCATACTCAAAAGAAATCAGTACCAGAGCTAGGAACAGAAACACCAGAATTTCTGAGGTTTCAGACCACAGGATTAGTCAGTGCTGAACTTTGAAGATAAGCAGGCTGAGACGGATGAACAGAAAACAGATAATTTGTGGGATCTGTGTTTAAATGGCAACTTCCCATCCAAATAACAACATTCAAAGTACCGGCATACCCCTGCGGCCCTCTCCTGTGTGTTAAGCATTTCTCCCTCCCTCCTAAAACCTTCTTCTCCCCATAAAGCCATTCAGCACATCATTTTATCGATGACCCTCCTGTATTATGTCTGGAAATTTCTGGAGGCCTACGACACCTTATTGTGCTTTCAAAGCATAGACTTGTTCAGCATGAATTAGAACTAGGCCCAGGACACAGGATTAATAGAACTTTCCCCCCTGAAGAGTTGTTAATCCAACAGAAGGCCGGATAACGAGCCTTCCCCATTGCTGCCTCTTGCAAGGGTGTGTGTTTGGGTTTGAGCTCCAGCGCTTGGATCTGCACCTAGGAGAGAGCAGTCCCCACGGGGTGGGAAATAAAGCCAGGACAGGGAAAGGCCATTTTCTTACCAACCCCACAGAGAAGTGCTGGGTTTACTACAAACATGACTTTTAATATTGGTCTACTTAAGCTTTACTTCCTTCTTTGCAGTGGTGCCCTCTCACCCTGGTGAGTCCCTGAGTTTGTGCCAGGTGTGACATGACCACATGGAGAGACACGCGTCTAAATTAGGGGCTCGCTCCTTCCCTCCGTGTATTTCTCATTGGTTGTCCCTCTAGATCGGCCAGGATAAAACACAACTTGCCGCTTTTAAAGAAGCTCTATGACTTTGAAAAAAAGACTTTCGGAGAGCATCACCTGCACTTATTCATCAGGTGGGTGGAGAAATTTTCCATCCAGCGAAATCAGGGGTTTGTGGTTTGAGGCACTCTGCCCAGGGTTCTGCTAGCGGTGGTGCTTCCCTGAGGATCAGCACTCACTAGATGGGAACACACCGTGCCCTGCATTACACTGGCATGTCTTGTCATCATCACAGGGATGTTGCTTGATAATGACGTATTTGTAACGGTGCCTGAGAACAGAAGCACATTCCTAAAACCTCTTCTGTCTAGGCAGGAGAATTGTGCGAAAACGCATCACTTGTGGACATCCCTGTGTATCCTGATCCTCGACCGCGCATCTGCTCTCAAATTAATCCTGATGCCCTCGGCTCCGCTGCTTTGAACCTCATGGCATTCGCGTGTAATGTACCGCTGTTGTTATTGCACGGAAAAGATCCGTTCAGTGCGTTAACA
>JAVJGJ010000059.1:33866591-33911255 GCA_035590215.1 Microhierax caerulescens | reverse complement strand
GGGGAAACAGGCGCCTGGAGAACAGCAGCCTGCCTTCTCTTGGATGCTGCTGCTTCTGCGTCATGTGCGGTGGCCCTTGCTGGCACAGCCCTTGCCAGCTCAGCTGCAGATTTACACCCTCCCCCGCCATAGCTGGAGGTTGGCTGTTGCCAGTGAATCCTGAAACAGCCAAGACATTAACCAAACCATAATTTGAAAAGTCCTTAATTTTCATGGTTTACTTCACAGGATCTAAGTAGGATGAAAGCTATTTTTTTAGTTGGTCACATAGACTTGAGGGAGAACATAAGGTCCACCTCAACCAGTAAACAAGAATTAAAATAAGCCTTCTCCTGTCTATGCTGCTTTTTTAAGACAGGCTTACCCTATTTGAAAAACAACTTTGATCCTAGACAAATCTTAGGATAAACCACAAATATGTCTGCTTTGGAATAAATCTATGTAGAGTTTCTGGATTTACATTCATAAAGGCTTAGCTAGCACTAATTAGTTTGTAATAAATTAACTCAAATTGGAACAAAGCCACAAATTCTAGCCCAGATTTATATGGGGGGTTATTTATCTGTTTTTTCCAGCCTATCATATGTACTATAGGAAGGTATTGAAAGAATTTTATATTTACATGTAATATTTACATGTATATTTACATATACACACACATGCACTTATATATTCCATAATGCATTTATTGTCCATCTTCTAGGTTCCAGTGAATGGCCAGATTGTAACATCAGTCAACATCAGAGAGAAAAAGCTCCTCAAGGTACTTGCAAGAGCTTTAGAGTTTATATATCATCTTTCAAGACACACATTTGTTTTAAGAATGTTCCCTGTTTGGTAGTCCTTTTTAAGGATAATTTGCTGTTCCCATTGTCGGAGCACGTAAGAGGTGACTTAGGAACATAAGACCAAGTAATTCTGGCACAGTCACACTGTACTGCCTGTCACTGCCATCACAAGTGGGATGGCCTCGTGGCCCAAGCCCAGAAGTGGGAGCTGGGATTTCCTGTGTTTCAGTTCCAGAGCTGACATGGGACATTTTCTTGGGTCTGGACAAGGGTTTTATTTTGAGCATTAAGCACTTGTAACTGGTGGGTGTGGAGGAAAGTGTCTGTGCTTTACAGACACTTCCAAGTGCGGAGCAGCCCCCCAGCCTGGTGTTACTGGTGGGGCTATCATGCCTCAGAAGAGTCAAGAACCACTGTGTTAAAACCAGAACACTCAAAATTGAAGGTTTAAGGTTAGCTCTACTGTTTCATCAAGCTATATGAAAATGGCCTCGGCCACTGCTGTGCCCTTTCAGATTAGTGCAAACTACAGACACATTCATTAAAAATAGGCTGTTCCACGGAGTTTCTTTTGGTTAAGTATAAGCAGGGTCCTAACTTTTGATTTCAGTGTTGCTGATTGTAAACCGGGTAAATAATTTTAGGGTTTCCTTCTTTATAGGAAGAAAATTAGGACTTAGGAATGATGAATGCAAATTTTACTAATAGAGTAGGTGTCTGAACTAAAGTGTGAGCTTTGTAACCTAGCAGATAAGTCAGATTTTGTAGGCCAAAAGCTATAGCATTCATTGCTTTGGAGTTTGCAACAAAATCTGCTCAGGAAGACTTTTGACCCCATTTAAGGACTTCACTGACCTACTGCTGCTCTCTCTGAAGTACTACTGCATGTTCTGTTTCAAAACTATTGCCCTGATTCTTTTTTCCTTCATGGTGAAACGCAGCAAATACCTGTTTTATCTTTCTGCCATTTTTCTCCTGTATACCATAGCCTAAGAAGAAGAGGAAAGCTCAGTGCTCAGACAAGGATGTTCCAAAAGATCTGCTTTCTGTGGAAAAAGACAAACTGCAAGAGGAGGAAGGTAACAAAAGATCTAGGTCTCCTGTTATCTGATTGATATTACCAAATAATAACATGGGATGAAATATTTCAAAAGGAAGGTCTTCTCTACTACTCTAGTGTTCTGCGTTACTGAGAAAAAGTTTCCAGTTTGAGAACCATTTCTATCTGCTCCTTACTGCGTGTAACTGTGCAGACAGGGACCATGAGCTTTCCTGCCACGCTTCTCAGGTCCCTACCACATACACAGGGATGGCAGATATGCAGATGAGGAAGCATCTCTGAAGTGGCCAGACGTCCACTGGGTAGTGGGGTCTTGTCTTCATGCTCTTACTCTAATCCCGTGGCCCCTGCCGTGAAGCTGCGGTCTTCCCAGGCAGTGTTTTGTTGTGCTCATGACTGCAACTGGTAAAGGTGCTGTGGTAATATACAGCCAATTTCTAGCGTGCTCATCAACATGCCAAGATCTTTGCTTGCAAGCAAATCTGCAGAGAAATCTGGCAGAGGTTAGCAAGGCTCGAGCAGCTGGAATTTCATTGGAAAATAGGCTGCATCCCATGAGCCACTCTCCACCTCACCCCACCAAGGGTCATATTGAAAAAAACAAATTCTAAGCTTTTCTGGGCTTAAAAGATTATAATGTGATTAGTGTGGTGGTGAGAGCAAGAGAAGCCCTCGCTGCTGTTGGACCGGAGTCCTCCCTGTGGGCCCGTGGGTCAGCAGCACAGCAAGGCTGCTGGAGGAGAAGGGGAAGCAGCAGCAGCTTTCTTCAAACAGACGTTTAATTTTTTGAACGGATGAGCCAGCTGAACTATTTTCACACATTATTCGTGGGTGTTTGGAGAGCAAAAGTCTTGGTGAAATCCAGGGACTGTGCTTTTCCTTTTATTAACCATTTGTGCCATTCTCTCCCCTGACTTCCTGGGTCATGGAGAACATGGATGGAGGCAAAATATGTCACTGTCTGTGTGAATGAATGCGTTTGGAAATCAGCTGTGTGGCAGAGGGTCTCCACAGAGCAGGACAAGTCTTAAGAGTATGTTCAAGGCTAGAGAAAGCCAGTAAATTGAAACTGTGTCTGACTGTTAAGATTTTCATGATCTTCTTTCACCTGTCAGACATACAAGGCAGTTGATGCTCTGTTGTGACATCTGCCCCGAGGGAAACGGGTGTCACATCAGGCTGACACAAAGGACAGAAGAGTATGTACAGTTACATGAGTCAGGAGACATGGCAGAAAGGTTTGTGACAGGGATTTCTTATGTAACATGTTTCTGCAGAGACACACACAGGGCAGAAGCTGCACGAGACTCGGGCAGCACTTGCTGCCCCAGTGCCGCTTTTACAGCCAGCATCAGAAACTATCAGATGCTGTTTATTTTGGTGCTAAGCAATAAAGGCAATAAAGGAAGTTTCTTGTGAGCTTCAAAATGAACTTTGCTCTGCGTTGTAGGAGTCTGGCAGACCAAGATCAGCAGCCGAGAAAAGCGACACTTGAGGAAGGAAAGGCTGAAACAAAAAGGTAAATGCACAGGCTCCGTTCACACACCTGATCTGGCTGGGCTTGGCACCCCTTCTCACTTCCCAGCATCTTTCTGTTTGCTCTATTCACCATTCAGCAGAAACATCTTTGCACTTACTTAGGCTATTTACTAAGGAAAAGGCAGCTTTGGGAGCTTGCCTTTTACTCCAGGCTTTCAGTAAAATACATATCATTACCCATAGGATTTTGAAAGCAAATGTCTGCTAGAACCGAGACCTGCTAAAGGCTTGATGTAATACAGATTAGTTACTTCTGTGTGACTTGACAGAAGTTGTTTTCTGATAATGGATATGTTAAAAAAAAACAAAACATGTTATTTGCTCAGTTCCAAATGTGTTCTTTAATCCAGGCCTACCCAGAGTAATTTATTAGATAAATTAGATAAAGATAAAGTTTGGAATCAGGAGACACAGCTGGATAAATGTGGGTGTTTGTGCACTGTCTGCAATAGGACTATTTTAAAGCGCTCTCAGATGCTCTACTAAAACCAAAGTGCAAGTGAACAGCAAATTTTAATCTCAAAATATACAGATGTTTTGAGACCTCTTTCTCTGTCACTTGGATTATACAGAGTTAACTATCAAGAGTTTGGATTTTTAAATTCTGGATTATCAAGAGTTAAATATCTACTAGACAGTCTCTAAGGGCTTAAGGTCCTGACATCTCGATTTTCTCTCTGACAAAGTAGATGGGTCCACATTTGGCTTGCTTCATGTAAGTTGGCCTGTTGGCATTGGTGGTGCCAGCTGCATGTGCAGAAGGTTAAACACAACCACGCATGGTTTAACACGAAGCTCGTGCAGGCATTAAATGCTTTGCTGACCGAGGGGAAGGGAGCTCAGCAGAATAAGTCTCATTTGAAGCACCTGAAGTCCTTGGTGCGATCCTGGAGCCTGGGTTGTGCTGCAGGCTGAACCAGGTGGTCAGGGTGGCCCTGTTTAGTATGGATATTTACAGAGCACTGAAGTGTGGTCTTCCAGGAAGAAGCCCTAATCCTGCCGAGTGCTGACTGCTGTTTCCGAGCAGGGAAGAAGCAGCAGCATTGAGGTGTGTGAAGGTGGGGTTGATGTCAGCAGTGGTCCTGTCCCCACCACAGCCACAGGAAAATGCTTTGCTATTCTGAAGGCTAGAGTCATAAAGTGCTTTAGGAGTCTTTTGGAACAAAGGGTGTTGGAGATAATTTTCATTATTTATAATATCCGTATGCCTGGCAGTGATTTCTCTAGCAGCCTTGAACTACAACATCCAAGAGGTTTGCTTTCTTTTTCCTTGGAGGTCGTGCTGTTCTCTTTCTCTCCCTTTACTGCTCGGGGTCCCCAGCTGGACTCTGGAGGCCTTGAGCCACCACCTTGCAGTCAGGAAGGGATGCCCAAGGCCTCTGTGGTGCCGTGTCTTCTCCTGTGGGACTCATTGCTGGACTATGTGGTGCCTTCCTTCTCACATGGCCTTCACATTTGCTGCTTCAGTGTCCTGTCCCAGGGGCTCTGCTTTACTGTTATTTTATCTGCAAATAATTTCAGTTGGAATATAGCCATTACATCTGATGAGTTTAGGTCAGGCTTTGCTTTGTTGTTTCCCCTGTACAAACTCTTTGTTGTAATTAAAAATACGGATGACCCTGTGATGTTTATTCCCAAGAAGACCCCAGCAGACCATCCCTGGGTAGCTCAGCAGCTGAGCCAGCCTTTGACTGGGATGAGAAGGGAGCTGCGTGGCCACTCACAGAGGACACCAGTGGCAGTGTAAAAGGTGCTTTCATTGCCAAAGCAGAGTGTGGGACCGTGCTGAAGGCCTCAGGAGCCATACGGGAAGAATCTGTGCCCTCCCAGTCAGAAGAGGATGTTTTTTCCAATGTAGGTGAGTGTTGACATTCAAACATTGCACAGGGAAAGCTTCATGAATTTTCATGAACATCCAGCAGCCAGCAGCATACATCCCCACCAGCATTTGTCCTGCCCGCAGGCAGTGTTGTCCACCCCCTTTGAACACTGCTAGCTGGCTTTTATTTTCCAGCAATGTGAAAAGAGGGGTCTTTATGGCAGGAATGTCTTCTGTGTTGCAGACTACCTGTTGGGTGCAAGTTGTTTTCTACCCACGGGTATTTAGTGTTTGGTTGCTTTGCAATCAAAGCTTTTCCTTCTGAGGATGCTCACACATGCTCAGCATTAGGCTTCAGGGGGTGTGTGTGCTTTTCAAAGCAGTATGAGGCAGGGTTTTCCCAAATCAGTTTGGGTATTTGACAGTTGGAAGTACTTTGTTCGAATCAGTGCTGTGTTGTACCTACACAGTTTGCCCAGCTTCCCAGCTGATTCACCCCTTGTTGGTGTCCAAGAAAGGTCATTTAGACCTGCTTTGGGTCTCAGTTGTGCTGGTGGGACATTCTCTGTGTAAGGTAAGCTGGAGATGGGGAAACTGCATGTCTAAAACCTCAGATACCTTTAAAGCAGCGACGGGATGAACAGCCAGGCCATTAGGCTAAAGATTAGGAGCTGCTAATAACAGCTGTCTCACTGGTATTTGATGACTTTTTGTTTCCATCGTGGTTTAATATTTATGGCAGAGTTATGACTCACATTTTATTTCTACTGTGGGTGATACTGTAGATTCTAGAGCAATACAAATAATTAATAACTAGGTGGTAATTGGGCCTCTTTGTGTCTCTCTTCCTGACTTCTTGGTGGAGCAGGAGAGTTATGAGTTAAAAGTTAAAGCAGTTAATACTGCTTTTTGGTTGATTTTCAAAAGCGTTCGATTTTCATTACAATGTCACTGCTTAATTGAGCTTGATAGCTTGATTGATTAGATCTTGAAGGCTGTGTGATGACTCACCATCAGTAGCAGTAATCCAGTACTCTGCTGATTCAGAAAATGGTCTGTTGCCCTTACCTGAGTTGCTTTGTCTGCTAGACTCCTTTTTTCACAAGGTATAGGGTTGATGGGGGTGGGTGACATTAGTACCACCTTTTACTCTGAGTGCTTTCAAAAGGCCAGATTCCAAGCTGATAAGTGATGACAGCTTCTGCCAGTTGTGCATAAAGGGGACATCCGTTCAGATGAGTGAGGAATTTTATTAAGTCCAGAGAATGATAGAATTGTTTAGGTTGGAAAAAAACTTTTAAGATTATCAGGTCCAACCATTAACCCAGGACTGCGAAGTCCATCACTAAACCATGTCCCTAAGCACCACATCTGTGTGTTTTTTAAACCTCCAGATATCACCTCCAGAGATGGTGATTCCATCACCTCCCTGGGCAGCCTGTTGCAATGCTTGGGAAGTGCTTTACTGGTGTGATGTGGATTTTGAAGGGCTAAGAAGGTGTACATGGTGACTGGGCTGGACTTCCTCTGTGCATAGAAGATAATTTCTCCGTGCTTGATTCTTCTCCAGCAACAGAAGCTGCAGGCTTGGGATGGAGAGAACGTGGAAGGACTGTAATGAGACTGGGAGACTCAGGCAGAAACTGCATTTGCCAGCTGTGAATGTGTCATCATCACATTTTGGGTTACTGTTTGTTCGCTTTTTAAATGCAGGAACGTGGGATATTGCAGAAGTAAAATCCTGTCCTGTGACCTTTGGGACCTTATCAGAGCTGTCCAGGGAGTTAGGTGAGTGGTATCTCTTTGGACTTCTATCTGAATTCTTCTATCTTAATAGATGCTTAGCTTAAAAGTACTCATTGCTCACATATGGGTCTTTTCCCTTGGAGCCACATTTCATTAGGCATTCCCCCTTGTAGAGCTTGCTTGCATCTGCAATCCAGCACACCAGCATTTTAAGGAGTGACATCAGAATGTTTTATTGAGTGCTTTCCAAACTCCTGTCTCATCTTGGAATAATAATAAAAAAAAAAACAACATTGCCTCCCCAGCAAATTCTTTCTGTTAGATTTGCTTGCACAGAAGGTTTTTGTTGTGTTCTGATGGCCAACAAAATTCAGAGAATTTCAGACCGAGGGAGGGAGCAAATGCCCAGGTCTTTAGAGGCTGCCTAGCCAGCAGCTTCCTTTCCAGCACAGTGAGGGATTTTCAGCTGGAACCTCTCCGTGCAAGGCCTTGTGAAGGGTGGAGCATCTCCTGGTTTTGCGTGAAGTTGAGCCTCGTTTCTGACTTTCACTTGGCCTCTCTGTGACTGTTAGTCTTTTTTGCTGCCTGGCTCTGAGCACTCCTGGTTCATAAACTCTCTGTCTACTAGAAACTCAAATTTGTCTGGAGGTCCAACTGGCTGATGAATGCAAAGTCTGGTTCTGAATCTTTTAGAGATGCTGAAGGCAAGCACAGATACATATAGTTAGACATCCATGCATAAAACAGCATGTGCGGTGTAAGCCAGAGCACTGAAATTAGCTTCTAAAGCTAGACATTTAAACCATGGCATATTTAATCATGTGTTTTCCAACACTGCATCATTTGGATTGAAGCAATTCCTACTGTACAAGTACTCAACAGGGAGAAATATTTGTTAACATCTGCATTTATGCAGCAAAAAATCAAGCTGATACAGAACAAAACTGCATAAACAAGGGAGTTCTGTAGATGAAAGGAAGCAAGGAAAAGATGTGAAAAAAAATCTGGTTATGAAAGACATGAAGAGAACACTAGTTATTATGTGGAGGCCTTAGAAACAGGATGAGAGGAGTCATTGAGGGAGGCATGTGAATCCTACTGGCTGCTTTACTTGTTGAAAAGAATCATAAACCCCCCCTTAAATCTTCTTTTTCCACCAGCAGCTCCCTCTCATCTGTGCTTTTTCTTGGAATAATTCGTTTGGTAATTACGGATTTCTGTCAGAATGAGCAGAAGCCTTCTCACTGAAGGCAGCGGGAAATGGAGCTGGATACACAGGATGTGGCCTTTGTTCTGCAGGAACTATATCCCTTTTTATGTCCCCAACAGAGATGTGTCGGAAGTTTACATCTCTGAATATTGTTAGTGTGGCCACTCCTGAGTGCGTTGTTGTTAATAAATTGTGCATATCCTAGTCCAGCTTTCGTTAATAAATCCACTGCAATGAGCAACCTAGATTAATGTCTGGCTTAAATTACATAACATCCAGGCATCATGACATAGCAAGCAGATAAAGGCATGATTAATTGTTTTTAATAATGTGAATATACCTGTGTGATTATCTTTTAGGTTGGGGTGTGTGTGTGTGTTTGGTTTTTTGTTTTTTTTTTTAAGACACTTTCCTGTATGCAGATAACATGAAGAGTAAATCATCTGAGGCCAGTCCTTCCAGATACTGTTGGCATGCCAGCTCGACTTTCCTTCCCACAGATGATGCATGGCAGGGGCAGGGTATGTCTCTTTGCTCTTTTTCTATTGAAATACTAGAGTACTAATGCTGATAACCCTTTCCAGCCTGTTTCCTAAGCCTCAGAAAAATGGGTCCACTTGCTGTGTGGCTCATTTGCACAATGCTAGTAGGGGTAAGGGAGAAATTCAGTGTGGGTCTGGTTGTGGGCAGGTGCCCAGAGCTGCTGTGAGCTTGGTCAGAGCAGCAGATACCCTGTGTAGGACCCTTGAAAAGGGCAAGAATGTACATTTTATTTATGTTTTTATTTAGAAGCTGACAAAAAAAGGATGCAGTAGGTACAGTCCTGTTTGGTGCACATATACTGCTGTGCAAAGTGTAATTAGAGCTTCTGGGCAGCAAGACCACTGTAGGGAGGCTGGCTGAAGGTTCCTGTAGTCCAGTGTCCTCTCTCCAGCAGTTGTATATAGCAGCTGCTGCCAGATAAGCACAGGAGCAGGGCAAGCACAGGGTGATCCCTCCCCACACCCAGGAGAGAGTGGGTCAGGGGCTTCCTGAACCAGAGGCAACAGTATGGGCGCTGTGCTTCAAAAAAAAAAAACCCAAATGTTTGCAGTCATCTCAGATTACTAAATTTGTGAAATAAGTTCAAAGTTGGGTTTGTTTTTCATAACTGCAGTATCCATCCTGTTTCCCTCCCACCCATCGTTGGGTGGGGAGGGTGGAGCTGAGTGGCCCCTTTCCAGGCAGCCCCCAGCTCAGGCTCGGTGGGCTGGCTGGGGAAGAGCTGCAGAGAGGACAGGGCACTGCTAGAGCACGGGGTACCTTTGCCAAGACTTGAAGTTTCCTCTGTAATACCCAGAATCCAGATGCAGAATCCAGCTCCGGTGGACTCTGGCAGTCAGGATTTCAGTCTTTTAATTTAAGACTGGTAATGTTGGAGTTTTTACTTATAAAATCTGCTAGAAAGGCCATGTGGGTCCGGTCCTGAGTTGCTGGAATAATTTGGCATGAGCAGAGTGAGTATTAGATGGCCTTTTCTCTTGACCTTTTGGTCAGGATCCAGTGAAGTATCTATTTATACTCCTGTTGTTGGGAAGCCCTACCCTGCTTTTGCAGGAATGGTGGCTGACGAGCCGAGCAGACCCCTTCTTGCTTTAGCAGCTCTGACTGCCTTACAGAAGAACCCAGACTGGTTTGAACGCATTGAGGAGAAAAGACAGTGGTCATCTTGCTTCTCTGCCCAGTGGTAACTGAGACTCTGCAGCAGATGCATCAGTTTGGCCATCAGAGGATTTTATAAATAGCATCGTTTGCTTAACAAAACAAAACAAAAACAAAAAACCCAGTCCCCAGCACTCCCTTCCCTTAGTGCTGTGTTTGTTCACCCCCACGTGTCTGCTGGTGAGCGCCTGGCCCTTTGTACCTTCTGCGGGAAGGAGGGAGGCGACGTAGGTGGCTCTTCAGCTGCCTTCCCTTGCGTTGCATTTAGCACATCACGCTTGGCACACTCTGGCTTTGATCTGTGGTTGCAAAGCCGGGCCAGAGCTCTACTTTTTTGGTGACATGTCTGTCTGAGAGCAGAACAGACAGGAGCAAATTCAGCAGCTTGCTCTTGGGAACATTGGAGCAGAAACATTTTGATTGAAAGCAGAAATGGAAGGATTTCTGCCTGCCTTACGGCTTGGTTCTTAGTAATAGTAGTTTTTTTCCTTTGAATCATCAGCCTTGATATTGATGCAGAGGGGAGTGTCGCGAACATGCATTCCCTGAGTCTAGATGAGGTAATGGTTGGCGTTAAGGTCTGCACTGCAGGCAAAATGAGCTCTGACAGTTAAACAAGGCCTGTTAGCTCTTGCAGGCCTGTGTACTAAAAAAAGTGCCATTCATAACCTGAATATGAGCTGGGGTCATTTTATCAAATCCAGACCAGTGCATTTAATGAGTTTCTTTGTTCTGTGCTGGGCTGGTACAGAAGAAGGAGCTGCATGCTGGACTCCTGCCTCTGCCCCAGCTCACGGAGCAGCCTTGGCTGGCTCCCCGCTCCACGTCGGGTTATCTTTCTGTGCAGCACCAGCAATAACACTCTAGCTCACAGAAGGTTTGAGTCTTAAGTGTTCATATATACACAGAGGGAGAGGGGGAGTTAGTCGTTAGGGACCTGAGTGGTCACTGTGCTATGGGAGCATTTAAAAGACTGATAAATCAGGTTTCAAAACAACACACTGCTAGGCTGGCATTCATTAATGATACACACTGCTGATGGTTCATTCTTAATCATTGTCACATCTGGAGTGCTGTGCCCATTTTTGGGCTCCCCAGTACAAGACAGGCATGGACACACTGAAGCAAATCCAGCACAGTCAATCCATGTGTACGAATACCTGGTGGGGTGGTTGCCCCTGGTCTGCCCAGAGAGTGGGCAAGAGGCAACAGGTATGAAGTACGTGAAATTCCACTTATACATAAGAAAAAGCTTTTTTTTTTTTTTTTATGGTGAGGGTGGTCAGGCAGCAGAACAGGTTTCCCAGAGAGGTGGCAGAGTCTCCGCCTTTGGAGATATTCAAAACCCAGGTGGCTGCATCCCTGAGCAACCGACTGTAGCTGAGCCTGCTGTGAGCAGTGGGGTGGGACTAGACGGTCTCTAGAGGCCCCTTCCAACCTCAGCAATTCTGTAATTCTCATTCTGTCATCAGTCATTGTCTGCATATTCAAACAATTAATCCTCAGCCATCTAAGCCTTCGTTAGCTAGGGGTATTCAGTGTCTTGGAGCTGAAGCCACATGGTTAGCAGTGATGGCTGCAGTCCCTGCAGTCCCACCAGGAGGCTGAGGTGGCCAGGACTCCTCCATAAGAGAAGGGGGCCCCAAAGTGGGCAGCTTCTTTCATCTTCATTTTTCCCTGCTCATCTTTAGTGTTTGCATACTTTTCATCCCTGCCACAAAGAGAAAAGAAAGGGAGGTGAATCTCTTCTTCTCCTGGTATAATTCACTTTATTTTCGAGCCTGGGAACTGCTCTGGTTTTGCTAGGCACTTTTCTCACTTGTTCTGCAGCGTTGTTCTGGATCCTCCTGCTCTGCCTCCTGAGCTGTACTTCAACGGCTTTACTGCTAGCACGTATTTCCCAATACTGCCTTCGTGCACCTATACCATGCGTCTGCTGCTGCCCCTTTGGTGATACTTATGTACTTAAGCTTAGCTGTCTTAAAAAACATCTTATAAGCTGTGGCTGGTTTTCCTCTTACCAAATGTGTAACCCACACAGTGCAGCTGGCTGGGCTGTTTTAGAGCACTTGTGTCTGGTTCCAAGGCAAGCAAATGCTAATTTTATCCCATGCGTCTGCTTCTGAGTGCAGCAGACCTGTTTTAGGCAGCAGTGCAAGGCAGTCGTAAGAAGACCTGTGTTCTGCTTCACAAATGCAGCATGTCTCACGACCATGAGGGCTGTCTTTTTACCTGTGACTTGGCATCTTCCCAGTTAATCCTTCTTGATTGCCAAGGCAGATTTTCCCTGGAACCTTCAGAAAGCTCCCATGTCTCCCAACTCCCATCCTTCCTTTTGTCCTGGGGTTAAAATTAATTCAAATTCTTTTGTGTCATGGGAGTAGGAAGCCTCTTTCAATTAAAAGCAGTCTTCAGTCTGGGATTTATTTTTGCATCTACTGATTTATGCTAGAGGAAGGTGCCAAATGAGGGACTCCTACACCCAGTTGGTGGTAGCCATAATTGTGACCTGTAACATACAAACGCAAGTTTTAGACTGGAAATTGTCTATCCATTTGCGTTCCTGAATGCACTGAATGGATTCCACTTGGTCTACAAGTGAGGGCTTAGAAATTATTTGGTTAGAACTGGGCTCATTACACAGCCAACTGCCCTTTGCAAAGGGATGGGGTTTCTACAGCAGCCACAGAAGGACTTAGTGCCATGGACAATATGCAATCCACTGAGGATTTTGCCCTGCCAGATGAAGGGTTGCTCTCTGTTGAATGTATTGGGAGAGAGCATGTCAGAGGCATGCTGATAGCACAGGATCTAAAACTACAGTTTTCTCCTTCTCAGTGACACAGACTTGAGTTTTGCTGCAGTACTTTCCGGTTTTGTTTTCCATCCAGGTAATTAGGCTCAGCCTATAGAGTACTCTACCCTTATCTATTAGATGGTGTGGAGAACCTGATGACTGTCCCTTTTGACCAAACCCTGCTGCTGCAGGACCCTGTTTGCCTGCTCCGTGACCCCTCCCAGGGTGCAGCCAGCTGCTCACTGGCATTGCCCGGACAGCTGGAGACCAAGGGCATTTGGGTGGTCGGTGCTGGGATGGATTTCCTGCCTGCAGAGGCAGCCTCCCTGATTTCTGAAGACACCTTCAACATAGTGCCCTTCAGGACCTTAAAGTATCTTCATTACATGGGGTATGTGGAAATGACCTTGGCCCTGAAATGCATGCTCTATGTGGGACGTGGTTGCTGCCAGCAGGGAACAGGAAAGTACAGCTTTGTCTGGGTAGGGCTGCTGGGGGACTGAGGTGGGTTGCAAGTAAGAAGCTAGTTGGAAAATGGCATTTTACAGGACTGCTTTTGTAGAAATGAAGAGCAGGAATTATCAAGATGTTGGTCTATAGGTGTGTGGGGAGAGATTACCTCCATTAGTGCCAAACCCACCAGGTGAGCAGGAGTACATGCTGCTGCACGTCCCTTTTTGTGTTCGTGGGTTTCTCATACTGAAGGAAATACTGACCAGTTTAGCCTGTGAGAGGATTTATGACTCAAGAGGAACCAGTTGCTGATACAAAAATATTAGAGAATATTCAAAGTTTAAAGACATTCCAGAAGATGTCACTGTAGAAGGGAAATATGCTACACAACAGGAAAGCTTTTAAACCTGTGCTCTAGGATAAGCATGTTTAATCCAATTTTCCTATCAAATCCAGAAAATTGTAAAGAATCTTATATTGCCCTTAATTTTCTCTGGGTTGATTTTAAACACCCCTGGCACATAATACTTTGGGAAGAGTAATTCTGAGATGAGGCAGACTCACTGCTGTCTGGCTGAGCTTCATGCCTACCTGCATGACGAGGATGAAGCATGAACGTAAGCACATTGCAGGAAGTTAGCCATTAAAACAATTTTCATGCTTAAAAATAAGTACGTAAATGTACTTTTTGAGAGATCAGAGGTTAAATAAGTGAAGATGAGAGTGGTGGCTTCCAGTGTGTCTTCCTTAAGTTACAGTCCATTTTGCTTGCACGCCCATGAGAGCATCCATCGGCAGAGCTGCTGCCGTGCAGCTCGGGAGGGACTGTCATTCTGGAAGTCTCAGTGCCATTTGTCCAGTCCCTGCGTCATGCTGTGTACCTTCCTGGTAGCCAGAATTTGCCTCCTCATTAGGAGTAGCACCACAGTTTTGCTTTTAACTTTTTTCTGCCAAGGCACACTTGTGGTATATTAGTGCAGAGGCAGAGTGTGCACCACACAGGCTGGGGAGCTGAGACTTGCTGTGTCCTCACCCTGATGTACTTCATGGTGTAGTTATGGGGTGGGGAGTGTAGGCTGGTATTGCCTTCAACCATGACAGATAAATTGTCCAGAATTTGTGAGCCAGACCCTCAGGTAGCCTAACTGGGGAGAACTGGCAGAAGCATTTTGGTGGTGGTATCCCATGGTACAGCTTACACAAACTGTTCTTCAGACATCTAACTTGTTCATGTGTATTGTGCATCTCTCAAATCTAGGTGCATTCATTTGCTTAAGAGACTGGAATTTTATTGGGGAATGCATTCCAAAATACTTATTCCTATCCATTTTGAAGAAGGAAAAGAAATACTGTCTATGTACAGGGCATGGATTTTAAACTGAGAAACTTGAGCAATGTTTATGATCATGTTCATAACATTTGGCAGCAAACTGGACAGAGGAACTTTTTGGAAACAGTTTTCTTTTATCATCCCCAGCATGCTTTTGGTTTTGGCTCTGCTTCAACTAAAAGTTTTTCCATCTAGCTTAGGATTTTTTTGTGTTTGTTTTTATTTTAAGAGACATGATCAGCTAAGAGTTATTATTATATGTTGTGTTTTCCAAGTCTTTCTCCCTGTTAGGATAAGGCTTAAGATTGTTACAGTCGAACTATTAAAAAATAATCAAGTAGTCCTTTCAACATCTTATGCTGATTTATCTGTTTTTTTGCATGTCATGCAGTTTGGGCAAAGGAATTAGGCTGGTCTGTTTTGCCTTCTTGCCTGAGGATCATTTGCCAGTGCTTTGCAGAGAAGCAGCTGACAACTTGTGGCCAGATTTTCAAAGGTACCAGAAGCTGGCAGATACAGAAACCTAAAAGATTTTCAAAGGTTTTTTGCCTAGATCCCATGAAATGATCAGAATTGATGCAGGCTAGGTGTTACCTATTTCATGCATATTTAGAGTTCCATGTTAGGGAGTTTTGGAAATTATGCCGTGATGGTGCCTTTCTGGCTTACATTCAGGAAAATAAAATGGAAAAGGGAGATAAGGTAAAAAATGTACTTGGTTCTGTTTTTTATAGGAAATAAAAAGCCAATGAGAACATTAACAAACACACAAATCCTTTGCTAATACTACTCTTCCATACAAATAATTCCTGTAAGGATGGTGTGTTGCAGTGAGTGGAAGAGCCTGCTGTGTCTGCTAGTGTTTCTGGATGTGCCTTAATCCTTCTCCATGAAATTAAAAGAAAATGTTTGACAAGCCATGCTATTAGTTTTGTAAAGCTTGTTTTCTTGAAGTGCAGGCTGGAAGGACTTTTGTTCCTGTGTGTGTTTTTCTGCCTTTCTTTAATTTTTCCTCCTGTCCTGAAGATTGCAGTCACTAATTGTCAATTAGCAGTCAATGTATATTTTTTTAATACATTGAAGATGCATGTGCGTACAGGCACACCCAGACATCCCATTGACAAGCAGGAAGATGGCAGATGTTCTTTGCAGCGTTTGTGTTACTAGTGTGAGCCTGGTGTCACCGAAATCGGGAATATGAAACTCCTTAACACCAAGGTGGCATTAAGAAGCAGGTGTTCTTTATTGCAGTGCTGGATGCGGGGATCACTCCACCTAACGTGCATAGCTTCCTCCTCTCAGGTGGCTCTTACTATGCAGTACGTGTATACATATTTAACACATTTCCCAGAAAATGCATACATATTCATGAGATCACCCAATACTAGTTATAATATTTGCCCTCCCCCTTGCGCATGCCCGGTTGTCCAGAGCAGGTGTCTTCGGTGGTCTCGAGGGTCTGCAGATCTGCCCACTCCTCTATCCAGTGGGCTGCAGTTCTGCTTTGTAGTCCCCATATAAGGTCTTAAACCAGGTCATCTCGGTCTCTTACTCTTTCTTGGCCTGGAATCGCTGGCCTTGGGCCGGTTTTCCTTCATCCTTCAGTGCTATCTCTTTGTTAGAACCTGAATTTATTGCTTACGAGTATACAAAGATTAGTTTCAAACAATCAAGGTATACTAACTGTTCAAACGTAGGATGCATGACTACTTCTAAGTTCTTACGATTATACCTTAACCCTTCTGTAACACTAGGAAGTAGTATGGATTTGAACATAACTCATTCGTGTGCTTGTCCTAATAGATAATCCTTCAGCAATTGACCTGGACTCTGACTGGAAGGCTCCCACGGAAGAGTGGGGAAACTGGACAGGAGATGAGGAGAAGCATCAGATGGGAGACGAGAAGAAGAAGGTAAGTCAGTGGCGTTGACCCAGGGAGACCTACTCCAACAGGGTCAGTCTCAGCTAGACTGGAGTGTCCAGTTCAGTGCTGGAGACAAGCTCCTCTGGTCATGGGGGCTTTCTCACACTGGGAGGAGACGCTTGGCATGGTCACTCCACTGACCTGTCTGAGATAGCTGGAGCTGGGGGACGCACCTGCAGGACATGTGAGATGGGTTGGGGGTAGTTGGCTGGTTGTGGGAGTTCATCATCTGGGTGGCATTGCTGTCCTGAGCGGCAAACATTGGGTGTTCGCTACATGGCGTGAATGAACTCTTCCTACTGCCGCTGAGCTTCCTCAGTACTTAAAAGAGGTGTAGAGTCCACAGCTGACACTAACTTTCACACCATCTCAGGTGGCTGGGACATACTTATTTATTTAAGTGAGAGGGTTTGCTGAAGGTGAAACAGTTATAGCTTGGGTGGAGAGGTAGAAACAGAAGGCTTGCTGAGTAAATGCTTTCTAGAAGCCCAGGGAGATGTCCCTTTTTGGCAGCAGTGGGAAGAATGTGCTGAGCTTTTTGCAAATAGCTGTCTTAAGCCGAGGTGTGCACCTTATCCAGAGAGATGCCCTGCTTGTATGCTGTCAGCACACACTCCTGGAAGAAAAAAAGTTTTCCTGAAAAAGCTATGAATCAGCTATCCCAGGCCTCCACTTATAAAATCTGCGATGCTTTCAGGATTTGCCAAAAGGCAAAGCAGGCATTCGCTTCTGCCTTTCTGGACTTGAAAGCAAAACACAGCGGAAGAAGAAGAAAATGGAAGTGAAGGAGGCAAGGGGTGGAGCTGGACTGAGGCATGTGAGTATTTTGCATTCCCAGAGTAGCTCTCATTTTCCAAGAGCAGGATGATGTGGCCTAAGGGGGGGGCTTTTCTTTCTCTTCATCTTCTGGCTTTCTCTCCTTTTTTCTCCATGCCTTCCATAAGAGAAGGGTGAGGATGGTAACCAGTGTGTTTTTGCAACATGGTATTCCCTAACTTGTTTACAGAAGTTTCATTTTGCAATGCAAAGAGGAGCAGATGGTTTTAATCATGGGGAAAAAAAATAAGCTTTCTCAGGCAGATGCACTCCAAGTTTAGCATACAACTGGGCTGTGTTTTATCTACAGCAGAAGGTCACCTGGAGATATTAACAGTAATGCAAAGGTGGTTCCCAAAAGCCAGTGAAGATAAAGTGAGACCAACGTTATACCAGTGAAAAGCTTACTGAGATAAAATGTCTGAGTGCAACAGAGAAAGGCTGTGGAAAATGTCAGCTCATTTGGGATGGGAAGTACAAAGGAACAGAGTGCTGACTGGGTTTTGGACCAGTCCTGGGCCGTGATGTCTTTGCTGCTCAGTGAAATGAGGGGGGACACCCCCCCGAAACGTCCTAATTGTTTTCCATTCACTTGCTGCTTAATATGTTGCTCTGGACTCATACGGCTGTGTAGTATCATTTGTGTTCCCCTCACACCCACTGTGGTCTCTTCTGATCCTTAGGACAATTTTGCTCCCTGAACTCCTGATGCTCCCATTTTAAGGGAAAAGCTTTTAACTAACTCACTGACCGCAATCCGCGTGATCATTAGGACAGCCCATCAGTTACCAAAGTGCTGCCAGGCCACTCTCTCTCTTGCACATCCAATTAGTTGCTTTAGCTTTGTATGTACCTTAATGAATAGTATTAATAGCGCTGTTCAGGCTCCTCAGGACAGCATTGGTTTTTCTGCCATGTTTATGATGGACCAGAAGGAGCTCATGTTGCACGTCAGCCCCATATGCTGGTGTCTGCTGCTGTACAAGCTCATCCTTTGGAGATGGACAGAAAAAAATGAAATTGCTTACGAAGCCAGATATACAAAGTTGCTCATCACACTCCCTGTGCTACCTGCAGTGTTCCTGCAAACTGTGGTCATGTAGCAGTCACTGGGTGCATCTTAGTCTTAAGTCTCACTATACATTACAGTACTTCCACCTCAGGATATCTTGTTCTTCTGTTCACTGGGGAAAACAAGGGGAAGAGCAGTAATGAAAGATGATTTCAACATTTTAATCCCTTATAAAACAAATAAACAGGAGGTAAGTAGATGACATGCTAGGATATTCTTAATAATTTTTAAAACTAATTTGTCCTGCAGTTTCTTTAAATACCCTAATTCTCTTAAATAATGACATTTTCTCTCATATTTTGTACTCGCATATGCTTTGTTTAACTCATATCCTTAGTGAAGCGTATTGTTTCAATTAAGCTGCAGCAAGGTTTGGAAGCAAGAATGGAAGAAGGCCCAAGGGACTTGGTATCCACGGAACATTGCAGTGATGCAGTCTGTGCTTCCTTTAAAAAACCCTTGGATGTTGCTAATAATTCACCCAATAATGGTAGGTGATTGTTTTTGCATATCTGATGAACTTTGGTTTCAGAATAACGTGTAATCTGAGAAGTGTTCACAACTGCATTTTTAAGTGAATATGTGAAATGCTTCTCCTTTAGCTGGTATGTATTAATTCTTAGAGAGGCTCTGTAATACTTAGAGGTTTATCTGTGACAAATGGCTGTTCCTGCTCCTGTCAAGAGTTAATAAGCAAAACTGCTATTGCATTTAGGGGGAGCAATTTTTGCACAGTGCTTTTATATGTGAAGCGGAAGCAAATGTATGTGTGAGTGAGTCAGAGCCCACTAAAACATCCAGAGCCCTTCCCATGACTTTGGATTACTCTTGGAAGTAGGCAGCCCTTGTAAAACACCTCTAAGAACCCCAAAATACCCTTCTTCAGGTGAAAAAACAGAAGTTCCCAGGGACACAATTGCACATGGAAGGTTTGTGCACTGGGCCCTGTTGTTTATATGGCAGGTGTACCTGGAAAAAAGGAGAGGAGGAAGAGGAAGAAAATGAAGAAAGAGACTTGAGGGAGCTGTGCAGCTGCCAGAGTGACAACCCAATGGGGCAGGCATGCCAGTGAGTGCAAGGATTCTGCTTTCTGAGATGCTGCACTGAGCCCCAAGTCAAGAGAGGCTCTAGGAGACCTCCCAGCAAGAGGAAAAGGAGAAGAGGAGCAGTGAGCCAGAGAGCGTGAGTGTGTGAGAGAACGGAGAGAATGAGCACGCTGTGCACAGGAGGTGGTATTGAAACAGAGTGACTGTTCACTAGAAACTGCTGCCCTTGATTAAAAGATGTTGAATGGGGTTTGACTGGTTGCATTAAGTCTTTTCAGTTTTTTCAGTCATGTTGTTTGTCAGCTTGTAATGTTATATGCCATTGTAGAAATGGTTGGAACATACCTGACTGTAATTGTACTTTGGTCCCATGAAGGATCCACCAGCTAGTCTGGTCTCCTTTGGCATTTTTGCAGAGGTGCTCATCGACAGGCTAGTAATGTACAAAAGCAAGCGCTGTTCGAAGAGAAAGGGAGAGTAACATGGATCATTCTTAAACCTTCTAAATCTTTTAAATCCATGTTGGCTGCTGCAGTCAGACTTTTGCCTCATACTTTGATATATTTATACATTTCACGCCACATCAGGCTAGCTTGCTCCACAAGGGAAAATTTCTAAAGGATGTTTTAAACTTACTTGGAAAGATGGTCTAAACCCTTTCTTTCTCCTCATATTTAATGGTGGGGTAAAGTTTAAAGTCTGTATGTCCAAAGCATGTTGTATTTGTACTTATAGTAGACTGAAGTAACTTTTAAAAATAATTTTTCTTAATTTGATGTTTGGAAGTTTTTATTATTTTGTTACTTAAATATTCTAATATAACTAAATTTGTGAATGACATTTTTAAAAATGTAATTTTAGTATTTACTGAAGAGTGTGTATTTCTCATTGTTAGAGGACTTGCAGTATGGAGGAGGGAATGTGTTACAATTGAATATTGCAGTTTATAAACAGCACCAAGCTGACACCAGTGAAAGCTGAAGCCCTTTATCCCTAGAGGAACTGCAGCTTTGGTGGTAGCTGTGAGGGTTTCTTCAGACAGTCCTGAGACTGTGCCTCCACCCATCCTAGAAGTGCTACCTCAAAGGATGAGGTAGTGATTGTCAAATCTCCATCTGCATTTGACTTTGTGCCTTTGGAGATTGTGTGGGAAGATTACTAACACAGATGAACATATGCACGTTCATAGGCATCGGGCTGATGCTGGGAAACTCATTTCGTCTAGGACACTGAGTAGCCAGGGATGTTAATGGCTTTACACCTCTACATCAGCACTCCTGTTTGCGTCATTGAGCTAGAGACCTCTGTGCTTCTGCCATCGCAGCCACCCAGTCCCTGATGCTGGCTTGTCTGAGCTTTACCTGCAGCTTAATGCTTTCACCTGATACCCTTCATCTGTTGCATAGCTGGCAAAGCAGCTGTATCCTTCAGAGAACCAATTAATTGCAGCAATGTATTTGTGTTAGGAGTTTAGCTATGTATGTTAAAGGGCAGTTCTCTTGTGCTGTGGTTTTTGGGGTAGCTAGCTGTACAGTGTGCCCTGAAATTTAGCACAGCAGGGTTCTTTCAGGCAGGCAGGTGAGGAGTAAGTCATCTTAACTGACACCACTTAGCAGCCCACTGTCTAGAATCTGCACATCTTGATGTTTTTGTCTTAGTGTAGGTGAAATATAGGCAATTTATGAAAGGACTGAATAGACCAAAGAGCTGTTACCTGAAAAGTAAGTGGTTTGGAGCAGATGCATAACAAGAAAATATATGGCCTCACTGGAGAAACAAGTACAGCAAGTTCAAAGATTTAGAAGATGTGTTAATGAGCATGTGGGTAATGAGTAAAGTTCTGCTATCTCTGAAGCCAATGGAAAATATTCATTGACTTCATTGGGGCCAGGATGTTGCCCAAGGTCTTTGTTTAGCATTGAAGATAACCTCTGTCATACAAAAAAGAAAAGAAAAAAAAAAGGAATAGAAGAATGAAGGAGATAAAGCTCACAAGATCTGTTGACTCCAGATTTCTTCTGCTTTTTTACTCTATATCTGCTTGCAAACTTTTTGATGTCTGTGTAATTATGTTTTATTTCAACATGTTACAGTATTTCAAATGTTCATTGTTTTTATAATAAAAAATAAAAACTTTTGCCCGAATCCCAACACTCATGAGCAGTTTTATTTAATTAGTTTATATGTGTGTGAGTAAGAGCACGTGGATTTGGCTAAAACCATTTCATTTTCAATCTTTTTCAAGGTACTGTAAAAGTTTTTTAAGAGATTTCCTTCATCCAAACCTTTTTATGGTTAGGAAGCCCTCATGACATTCTTCTCATGTTGGGATAAGAGAACAATCAAGACCTTTAACACTGACACGTTGACTGCAGAGCTGATGACAAGCAGCAGCAAATTATAATCCCCAGTTTTTCTGTCAAATTCATCAGTACCACTCTCACTGACATCAGCAGTATCAGGAGAACCGTATTTTTCTTCTGGCTCCACTGTTTCACAGATGGGTTCAGTAGTTTATAGCAGCACATTATTTAAAACCCCATTCTAATGTAGGCAAAGAAAATACACTCCCACAACTAAATACTGTTGATAGTAGGCTTTCCTAAATAATTGCAAAGCTGTCTTCAGGGCAAATTTGGTGGCAGTGTACTGTTTGTGTGATTCATCTGCTGTATCGGTATCATTGCTGAAAGCAGCGAGGAAGGGGTATGCTGGGTACCGTTTGGGTGATAGGGCTGGGGTAGTGCCTGGAGCCTTTCAGCACTGCATCCCCCAGCACCGCTGCTACACAGGCTCCCGGGGATGGGAAACTGTGCTGAGGGTCTGGTACCTCAGTGAAAGGGCTGAGTTTAAAAAAACAACCTAACCAAAACACAAAGCATTCAGCAACTGCTGCTAACTTCCACTCTTTCACTTACTAGTCCTCAGAAGCTGAAAAAACATTGCTCAGCTTAACAAATGGTCTTTGCAGATGGCCAGTGCCTTTGAAGAGCAGACCTTTGCATCCCTTAGGAAATTCCTCTTCCTTTCATCACTGTGTGTTCAGGCTACTTCCTGGTTTCTATGTTTTAAGACGTTTCTCCTCCTCTTCTGTGGGAATTAACCATTCTGCACAGCTCATCAGCCTGCTATGCTGCTTCTGGCACCAGGAGCATTAAATGAATGTGCTAGATATGCTCATCCTCCTAGTCTCTGATCTTTACTAGCTGGAGACTGGTGTAAATCCTCAGGAGATTCAACATCCCTCCAGCAACTTGTAGCATTGCTTGTGCTATAGCTGAATGTTTTTATCCTCCACGTAACTTATCCCTTAGAAGGGTAAATCTAGAGTAGCCTCTCTATGGTCATTCATCAACTCAGTGTAGTCTAATTGACACTTCATGGGCCAGATCCAGCTGGCTCTCCCTGCCTTCTCCCTAAGCAACTTATTAGTTGCTTGAGCGGCACATGCCTCAGGAACAGCCAAAAGCTCTCCCTGCACTTGCAGACAGCCCAGCAGCTAGAAATCAAGCCTCTGGTGTAGCCACAGCATGGGAGGTGGGATAAAGTATGGCTATAAAAATATGATCTGGTTAGAAGCAAGCAATTAATTGTTACAGCAGCAGCTGCAAGTGATGAAATATACTGCTTTAAGTTTCAACTTTCTCTTAAACTCAGTCTGCTCCATTGTTGTACTGAAGCTCTTTCTTGTGGGAAGCCTTTTGAAGGTGGAAGGTTGGCTATATCCCTACTAACAGGGCCACATCCGTAAGCAATGGGTCTGTGAGTATCTCGGGCATTAAGATGTGGTTGATGCTGTAATCGATGAACTCCTGACCTACAAAGCTGTGTTTACTCACAGGCAGACTGCAGTGTGGGGGCACAGAGGCTGAAGCTTTGCTTCACCCTCAAACCATGGTGTAACACCATCAGGGCTAAGTGGGGCAACCACAGAGAGGAATTTGGCCTGCTGTTCTGTAATTATCTGTAACTGATCATTGTCGGTAATTATGAAGGTTCCACCCAATCTGATTAGTGGCACAGCTGACATATCTGCACGAGCGGAATATCAGACGTGCTAATTGCTTGACAGAATGTAATTTATTTACTATGCTAACAACCAACGCAGGCCTGCTTCATAATACTGCAGATTTTCTAAGGGTGGCTGGCTGCCTGTGAAGAGAGAAGGTTTTTAAGTCATGAGCTACAAAGATCAGACATAGGAAGTCCTGTCCTTCTGTGATCGTACTGAACCACACCCCAGGGTCTTTTCAAGGCAGATTTCCAGTATGTGCCATCCCTGAAATTCAGCTTCACAGATGTTCTCATCTGTAAAGGAAACATCCTCCCATACTGAAAGGACACTATAATGCACTGGTCTCAGAAACAAACTCCCTGTGTCTTCTTGAGAAAAAGCCAATGTAACAGTAATTGACCTTTGTATCGTCTCATCAAGAGACTATTAGAAACTTGCTAAACTTTATTTCCTGTCGAACTTTGATTTCTCTTTGCATCCACTATTTTCCTTTGGTGGTGGTTCTGTGTAGTGCAAGTTGCAGAGATACGATAAATTACTTTATTGAGCACTTTTGGCAGCATCAGTTGTCTGCCACTGTGTTCCTCCTGGAAATCTTTGCCAACATCCCAAACTGCAAACCCATTCAAAGAGACAATGTGTAAAGAAATAACAATGACCTGAAGGTAACTCTTCCTACTTCCCTGAGCAGGTAGTGTTCAGGTCCTCAGGCTCCTCCTGTTCACCCTGCCAAGATTCATGGAGAGGCAAGCCCAGGCCGAGGGCTGCAAGGGAGAGACTGCCAGTAGATAGATACAGGACATTTCCTGTTTCCAGCGCTCAGTTTTGCTCATGTGAAAGTACTGAGATATCTGAAATCTGAAATGTAATGAAAGTACCATTTTAGATTACATTATTTTTAGACATTTTTATAGCTCCTTAGCTGTATGAAGGCTGCTATAAATGAACCATGGCTCTTTTAGTTTAGCAGATTTTGATTCTCTAAATGAATACAATAATTTTTATTCAGTGTTTGATATGCAGAAAACCTGAACGTACAGCGAGTAACCCAGAAATGTGGTCTTTGCTAATAAAAGTTTTACGTCATGCTGTCATATTTTAGCTGCTTTTCTAACCCTGACTTTCTGATCCATCTGTTACAAGTTAAAAGGTTTCGAACTGAGTTAAACTGACTCTTGCTGGTAAAAGATAATTCATATTGTTAACAGCAATCAGCTAGAACAAAAAGTACAGAAGCTTGGAACATTAGATTAGGGATCCCGAAGTGATGTTGATTAATTCAATAAACAAAAGTAAAATCCAATAACCACAAAACTCATTGTGATACATTCTTATTACTTTTTTATCTCTTTAACAACAAACCACTGAACTCCGAATCAGCTTGTTTTCTTCTAGCAGAATCCATCTTGGAGAAAAAAGGCTGGTAAAATTTGTTAATGCTGACTTCAGGATATCTAGGATTTCACTGCATGAGTCACCAACAGGGAAGTTTCCCTCCCGACTAATTTATTTTATGGGTTTTTTCCCTTCCTGGGTATGTTAATGCTTTGCTTTTACTCCAATACATTCTTATCATTTTTAAGGAAGCAAAAAGCCAGTTCGTGCTTCCAGCCCAGAAATTTTTCACATCTTCTGTACTGGTTCTATTGATTTTTCTAAATTCTGTTGAAGGAATCTGGTGTTACATACTGCAGTATCAATGTAAAGACATTAGTCTCTGTGATGTTGAAAAACATCACTTTTTTAATTTAAAAATGCTTGTTCAGTGTGGAAAATAACCAAGTCTGAGAAACAAAGTCACGTTTCCTCTTTTTCTTTTTATATTTTATAATGTAGAGTAGCAGACACATGCATAGAGAAAAAAAATTATAGAAAAAAATTATAGAAGTAGCTTGTTACTACCCTCATAGTCAAGGCTATTTGGGATGGAAGAACTCCAACATGTCCTGCACTGCACCTTTTATTTCAAGGCAAAGAAGCCACAGGAGACTTGCTTGATATTCCTGTCACTTTCACTAGCCTTTGTGGTGTTGGTAAAATAAGTTCGTCTCACCGTGCCTCAGTTTCCCCAACCCCAAACAGGATGATATTTTCATTATACAGTGATACGAACTCTGCCTGTGGAGGTTACGTGCAATTATCAACTTCTGGTTGGTAGGTTCCCTTCACACACACACACACACTGAGTAAATGCTGAAGCAGAATAACACCTCACCTTTCATAAGCAACCTGGCACTAGTTTAGTGCATGCAAAGGAGAAGTAATGGTTACAGTGTAAGTCTAAACCAACAACTTTTAGCCAGGATAGACTGAAGAATGGCACAAAAGGGAGAGATTGTGGAATTACAAAAATCATCATAAAACAGTGTTAGTGCTGTCATGTTTTGACATCTTGCAGGTGTTGGACTTAGTATTTTGAAGCAGATGAAGAGGAATGAAACCTGGCCTCACATTTACGTGATCCTAGCCATTCTGCTGTCCCATGTTTTCTTTTCAGATATGATTATTCAAAAACATGTTGTGTTTGGTAAAACATTATCAGGCCCTCTCAAGACAGAAGTTCAAATCTCTTGTCTAGACATGGATTTTGAAAGACCTAAAACTAGTTTGGCTAATGAGGAACACCGTGATACCAAAACTCCTTCCCTCTCTACCTGCTGAGAGGGAAGGAGTTAACTGTCATGCTGGCAAAGAAATCTGAATCATTCTTCTGCAGCGGATTCTGACTTGCAGATAAGTGTAGAGCTTTCTGCTCTTAGTGTTGTGGAAGTGAGCAATTTGCTCCCACAATGTCAAGGACTTCTTGGTATTTGGGAAGAAAAGTTTATCAGGAGAACTTTTTGTCTCCCGGAGATTTTGCCCTGGCTACTGCTCATAAGCTGAGCTTCAGAATTTTCAATATATTTAGCCTCACAAATCCTCTCTGAACTAGCAAATGGGAGAGGCTTAGGGAGAAGGAAGTATCTTGCGAGGTCATCTGGGCTGCTTGTGGCATGGAAGAAATGGCATCTTTCACAGAGGGTAGGACTAAAATCATTAACCTATTCTCTCTTCCCCCAAGTACAGGAAACAATGTAATCATTCTCAAAATGCTCTTTTAATCTATCTTTTTTTTTTTTTTTTTTTTTTTTTTATTATATACAGAAGCAGAAATTGGAGGGTTTTTTTTTATGCCCAATAAGTAGTTACACAAAAGCCTATCCTGCTGTGGAAAGCTGCTTCGTGATGTTAAACGACATTCACATTACTCTTCCCAGTTATCTTTGTTATCTGCAGGGTATAACAAGCAGTGAAGCTCAAGGGAATCACATCAATTTTTATTCTGAGCCTGGCTGACAAAGATAGGAACACTTAATTAAGATTTCTTTCATCTCATGAAAACAGCCCTGAAGATCTGAGCCTGACATGAGAGCTGCCAGTGATAGTAGTGAAGGAAAAGTGTCCAACTGCAAGACACTAGTTGAAACACTTGCCCTCACAAATCATTTGAATTGCGAATGGAATCTAGGTGTTTGCAAGTGGATGCCCAAGCTCAAGCAAGAGGCTCCTGCTTTGTCTTCTGACTCACTCTAGTCTTGTGAATTCCTCTGTTGTACAGGGGCAGATCAACAGGAGGGACTCAGCTCCGCAGGAACAATATAATCAATTCAGGCATGCATGGTGCAGAAATGGTTGTCTTAGGCTTCCCAAGGTGCTATCTGTGAGAAAACTGATTTTTTAAATGACTGATTACAACAAAATGCATATTCCTTTTCTATTTATTTACATGCATGCATGTATATTGATTGAAATTAGCCCAGTTTTGCTACATTAAATCAGTGTTGATAATTAAGCATCTGTGCACAGGGCCGACATTAGCAGCACGAAAGAAACAAGCAATAGTTTATAATAGGATCATTACAGCAGTCTTAGCAGCACTTACAACATGTTTATTCAAAAATGAAATATGCCCTGGGGAAGAAAAACGCCAGTTATGGAACACAGGGGATTAAAAATAAAAAGGTCAGTTTTAAAGCCTTTAAGTATATAATTTCAAACAACTCAGAAACAGCTCATGTTTAAAAGTATACTAGAGTAGCTAAAACAATAAAATGTGTTAATTGTAGGATCTGGACTATATCAAAAGGACAAGTTCAGTCACCTCATTACCTTCTCATTGTTCAGAGTGAAAAACCTCAGTGTTAATACTGACATATGACGTATGCCTTGGCGTATATATGCACAGCAAATATTTATGGTTCTATGAGTGTCTCAAATTGGCCAAGAAGGAAATATTTGCAGCTGTACCAGGGTTAAAATAAACTGTGCATATCTGTATCAACAGCCTAGGTCTGCAGAAACCACTGCCTGCCCTTGGGTCAGAGGAAGTTTATAGGCCCCGCTCCATATGGGAACAGGAGACCTTGCGTTAAAGAGGTGAAGCAAGCTCTTATCACATACAGGTACGAAGGCTGTACATGGGTTTATACACATTATTTCTAATTAAAACATGCACCTGGCAGCACCTGCAATTTTCAGTGGGACTAATGAAGTAGTATTACTGACCACTCACAAACAGGGACTTTTGACTTACAGAAAAAGAAAGCATCCCTGTGGACTAAATTCACATCTCCTGTTCACTCTCTTATCACACACCCTTTTAGCATGCAACACATGCTACCAATAACTTAATCCAAGGAATTAACAGAAAATAATAAGCAAATTAACCCTCCTACAGTACTGGCTGAATTTCAGTGAAAGCCGGGGAATGGTGGTAGTATACCAAAGCAGGCCACTTCAGGCTCTACTAAGGAGAAAATGACTCCAGTTTTTCTAGGAAGAAAGGGCTGTCACTGGAAAACACGGTTTTCCCCATAGGGCTTTAATTGCCTGCCTCAGAGACCAGGCACTGGCTCTTCGCCCTGGTCAACGTTCACTAACACCGTGCAGGAAGGCACCGCGAACTGCTCCCCAGACACCAGGCGAGCTCGGCTAAGGGCCTGCTGTTGCGGGATGCACCATGTCCCAGGCACCAGCCCTGACTGCGGCAGCTGGCAGGGGCCCCGCTCCAACATGGCGGACTGAGGAGACACCACCTGCCGCGAGCACCTACCCTCGCCTTAGGTGAGTGCCAGTCCGCCGCCGCAGGTAAACGACAGGGCGTCGCACCCCAGGGGCGCTGTGATTGGCCCGCGGCCCGCCAATCGCCTGTTCCGGCGGCAACGCGTACGCCCTCTCTCAGGCACACCCCCGCGCCCCCGCTGTCGGCGGCTGATTGGGCAGAGCGGCTGTGACGCGCGCGCGGGGGTTTAGCGGCCCTCAGCTGGAGGGGAAGTGGCTGGAGAGGGCGAGCGGCGGGCTGGGAGGTGGGAGGTTGGCGTCGCTGCTGCCACCGCCGCCATGACGTTCAAGCGGAGCCGGGACCGCTTCTACAGTACCCGCTGCTGCGGCTGCTGCCATGTGCGGACGGGCACCATCATCCTGGGCACCTGGTACATGGTGAGAATGCGGGGCGGCGGGCGGCCGGCGGCGCTGAGGGGGCGGTGATTGGGGTTGTGCGCGGCGCGCATGCGCGGGGGGCTCGGCCGGGGCCCAGCCGGGGCGCGGGGTGGGCTGCGCGCATGCGTGGCTGGCGGGCCCGGGGAGGGGGCTCGGAGGGGGCCTCGGCGGTGGTGATGGGTGCAGTGGGGCTCCTCCATCCCTCGCTTCGGCGCTTGCTCCCCGTGCGGAGTCTGCTGTCGTTGTGCCAGCTATCGCGATTGTCCCCTGTGCCGCTCTGTGCAAGGGAGGCCGTTCGGCTTCCCTGGAGTTACCCGGCGTGAGTCGGGCCCCTCGTCCTTCTCGGGGTCTGTCGCAGGTTTCCCAAACTCAGTTGTCCCTCGGCGGCTTCCCGAAAAAGAAAATTAAGCGAAAGTTCGGGGCATTTTAATCTGGGTCTCTGAGGGGTACTGTTACTACTTCGTTTCTTGGAAGGTTAGAGATTGAACAGTCAGTCCTCAGTGTATCCTTGGTAAGCGAGGAGATGTAACGTTTGGGGAGGCTGGAATTTGGGGTATGTTGAGAACAGGTTGAGGTGTGTTCTGCTGCATAGTGTGGAACGTCTGAGAGGAAGCTGAGGGTCTTCAAAATGAGCATGGCTTCTCGTTGAAGAACTTTGCGGAAGGGGTAGTTCCCGGTTGTTTGGTGCTCTGTTCTCAACACAACGGCTGAGGAGCAACAGAGACAGATGTAGTTTCCAAAGCACTCTGTTTTCTGACTGGTGGGTGCCTTTTCTCTGAGAGCAAGTTGCGGTGGTGAAGCTGAAATGTTAGGGGTACTTTTGAACTACAGTGAAATAGAAATGTGAAAACAATACCAGCAAGTTAAGGCCTGGAGCCTTAACTTCCCTTAGTTCTCTTCAAAAGGGAACTGCGTTCCCGTTTTGTTTAAGTCATTTCCTCGCTTTCCTTCCCCTTACCCTCATGGGCAGTAAAAATGAGAGAAAGTTTAAAAATGTTGCTTCATAGCTCTTCTCCTGAAGCTGTAACCAAAGCCTCTATTCTCCTTTACCCTTCCCCAGACTGTAAAAATACAGAGTGCTGAGTTTTTATGTCTTGATGCAAAGGAGCCATGCACAGAAACTGCTTTTACAAGCATGGGGATTTAAGTTTGGAGAGTTACGGCTTATCTTCAGCAAGTATGGGGAGGGTTTTTTTGGGTGGTTTTTTTTTTTTTCTTTGACTCTTCCATTAACAAAAAAAAATACACAGGCAGACAATAAAAGAGGAGAAAGGAATGGAAGAAGCAATATAGGGGACTGGGAAGTGTAACAAAACTCTAGGAAATAGAAGTTTTTTCTTTTTAAAAAATAATTTGGAAAAAAATGTCTTGCTGCTGATTAAGCTTTACTCTTAGTTCATGTAAAATAGAAAAGCGAGGTCCATTGCAGTATTGAACACCGGACTTGTTCTGGAAACCTGCAAAACCTCCAGAAGTTTTAGCTTGTGCTGAGGGAAGGAGATGAATGTGCTTCTGGTACCTAAGTAAAAGTATACATTGTTAAGGCTAAGAGGCTGTTAATCTGTGTTACGAAACAAAAGCACCTTACTGCTGTAGCCACTTTCGTTTCCTGTTCACTGGAGTATCTAGAAACTCAGGAACTTGGTGGGGGTGGTGAGCAGGGTTGCCCACAGACCTGATATTACTTCCAGCTTCTACCTGCTGTTGTTCTGTTTCACCTTGTTGCCCAGGATGCAGCACATCTTCATCTTTTCTGAGTCTGTGCAAATATCCGTAGTAGTGCTTATGGATGGTGGAAAGTGTGCTGGTCATTAATGAGGCTGATGGTTTCGGAGGTGGAGTGGTGTCTGAAGCAAAGTGTTGCTTTGATCTTGTGTAACTGCAACGGAGTCAGGCTGCTGGGGGGGGTGGGGAATGCGGTAGAGTTCAGGGTAGCAGGGTGCCTGCAAAGTACTTCATAGCTGCGTTTTACTATAAATTGTATGAAACGCATTGTTAAACTATGCATTGAAGACTTTTATCCAGTTCTTCCCAGCTGACAGCTGGCAAAAGGTGATAACTCTGAAGTCTGACAACTGTTAGCTGTTAGAGCTGAAATAAGGTCTTTCCATGAAGTCTTATGTGGTCTTGCCTAATGCTTCAAATTAGAATTCAAATATACTTCATAACTTTTGATGGTAAAGTACAATTTGGATAGTGAAAATTAAACTTACCTTTCTGCTGACAAACTTAAAAAAAAAAATTAAATAGCCTAGGGTATATCAGGTTGTTTAGACATGTTAATTAATGCACCGTTTAAGTATATCAATAACTTTAGTCTTTCAGACGCTAGCTTTTGATAAGTATTTCTAAATCAATTTAATTACTTGTGCTTGTAAGTTACAGTAGGATAAATAGTAATAACTTCCTGTGTGGGGTGGGTTTTTTGTTGTTTGGGTTTTTTTTATTTTGCAAGGGAGGTAGCTTTTTGGTGGGGGAGAATGCTTAGTTCAACAATAGCTTTGTGTTACAGCAAGTCTTGGTCGGTCTGTAGTTACTGGATAGACTCTGTTCTCGTGCTGTGCAGTCCTGAAGGAATTTGATACCAAATATAAAATGGAGTCTCATGGCAATGTACTCCAGATGTTTCAGTGAGATAAGAGTTTTGGCTGTTTAATACACGTGCATTACTCTTACATACATTTCTTTAGTATTTTTCCTATTCCTTGCTTATTTGTATACTTTTAAATCTTGCATCTAATTAACTTTTCTCCTGACTTAAACAGTTACATCATTGTCCTCGTGTACTTCTGTGAGTCTACAGAGAGCAAGGACGTTATCTTCTAAAATGTCTACCGTAAGATCAAACTCTTAAGCATGCTTCAGTCAGTATGCTGCTACCATTTCTGATAAATAGATAAAGCTGTATTTGCAAAAAGATGTTAAGAACCTTTCTAGCGGACTCGTACTTGAGCTGCAGGACTAACACAGTTTGGTTTACTCTGCAACACCCACTACTGCTCTGTGTAGGAAGGAAAAAGAAACCTCCTATTCCTAGCTCCATGATTGCAAACGTGTGGCTTTGAAGTTTGTTTCTTCCTGTA
Source organism: Microhierax caerulescens (assembly GCA_035590215.1). NCBI lineage: Eukaryota > Metazoa > Chordata > Aves > Falconiformes > Falconidae > Microhierax > Microhierax caerulescens. The sequence goes on along the minus strand of JAVJGJ010000059.1, from coordinate 33,879,377 downwards.
AACTTTCATATTAGGCACAGTGCTTTCCAGAAACCGGAAGCATGAGCGCTGCACTAGCAAAAATCAGATCAGAGTTCAATAAACAGTCTAAAAGTAATAGCATTGTTTTGGAGGGAGTGGCTGTTTCATTCTGGCAGCAGACTTCAGCGATGGAGTCAAAATGATGCAATTGCTATTGGTTACCAGGAGGGTGAGGATCATCTCTGGAGTAGTTTGTTCACGATTTCCAGAATTGTAGGTGTTGCAACTGGTCTCAATCTAACCTTAACGGTGCTAGAAGCTCTGAAATGACTTTTTTTTTTTTTTGGGGGGGTTATTATCTCAGTATAATAGAAATTTCAAAACAAAAATCCCATAATTTTTTTTTTTTCCCCATGAACATGTTTAAGGAAAAATACTGGAAAAGTGAGAGGAGGATGAGAAAGTGTAGTAGTGCAAGGGAATCTCCCTCATTTCCTTTTATATGTGAAAAAAAAAGTAAATAAGTAAGAATTCTTGTTTATGTCCAAGACTTCTAGTCACTTAGGGTGCTTGGGGAAACTTAGATGCAGGCCTCCAGAGAGATGAAGCGCTTGCATGATTAGGCACTAAAGACTATACCATGGAGATAAAATTAACTAATTAAAAAGCTAATGCTTGTTATGTTCTCACAGTCTTTTGAGTTCTGATCATATGGGGAACTAATACTTCCTCTTACCAGTTTGTAGTAAGTGCTGACTTTTTTCTTTAATACCAGCTGTTGGATTTTTTTTTATTTTTATTTTTTAAATTATGATATAAGCTACACTAGACTTCCATTAAGCTCAAGTTATCCCTGTTAGAAGAGTAAAATGCACTACTTAAAAAAAAAACAACAAAAAAAACCCCAAAAAACCCCAAAACAACACACAAAAAAAACCCCAAACCAAACCCAACCCCCCCCCCAAAAAACCCCAACAAAACAAACCCCCCTTAGTTTAGTTTTGTGGTAGTTTATTTTAATGGAACCATCTTTTGAATAAAAATTTGAACTGCATTTTGTAATTTTTTTATTTCCTAACAAAAAAAAGACTAGGATGGGGACTGCTGGGGTTTCTGAGGTGTTACCTCAGAATGGTGCACTATCCATTGAGTGCTGGCTTGTCAGGGTTAGTGGTTTTTTTGTTTTTCCGTGGAGTGGTTCTAATCTTCTAATTACACCAAGACTCACTTGTGCTATGCTTTTTCTGACTAATTCTTCATGTGGACTATTTGTGAACATATATTTTATTTGCAGTGAGTATATTCTTTTAAACTCTGATGATGCCTTGCAATCTAAACTGTATTCTTGCTGCCAGTCACATTGACTATCAAGTTCAAACAAGCCTTGTGGTCTTGCTGTTATCAAGCTTACGTGAAAACAGAATGGTAATAGCTAAAATGCAGATTCTGGCTTTGTGCTTAAAAGGACTCCTAATTTGTGGAGTTGTTGATAACTCTTAATTGAAATCCATATGTTGAATATAATGAATTGCTCAGTGCTGCAATATAATTCACAGATAGCAGTAATGGAGTACTGGAAACCCTGGGGTCTTAACTGACAGAGGATTGCCTTTGTTGTTGTTTGGTTTTTTTAAGTTACTATGGTTTTGGGTTTTTTTGTCTCACTGGTCATAATAGATTGGAGTTTGAATGACTCTTAACTTCCTATTTTCCTTGCATGCCATTTCAGGTTGAGAAAATAAAGCTTTAATGCCTTGAACTGTGCTCAGTAACTAGTGAAATTACTGAGGACTTTTGTATGCTAAATTAGGACCATGGATAGGATGAAAATAAGTGTGACAGATGCAGGATCACAGTCTCACAATTCCAAGGCATTCAAGTTCTTCAGTACTTTTATATTAATTCAAGTGCTGCTTGCGTCTTTATCCTGAGGTAGATAGCCTGTCATAGCAGCTAGACTCAGTATTAAACTAGTATTTTCTTTTGTCCTGAACTTTATCACTATTTAAATTGAAATTATGACTGTGTTTAAACAGTAAGTGGTATAGCTGTAATCAAATATGTCTCTGTCTCTATCTTCTGAAGTAGAAATCAATGCTTCAACTGCTAGAGATAGGAACCCTTACACAGGCTTTTTAAAACAAGTATAGGGCAGGTAGTTATTTTCCAAAGTACAGACTGATACTCTGGGCTCACTCAAAGAGGAGAAAGTACAAGGCTTGAAAATACATTGAGAACAGAAAGCCAGAGTAGAGAAGGATGAAATGGGAGTGGTGAGAGAATATAGTATTCTATACATTTGAACAATGGTGAAACAAAATAAGATTTGGACAAGTGATAGATGAGCAACTTGACCGTTTGCCCCGTTGGAAGTGTCTGGCAAGGGGGAAAATTACTCATTTCAAGGCTAAAAGATATTATTGGTAGCTAAACTTAGTTCTTTACTGCCAGCTGCATATAGTTATTATATTTTACATTCCAAGGCATAAAATGGAAGATGCAATTGGCTGAAAGTGGCTGGTATTTCTAATACGTTTGTATAATACATGATGATGTGATAGCACTTCCACAAAAAGATCAGCTTTGTTGTCACTGAAGGGTTCTTTTTAGCAGGAAGTGTAAGCGAGCTTATCGCCATGGTATGTCTGCACCCTGGGGGGTGGGGTGGGGGTGGAGAAAAAACTCAACAAAACCCATAACAAAACAAAACAAAAGCTTGTAGGAACTGAGCCTTAAAATATAGAACTCCTTTTCAATGTTCAAAAGCCTTTTTCCTTGCTTGAAACCTTTAGTAAATGTGCATAGACTTGCACTATTATTATCATTGACTCCTGGAACTAGACTAGTGAAAGAAGAAATATCTGGCAAATGTTGTTGTGAGGAACTACAGACAAGTTTGTTTCTTTTGAGGCTAATTGTAAAAGATCCAGCCTGGTGGTGATGACCGTACTGAATACTGATTGGAAAACGACTGCAGCTTGAAAATACCATCATGAGGTTTTGTTACAAAACACCCCCCCACCCCCCTTTTTTTTTTGGCACGTCTCCAGATACTAGTAACAAACTATGCCCCTGTAAATCTTGAATAGGATATAAATGCTGTGAAGGCAGTTTTGCAGAGGCTTAAGCTACTCTCTGACTCTTTGAGCTCTTACTGTTACTGAAAGCATTTCTGGTATGTACCAAAATGGGGAAACAGAAGTAGTCTTCAATGGCGGTGTTAAGTGAGAAGGGCTGTTAAGCATGTCGCCGATGGTGAATGCTTAAAATTTGAGGGTTCAGGCTTTGTGTGAGAATTTTTAACTGCACCTGTGTTTATATAGCCTTTCTGATAAGGACTGATGAGTTCTTAATAAGTGAGGAAAGGGAGGGAGACTGTTCTTCCCTGCTTGTATGAAAGCTGTAACATGGGAGAAAACAAAATAAGCTACATCTGAGGATTAGAGCTGTAGTGGAAGTTTTCTTTCCTATACTCAGTATTTACTGTGTGATGCTTACAAATCCCCTTGTACTGCTTGCCTCCCAGCACTCTTTGAGGAGGGTGCAGTACCTTATTTCTGCATTAAATTAACACTGCCTTTCAATCTGTAAGCAGGAACTCTTTCCAAATGTTTCTTGTTTTGTCTGTTGTTGTACCTCTTCCTTCTTGGCCTCTTTTAGCTGTTTCCAGTTCAGTTTTCTGGTTCACAAATCTGTGTGTTCATCGCACAGCATCCATTTACTTGTCATTTGAATCCCTACAAACCCTATCTATCCTCTTAATTTGCAGTGTTACTTAGTTGTGATTCATTAAAGCTAGCAAGTGGCCATTGCTTTTCTGGTTGTTTTGGTAGTGGTTTAACTAAATCTGCTTGAAATTTAATCATAAGTTGGGTTCTTCCCCCCACCCCTGCCATAGGCAAAGCAGAGTTTGTTTTGAACTGGAATAAAAGATTCATTAGTGTGTCCTTAAAAAGATCCTAGCTGTTGCAGTGTAAATAACCTTTAGGTAACTGTCATCTTTCTCAGGTGGTGAACTTGCTGATGGGCATCTTGTTGACAGTAGAAGTGACTCATCCAAATATAGTGCCAACTGTTGATATCCAGTATGAAGTCATCGGCAATTACTATGCTTCTGAGAGAATGGCTGGTAGGTGTTTTACTCTGCTGTCTGATTAGAAATTAAAGCATGCAGCATCATGATGTATTTGCCTGACGCTAGTGTGTATGTAATACGTGCATATTGTCTTGTTTTCTTGATACCTCTTTAATTATTCTAGGATTGAGTTGTTCTACAAGAATTAAAAAAAAACTTTTATGGAATACTAGTTTTACTTCTGAGCATCTCAAATGATGAGATTTCTTGGCATTCTAGTACTTTGAATGCTGAAGTATGTGTGGAACATCTCTAATTCACTTTCTCCATAAACATTTACTATCCTTGCTGTGTCAGTAAAACAAAAAGAAAATATTTTTAAAGACTTCTTTGGGAATTTTTAGTGATCCTCATAGATTTAAGGAAAGAGCTTTCAGCTATTGTGTATGGGTTTACTAAGAGGAAAATCATGTCATCACTCTAAGAAGAGGGGAAGAATTGGGATACTAAGTACTTGAGTGAAACATTTGTCTACACAGTTTGATGTGCAGAAGAAACAGAAGAGAAAGCATCCTGAGCAGAATTAAACCTGTTTTCCACTCATGTGTTAAAGATTAAGTGCATGATGTGTACAAGCGTAATTGGTGTCACTTCTGTCTGTAATAACCAAGCTTTTTAATTGTCATATGACTTTGAAACTTGTGCGCATGCTTTCTTTTTCTTGTTTTTAAATGTGCAGAAATATGTTAAGCGTGACACTTCTGATGTGTCTTGTATCAGTTTGTATTACACTAAAATTTACGGTCAGATCCAGTCTGGAGCAAAGATAAATAGTGCAGCACAGATCTAGGGTTTGAAGAGTTCTGGTTTGGAGTCTTCCTGTTAATTATTCATGACCCAAATTGAGTCATTACTCATGACCCAAGTCTGACCTCTGACTGTAACTTGTGTTTGTTAATAATGAAATGAGCATGAGAATAAGGACCAGATCTTCATGAAGCAGAGATATTTAGTAGAATTCCAGCAGATATCAGTAAAAGGTCCTATGTTTTGTAGTAAGTGTTAATGTACTTGGTAGCCTTAAGTTTATATGACTGAGAGATGCTTCTCAAGCTGAAGATGCTTTCTCCCCTTTTCAGTGTAAAATGTCTGTTACATGCTTTTGACTTGAAGATTCTCATTTCCCATGTTGGGATACAGGCTAGAGGGGTTTTGTGTGCATGAAAAGGCACAACAATTTTGATTGTGCATGTGGATATTGAGTAACAGATTCTCAGAAGAAAACTACAGATGTTAGTTATTGCTGAGTACTTAGGTTCTCAGAACAATGCAAAGAAAGCATTTCAGTCCTGGGAGGGCTGCCGCCTTGATGCCATCTTTGTATCTAGGTATTATCTTGTACTGAATTGGGTACTTAAGTGCTTCTAGAGTGTATCTTTTCAAATCATTTGCAGACTAGAAAGTTAACGATTCTCAGATCATCTCTTTCAAGCACAGGAACCACAAAAGTTTGGCTTCAGTATTGCTAAAAACATTAACTTACCACATCTATAAACTCTGAATGTGGTTTCTTTTCCTGTGTTTAAAAATGTAAACTGTGCTTGCTGTAGGAGAATGAGTATAATCCAACTCATGGAAAGCAGCTGTGCTTCTTTCACCAGTGTCAACAGTGATGCACAAGGAGAATCTTTATCATTCAGTTTCCATGAGTCCTGGATTCTGCTACCATTTGGCTTCTGTTCAATTGCCTTTTGTTTGTAAATAATGGGATACCTTCCACAGAGTGATTTCCTGTTTTCCTTAGGGTTATGCTGAAGGATCAATGCTGCTCTCCCTGCCAATGACCAAATTATATAATAAAACCATTTTGAAGTGTAAAGGTTGATACTGTGCTAGCTTCACTTAAAATTCTTTCCAGTTGTAAAGTTAATCACCCAGATACTTCTAGCACTGACATATATTGCAAATCAGCATCATTATGTTGCATTACTATCAAACTATGTCAGGCTTCTAATTGGTGTGTCTGAGCTTTATTCAGGCTCTTAAGGGAGAGGGGTTTTTCCAAATGCCTGCTGGGGTTCTTGAACCACATCTCATTTTCCATTAGGAGAAATCAGAGTTAATTCTGATGCTGCTAGTTTGCACACATGAAACAGTTGAGAAAAGTTCATAGTAGTGGGTAGAACTCAGGTACCTGTCAGCTACGGCGTGACAACTTCAGGAAACGATTGATGCTTTTTCTTTTTCTTTTAATGCAGAAAATGCCTGCGTTCTATTTGCTATCTCCCTTCTCATGTTCACAATCAGTGCAATGATGGTGTATGGTGCAATTGCTGTAAGTATATTTATAGTCCATGATTTTAAACTTGCTACTTGAATTTTTAACTAAATACCTTACAAGCTGCTGCTTTTCTTTTTCTTAGCATCGTGTAGGCTGGCTGATCCCATTTTTCTGTTATCAACTCTTTGACTTTGTGCTCAGTTGTCTGGTGGCCATCAGTTCTCTAACCTACTTGCCCAGAATCAAGGATTACTTGGATCAGTTGGTAAGTGTTCAGCTCAAGTTGGTGTTTTACATTTGAAATTAAACTTTTGTTTAATTGCAGAAGTGACTGAGCTATAGTTACCTTCCTGCACCTGGGAGAGGAACTCAGGTTGCAGCAGCCACAGGGGGTGACTGCTAGGGTGGTTCTAAAGAATGAGAACTCTTCAGAGGTGGAAGGGCCAAAGGTGTCATTACTGCCTAAAAGGAAAGCCAGGAAGAGTAATGAAAAAATTCTGATGGGAATAGTTGGTTAAAACTCTTTGCTACATTTGTACTGGAAACAAAGATGTTTGTAACCCTTAAAGCAATGTGGTTCTGTGGCAGGTTTGCTACTTGTGAGGTTCAGACAGGTTAAGAATGTGTTGACCCTTATTTGCTGGGGAGGGGGAGGAAGATTACAGGTAAGGATTGATGTGATATGAGGTCTTACAGTATTATGGAATGGAATCTGAGATTCTGGGGTTTTTTTTGTGTTCTGTATGGCTTTTCTCATTTTGCAGCAGTACCGTCTAAGGACACTAATGGAATTTTCATTAACACTGCCTGTTTTAACTGCAAGACTCAGTGGATAGAATTCACTGTCAGTTAATGGGGATCACAAGCTTTTTGTCTCTGGTGTTTAGATCTGTTAAAATAGATGTTTTTGAAAAAATAAAATCCTTTTGAAATTGGAGATAAAATTTGATTGGTATTGGAAAGAGGCTTTGTTGCTGTGGTCAGGGAAAGAGAAGAGTGAAATTACCAGAGGCTCTTTGTTTTGGCTCTTCAGAAGCTTGGGGCAACTTTCTTGTGTTCAGCTCTGCATACATGTATATTACTGGTTGGGCTGATAGGAGGTAATTAATACCAATTCATTAAAGAGTTGCAGAGGACCGTAAATACAAATGCTGTGCTGCAGCTGTTAAAAAGGAAATTTAATGGATTTCTGTATTAGCATGAGATTGAGGAAGTGACTAGGGACATCGACAGTACAAGGCTTCTGTATAAGTAGCAGTTTTCTGTGGTGACCTGCTCTTGCAGGACAGAGGCAGGATAAATACTGTACTTTGTCGGAGGATAAAGAAGAAACCAATGAGAAATATAACTTATTGTTGTTTCTGGAAGAGTTGTTTATGCATGCAAGAGTTCATTTCATTTGATGTGAAGTTTGGATGTCCTTCTGTCATATTTGTGACTGTGCAGTGTTCATGCTTATCTCCTCCTTTTCTCTCCCTTCCTTAATTTTCTTAAATAGCCGGATTTCCCTTACAAAGATGATCTCCTTGCCTTGGACTCCAGCTGTCTTTTGTTTATTGTTCTGGTGTTCTTTGCTTTATTTATCATTCTAAAGGTAAGTTAACTGAAGTGTATATGTCTGTTTCATGAGTTACTATATGAGATAGTTATCAGTGTGAGTTAATTTTCAATACTGAATTAAGAACTCAGCTGCTTTCTTAATGCTGAGTTAAGAACTTACTTGGGCAGAATTGTTAGGGTGTTCAATGACAGTATGACTTTAAGTCTTACATCTGGTGTAGTGGAGTCTTCAACTAACTTGTTTGTATGCAGTGGGACATATTTATGCAGCTCTGTCCTTCCTGAATAGGAAGTAGAAATGCATAAAGACCAAATACCACCTTTTTGCATATGTGGAGATAAATCTGATATTTGTAATTAAGCTTGCAGCAAAGCAATGTTGAGTTTACTGCATACAAGTTTTCTAAACAAAACTTCTAAAATCTCTCACTGTGCCTAACAAACCAGGGTGCATGTTTTGGAAGGAAGATGATGAAAGACGGAAGTGCATAAGTTAATTCAGAGCTGCATCTTTCTTCTTACTGAAGGGTTATATTACCATTTATTTTCTTCTTGGAGATCTAAATAGAGAGGCATTCATTTGAATTACAAAAACTGTTGTGCAGACAAAGTGTATTAGAGAAACAAGATGCTAACATTGGCCATGACAATATTCCTTTGTTGCATTCAGATTGAATAAGAAAAAATGGAATAATGAAAAAGAATTTTACTAATTTTCTATGCTCTCTGGCAGGGGAGAGTGAAAGCCTAGTAGATTAAATTTTTGTATTGACTGGGAAATCCTTGTGTATAATCATGTGCTAACTTGCCAACAAAAAATCTGAGAGATTAATGTTGTACAGATTAATAATAAAAATCTAATCCTTATCAGATCATGATAATATGTCTTTCTACAGCAGTTAATGCTGATTTAAAGTCCAGACTACTTTGCTGTACCATATTCTCCTTGCCATCCCAGTTGTGTCCTTGTGCCCTCTCCTTCGCACTGGTGGTTGGACAAATAGTAATCCTAACTCAGGGTTGAGTGAGACTGTGCCTCTTGGCCTGTCCTCCTTCTTTTCCTGGCAAGTTTGGGCTGAGATCCAGAGAGGCATAAACCAGTTGGGGATTAATTTGTTTAGCACTGCTGAGGCAGATAGAGACACTAGTTGAATGGATTTTTGAATTCTTTTGGTAAAACCTGTGTGGTTCATCCTTTGAGTCACTATGATAGCAAAGCTAAACGGGGAACAGCATAGGCATGTGGCTAAATCAGTGAAATAGCAACCATTCCTCAGATACATATCAACTAAGTTGATTTATATGCACTTTTGTCATATAAATGTAATTCAGCATCTAATTTCTGAATCACTAATGCATATGAGGTCTTTAAAAAGATAAATCTCTCTTCTTTCAGGCATATCTAATTAACTGTGTATGGAACTGCTATAAATACATCAGTAACAGAAATTTGCCAGAGATAGCTGTGTACCCTGCTTTTGAAGCTCCTCCACAGGTAAAGCCTCTTTAAAATAAAAGGGACCAGCATACCTTAATTTTGAAGTAGAAAAACACGGTATCATGTATGTTTACAAGCCTTGTCCAGCTTTCTAAAAGACTGGGAAGATTAAAGTGACTGACGTTACAGTGGGTTATTTCTTAGTTATACTCTTTTAATGCATAGAATAGGAGGTTTTATAGAGAAAAAGTCTACTACAAGAAAAACATTCAAAGGCTGAAGCTTTTGGATTGCACCAGTCAAAACCTTCGATGCCATTTTGCAAAACCAGGAGGCAGTGGGGTGGCATGAATGATTTAGGGTTAGGTTCAGCAGAGGAGTAAACTGCTGTTGCACTTCTTGTTAGCTTACTGGAAACAGTAGCAAGTTCTTAAAAAAAACATTTGCCTGCAACAGAGGATTAAGATGCTGATGGGACATGTATGGTTTTGTTCTGGTTTTTTTTTTCTTCTAAACCTTCTGCATTAATCTCCTCAAAATGTCTTCTCTTTAGTATGTTCTGCCAACATATGAAATGGCAGTGAAGATGCCTGAGAAGGAACCTCCACCTCCTTACATACCTGCCTGAAGCAATTTTTATGTTAATTAAACATCTGTACCAGCTTCCTGGGGGTTTTGTCTTTTAATCTTGCAAAACTGCTTAAGTAATAAAAATATTCAGGGCTTTAGGAGCAAACTGTTCTGTTTAAAATGTTTGATATAAACTTACTAAGCAAAACACATCTGGGAGTGATTTTGTTTGCTTTAATTTTTGTTCTTAATGCTCTAAAACATTTTATTGCCTTAGGGCCTTATACTGCAAGAACTTATGCATGTGACTAACTTGTGGCTTTTAATAACTACTGAGCCAATCTATGATTGAAGTTAGCTACAATTATAAGTGTCTGCAGGATCGTGCCCTTAATTTATATTAATTTTTTTGTAAAGTAGTTCATAAAGACAATCTGATCATGCAGCAAAATGATGGTTTGCCTTTATCCATTTTTTGGAGGGGAAGGGGGTTTGAATGTGGTATAGACGTGACTTTTTTTACTTTGCACTTTTCTCATGTTATCTTACCTTTTATTGTGTTTTTTTGGTTATCCTATGTCTTGAAACATGTGTTTCAAGAAGTGAGGGTGGCACAGGAGTTCTATTACAATGTGCTGCAAATGCAAGAAAAATAAATAGAAATGTGGAAGATGGTTGCATGCTTCTAATCTTAAATGTATTTTCTTCTTTGTGATAAATGATACTTAAATAAATCTTTTACGAAATGTTTACCAGTAGCTGTGGTTGATCTGTTTGTTGCTTTTCTAAGTGTACTGCAGATAGTCCCATGTACATGCATTTTAGTGGACACCAGCTTCCTACCGGTTGTTCAGTGGTTGATCGGTGTTCTTCAGCAACAGGCCTCCTGTTGGTGGACAAAATGGATTTCCTTTAATGTATAAGCATGTGTTGCAGCCTTTGCAGTTCAAGCACTTGGTTGTCTTCTACTTCTCTGATTGCTACTTGTGTATAAGCTGGGAAAAGGGAATTGTACTGGAAGCTTCTAGCTTTCAGGGCAAACTTGATGCCTGATGAGCTCAGGTATTAAGAGCAGGACAGACACTCAGTAGGACTGCAACATTATTTACATTGGAAAATGTCCAAAGTTCTTGGACATAAGCCATAACTCCAGAAATGTTCTTAAAAAAATAAACTACCCATCCCTAGAAAAAATTTTCTACAGTTCCTCCTCTAGTAAGAGGTAAAAGATAATTTAACCTGCTAATATATCTGAAGAAAAAAATGGTTTTCTACCTCCTATGATAAAAAGTATTGAGTTAAACTCTGGAGGGGAAAAATAGAAAGGATTCAAATTGCTACAGCGTACAGGTTGTTGGTTATTCTGGTCTGTTGAGGTATGTACCTCCTTCCTGTTCCCCTGCCATGTTTAAAAATGCCCTCTGTCACTACCGTGCTATCAGTAACAGTTCCCTTGGTTTTCCCTTATGCCACCACAGTGGTAAAGAACATCTTGAGCTGCTGTGCTGGCAGTGTCCTGCCCTTCCCGTGGCCCTGTGCACCCCTTTGAGGCTCCAAGGAACTGCATTGGTTCTGGACTCACAGAGGCTCCAAATCTAGGGAGTCTGTAGATGCTGGCAAAGGCTGTTTCAGTGTTGACTCCTGGGGAGTGCCAAAAGACTGCATGGAACCAAAATGGTCTAAGAAAAGCACAGCTGAAACTACTGGGTGGTTGGTAGTCAAATACTGACCCCAGAGCACAGATCTGGCCTGGATCCATCTACTCTTGAGGGTGATTCTGGCTGTGTTACATAGCCAAAATCCTGGTCCTTCATTAGCTGATCCTTCATTAGCTGTCTGACCGTGAGTGGGCACTGGAGGAACTTGGAAGTGGTGGATATGGGCAGAGCGCTCTGGCCCTGGGGGTGGGTGTTGGGGCTTCCTGAAACGTGGGTGGGTAGGTGATCGTAGGGGTGCGTGGTGCTAGGCAGCAGCAGGCACTGCTGTAGGTTTGTGTGTGGGGTGTGTGCACGTGCTGTTACAGCTCGGAGCTGCAGCCCCATCTAGGTGAAAGCCATTGTACTCCCCTTCACCCCTGTCCCGTGGCTTTCCTCTTCACGGAGGATGGTGTTCCTTCTTCCCTGATTTTATTGGCAGGCTTTGTGACCGTGACGGTGGCCTCATTGCGCAGTCAACCTGGTACTTGCTGAGTGAGTCAACACCCGCCTAAGACTACGCTGCTGGTGCCTTGCGAGGGGATGTCGTGCTTGCTGTTCTAAATGGGGGCTTCGTGTTTCCCTTACGGAGGTCAAGGGGAAGGAAGACGGGCCTGCAGTCCAACACGCCAAGTGCGGCTTCGGCAGAGGTGTCCTCTAAAACGCTGTGCTGGAGGTGGCAGCGGACCTGTGTGCCAAGCCGGGCTCGCCCCCCAAGCCCGCTGCGCTTCCCCCGGGAGCCGGCAGGGCTGGCGCCCGGCACAACCCCGCGGCGCGGCCTGGCGGCCGGGAAGGCCGCACCGTGTGCCCGCTTATCCTCCGTTCTTGGCAAATGCTGCCCTGAGCAGTGCAAAGGCACCCGATGTGGATCAGATGGTTCCAGCGGAGGGAGAAAGGGCTGAGTTTCTGTTCCAACCCCCCCCCCCGCTCCCACGTTTGACCCCTGTCTGACTGTGCCCTAAGTTCCCCAAATTCAGCCCCAACCCCTGCAGCCCTTCCAGCCCTTCCCTCTTTGCTAGGCTGCCAGGGCGGGCCGCCAGCCCCCCGCGGGGAGGAGGCGGGAAGGGGGGGGGGGAAGCGATACCCCCCCGGGCGTCCCCCGTACCCCCCCCCCCCGCCCTCCGCCTCCGAGCGCGGCCGGCGGCTTTAAAGGCGGCGGGGTGGGCAGCGGGGCATGCGGCGGCACCATGCGGCGGGCGCTCGGCTC
>JAVJGJ010000059.1:33816796-33855627 GCA_035590215.1 Microhierax caerulescens | reverse complement strand
GGCTCCCCTCCCCTCCCCTTCTGCAAAGATATGCAAATGTAGGAACTCCTTCTCAGCTTGTCCTTTCAGAGGTGACATGTTAAATTTGGCAGAAAACATCAACCTCACACCTAAAGTGCTCACTTTGTAACTGGCAGCAGGTGCCACGTCTCTCTTTTTTTCAGCAGCCATGTATACTCTTCTGTTTATGGTCTTTTCATTCCCTAAAACAGTGTCTTATCCAACTCAATTACAGCTGAAATAAGGCCAAATAGTCTCTTAAAATCCAGTTATTTATTCTCTGGTATTCCTTTGGATAATGCATTTGTAACTGGGTCACTGCTAGTTCAGTTCCTTTTGCAATCTGTTACAACTGCAACACAATTGTGACCAGTATTCCAAAAATTGTATTATTTTTGTGATGTTGATAGCCACACTACAACGGACTGTGTATACCCTACTATAGCTAATAGCATGCTGACATGCAATAAAAACATCCTGGTTTGAATCCAAATGACGATACGTTTGCAAGTGGGAATTACTGACGCCAACTAAAAAGGCTGAAGTTTGGGTATTGATTAATATTCGTCTCTTCTCAAATGCCTTCCTCAGCTGTCGACATGTGTGCACCTGGAAGGCACGACTGCGAGCAGGTCTGCGTGAGAGATGATCTGTTCTATACCTGTGACTGCTACCAAGGCTACACCCTGAATCCAGACAAGAAGACTTGCTCAAGTAAGAGCAGCTTGCTGTTCCCTGTTCCCCCACACCCTCCCCAGCTAAATGCATGGATTGAAATAGCTCTCATTAGCAGGTTAATTTATTTAGATCTGTTTGAGAAACTTTCACATGTGTGCAAGTGTTATAAGACAGTTCTATGCCACTCTGCCTTTTCTACTTTGAGCAACATTCAGAGATCCAAAGCACTTAATATGCAACAATACTAGTAACTGCTTACCATTAGGTCTTTCTTTATCATGTTATAACTAAGGCCTTCACTGCATTTAAAAAAATCATGCAATATTCAGCAAACCCAAACTGAGAAATAATTGAAGAGAAACGAGTTGGGGCTAGTCACACACTTTGCAGTACTGTGGAATCTGCATGCTACCATGCAGGAGACAGTTTGAGGTGATGCCCTCCCCCCGGGCTGAATTTCATGTTGCTGTTTGCTTCTTTAGCTTCCCATTGACTTTGCATTATAGCAAAAATGTAATAATTTTAGAAGTGTTTCTTTCTTTCCCGGCCTCCTTACTGTCAAGCTGTTGTGTACTGGAAACTTTTCCTAGCATGCCTTTGGAGGTGGTCTGGCACCTCACGGCTGGTGAGGTCAGGCAGCTGCAGTCAGAGTGAGCACAGACTGTACAAAGTAAGGACCGAGGGAGACCCCAGTAAGGCAATTAGTTTGTCTTGCTGCTCCAAGGCAAGACCAGTTACACATCTCAGTAGTTCCTGGAAAAATTCACATGAGAGGCTCCCAGCATGGAAAAGCATTGCCGTTGGGAAGCATTAAAAAACGTTACCTTGTTTTCGGGTAACTGTGTCTCCAAAATGCGTTCTGTAGGAACTGATGAGTTTGCACCAGGAGCCCCTGGCTGTGAGCAGGTCTGTGTGAGTATTGGTGGGTCATACACCTGTGACTGCTGTGAAGGCTTTACCTTAAATCCAGATGAGAAAACATGCTCAAGCAATAATTTAATTTGTTTTTTTCTGAATTTATTTAATGAAGTGCATCTTTAATATGACAAATCCTTTTAATCTGTTTGAGAAACATTCCATCAGCTCACAGACTCCCTGAAAATATAATCCCTTTCCATTCTTTCCTTCCTGTTTCCATTACATTTTGAGCTATTTTGGTCCTTCTTGTTTAATTATAGCAGTTACTGTATTTAAAGCTACAGTTGACTCTTACCTATCACCACACATTTAAGGGCTTCCCTGGATTTAAAAAAAAAAAAAAAAGTCTGTTATAATCTGCATTTCTTTATCAAATGGGAATAATTGGGAGGAGTGGCAAGACAGGGTTCTGGGGCATATGTCTTCAGAGCATGGGACTTCATTGTGTACCACACTAGGAGGATGGTGGGGAGCCAGAGGGGAACAGAACTGGTGTTAGAAGAACCACTGCAATGCTAAACCATATGTTCTTGTCCGCTCCTCCAAGCTGAGCGGGGCAGGTGTGAACTCACCAGCTGTCTCGCCTTCAGATGGGCAATAATGACATCAACTCTTGGCAGAACCTCTGCATCATTAGATGTAGAAGCATAAGTAAAATTGGGTTTGAAGGGACCTCAAGCAGTACCTAATCCTATCTCTGATTCAGAGCAGGAATAACTTGCCATTTCATCAAAGTGGCGAAGGACCCTGTGTAAGAGCAAAGTTATGAAACTGGTGGATATAGCCAAACACCATCTGAAAAAATAGTAATTTTTTGTAGGTCTGGACATAAATATAAATGCAGTGCAAAAACATAGCTCTAGCATGTTTTGTATGATTTGTTGGGCATCCCAGTGGCAATGGGAGTGTCCAGGATTTTGAATATTAAATACTGGAAGACTCTAAATTTCACAGAAGGACTAGAAAACTTCAGGGTACACTTGGGCAGTTGCCAAAGCTGGTTGGAAAAGTAATTTTGTTAAAATAGGCATAATCCAAGAAGGATCTGTATCTGTCATTGGAGAATTTAAATGCAAACATAAAAAATTAACTGGCAGTTGGTTGGAAACTGACTGTGTTGGTGTGATATTTTGAACTGGCCTTCCTCCAGCTGACTTTTGAACAGCTCTTTTTTGTACATTGACCATAAAACTGGTGGAACATTCCAAAGGAGGGAGCTGAACAAATACAGGCTCAGTGGAATCAAGGAGACACCAGTTTCAACATTGGCTGTAAGACAAACAAATTTCTGCACTGCTAGAACTGAATCTGTTCATAGTTTTTGCAGTTTCCCTGTAACATGGATATATCAATGGCATGATTGATAAACAAAAAAAGAAACCAAAACAATTCAGAAAAGAAAGAAAAGTTGTATCCAGGTATAATTCTATTGTTTTTCTGTTATAATGCTCACATAATTTGTTGGCATTCATTAGCTACGTGTTTATATATCTACGGAAAAAATAATTGAATAATCTGCTGTCGTCACCTTTGCAAGCAATGTAAAAAACGATGTATGAAGAGACAGGTATTACAAACAAGTAATACCTCTAGATAATTTGTTGATATGTTTGTTCTTGGCCTGCAGCAAGTGGTACAGCTTGCCATAACGCTTACTTTCTAGTAGGTGAGATTAAATTGCCTTTCATGTAGCTAAGAACCCAGAGCCATCAGCTGATGCCTGATGTTATTATATCACAATGAAATTAAGATCTCTCTGAGCCCTTTGTGATCATTCCTGGTTTTGTGGTAGATTATGGAAAAAAAGGAATTCTTAAGAACAGCTAAGGCTGGTCCCCTGTAAGTCTGGAGGATGAGGGCAAGCCCTAGGAAGAGATCCAATGGAACCACTGTGGAGTATGGCGATGTTTGCTTTCTCTTAAGAGATTGATGACTTCTCTGTCATACTAACCAGCACCTCCATTAATATATTGCTGTGCCTTTCTACTACATTTTAAATTCATTTGGGCCTATTTGCATATTGTTGTTCCCTCCATCCATATTCATGTGACATTGGGATGGACTTGTGTTCACACCTCTTGAATAAAAAAAGATAATCCCTATGTATGCATATTGCCAGTGTTAAAAATGAAGAATACTTGTGGGGTGATACACATCAATGATTTAGCTGAACCTCTATTGCTTAGTATTGAAAATTAATACATGTGTTCCTGCTTTCGTTTTTGTGTTATTTACCAAGTGGTAAATTAAATTCTTCTAATTTCTTCCCAGGCTGAGACTTGAGTATCTAAATTCCACCCACATCTCAGAAACTGATGCAAACAGATGAATTTCTGACACTGGCTGTTTTTATGTCCCTAAAATCACTATGTGCCTTCCTGCTTGGCTTGCAAAACTCCTGGAGGCTTAACTTGGGACTAGTGCATTCTCAGAAGTTCTGTGATTGGGAGTGATGGGTACCCCAAATGTCATCACAGTCCAGCTTTGACAGGACAGCAGCCTTGATTTTGTATAGATAAGTAGAATTTAGAGTCTATTTAGATACATTTAGATATGAGAAATACATTTTTCACAGTGAGGAGGGCGAGACAATGGAACAGGTTGCCCAGAGAAGTTGTGGAAGTGTTGAAGGCCAGGGTGGATGGGGCTTTGAGCAGCCTGGTCTAGTGGAAGGTGGCCCTGCCCATGGCAGGGGGTTTGGACAAGATGATCTTTGAAGGTCCCTCCCAACCCAAACCATTTTACGATTCTATCATTCTTCTGAAGAGAAGCCCAACAAGTTAGTCGTGGCCTTAAATACATCTAATCTAATAGATTCTGTTTACAGTGATGCCAGTGGCCTTCCTGTATGGATAGTCTGATGGTCCATGTAATACTCACAAGATGAAGACCTGGACCACAGGTTCATTCTGCATCACCTGAACACACTCCTCCTCTTCCCCAGGGTGCCCTACCTTTTGGGATGGGGGATATTCTGGATGAGAGGGACAGGTAACAGGTGAAGGGAAGATTCACTCTAGCAATTAGAGTTGATGGGGGAGGCTGGTTGGCCCCTGCACTCAGACCTCTTCTTCTATTTTGCTCAATAACGGTCTAATTTAATGAGTGCGGAGGATCCATGTAGGCAGGCGAGGAACGCCCTGTTCTGCCTCCTCCTTGGTTAGAGTCAAGCTCTCTCTTGCCTGTCTCATTTCTGAACTATGACACTTGTCTCAGGCTACACACTGGTCCCTGTTCACTGCTGTCCCTCCTTCCTGGCTGCCCTGGTGCTTGCTGTAGTCTCATAGCGGGAGTTCAACTCCTGCTGAAGAATCTAGGATTCACCTGGGATTTAAGTGTTTGATAATAGTAATAAATATTCTAAATGCTGTTTTCTTTCTTAGGAGCCATAACGAGCAGTCTTGTGACAACTGAAGAGTCCTGTAAATGTGAAGCCATAGCTGCCCTGCAAGACTCAGTCACTTCACACCTTGAAGCTCTATCCACAAAATATATCCTTTTTCTTACATGCTCTTATACATTCATCTCTTTACTGTTATTTTAGAGGCAGCTGTTTTGATATAAGCTAGGGAAGGAACATTGCTCGAAATAGAAAGTATTTTTGTGGTGATTTTAGAAATGTTATGGAGCAAAATCTTGGTTGTTGCAAATACCACTATGTTTTCACATTTCACTGAGGGGCTTTATTATCAAGATGCAGATAAAATGCATATGCCACATGCCCTACATTATATATGCTGTGTGGAACATTAAGCACTGCTCTATTCATAACTCTTCCAAATGACTTTTACTGACTAGCAAATGCTTAGTTTTGAGCCCTCCTGTTATGTCCCCAAATTTTCAAGACAACTTCAGAGGCAGTGCAACAACAGTTCCATTCACTGTGTTATTCCTCTGCATCCCTCCGCAGGCAGGTGCTGTCACAAGGAATTTTCAACCACCACTTTCTTTTCCATGAAAATGTGCTGGCATATGAATATCCAGCTGCCAGGGTATACAAGCATGGGAGACCTGCAAGGCAGGGTGCCGAGGCTGAAGTCACTAGGCAAGACTTGGGTCCACGCAATATCTGAAGTGCAGGCTGGTGGGTGCCAGCTATGCTGTGCTGGAATTTGCTGGCTTCATTTGCTGCAGTGCGGCACCTGTGGCAGTGAAAAGAAATGTAGTCAGCCCCCAGATTAGACATTTCACAAACATGTGGGAGAGAAAAAAACAAACGAAAAAAAAAACCAAAAAAAGGAGAAAGTGGTGAACTCTGTGGTACCCCAGCAAACCTGAATGCTAGAATAAATGCCCTCAGATGGCACAGCAGGAACTAATAACTGGAAGTTAAAGTTGGGTAAGCTGTGATTCATCATAAGGCACAATTTTTAGAAGTAACAGTGGTTGATCACTGTTACAATTTACCAAGGATTGTGGTAGATTTTCATCAGTGGAAATTTTTGAGACTGCATACTTTTTTTTTCTGTAAAAGGTGCTCTTGTTCAAATAGGATTTGATTTAGAGCAGCACTGTGGTTTTCAACCTGATCCCTGGGGCTTCAAAATCAAGGAAGAGTGGGGTATTTAGGATTAATCAAAGGAAGAGAGAAAACTAGTAGAGTTTTATATGTGAACTTGTCATTTATACAGGTAAATAATTTTTTCAGTTCCCCAAAGCTTCTGAAAGACAAATGAAAATTTCTGCCAAGGGCATAAGACTTTCACAGTTCTTGTATAAATACAAAGTAATTTTTGTAACATCTAATTGCAAATCCCTCTTCCTGTAGTGTCCTTGGAGTTCAGTTTATCTGCCTGGGAAAGGTGAAGGGAAGACTGATCTTCCTTGGATTATAATACATAATTTGAGGGAATCTAAGTAGTTAAAACTGACCACCAAGATAATTAAACCTGTAATGAGGTCTCAATAGTAGCATGTCCTTCAGAGATCACTCTTTCTGCCCCAGAGAGCTAATGTTAAGCCAGAAAATGCAGTGGTTTCAAGTTAGGAATATACTTTGTTACAAAGAACTGAGGCTTTCTTTCAAAGTTGTTCTTTGGTGGGCAATTTGTATCCCTAGCATCTTTTCAAGGCAACCTGGAAAAAGAAGTAAGAATGACTTGCGCTGCTCCTGAGCCCTGAATGTCACTTGGTCCAACTTCCAAGAAATTAAGGTTGTTGAGATAATTTTGGAAGTTGCCAGACCTTGACAGATCTCTTAACATGTTTTGAAATATCTGGTTCAATCATATATTGACCTCATCTAGAAAAGAGATTGTTTGTTGAAAATGCAGCAATGAGAAAGATTGTGAATAAAACAAACCTTATAGCCATCTATCTTATTGCCCTTAACAACTGACCACTAGATGAAGTGTCTGAGAAGCTGCAGGCATATCAAGGCAGACAGCAGGTTGTCTGAGCTATCATTCTACTTAGTTTTAAAATAATCTTTCAGGATCAATCCTTTTTATTGCATTCAGCAAGCTTTATTTTGTTGCACAGCTTAAAAAACAGCAGTTGGTTTGTTATTATTGACAAATGCCAAGAAGACTCCAGGAAGACCACGGTCTTGAAAATATAGTGACCCTGAGGATTTTCATGTACAGTCACTTTATAACCATAAAGCTACCTATACCTGCTGTGGCTTCACTTTTGTACTACAAGTAGTACTGCAGGTACTGCTTTTCTGCAGTAACTGCATTTTTATTCTCTTATTTAAAAGTAAGTATAGAAAAAATTAGTGGATACAGATTAACACATTATATAAAACTGTGAAATGGCAAGGCAGACTAAAAATGTGACCGCATCTGCTGTCCATTAATGGGAAAGTAAGTTGGGGTCTTGTAACTTATTTTAATAAAATAAAGTATGATATGCACACAGATGTTGAAAGTTTTTTTTTTCTATACAACTTCAGGAATATGTGTTATGAAACAAAGTTTAATGAAAACAAGGAAACAAAACCTCAGAGATAAAGGAGGCAAAAATGGAGGAAATCCCCAGAATTAAACAGGATACTATCCCCAAGTCACACACTTGGAAAAAGACCCATTTGATTTTAAAACCTAGAAGTCCTTGTTAATATAAATAAAAGGTTTGATAGTAATTTCAAGTATTAATAATGTTGTTTAACACTCAGAAGGATGAAAGATGTCCTCCAGTTTAAGGTTTTTATCTTGCAAGATTTCCTTATGTTATTAGTCAGTCATTCCTGCTGTCATACCACAGACTTTACTGAGACTACTTATGTCAGTTGGGCTTGTAGGATAAACACAAAAGGTAACAATGTAAATATTTAATTGTTGAAGGAATCCACTCATTTTGCACACTTGGCATTTATAATCAGACAAATGTTTTAGAAACTGTATTTAAATAAATTTGAAGATGGAGTCAAAACTATGATTTATTTATTTTTTTGTTTAGAATTGAAAAATCCAACATATTTTGTAGAGCTTTGCAATGTAATTACACAAAGTATTCTATCAGTAGCTTGTATGCTGAGGACATATTATAACAACACCTGTGCTTGCTTCATGCCCCGCATGTAACTGATACCAACAATTGCAAGGAAAATCAGTGGGCAGAAGTTCAGTTATCATGTTCATTGCACATGCAAGTGAGACTTTAGGTATGTCTATACAGTAATGTTAAGTTAGAATATAACACTAGCTAGCACAGCTGATCATGGGACACAGCTTCATCAAGGGCTAAAAATGTGACTGTGAACTCTCCAAAACTGCTGGATTGATCTATGGTTGGTATTTTGTGATGTGATCCCACTGATATTAATTTGCTGTAGTTCAGTTAAAGTTAGCATGGGCCAACCTAGCTATGCTACACTTGCTTCCTCGAAGTGCTATGTATGCATATTTTTTTCTGTAAGTCATGGAGTTTTATATTCAGCACTTTGCTTACTTTCATGTCCTCTGCTTAAACATGGGTATTATACCAGGATTTATAGGGCCAGAAGTATGCCTTGGCCTCCAAAATTGGTAAGAATAAACAAGTTGTATATCTAATGCAAGACTTTTCAACTTCTTGGCAATTGGGAGTGGATGACAACAGTCCCATTTACATTAAAGCCAGCTGTCAGATGAGAAGTATAATTTTATATGATAGTGGAAAATTGTCCTGCAGGCCAGATGTGTCTTGCAAGCTGCTAGCTGGCCAGGCTTTGTTTCATGCATTAGTATTCATAGCTCCATTTTATGTTACAAATGATAGTGTTCAATTCCTCTGAACAATTATCTTGTCTCACTTCCTGTTTGTCAGCACCAGGTAAAATTCCAAGGTCATATAATCGATTTATTTAAAATAGAACATACCGGTCCTCTTCACTGAACATTTTTATTTTAAATATGGATGTACTTGTTGATATGGAATGAGTAATTAAGCTGGTTTAATTATTGGGGCAGTAGAACTTTAATGTAGAGAATGGTTATGAAAAAAAACCCAAAATTTGGTCTTTTGCATGGTATTTTAGATTTATTTTTATTCAGAATAGAATGGAATGGAATGGAATATTTCAGTTGGAAGGGACCTTTTAGATTTATTTTTATTCTGAATAGAGTAGAATAGAATAGAATGGAATATTTCAATTGGAAGGGACCTACAACTATCAACTAGTCCAAGTGCCTGGCCACATAATTATCTTTAGCTGTCTTATTCAGCTCTAAAATGCTTACTGGGGTTCAACCAGCTTTGCGTTATAGTTCTAGCTTATGTATGTGCTTCTAAGTTGGCATCAGTCAAAAAGCTGGATGTCCAGTGCTCCTCACTGTTGCATGTTCAGTAACTTCAATAAAATGATGTGATAACCTGTGGCTGATTCTATTTCTCTGTGTTTCCAGATAGCCTCTCTGAGAAGAGGGGAACAGCACTAAACTTGACAAGATGAGGTTTCACAACTTGGGTTTATCATGATCTTCCTTTGACATTGAACAAATTGCTTATATTTCAGTGTTTGTGTTGTGGATAATTGCACTGTAGAGTGCTTAGCCGCTAGGAAAGCGAGGAGGATGGCCTGGGAGGCATGGCCCTTCTATTCCTTCCATGTCAGGCAGGTGAGTTTTTACAGCACGATGCAGAAGACACGGGACAGACCGCCTTCTGTACATCTCCTATGTTCCCCTTTTCTGTTGATCAGCTATAAAACAGCTTTGGTATGGAAAATATTTATTTTGCACCTGGGTCCAACCTAGCCTGGAGTCAGTGCTGCAGAGCCAGGCTGCTCCTGAAGCTCCCTGCACCCCTCACATGGGCACAAATCCAGGCTTGATCCTTCCTCTGCCTCCTACACTGCTCAGCATCCAAGAGATTTATAAGAGTAGCCATGGGGCTTGCCCACGCTCTCTAATCCCCTGAACCAAGGCATTATTCATCTGTGTACATGAGGAACTGACTGACCAGACCCGGCAGTGGGTGCAGGCAGCACCTTCCCAGGATCGGGAATGGTATCCAGCACCTCTGGCCGCAGCCACAGCCACCAGTTACCTCAGGTAACAGCAAGGCCTGGGGCAGCCCTGCGGCTGGGGTAACTCTGAGGACGTTTTGATGTGAGCTACACTGAAAACACTACGTGCAAATACTTTGGGATTCGCAAGCATTCAGGTTTTCCTACATGTAAAAGCAGAGTGCCCTTTATTAGTGAATTACCAAGTGCTTTCTACCCAACTGGAGTACGACCGTCCACGGCTGTGCCGGGGCAGGCAAGCCCCCAGCGCACCTCCCAGCTCAGGGGCCCACCTGCCGGCGGTTGGCACCGGCCTGCGCAGGCCGCGACGGTGTCCCCGCCGTTGCCGCCGCCTCAGAGGGCGGGAGCAGGGCTTGACGCCGGCCCAAAGCGGCGGCAGCGCTTCTGCCCAATGTAGCGGGGCGGGTGACGGCGCGTTAATGGCGCCTCCCTTCTCCCGCTGCCGGAAGCAGCGGAGCGCGCGGCCCGGGCGGGCTTCCGGCGGCCGTTGCCAGGGTGACGCGGTTAGCGAGGAGGCCGCGCTGGGCCCGCCGCGCCGCGCTGCCGTGAGGCGCGGTGTGCGGCGGCCCGCCTCGCCCCGCCCCGCCAGGATGTTCATCTACCTCTGCAAGAAGGTGCTCCTGGGGCACGGCGGAAAGTCGGGGCGGCGGGGAGCAGGCAGCCGTAGGGGCAGGCGGAGGTCCCCGCTCCCCCTGCCCGTCTTCGGCGGAGGCCTCGGCGCGCTGAGGGAACTCTCGGGGCTCCCCCCGGCTGCCTGCGGCTGCTGCGGCTCCGCTAGCGCTGGTGGGCGGCCGTGGGCTTGGTCCCTGCCCGGAGCGTGCCCTGCCCTGCTCTGCCCTGCTCGCTCCCTCTCGGTCTGGGTTTGGGGCTTGGGGTTTCTTTGGTCTTCAGCTGGCTCCTGAGCAGCTGCACCCCCCAGGAGACCTTGGACATAATTCCAACTGGAGACCAGCTCGTGGCAAAGCCCTGTGCTCTGCGTGATCCCTCTCACTTGTTTTGTTGCACCTTCCGTGCACACCTTTGAAGATGCCCTCTTATTACTTATTGCATGTGTTAATTTCCATTTTTGCAAGTGTTGTGTTGCATGGTGTCACTGATGCTTGTAGTTCTAGTTGTCTTCTGTCTCTTTTTGCACGTGCTGAAGAAATAATTTTATCTCGTGTGCCATCATAGGTGTCTTTGAGGTGTTTCTAATAGAGTATTTTAAAATAAAACATGATTCTTACAGCTGTGTAGGGAAACAAAATATTTCTTTTATAGATTGCAATTCCTGGCAACGTTCGATTAAGATGTATTTCCTGGAATAAGGATCAAGGTTTCATAGCCTGTGGTGGAGAGGATGGATTACTGAAAGTTTTAAAATTAGAAACACAGACAGGTAAATTAGGTGGTTTTTTGTTTTTTTTTAAGAACCCACCACACTTCAGAAAGCATAAGTACTTCCACAAGTTACTTGACAATACTGCATATATTTTAAATCTGTACATACATTTGCTTAAACATCAAATGTGCTGTCACTTTCATTTGAACAGTTTTCCTCCAGTTTGTCTTACATGGCATGCATGTAATTTGGCAACCTGTTGTATCTCCTGAAGTGTTCTTCAGTACTGCTTCTTTTCAGGGCACATTTCTTTCTTGTTTGTATAGGCTTCCAGTTTATTTTGGAACAGATTTTGTTATTTCTTGATTTTGTTTGGATGTTCTCTACCATCTTCATTATTGTAGGGAGAAAACACTGGGTTTTTTTTACTCTTAATATGTTCCAAGAAAAGTAAAATCCAGTATATTTTCAAAACCTTTTAAATCTTATTCTGAAGGTAACAAAATGTGATAGCCATAGCTGTTGTGGGTTTTTTCTTTGTTTTGTTGTTTTTTTCCTGAAAAAATGCTAGGCCATAAAGATCATACGAACCTGCTTGAGTGTGAGTATGGTATGAATAGCAAACATGTTGAACTGAGGGGTGAAAAATTAATCCTGTGGTTAGAATTTACTTATAGGTGAATAATTTTATCTATGTAAATAGTGATTAGATCTGCAGTATTGATAGAGGCACAGTAGTATGTATACCTTATTAGAATTATTTTATAGCTATTTTTGTTATTTTTAGATGAAGCAAAAATAAAGGGACTTGCAGCTCCTAGCAATCTTTCTGTGAATCAAACTCTTGAAGGTCATAGTGGTAAGTTTATTTGAGCATTTAACATACTTTTGATTAGAATAAAGAAAAAATCCAACATTTTGTGAAGTTGATAGAATAATTTTGCTGTAACTTTTTATTATAAGCCTGAAATAAAGATTATCAATATTCAACTCGGGTATATAACAGCTTGGCTATCTATTTTTACAAAGTTATCTGATGAAAGATCTACGGTAAATCTTTCATGATTTGTAAGTGAATTACTGGGTTGAGAATGAAACTGACTTAGCCTTACCTCAGTTCTCCTGGCTGATACTGTATGTGTGATACAGAATGGAAGGAGCTGCACAAACCAAGCTCTGCTCTGTCTGTTACAATTTAAAGTTTGCTTATGTATTTTGCAAGGTTAAGTCTGTGAACTTTGAAATTACAGTGTAACTTTGTTTTGTATTTACATCAGGCCTTGCTTTTTCCAAATTATTTGCTTCCCAATTATTATCCTGAGAAGGAAATACTGGTTTCTGTTTTAGTGGATGATGCTATTGTATGTGTTATATTGCAGAGGGACTTTTTTTTTTTTTAAATGAAATTAATCAGGCAGTGCTACTGGTATAGTAATTGTTATTGCTGACTTCAGCATGGTTAATCTGGAAGTGCTACTCAGTTGCATGGGACTAGAATATATTTTTAGGCATTTACATAAAAGATCATTATACATTTGTTCCTGTACATTTGTTCACATACTGCTTTGGTAGATGACAGAGTGCTTTATAGCAGAAGAGAAAAGCTAAACTGATGGGCAGTTGATGCTGGAATTGCTTAGTTAGAGAAACAATGATCTTCTACTGTGGTTTAAAAAAAAAAACAATTTTCTTTCACACTGTATGTATAAAGTTTTAAACTCTGTACAATAGGTTAAATCAGAAATGAGATTAAAAGCCTTCTGAAGTGTTTTTTTCTAGTGATACATATGGATAAGCCTTTTTTTTAATAGTGTCTGTAAGATTTGCTTATATGTTATGGTAACTTTACATTCTCTTCTGAAGAAATCAAAGTTAGTTCAGTAAACCTGATTTCTGTCTTAAATATATCTTCATTTTCCATTTATCGCCAAATTACAGAATGTGTATATACATAGGCTGCAGTATAGTATATGGACAAAGTTTAGAGAGGTTAGAAAACAGGCTAGAGAAGGATAGTGTGTGAAAGTAAAAATTGAATGCAGGGGAATT
Organism: Microhierax caerulescens; assembly: GCA_035590215.1. NCBI lineage: Eukaryota > Metazoa > Chordata > Aves > Falconiformes > Falconidae > Microhierax > Microhierax caerulescens. Next base: position 33,842,209 of record JAVJGJ010000059.1, on the reverse strand, counting down.
GGATGGGGAGGAATTAAACTCTCACGTGAGAAATGTTAAGTTATCACCATCTATGGATAATAGGATATGAAAATAATGGTAAAATCCTTATGCTATTTGAAGAAATGTTTTTTTTAATGAGGATTTGCAGTTGAAACCTGCCAACAGTCAGGTTATTTTTAGGGACCTGGTTAAATATGATCTAAAAAACGAATTGTGACAAATTGATTTAGTGGATATTTTGAATGGATGTCTTCAATTCTGAAGTAGATTACTGTTACTTTCAAAAATTCATTCAGGATATCTTTGATCGCATCTGTTGATAAAATGATGGAAATGCTGAAAAAATGGAAAAAACACAGAGGAAATGGATGACTAGTGGTGAGGGCATGAAAGACTGTGATGCTTGAAGTTGGCAGTTTTATATGCAGTGTTGCACTGATTAAATAAGATGCTGCATAGAAACAGTTTGAAGATGTTTCAAGTCAAATATGTATGAGTAGGATCCCATATGAGACTTCATGGTCTGAAGGAATTGATTGTAGAGTGCTGTTCATGGTGATTGTGTGGGAGATTTTGTTTTAAAAGTGCAACCCTACTGAAGATCGAGCTAATAAGAGGAAGGAAAAAACAAAACTTACGACAGTAAAGTTTTGTCAGCTTCCCAGACTAACATGTCAGAGGCGGTCAGAAACTGCAAAACTGTGATTTGGGGTTTATGTACTGAAGCAACATTCTGAACAGAATTTGGAGAGGATGTTACTCAAGTGGGTGAATACGGAAGCAAAAGGAGCCAATTAGCTGAATTTTGAAAAAAGAAATGAGTGATACAGAAAGAATGCCTAAAACTAAATCAGAGTCAGCATTTCAAATTTCTGATAGACTCCAGGTTGATTAAGCTGGATGTGATGTTTTTTATTAATGTTTTTAAATTATGTAAATAAAAAAAAAGTTATATTGTTTTCTAGGTTCCGTGCAAGTGGTGACATGGAATGAACAGTATCAAAAACTGACTACTAGTGATCAGAATGGACTCATCATTGTGTGGATGCTGTATAAAGGTATTCTACAGAATTAATTTGAGATGGGGATAATATTCCATCTTGTAAAAAACATTTTCCTATTTTCCTTTTCAGCAGTTTTTTTAACTGTTTTTCAGACTTCTTAGTTTGCAGACTATAAGGCTCAAAATAGATTTAAAACAATTTCCAAGTTCTTATTGTAATACTTGTCTACATTTTTCATAGTATAGTTACATATAAAAAGATGTGTCCTCCAGAGCTACCTTAGCCATATGCTTGGTAAACTGCTCTAAATTTATTATCTGTGTTCCTCCCTTGGAGGAATATAGCATATTGATCAAAAAATACCCAGGAAGCAGTGCTTCTTTGTGTAGGTTCTGTTCTGGATATCTTTTTAATATTTAAATAGTTCTGTGAAGTACATGAAGCATAGACATGTTGGTAGAACTACAAGAACTTAGCAACCCTGCTTAGAACATCGATTAAATACTTTCATAAAAACAATCTCTAGAAATGTTTAATTAAGGCAGTGAACTATTACGACTAACCAGTGTATTGCTGTAATTGGCTTTTATTGTTCTTGACCTTTTCCCACATCCATGTACTTCTCTGTTATGCTTAAATTCATTTGAAAGCCAGCAAACCGCATGGTGAAATGAAACACTTTCCAACATATGGGAATGAAAGTAAAGGATTTTCTTTTTCTCTTGGGGATTTTTGTTTAATGAAAAATGGAAAGAAATAAAATCTCAGCTCAGATTCTCATTTCAGGAATAAAGAATATCACTCGATTAATATTTCTGCCTGATATGTGGTGGCTGCTGTCACAGAAGTTCTCTCTTAGTTTTGGAAAAGAACCAGTAAATTACTTAATGTGTATTCTTATCAAAGAGAGATCTTCCCTCCATTTATGTTTCCTAGTGTATTCTTGCCAGTTCTGAGATGACGCAAGCACAGATCTCTTCCTGTAGGGTCTCTCCTGTCTTTGGCTCCTGTCCCAGATTCCTCATTTGTCAGTATTGACAAGAAGTATATACTTCCTCATTTTGGAAGTAGCTCACACACTAGGTTTCACAACAATTACGTCTGTGTAGTCTGGGGGACACTGTAGTGTAGTCTTGCTAGAGTTAGATGGGAAGGGCAGAATGTTATTTTTAATTCCTTTCCAAAACTTACTGCTTCTGTAGTTCTTTGTTGTATATGACACCGCAGAGTCATATGTAACCTACTGTCTTATGTTTACTTGTAAGCAGCCCATTCCCAGGTTTCTCTTGTTTCATTGAAGACCAAATTTGATTGCTTGGTAACTCTTATAAACTTTGTGTGTCTGTATTTGGGCTTTTTTAAACAACATCAGGAATTCCTATTGCTAAGAAATCTCATTACAGTCCTATTTGCATATCTTTTTAATTGAGGGTATTTTTTCTCTTTGAATTCAGTGATTAGCATGTACCTTGAGTCCACTAGAGGATTATCAAATCAGAAGTATAACTCAGTTTTTCATCCACTACTAATAGGTGCTTGGTATGAAGAGATGATTAACAATAGAAATAAATCTGTTGTTCGAAGTATGAGCTGGAATGCTGATGGACAAAAGATTTGTATTGTATATGAAGATGGAGCTGTGATTGTTGGATCAGTGGATGGTAAAATTTAAGCTCTACTAATTGCGGTATTACGTAGCTTTTGTTTTCAGTATTATGTAAATAGTGGCTCTGTTTCTCTAGATAAATACAATTGATAGTTTTTAATTGTTGCTTTGAATTGCTTTAGCTGGTTTAGTTTTTACATTCCTAACCTGCATCCTATTTTTGATTTTGTAGTATGATTATTAAGTGCAGTCGGTGTTCTATTACAGGCAATCGCATTTGGGGAAAAGACTTGAAAGGTACTCACCTGTCCCACGTGGCCTGGTCTTCTGATAGCAAAGTCTTACTCTTTGGAATGGCAAATGGAGAGATTCACATTTATGACAATCAGGGAAATTTTATTGTAAGTTCATGGTGGTATAATAAAGGTATTAACTTCAACAAGCATAAAACCTTACTTCCTCTTACTTTATTTCATGTTTGTTTGTTTAGTTGGTGGATTTCAGTACTGAGAACTGGACAGGGTCTTGTGCTTGAAGTTGTTACTCAAGTTTTATGCAACTGCAACTTTTTAATATAGTTATTTCTTTCTTGGTAGCTAAATGAAGATTGCATCAACTAATGCCTTTTTGCCTTGCAATAGTTACTGAAAATGTAAAAATACATTTGGTGATACTAATTAAATTAAATTCATGTTAAAAGGACTAGCATGCTTTTTAGAATAAAGCAGTAGTTTATTTTCTTATTGTTCCTGTCATTCTTTATTCCATAAGGAATGTTACAAGCTTCAGAGAAAACCTGATAAGTGGAAAAATGAAAGGAAGTGACTATAGTATTGCTGCATTCCTGCAACTTTGGTTTAGTTATTTATTTTTATCTACATATTTGGAGTATTGGACTATGACTATGACAAAATGCTAAACAGAACTAAACCACTGTCTTTGAAAAGAGCAGCGTAATTGGAAACATATTCTTAACTTTTAGATGCCTATTGTGATGAATTTTCTTTCCCTGTGTCCCTTTGCCTTCCCGTTTTCTTTTCTTTACTCTCCCCGATGTATCTATCTTTCTTACCACTGTGTGAGTCAGGGCGTTTCCAGCATGTGCTGTATATCAGTGAAATTCTTTAAGTTGTCACTTCCCTGCCTTCCCCTCCCCATCCCCCTTTATAAACAATATGTATGGTTGTGCTCTCCCCCCCCCCCCCCCCCCAATTTACCTGGTAGCCCTTCTAGAAGTGATCCAGGTGCACTCTTTCAGAAAAAGCCTTTACCTGTATTACCAGATGTACAGGGCTAATTATTACAAAAGTAAACTTACCTCAATTGGTGTTCTAGTTCGGGCACTTATTTTTTACAATTATTTTTATATATTTTTCCAGACACTTTTATCAAGAAAAAGCTGACAAAGGCTTCTTTTTTTAAAAAAAAATCTTGTGGCCAGGAATGGTTTGAAATTATTTTTATGTTTTGCAAAGTTCCAGTGGGGTTCCTTATGTGTATGTGCATGTGGTGGGGACTTTTTGTTTGTTTGGGTTTGTTTTGTTTGTTTTCTTTGGTTTTAAGTTACTTTTCAAAGAATGAAAACACCAACATTAAAGTACTTCTTTGTAGTTAAAATACATGTTTTCATTTGTTTGATCTGGCTTTGAATAAGGAATTATTTCAAACTTAAAATTTTGAGAGTGTGAAAATTTTTTCTTGGGACAGGAAAAAAATTTTCCATAGACATCTTGTCTTCTGCAAGATATCAGTAGAGAGATAAATTGTTCTTCTAAATAACATTTTGTATATGACTTTAAATAATTAACCATTCTTGTCTAGGTGAAAATGAAACTGAGTTGTTTGGTGAACTTAACTGGAGCATTCAGTATTGCTGGAATACACTGGTACCATGGTACAGAAGGCTACATTGAACCAGATTGTCCTTGTCTTGCTGTCTGTTATGACAATGGAAGATGCCAGATAATGAGAGATGAGAATGACCAGAGTAGGTACAAAATGTGGGGTGCTAATTACTGAACTACTCTTGACCCAAAACATCTACTTGTGTTTATATTCTTAATGTTTATTTCTTACAAACTAGATCCTGTTTTGATTGACACTGGTATGAATGTAGTATGTATTCAGTGGAACCACTGTGGAAGCGTATTGGCGGTGGCAGGGTCCCTAAAAGCAACTTCTCAAGAAAAAGATGTAAACGTTGTGCAGTTCTATACTCCGTTTGGTGAGGTAAAAATATTCAATATATATTCAATGTTTTTTTTAATCTTAGAATGTTTTGTCTGTATGGTCATTACTGGTGGAGTTTGGATGCCAAAATGTAGGTGTTTAGTGTGTTTAATGTGCTCTAAGGTATCTAGGATATCTACCTGGATCTGGAAAGATGACATAGGACCAGGTACCCTTTTAGAACCGCAAGTTAGTGGCCAGTGCGAGAACCCAAGTGCATCTCGGAAAACTCTTAAGGGATGGAATATGTATAGTGTCTAACTTGGAACATCTAACTTGGATACCTCAGATCAGACTATAGTCAATAAGCGATTTGGAATGCTTAGGCAGCAGTTAAGATGCTAACTTAACCTCTGGGTATCAAATACAGTGAATGTTCCCCTCTATTTTTATGGCATCAGTAAAACCGAGAAACAACTAGTGGTACCAGTAAAAGCAACAGCTCAGAAACCTCAGAAAATACTGTTTCTAATCTTCATTTGTCTGTTGGGCATATTGACTTGTAAATGTTAAAAGACCACTTTCCTATACGTTTGTGTTCGTGGTGCTACTCTTGCCTTGCAAGGTAATTTCAGGTAATTTCACTTTCCCTCCTAGGAATATATCAGGAAATCAGTAAGTTAGTGTTACATATCAGAGTGTGAGAAAGTTTGTCCCTTGTACAGAGGAAGTACTAGTTGGCTCTGGGGGTAACTGTGGTAAGGATAGAGCTGTGACCTGTGCTGTGAAAGGGGTTAAGATGCAACATAATCTGTAGATGTTTCCTTAGTTGAAAGAATTAAACAGAACTGAAGACTTTGGGCAACAGTTATGTCTCTGGTTGCTGCTGTCCTTCAGATCAACTGAAATAGGGGTTCCAGACTGTATCTAGTGTTTAGAAGTAAATTCTTCAGTGGTTAGAGTTGTTTTGTACTAGTTCTGATATTCAGGTATGGGTGTAACTTTTTGGAAGATGGTATCTTTTGTGAAATGTGTGACCAGCATTGGGACTTGATATTTACATCAGATCAAAGGCATGAAAAAGGTATTGAACTGTGTAGGTTCATTGATAATGGTTTCTTTAGGCACAAAGTTATGCCCTCAAAAGGAAAGTTAGATTTAAGCATAAGTATTGGTGTCCTGCTGAGTAAAATATTGTATTCTTTTAAAGCCTAAGATTATTCAAAATTTTGCAGTAAATAGTAGACTAATGTATCCTTTATTACATATGTCTATATTATTTGCAAACAAGTGCTCTGTGGGACTAAGGTTGTAGTTTTTGAAAACATTTTTTCCAATTGTTGCATTCAAATTCTACAGCAAAATAAAGATACAAAAAAGAGGGAAAGCTTATTTCTTTGCTAGCTGTTAACTGTAAATAAACATCTAACTGCCTTTTGTAGACTTTTTATGAAAGTGAACAGAGAAGAGGAAAATGTCTGTTGCCTCACTGCAATTTGTGTACCTATGTGGTTAATTCATTGTATGCTCTTGGCATAGATTAGCTATATGCTTTTGTTTAAACTATCAGCTGTAGTTAAGGGTGTTATACATCAGCTGACTAATGCACTTCCAACATAAATGAAACTCCTGAGGCATGTCAGATATCAGTACTATTACTGTGTTTATTTTAGTAGCTACTGAAATTAAAAAGGTGATTCAAATTATCAACCAAAGGAAAAAATGCTTGTGCTGTCATTCTCCATCCATTATTTTTCTAAGTTTCAGCTGTCACTGAATTTTGTTTTTTTTTTTTTTTTCTCTGACACAAAAAGAATTGAGGCAAAACCAGCTTTATGGTAATGCGTGTTAAATAGATCCCTGTTTGTATGTGTATTGTAATTTAGAGTCATTATGGGGTACTGTAAAGAAGTTCTATGTTTGGTTTTTATCAACTACTGGAACTGTTTATGTATTTTTAGGGTGGCTTTCCTATGATAAATTCAGAACTCTTTCTTTCCTTGTTTTAAACAAGCATTTGCGCACACTGAAAGTTCCTGGCAAACAGGTATCTGCCTTGTCTTGGGAGGGAAGTGGACTGAAAATTGCACTAGCTGTTGATTCTTACATATATTTTGCAAACATTCGTCCAGATTACAAGGTATGTAAACTGTATTAATACAGGTTTCCTCTTAACTCTCTTTCTGAATGAGTTGGAAAAGTAGCTTTCTCCAATACATAAATCGGTGCTTAACTTATGATTGCTACTTGGCCAACACTACTGACCTGAAGTTTTAGTGGAATATGTGCGTCTGATTTGGTGATGGAATGACTTAGCCATTGCTTTTATAATGAATTTGTGATTGTATTTCCATAATAGGGAAATGTGTGCTTTGTTAATATTAACAGAATTGGGCATGATTCTAAATTTGGTAGGAATTGAGGCTGTCATGTAGGTAAGGCTCCAGTGTTTTCATCGCTGTTTGGTTATACTGAGTCGGCTAAGCAATGCAATGGGAATTTTGAGCCTTACTTTTACTGCCTCTTTTTTTTTTTTTTTTGGTGGTGAATTACCAGTTTAAAGCAGGAGTGTTTGTGTAGAACCTTGAGCAGCAGTAATGAATGCAACCTGATAACTGTTCTTCTTATATTTCAGTTCCCAGTACACCTTTTACAAATGTGTATTGAGCTAATTCTAAATAATGATCTTGTCTACCGTATGTGTTTGTTTTTGTTTTTGGTTGGTTTTTTTTTTTTTTTAGTTAGGACTATTTAAATTTACAGTTTTAAAAAAATAGTGATTACTGTCAAGTATACAGTATTGTGTACCTTTCTTTTCCAACACAGGATATGTTCTTTAATCATCAGTGTGTAACCACTGTGATTAAAGAGAGTGAGTGTGTAACATGAGGAACATACTGCAGCTATATTGAAATGTATTGTTCCACTTGGTTGTGAAAAGTCATTGGTCAGGGAGTTACAATCACAAATCTGTTCGAAGCAGTCAAGTTGTTTGTTATAAATCTGCTGGAAAAGACTTTGGAAATTAGAGCTGGCAATTAGTCTTGCAGGAAATGCTACCTAATGTTTATTCTGGGAAACATGTAACAGCTGGAAGAGAGGCCTGTTGCTGTTTCTTGAACTCATCAGTACCTATGAAACCATGTGTATTTCAGGATCTGGCACAGTTTGCAGATGAATAATATTTTGAAACCTTAGTTTGAGAAACTGCATGTGTAAGCTCTTTGTTACTTTTTCCCCCCTCTTTTTGTATATTTACAGTGGAAAAAGATGTGCTCAAATTTGATTATTTCTGCAGGAAATAAACACTTAACCTGTTAGTAGTACACTTGTTTCAATGTCAAATATTTTTATGATGAACAGTATGTGTTGCCCTTCCATAAATAATACACATTGCTACCACTATGTTCTTTCTGATTATATCTGTAACTCCATTTCAGGAACTAGATACTGTAAAAGGTGTCAGTCATTAAATGTAGTCATTCAAAGCTGTCATTAACTTAAACTGGATTGGAATTAATGACCGGAGATGAAGTGTTAGTATGACATTACCAATCCACTGAATAATCCAGTTTCCTGTATTTTTCAAGTATTACTATAGTAAGAGAAAGGGGTTTTTAAATTAATATGACAGTAAAAACTATGAATTGAGCTGATCTTTTGTAAACTATTCAGTTTACATGGTGTCTTTTTGGAGTTGTAATATCAATTTAGAATCTATAGTGCTAGTTGCATTTCTTCTGCTGTATATTGCCTTGTTCAAATCTACATTTGATTTCATTTTATATCCCCATCATACAGTATTCTGGGGTCCTTTGCCACTTCTTGAAATCAGTTCTAGGTTTGACAGTTTACAGTTTACTGGCTTGTTACCTCGTAACTTATTCCTCTCATATAAATTTTCAATATTCAGAATAGTGTAAGTTCCAGTTTGCATCTCTGGGAAGGATCCTGTGGGTAGTGCTTTCAGCTGTCAAAACCTACCTTTATTCCAGTTCTTTTACTGTCTTCCTGTATCCAAAATGAGCTTGATTTTCTTGAAAATCCAAGTAGGTCGTATCAGTTGGGTCATCTCCATGCACATAACTGTTGCTTCACTGAAAGATAATAAATAAGAGTAAATGAGTGAGGTACAACTTCCAGAGCTAAAACTATGACTGTTTAATGTCAATGTCATTCTAATTCTATTATTTATTACGTTGGTTTTTTTTTTTTACATCCCTACCTTGTGTAAAAGCTAGATTTACTGATTTGTGATTCCCAGAACCATAATGCTTTTTACATCTCCCCACTTTTGTTCCTCTGGCTATATTCCACAGCATTGTGTTTGAATTCCCATATAACTGTACTTGAGTGAAAACCTTTGGGTTCTGCCAATGTATTACCATTCAGTTTATAGATCTATTCTAAAGTTGTCTTGCTGATACTTTATCATCTTGGTTTCATTCCCTGTGGAGTGTGGGAACCCTTCTGGCCAGCTCTCTCACAAGCTCTCTTCTCCTTCTACTAAATGCTGATGCAGAGAGTTCTGTTAGTTTTTCTGCAGTTGCATCACCATCTTTAAGTGGTTTGCTCTGTATCTTGTTTATTGTCAGCTACACCTCCTTTCTGAGATATTTTTGAATTCTGCTGTGTTAGAGAGGGTTTTCATTGTTAATTTCTATAATTAAAATCAGTGGAATGCAACAAAATACATCATGATTTTTGCAGTGTTTGGATATTCCATTTCTTCTTTTGCCTTTTTGCCTTTTCTCCTACCCGTTAATGAATAATTTTATTCTTCTGGGAGGGAAGGGGGGGATTTTCTTATGTTACTAATACAGAAGAGGTGATGTGAGTTGATATAGTGCTGTAATATAATTGCTTATTTTTGTCTGCTTTAGCAGTTGCACTGTTTGAGGTGTTTATTCTTGGAAACAAACTTTGAGTTTCCAAATCAGTAGTCACAGAGCAAGCACTTTCATGGCAAACCCCATCATCACAGTGGGTATTTCTGTGTACCTCCTGAACAAGGAAGAAACAAGGAGAAGTGAGATCTTGTCACGTTTTGAGGTTGATCCTCCAGGTCTGATTGTGACATGTTATTCTGTGTGATGAGAAGGCTTCTTTTGCCAGTTTAATAGTATGCAACTAATTTATTACCAGAGCTGTGTTCACATACTTTCAATGTATCAGTTCATCACTTGACAGGTAAAGTATATTGAATACTGATTGTGTATATGAAATAAACACTTTCTGTTGTAGCTGTGAGAAATTTATTATCAAATTTTTATAATTTATGATAGGTTTTATCAAAATTGTCTCTCTTGGCAGTGGGGTTACTGCTCCAATACAGTTGTTTACGCCTATACCCGACCTGATCGTCCAGAATACTGTGTGGTCTTTTGGGACACAAAAAACAATGAGAAGTACGTGAAATATGTCAAGAGCTTGATTTCCATAACGACTTATGGAGACTTCTGTGTTCTAGCCACTAAAGCAGATGAAAATCAACCTCAGGTAAAGTCTTTTTCTTAAATTTTCATTTGAAACGCTCTGTGAAAAGCTCTGTTCCACATGCCAGTGCTTTATAGCTGGAACAGGATGAAATGTAGAATTCTGAGTGTGTCATTCAGTTGTCATTTGACAGAATGGCACTTCAATGGGCTTGGTGCTTAAAAACAAAGAACCTCAACAAACATAGTAATGAAAATGTGCAGACTGATTAACTGCCTGTGTGCTTTTAACTCCTTGTAGCCGTTAATCACTTAATGAAACCACAGCCTTCCAGATTAATGTTTCTTTAGAGACTTGTTCCAAATATTTCTAAAGACAAGCTAAAAGCAGGAGAGCATCAGAATGGTAACAAATATTTAATTAGTCAGAAGTGGGGAAAAAAAGAGAGGTGGGAATTGTTTAGGTGCTATAAATTACATTACTACAAACTGCTCCATTTGTTTGTTTATTTTAAATGTAGTGACAAATGATAAATATATCCTTTGGTTAATGTACTTTCTGTTAGTGTGATGCTGTTATACACAGTTTTTCTTACTGTGTTCACTGTGAATTATTTCTTACATTGCTTGAATATTGCTTACAAAGGAAGAGCATGAGATGGAGTCAAATGGTGCAACGGTAAAGAAAAAATGCTTTAGTGCTGCTTTGCTTGATTGTGCAATAAATGGTGTACTGTTATATAGATGGCAAATATGGTATATGTGATCAAAATGATTTGGTGAAATTGAGTGCAATAAAATGAGATTTTTCTGTGCTGTATTTTTAAAGCAGGAAACAAACAGTGGAGGGACTTGGTGTAACTTTCTTGAGCATAAATGAGATTTAATTTTAGCAGCTGAAAATTACAGCTAATAAGCATCTTTCAATTCTTTTGAAATGGCTCCAGTGGAATTATTAACACTGTGGGGGGTCATCTTTTAGGAAATGAACAAACTTATCCTTTGGGTAGCAGTTCATTAGAGTTGCTTTCTGAAAAACAGGTTTGTTTTGCAATAATTTTGTTCATTAGAATTGTGATTTCAAGATGGCAAAATGTACAGCAATAGCTGATGGGGCGAAAAAGAATAATTTCAGCAGGAACTATTTAAAGGTATTGCAAGTGGATGTGAATGTCAGGAAGTTATGAAAGGTGTTTATTGATGGCAGAACCAGAAAAATAAATAAATTAATTTAAAGAAATCCTTGTTCAGATCTTTTTCTTTGAAAGAATGAAGTTCATACAAACCCCTAAATTCTACCATTCCCACATGATTAATAAGTTACCAGTCTGTCAGTTTAAAGGGGTAAGCTGTACACTTGCTGTAGTCTGCTACCACAATTACATGAGTTGTTCTGGAGGTAAAAGAGGTATGAAGAACTAATTATCTTACCTTTCATTTCCTGGAGAGTCAGGATAACTGGTTTTGAGTTTTGGCACCCCTGGCTTTTTTTTTTTTTTTTTTTTTTTTTTTTTAGCCTAAAGACTTTTACTGTAAAGTTCCTCCTTGATTTCCACACTTCTCATTCAAGACATTCTTATTTCCCTGTGCAATCATCATAAAGCTCTGTAATTCTTGATTTGGGTCTGGAAAAATGAATACATCAGCAACAAGAATGAAGCATTGATGTCTAGGTCGATTTTTATTTATTTGCGTCTTCCTGAGTTTAACAGACCAGCTGGAGGTGTCTGTGCTGTCAAAGCCTTCCTTAGCAGGATCACAAGAAGGGCAAAACTAACAAAACTCATTTTGTAGTGTCTGTCGTACTGCAGGGCGGAGGGGTAGCCTTTATTCACAGTCCTCCCCACATTGCAGCCCTCTTGGAGGTTCAAGGAAATTGAGGTCTGCAAAGGTCCTAGGGTAACAAGGGTCCTAACTTCTGGGAGCTAGCAAGGGGGTCTGATGCAGTGTACTGGATTATCTTTTGTACGAACAGCTAGGTGAGAGCTGAGTCACTGAGAAATTGCTGGTGTGTTGTACTAGTAAATAATCACAGTACAGTGTGTGCCTTACATAGCAGGGATGAGACACAGTCTGTCTTGCCCACGTTACCTGCAGACCCTGTGGCAGTACATCCTACGTATTGTAATTTTGCCTGGTAGTTTTGCTTCTTCGCTTAAAACAGCTGATCGTTTTCCTGTTTCATGCTTGGCTTCAGTTATAGTGCTAATTGGCAAACATCTCATTACTCTCATGTTTATGGTGCTTTATATTTACTGCAGTCATGGTCCCTCTGTTTTCTGTTGGTGATCAGCATCGGATTGTGGGAAGTGTGGGTTATGAGATGTACGTTCACAGAAAACCTTGTACTGTTTACTAATTTACAGAAAACGTATTAATAATGACACTTGTATTTATTTCCATACAGTATGTGCTGGTTCTCTGCAATTCTATTGGCACTCCCTTGGACCCAAAATATATTGATATTGGTAAGCAATTTGCAATAGTCTTATTCTGTTGGGGTTTTTTTCTCGTCTTTATAGTGAATTTCTTATGCGAGTCTGTTGTTCAATGAGCAATCACTGAGTGATAACAGCCCTTGCATCTAAATGTTGTGATCTTGTGTTGTAACTATGATTTTATCTTGGCTTCTCACTTCTACTTGGACTCTCCCTAAATGTAATAAACATGTAGTCAGGGATTCTGATGTTGTGAACTGTAATTTGTGTTGGAAATAACTCATTAATTACTCTGTTAATAAAAATAGTGGCTTATAAACCCTGTCCTATTCCTTATTAGAAATGGCTAAATTTAAACTGATTCTTGTAGTTCATACAAACTATTTTCAATAGAATTCTTAAAAATCGTTACTTTTCCTTTTTTTTTTTTTTTAATGGATGTTCTTGGTGATTCAGATTTTCATTCACAACAGTCATAATCTCTTTTTTAAGAAAACAGACTTTTTGGAAGGGGGTCTAGTTGCTCAGAGCAACTGAAATAGTTTAATTTAGACTTCCATTTAAAAATAATGTGTTGCTGCTTCCCAAATATCTTAAAGATCAATGTATTATATTTCAGTGTTGATAATATCTTATCCTTCCTCATGATTGCTTTATCTAAATAGTTTCAGAGTATAAATTAAAAATAAAAATTACAAAAATCAGTGGATTTTAATAGAAGTACAAAAATGTCCTCAAATCCTAAATAGATCTGAGTTCCAGGCTTTCCCTACTGCTTGTTTGCTGCAGGTGTGGAATGAGACATTGCCAAGTAATTGCAAACCACTGTTTTCTGGGGGTTCTGCTGGAGAGTAAAGGTCATTGATTCCACACCCATACCCCCCCCTGCCCCATTCAAACAGATGAAAGAATGAAAGAAGTGCAGGCAAACTGACCAATTAATCGACATTATGATTAATTAATCCACTTTTGTTTGTTCTGGTTTTTGCTTTATTTTTGGTTTGTTATCCAAATGAATCTGCATTTGGATTCAAAGTAGACACTGTGAACCCCATTTGCAGTTTTCTTTTTGAAGCTTGATTCTTTGATTAACTTTTCTGTTTTGTTGAAAGGCTAAGTCATTTGTAATGAAATTTTAAGAAAAATATTTACTTGCTTTTGAATGAGAGAGTATCGTTACTTAAATGAAAAGTATGTACTTAGTTTTAGGATCTCTTTAGTTACCTGTTAGAAGGTGTATTTGGCAGTAGACATCTAATGTGATTTGGCTACATTAGAAAGGTGGGATACACTATAGCGCTGCTGTGTTCAGTGGTCCAACACTCTGTGCGCATACTAAAATACTTCTGAAAAGAGGTAATTCTGTGCAAGGTTGATACAGCAGAGGAGCATAGCCATATTGGAACAAGTTATGGATAAAACCAGATTGCTTATTGTAAACCTGGAAAAATCCTTCTCCTCTTATTTTATTAATGTACAGGTGTCTATTTAATATGTAGTATGTAGCTTTGGATGGGTTTAATTTTTAAATAAACCAAACCAAAATCTTTTCCCTGCCTTTGCCAAAAAGAGATGTAGCTATCCTGACAAGAAACCTCATGAACTTGTTTCAATGTAAATTGCCTCCTAGAGCCATTGTTTCATCCTCTCTGCAAAAAGTAATTGTTAATCTCACTAGAGAAGTTAGTTCTAAGCCGTAGTACTAATACTTGGTGTTAGTATTGAACAATAAAAAGCCATTCTGTCTGATAAAATAGATGGGGAAAGTGACTAGCAAAGTTTTGGTAAGATAGAAATGATGAGGAAAAGTAAGGTGAAGAACTATAAACCAAGGAAGTAACAACAATTCACAGCAGAATATAGGCAGGATTTCTCCACCCTCACCCCCCCCAAGAACAGAATTAGTTGAGATCATAAATATGATTATTTTCCTCGACCGATGCTACTAAACAGTTTTGTTATATATTAACTAAGTTTGTAAGTGTCATTTTATAACACTGTTCATTTTGTCAGTGATAGCAGGAGAAAATCATGTAAGTCAAATATATTATGAAATTTGTGCCCTATATTGTAGATCATAATTAAAATGAAGGGTATCCTGCTCTGATGAATCAGTTTGACTTTTGTTGTATGGAATGTGTATGAAATATTGTGGTACATTTTTAGTCCCATAATTTCTGTTTATGTCAATTTGATGCCCTCTTGCCACCTTTTACAATAGCGATGGCACATCAGAATCTTAAGGAATAAAGTGCCCAGGAAATTCAATACCAAGAATTTTACAATGGATGGAGGGAACAATAAAAACCAAACCCAAACCGAGCACTGAAGTAAGATGTGGTGGGTGGTTGTGGTGTGGGTGGGGTGTCTGTTGTGTCCCCCTGTCCTGTCTCCCCATCTGATCAGATGTCTGTACTATGTGTGCCTACTGGTCTCCTGGATTTACTTGACAGGTGGGATTGGGGCAGTGGGAAGAGGATTCAGGGATTTACAGGGCAGTAGTTCATCTTATTTCTACCGTTGACATCTAAAATAAGTTCAATGAATCATTCCTGAAAGAGATCTTTTTGCTCTCCATTGGGTGGAAAGAAGCCCAGGGCAACCAGCCTGTCTTTGTCAGAGATCCCTAAAAATAGGGGACACATCTAACTCCACATTTAAACTCTTCCCTTTGCATTTTTCTAGTGCTCTGTATGTGTGAGCTTTCTAAATCTATTTGTGAATTTTTATTTACATTATAAACAAATTTATCAGTATCTTTATGATTTCCCCCATTACTACCGTCTCCCTACAGCTGTCTACACAAAAAAAGGATCTTCAGTGACTGAAAACAGTTGAAGAGAAATGCTATTTAGCTGAAAATGCTGTTGTTGTTCCAAATGCATTTGAATTGTACTGAAGAGATTAAACAATCTGGAAGAAGCTTCTCTTCCTTTAGCTTAACTAAGCTTTCTGAATTCTGCTGCTGTTCCCTCCAGTGTTGGAGGATCAGTTTAGTGCATAATTTACCATGCTTTTTCCTAGTGTGAGTTAATTTGTGAAAATGCTAGGCAACCTTCAGCCTCATAGACAGGCAAATACTTGAGGCTAGGAATATTTGCATTTTTTAGTCCTGAAAAATTTCTGTAGTCTCAGTAGTTCAAACATAACAAGCAAGTCTTTCATTGCTGCTGTGTAGTAAAGACAGCCAAAGAGTCAACCCTTTTTTAATATATGCATCCTGTAAGACCAAAGTTAGCCCACCAAACTTGCGGAGGAGGTTGAAGGTGAAAGTGAAAAGCAAACGCCTATAATTGCAATGCTTTTGGAACATACTGGGCTGGTTTTATCATAGTTGCTTTCTCTTTTGCAACTTTTGAAGATACAGATTTATAGAACAACTTGAAATGTTTCTTATGTGAGGTCACTTTGTGCAAGGTGTAGACAGCTGTACACATTCAAGGTCTTAATATACAGTATATCATGCTTATTATCACAGTTGGAGCTTCTTGGCAGTAGAAAATATAATTATTCCAGTTTGACAGGGTGCTGAGCTTAAGCAGCTGGCTGGCCTTGCTGAGGTCAATAGAGAGAGAAGACCTTGTAAAACCTTAAAGGCAGAAGACCTTTCCATAAGTTGTTTAAAAATTCCAGTTGGTGCATAATTTCTAACAAAATCATGATCCCTTTGTCCTGTTTATAATTGATTTTTCGTTTATCAGCTAAGAGTAATCATTAATTGTTTAAGATAGCAGCAATATAAAAGTAAAATTATCATATCTCTTAGAATAATTGGAGGAGTGCTGTTGGCTTATAAAAAACATAATCATATATGTGGAATTCTTTTTCTTCTTTCTACTGAAACAGTTTTTGAGGCTATTCTTTTAGTAAAGTGATAAATTGTTGCATTGAGTTCTCTCCAGAAATAATTTACTTAGGTAATTTTTGTTTTGATCTCTTGTTTTAGTTTCAGACTTCCAAGTACCATCTTTCAGAGTGGTTTAAAAACACTTAGGTTGTTATTTATTGATTTTTGTAAGTGCTTATGAAAAATGCCTCCTTGTATAGTAGGATGTTCCTCAACAGACCACTTGGTACCTGTGTACTTCTGCCTATTCTTAAGTGGGTGTTCGTGACTGCCATGAATTTAAACTAATTTTTTTTTGACTGGCTGTAATTACTGCAAATTGAACACACATCATCTTTGTTTTTTTACTGGACTGCCCCTTGTTGGAATTGCAATCACCTGGTGCTCTATTTAACATAAAGATTTTACTCCTCCTCAAGACTTTGCTGCCCTGCAGGTCTGTTGGTCTCTGACCTGGTAGGAAATTGATAGTGGGGGAAAAAAGAATGATAATCTAGGGATGCGAAGTAGCTGGTGGAGCCTTTGAATAATGCATCTGAGAATGTGTTAGGGCACAATTTGTACAAATTGTCAGTTTATATAATTTTATAAAAATGTTTCAGCAAAGTGCTATTAATGTTCTAATAACAAAGTAATTGTGATGGTGCACAATGTTTGATTTGCCCCCAGGAGATGCAAATCTTACGTTGTTGGGCTCTAAGCCAATAGTTCAAGAAGAGCTCAAAAAACCCCCTGATTATTACTTTTATTCTGTTGAATTTTTAATTATGTCATTAGCTTTCTAATACTTGCCTCTGCTATGATGGCAAAGAGGGTTAATCAGTCATTATGTGGTGAAGGGCCATCACTTCAACTTTCTTTAGACGTTGATGGATGGTAACGTCTTAAAGCTCTTCCTCATGTTGCTTTTTATTTTGTCCAAGGGCATTTTTCTTCCTGTGCCTTGTTTTTAGGGTCCTTTACAATAGCTAGTGTTTGCTAGGCCATAAATTAGTCTTTTTCTCCATTGTCTAGCATTATTGTGTTCCATCCTACTAAGGTACAAAAATGAAGCAACACAATTTCTTCTGTGCTTGTTTCACAGGCTTTTTGTCAAAAGTTCTTTCATGAATAACTAAACATAAATTACAGAAGGTTAAATATCTTGTTATATAATATCTTTTTAGTGGAAACACAACAGATGGTATCTGCTAAGAAAATGTCACTTAGGCTGGATTATATCATCTTCTTACATGTGCTTAGGAGCGCTGACATAATGAAGTGTTGAGTTATCTTTCACATGTGTGTTCGTGCCCAGTGAAAGGAATACAACGGCCTGATCAGTGTGCATATGGGTCAGAGGCAGAGCGCTGGAGTCATGCCTAGGTGTCTTGCCTCCCTCCTGGATGCCAACAAGGATGACTGACCTACATGTGAAACAGCACTTAAAGTTGTTCCTGTTACTTAAAGTTGATAATTTTTTAGTATTTGTTCTTCTGTAAACAGTGGTCATTCCCGAGTTGTCCCACGTGCAGTTCAGTTGTCCCTGCTGCTGTCTGAGGTTTTTTCTCTATTTATAAGCTAACAATTCTAAAGCCATTTGAATCAAGCCCTAAAATAAAGTAAATGTTATTGATTAGACAAAGTTTGTCCCAGTTTCTCAGGAACAGCCTGTAACAGACTGTTAGTAACAGTTTAGTCTTGTGTCTGTCAGATTGCTTCCTTTACATCAGATTTAGGTGGGATTACTTGTCTCTTGTGTTTGTATATCCTATTTCATATACTAGAAAGTGTCTCAGCTTTTTCGTGCAGCTAAGTAATTGTCATGGATTTTGTTTTCCATCTACTATTTTGTAAAGATTAGACATGAAAGCAGGTGTGTTCTGTCTGTTTTGGAGTGAGATGGAGTGAGTGTGGATGAAATACAGACACTGCAGAAACCTATTAGAGATTCCTGGATATTTAAGAAATTAAGTTTCTTTCCTTAAGGGAGGAGGTTTTATGATGCAGCAGTGAAGAGAAATGAGGTGAGATGAGAAAAAAAAGGCCAGGGAAAACTTAAAAAGAACAGTTGTTTCACATGTTGTTGGTGTTTTGATGGGATGGTATGTTTAATCCTTTTCAGTATGTAATTGCTAAAAAGTCACCTGTTTTAACATATTTTCAAGGTCTGAAAACTGAGTATTAAGACATCAATACTGAAGGTAGCTAGCTGCAAAAGAAGTGGGAAGAGCTAGGCAATCTAAGAAGTCAGCGTTTTTAGTATAGAAAGCTGCTATGCAGTAGAAATGCTGAGCAGAGGAGTGTCCAAATCTCTTGCTTCCTTCTGACTTAAGGTGCTGGTTTTTCTGCTTGCTTAATAGTCAGAACATGAATTCTTTGAAGGGCACAGATGCCCAAGTGTATTTGTTGCTAAAATCAAGGCCACTGTATAAGATGATAGTACCTCCCTTTAATGAAGGAAACTAAGTAGTTAAACCAGCTGCCTAGAAAGGTATTCTAGACCTTAGCCTGAAGGGATTGAAATGAGCCTTTCCTTTCCCAAGGGAGGACAAACCTTCCTTCTCTGCCTCAGCAACAGCCCAGACTTGCAGTGGCTGGGGCATCCTGTCCTCATGTTGAATCTACGCTGTTACACAGTCAAAAAGGAAAGCATTTTAGGAGCAGAGTGTGATTAAAGCTCTGACATGAAAGGGGAATAGAACAGAACAGAGTACTTGCAGTTGGAAGGGAGCTAACAGTGATCAGCTGGTTCAACTGCCTGACCGCTCCAGCCAGGGCTGACCAATAGGTAAGGGTATTTTTCAAATGCTTCTTAAACACTGACAGGCTTGGGGCATCCACCGCCTCTCTGTTCCAGTGTTTGGCCACCCTCTTGGTAAAGAAATGCTTCCTAATGTCCAGTCTAGACTTGGATTTTAGTTTATTTTTCCACAGATCTTTTTGTTTGTATTTTTTTTTGTTTGCTGTTTAATAACTGTCCAGTATAAAATGCTAAAGCAATTCTAGAAAAAATCCCAAATGTCCTACTTTCATGCAACTGTTTAAGCTATATAGGCAATTTTGTAAAAGCATCAGTTCCCACGTATACTTGCTGCTCTTCCAGATGTGTTTTTGAATGGATCTGATCCTGATGACTATGTCTGCATGCTCTGTGTCCCCTTCCCTGTGATTTCACATTTGGCTTAAATCCAATCATCATTTAGCCCTGCCCTGCATGCTGTCTGCTCATTCCTGCCCTCTCCAGCATTTGTGATTTTTCTCTTTAATCCAGCTAAAACTAATCTTTTATTTATTTAATTTTGGGGCCAGTTAAATGAATGAACTGATCCAACTTACTCTGTGGTCAAGCTACTGCTAGAGCTGGTATAAAAGAAGTGCCAAGGAAATGTATCGGGTTTGGTGTGGGATTTTTTTGACAGCAACAATCAGTTTAAGTCTTAGGCATGCTCATAAAATGCCTAATTGATTGTATGCCTCTGGATAAAGCATAGATATTTTACCATCTTGGTTTTGGATCACAACAGAACTTAGATGAACATCCTTTTTTCCCAGATTGGGGTACTTCAATGTGTGCACAAATGACTAAGTATAGGCTTCATGGAAGCTGTAGGTCAAAAAGGAAGTCACCTAATGAGTCTGAGGAATGCCCATGGCTTTCAGATGTGGCCTTGCTTTAGTATTGTCTTGGAGTAAAGGGTTTAAATGCTGACTAAGCTGAGTCCAAATATGAGGCTTAGTACTAAAATCTGGTGATTTGAGCAAAAGGAAATCTTATTCCCTCACAGGTCAGGAGATTTTCATATTTCATTTTTAAAGGATAAAAGCGTGGATTATTATGGCATGTACAGCTGCAAGATAATAAAAGAGACAGAGGAAATGCATAGATTTGTTTAATGCTGTTAATGAAATGGGAGACTGTATCCTTCAGTTCTATGTGACTAATTATTGAAATGAATGTGATTATATAAAATATACTGAGTTGTATATAATGTGAGCAGTACAGTTGTTTACATGTTAAGCATCATCACTAAGCCTTCTTACAGGGTATTTACATTTATACTAAAAAGTATAATACAGCCATTGGGTAACTTATGTAATCCTCTTGGTTTCAAAGAAATGAAATCTGTTCAACCAATCTTCCCTGTCTGTCTCTCGTAGCATTGCTTTTCTTTATGGCAGGCTTATAGCTCCCTCCAGAGTTCTGTTCTGTGTTAAAAAAAACCCCTGAGATTCACTGTAAAATAATTAGATTTTGTGTGCACAACATGTTATGTGTATGACTCAATGTTTCACTAACAGGCTGAGATACACAATTCTTTTGAATTTCCCTGTTTTGTCTGGTAGTGTACTGGTTTACTTGTAGAATTTGAAGATATTGGGGGATTTAGTTGATAGGTTTCTACATTTTCCTATGCCTTTTTATGTGTGTACACTGGTTTTCAGAAAGTTGAAACAAAGAATTGTAAAAGGGGAAAAAAAAAAAAAAGAGCCATAATACATTCAAGACAGTGTATTATAAAGAATAATGTAATGGTTTGAGTGCATATATATATATATATATACACACACACTTTTTTTCCTTTGTTCACTGAACATTGACAGCTGGAATGAGATACCCAATTTATCCGTGTATTCTAAATTGACTTAGGGCTAAATTAAAGACAATTTAAAGAAGTAAGACTAAGTGCATGCTTTGCTATGTGTTTAATTTGCTGCCATGCAGATAATATCTGGGCCAAATAACAATTCTTAAGATGCAAACAGCATGTCTAGGTCTTCTCTAACTCAAAATTTCTTAACTGTTTCTAAGTGGTACCAATCAGAGAAACTCTTCTAGACTGTCAACTTTTGAGTAGTCTTCCTTGTTGTTTGAATAATTACAAATATGTCAGGTATGGGGGTACTTTTTGAGATTTGAGATATCCCTGAACTGGTCATTAACTTGCAAATTTTTCTATATGTATTTGATGTCTTCTGCATTAGCACATGGAAATTTGCTGAAATAATATGAACAAAAGTGTTAATTTTAAAATCAGGACTCTTTACAGGATTTCTCTGTTCTTCTGAATAAGGCCACAAGGCCCCAGTGAAATTTCTTAGCAATTAATGAAAACTGCTGCTAGGTTGTGTGGTGTGTTTTTTGTTTTCATTTGATTTTTGCTTTTAACCTATAGAGGTTGTTTCATGCACATGGGAAAAAGTTTACAAATCAGCATCCAGTCCAATACTTGCCACTCTAATTTTACAACCATTTGGGTTTCGTAACAGGGCCGTTGTTTGTCACAATGACCAAAACACATGTGATAGCAGCTTCAAAAGAAGCGTTTTACATCTGGCAGTACCGTGTGGCCAAGAAGCTCACAGCAATGGAAATTAATCAGGTAGCACGGACCAGAAAAGAAAGCAGGGAAAGGTTTGTCTTCAGGCTTTGTCATTTTTCTTCCTTTGCATTGGTGTCATGGGTAATGGTGGATTCTCCTATGCCTAAAATGCGAATTCTGTCTTTTCATTTTTATTTAGATTTGTTGACTTTTAGGCCTCTAAGATTAAATACTAAAGAGTAGTTTTTCCATAACAAATGTGTGTGTGATCCAAACCTTGTAGACTTTTTTGGATTAGTTCCTGTTCAGTGTCTGCATTTACTCGCTGCCTGTTTCCCTTAGATCTGTATGTCTTGATGCTTTCCCCCTGTCCTCCTCCTTTTTCTCCTCTGTACTTTTAGTTTCTAGGCAGCTATATTCCCTCTGATAACTTTAACTGCTTCTTGTGTGTCAATGGCTATAAGGACATAGTCTATCCCAGCTAGTTCTTCTCTGCGTACACTTGTGTCTGATTGTATCTTTGACATCTAATCCTGTATGGGCTTTTATCCTCTCATACTAAACAAGTCAAAGTCAACATCATCTTGCCTCCAAAATACTTCCTTCCCAGGCACTCGTTAGTGGTATTCATTTTCCTGTCACCTCCACAAGCTTACCACTTCGTTATAATTTTCTTTGGTTTATTTTGTTTTCTTCCCTAGAGAAGCTATAGCATCTTTCTATAAATCTACCATCTCCTGTCACCATATATCCGTAACAATGAGTAAATATTTGTACATGGTGTAATAACTTACATTGTACTAGTACCTGAATGTCCCAGCCTTTGACAAGATTGTAAATTAGACAGAAATACTGAAAAAGTAAATACTTGTAATTCAACATAAACTAGGGTTTTTTAGTATTCTAAAATCTTTCCTAATGCTGCTTTTTAAGGCAAAAGAGAAGGTATGATGAAGTATTGAATACAGTAATATGTAAATTTTGTGGATGTCAAGGCGAAGCTCTCTGTAAGTATGGAGAAGAGCCTGAGATTACGGAGGTGTATGTTTGAAAAGATACAGTTGGGGCAGTTGATGGTTTGCAGGAACTTCTTGTTGCAGAATGAAAGTTTATAGGTTATATCATAGGGCAGTTTGCAGGAAGGGTGCCATCCCTCTAACGGCTCAAAGAGGTGAACCTCAGTATGGTCAACGCCCCTGCAGAAGAAACCCAGCCGTGGTTTCCACTCAGCCAAAAGCCAGTGCCAGAAGGCATGTGGTGACCCAGACGGACGGGGCCTCAGCCTGTCACTGCTACCAGAGAGCAGTAGAGATAACACCTGTGTGAGGTGTGACCAGGGGGGACAAAGGTCTGCTCAGCCTGGTGGCAGAGCTGAAAGGGGAAGCAGAAAGGTTAAGGAATATCAGGGAGTGTGAGAGGGAGAGACTAGCGGAGCCACTCTCTACTGTCACTGAGCCAAATGCACCATGTGGACACATCACAGGGAGGGGAGGCTCCCTTACCTGCTCACCACCAGGCAGATGGGAGGGGTCTTAAGTGATGGGGAGGAATGGAAACAGGTCCCTGCTTGGGGCAGCAGGTGGATCACCCCCCCAGCCTGATTCACCTTCCTATACCAGTAGGTATGTGGCTCTGGAAGCTGAAGGCTAGGAAAATGATAATGTGGATGAAAGCCTGTCCATGTTGGAGGAATTGCCTAGGGACAGTCAACCCCACACATCATGACCAGCTCTGCTAGAAAGAAAAGAATGGTGGTTGTCATTCCTCTGAGAGGAAGGGGGGCCCAATATGCCAACCAGATCCAACCCATAGGGAAGCCTGCTGCTTCCTCTGGCCAGGTAGGGGGTGTCACTAGAAAACTCCCTTGTTTGGTATGGCCCTCTCATTACTACCCATCATGGGTCTTTCAAGTGGGCAGTGAAGTCCAAACAAGAAGTCTGAAGGCAATCAAGATAGATGTCTGGGTTTGGGGATGACTGGTTGAGGGATCAGGAGCACAAGCAGTGTTTTCCTCTATCGTGGCAGCTGCAGGGAACAATGGGGTGTGTAATCAGAAGATCACACAGACAAAAACCTGGCTCCAGGCTTGTTGTCAGTGGCTAAATTTAGTCTTTTTGATCATGGGTCAGTTTACGTGGCACCAGGTGGGGATCACCTGTCTCAAAGTGGGAAAAGGATTCTAGGTCAGGAGTTAGCAGGGCTCACGGAAAGCTTTACACTAGATTTGAAGGGGGAAGTGATTAAACCCAAGCTTGTTAGAGATGAGCCTGGGTGCAGCATGCCAGGGTTGGAGGCGAGATCAGTCGCACAACTGAAGTGCATCTATGCCAATGCCTGAAGCATGGGCAACAAACAGGAGGAGCTGAAAGCCATAATACAGCAGGAAGACTGTGACACGATTGCCATCATGGAAACATGGTGGGATAACTTGCATGACTGGAGTAATGCAATGGATGGCTACAAACTCTTTGGAAGGGATAGGCAAGGAGAGAGAGAGAGAGGGAGAGGTGGTGGGGTATCTCTATGTCAGGGAGTGTTTCAGCTGCCCAGAGCTCAATGATGGTGACAGTAGAGTTGAGTGCTTATGGGTAAGAACCAGGGGGAGGGCTGACAAGGTGGGTATCCTGGTGAGAATCAGTTATAGACCACCCAGCCAGGATGACAAGGCAGATGAAACATTCTACAAGCAGCTGGGAAAGTCTCAAGATCACTAGCCCTTGTTCTCCTGGGGGACTTCAGCCTGTCAGGTGTCTGCTGGAAATATAACACAGCAGAGAGGAAACGGTCTAGGAAGCTGATAGAGCGTAAGATAACATCCTGACACAGCTGGTCAGTGAGCCAGCCTGGGGACATGCCCAGCTGGATCTGCTGTTCGCAAACAGGGAAGGACTGGTGTGTGATGTGGTGGTTGGAGGACACCTTGGGCATGGCAATCATGAGATAACAGATTTTTCAGCTCTCAGAAGGAAGGAGGGGGGTCAGCAGAACCACTGCCTTGGAATTGTGGAGGGCTGACTTTGGCCTCTTTGAGAGCCTGGTTGACGGAGTGCCTTGGGAGATAATTCTGAAGTGCCAAGAGGTCCAGGAAGGCTGGACCTTCTTCAAGAAGGAAGTCTTAAAGGTACAGGCTGTCCCCATGTGCTGGAAAGTAAGCCAGTGGGGGAGAAGGCTGGCCTGGCCAAACAGAGAGCTTTGGCTGGAACTTGGGGTAAAAAAGGAGAGTTTGCCACCTTTGGAAGAAGGGGCAGCCAACTCTGGATGACTATAAAGATGTCACAAGGTTATGCAGGGTGAAAATTAGAGAGGCGAAAGCCCAGCTAGGACTCAGGCTGGCCACTGCCGTAAAAGATAACAAAAAATGTTTTTACAAATGCATTAGAAACAAAAGGAAGGCCAAGGGTAATCTGTATCCTTTATTAGATGTGGTGGGGAACATTGCCACAAAGGATGAGGAAAAGGCTGAGATGTTTAATGCTTCCTTTGCCTCGGTCTTTGATAGCAGGACCAGCTTCCCTCTGGATACTCAGCCCCCTGAACTGGAAGACAGGGATGAGGAGGAGCAGAGTAAAGTCCCCACAGTCCAGGAGGACACGGTCAGTGACCTGCTGCTCCACTTAGACATGCACAAG
>JAVJGJ010000059.1:33795432-33811523 GCA_035590215.1 Microhierax caerulescens | reverse complement strand
GGAGATTTGTCCTGCGTGTGCCAATTTAGGGAACTATTTCACGTTTACAACCTTGAATAATATTACTTTGCTGTCTTATTTTTTCTTCCTTTTTTTTTTTTTTTTTTCTGTAGTCGTGTTGCTGTCATAGACGTTTCAGGTGTTTTGACTTTCTTTGACTTGGATGCACGGGTAGTAGACAGTACAGGACAGCAAGTGATAGGTGAGCAGCTGAAACTGGAACGCAAAGATGTCTGGGATATGAAATGGGCCAAAGATAACCCAGATTTGTTTGCAATGATGGAGAAAACAAGAATGTATGTTTTCAGAAACTTGGATCCAGAGGTAAATAGCAACATATGCAAATCAGTCATTTTACAAATTTGATCATAAGTTAATGTTGAATAGTATTATTCTTGTGTTGAATAGTATTGTGCTTTCTGTTCAATTAGGTAGGTCTTTATATGAATAAATCTGCTTCTGGAAATCTCAACATTTTGTCAACTCTAATGTGGGAATGATGTTTAGGAACAAATAAGTAAAATGAACTATCAGTCCTGGAAAGATAAAAGTGCTGCTGTATTTTTCTTAAATATTTGATATATTTTCAGGAACATAATTTTTTTGTACACTTTGGAAAACAGAAACACAGTTTCAGTAAAGATATTTGTAAAACAGTTCAGTTGAATCTAAATATTGGCCGGTGTTCCTTTTATCTCTCATAATTTAGTTACAGAAAACATGAAGTTTTTTAATTATGACTGTGTATATGGAATTGGCAATGTTAATGATTTTAAATATTTGTTTCCTGTTGGAAATGCAATTAATCTAGTTTGGAGAAGAAAGTCTTTTTATGTATACCTAACAGATTTTGTTAGGATTTAATCGGACAGAATACAAGTTAATTCCTTTGTATACTTAACTTTAAGGAACCTATACAAACTTCTGGATATATTTGCAATTTTGAAGATTTAGAAATCAAATCTGTTCTTCTGGATGAAATATTAAAGGTAAGTATAACTGATTTTTTTTTTTTTTTGTAGGAAAAGCTGGTGTTGGTCTTAATGATTTGAACAGTAGATATTTATTATGTTGGGTGAAAATAAAGGTGATGTGGAATAAAATTACATTTCTTTATCTGTTATGTTAGAATCCTGAACATCCTAACAAAGATTACATCCTCAATTTCGAGATTCGGTCATTACGAGACAGTCGAGCATTGATTGAAAAAGTTGGCATTGAAGAATCTTCCCAGTTCATAGAAGACAATCCACATCCCAGACTCTGGTAAAATCTTTATAAGCCAACTTTGTTTAAATCTGTGTTCTTTTGTACTCTCTTCCTGTTCAGACAGACCTAGTATTAAAGTACAAAACCTCAAATTAAAAGCAGTATACACTTCAAACAGAATCACTCAAGAAAAAGAAAAAAAAAAAAGGTAACAGTGCTGCAGTCTGAAGGGCTGCTGTTCTAACTGAGCATGTCTCTTCAATGGGCTGAATCACATCCAAAGGAGTATTGCAGTGTTGAGGGAACGCCCAAAGAGCCTTGCAGTCCCCGGCTAGCCTGGTGTGTTTGGGCAGTTTCAAGCTGTGTGGCAGTACGATTTCCCAAATGCAAGAAGATGTAGGTTTTGTTCCAAAGCATTTGAGAATTCATGTTTCAGGAGATGCTGAGCAAGTGTTCAAGACTCCTCAGCAGCCATCTGAAAAAAAAGAACTTGGGACCAGTGCTTCCCCAGGCTTCTAGTTCTTGAACCCAAAAAAGTGGGCTCTTCTTAAATTGGAACTCTTATGATTTTATAAATGTTGTAGTACGTAGAATGTAAGCATGCTGTGTGCCATGGTAGTGGGTATAAGGTACAGACTCAGGATACCTTTTTGCTCTATGCTGTATGAGCCCCAAAACACAATCTCCATGCTTTTAGGGTTAATCTAAAGGAAATTAAAAAGCTGGCAGAAAGCTAATTTTTGGTTAAGTCAAAATTCAAAGTGGTCAGAAGTTGAGAGAGTATTTATTTATTCAGGTATTTTATATTGAACCTTAATAATGAAGAGCTTAAAACCCAGTAAAGGGAACGCATTAGAATGATAATAAGAGAAGAGCAGTTGATTAACCTTGTAGCATTTTGGACAGGCTACAGAGGACAGGAATGAGAAGGTCTGGGTATGTCAATCATGTTATGATGCAGCCTCTTAGAAAATCTGAGAAAAGGAGATGTTGGCTTGGTTAAACTAAACATAACATGTACTCAGCTATTAAACTAAACCTGAAAAGCCTGCACCGCAAACATGTAAGAGTAAACCTGTGAAAACAGTAGTTCTGGAAATCCATTTAATATCCTGTGTTGTAAGGGGTGGAAGAGTAAATGCTTCAGTAGACAATTTAATGAGAAGTCAGTAGCAGAAACTAAAACTTCATTGACAAGTTACTTGTTGAATGATGCCAATTCTCCTTAACTCTCTGGAGATTATTTCTTTATCTGTACCTTTCTTTAGTAATTTTGGCTGTTTTGAAGCTAACGGATTTCTTTGTGTTAGATGTTTGGCTTGCATCAAGGTGGGGTGAGAGTTCTCTGTTAATTCTGACAGTTCAAAAGGGAATTTAGAATTGCTGAAAAGACCAGCCAACACAACTTGCTTTAAAAGTTTGTGCAAAAAGAATTCCTACCTATCCATTTGTGCTTTTGTCTCCAGAACGTACATTCTGAAACCTGGGATGTGATGGCTACATGTTAAAAGTTTCTGTAATAGTACTGTAGTTTTATTAGTTTGAGTATGTAGAGTAAAATGTTAATTTTGCAAGTCTTCATTTTTACTATGTCCTGAACTTTCTGAAGGGTTTTGGAGTGTTGAAGTTGTTCATGCTTTTTACTAATACCATCTATTTAATATAAAATAACTATTAGTTTTGAAAGTCTGCACCTTGGAAAAGTTTTATATTATAAAACCACAAAATTTGTACTGAATGTTCACCTTGCTCCAAAATTGCCATGAAAATGCAAGGAAATATACGATGTGTCACATTGATACAGAAAAGATGGATTAAAAGTGCTGGATATAAAGCAAATTTATTCTAGATCAGAATGGGACAGTGCCCTTACTGCTAGAACGCAATGAAGAGGATGATGTATGTTGCAGATTGATTGAATTTACCATACTGTTTTTCATTTGGTTTCATTGATGTCAGTGGTGAGCAGCTGAGTTGAACTGATACTAACCTCAAATTGATTAAAAAAATACTGAGTTGATACTGCCTAAGTATGGCTTAGGTCACTGAATACAGTGATGATAATATTAGTTTTGTCAGTGCCCTGCTGCGCTGACTTTGTTTCACAGTGTCCATCAGCCAGGGTAAATTTACCTAGCCTTATTTTTGCATAAAATTCTAGAGCATATTCGAGCACCTGATCGACATAGGTTGGCGTGAAGGTTGAAATTCTCTGTTTGCAGAACTAGCCACTGGGGCAGTACCAGTATAAGGTTTCCCAGTCTGCTGTCCTAACTGGACAAGGAACATCCAGATGCATGAGAAGGATAATTCTCATCGAATTCTTCATGGCCAGTTTAGTTGGACGCCTTCAGACTGAGGCTGCCATCAAGGCTTAAAGTTATGATATATATATGCATAGGTAGAAATACCTAAATGGGATTTCATTGAGGCCAGCTGGACATTTCACGTAGGACAATGGTAATACTCAAGCCCTGCCAGTTCTTTCCAAGCCAGTGTCCGTTTTAACAGCTGAACAAAATAATAGTATCAGTTATTTGAACATCTTTCACCGAGCCTGTACTGGATAGATCACAGAACATACTGTGGATAAACATACAACTGAATTAAGATTAGTTAGTAAAAAATACAATCGCAGTAACTTGAATGTCTTCTTTAAATAATGACTAGTTAAATGGATCCTAATTTAATTTAATTTATAGCTACTTTTCCATCTGTTATGTTTGGTTTTCATACAGGCGTCTCCTGGCTGAAGCTGCTCTTCAGAAGCTGGATCTGCAGACTGCTGAACAAGCTTTTGTACGATGCAAAGATTATCAAGGTATTAAATTTGTGAAGCGTCTAGGCAACCTGCAGAGTGAGTCAATGAAGCAAGCAGAAGTGGCAGCCTATTTTAGCAGATTCGAAGAAGCTGAAAGAATGTATCTGGATATGGACAGGAGGTAATTGCATGTAGTTATCTCAGCAGCAAATAAGGAAAAAAAAACCCGCTTGCCTTAATAAAGAGTGGCTGTTTTAGCACTGAAGACTCTACCCATTTCTGGAAGACAGAAAAGCATCAGATAGAGAGAATTTTGTTATATCCATAGATAACCAATCCTGTATGTACATCAGTGCATTCCAAACTGATTGCAACACCTCAGCTACTCTAGGTAGTGCTGTGTTTCATAAATATTTTCCTTGCAAGCATTTTGTCAGTATTTCATCTGGGATTCCAAAAATACAAATAATCTTAACAAATGTTTAATTTATGTACTGTTGCTTTTAGCTAGTAGCCAAGTATGTGTTCTTTCCAATTACATATACAAACAACAGTGTTTTTAATGAACGGTGCTCTCTGGAGAGACAGAAAGGACTCTGGATTAAATTCTGGACCAGTCAGTGGAATTTTTGTTCAGGAATTAAAACAACGTAAAATTAAAAAAAAATAAAAGTAAAATTACAGTATTACTGGGAAATATAAATTAAGACTAAGTCATTAGCTAGAGCACTGTCTCTCCTGAAAAAGGATGAGAAACAATAAGCGGCAGTTGTACCATGTGGCCTGAAGGTGGTGGTCAAACACAGAGATGCGTGAATCGCTTACGCACGTGTGAAGTTTTTAAGCTTTGCTTAATGAAGCCATGAAAAGAAGTAGGGAGTGATGGAGAAAAAAATATTTCCTCTTTTATGCTGTAAGAATGACGAACCTTCCTTTTCCTCAGTAAGTGGGGGTGGGGGAAGGCAGGAGCTGGGGAAGGATGAATGTTAGTGCTTGGTAATGGAAAACTTTCTTGCACATAATTAACTAGCCAATGGGATTATGCCAGTTTGTAGAGGTGGACTGCCTCATAAGTGCTTCAGTCACACTGCAACACTGATTTTTTTAGATATGGCCTATTCTTTTCCACATGCTGAAGAGAAATGTGACTGCTGTAGGATTGCGGAAGTCAGAGTTCCTATTTTTTTTTTAAACTGGTTTCTTGAACAGTAGAGCATGTTATTCTCCAGCTACATGAATAGAGGAATTCTGTATTGACCTGTCTCCTCACCACTAGAAAAATCTTCATAATGACGTATCATAAATCAGGCTGAAATAGATTTATTTTTCAAATAAAATTTTAGATAGATTTTTCAAATAAAATTTTTAGATAGATAAAAAAAAAATTTTAGATAGATACTCTTCCTTAGCAGACTGCACTGTTTTGTTGCTGCCTTCCTTAACTCAGTTGTAAGTTTAGGGCATTTTTAAAAGAAGTGTAGAGATCTCTCCCACTTATTTTTCTATGCATCTGCAGAATTAGTTCTTTATGAAGTACTACAGAATTATTCTGTATGGTGAAAAAATCCATGCCAGACAAATGGTGGGTCATATATATACATGAATAATAAAAAGGAAAGACTTCTCAGAGTCCTTTCTCTTTCAGATTCAAGATGACTTTGGATGAAAGAAGTCTCTAAAATCCATTTGGTTACATCTCAGCTTTAGCCTTTATTTCCTTGCTCCTTGGCCTTTCCCCTCAATCGCCCCTTCTACTTGTATCCTCTTGTATCTGCTGCCATCTATTGTAGCAGTCAGCAGTGAAAGATAAAGGGTATACCAAATTAAGAGGAAACCTGAAGTAACATCAGCCCAATTGCCTTGCCAGCTGTTCATTTAGCTGCTCACACAGGAGTATGGCTAATGGGGAAGTGCATGCATATAGTATAACCTGTGAGCTCTCTGAGTATTTGCTTTTATGGAATACTGTTTAAATTGTAAACAGGATATCCAGGATCATTGTGATACCTGCAATGTAGGTTATAAACATGAAAATACTTTTGGATGCTTTTCTCAAGATTTTTGTTAGCTATTTTGTTGTCTGACTTTCCTGCTATATTCTGTTTATACTAGAGATCTTGCCATTGGACTTCGGATAAAACTGGGAGACTGGTTTCGAGTGCTGCAGCTATTGAAAACTGGCTCAGGTGATTCAGATGATGCCCTCCTTGAGCAAGCACACAATGCTATTGGAGATTATTTTGCAGACCGTCAGAAATGGTATGTTCTGTAGAGGAACTAGTAAGAAGGAAGTTACAAAGGAAATCATAAAAATGACGACAAGCTTTAATTTATGATGAGGGACAGACATCAGGAAAGTCAAGATGCAATATATGGGATAATTTTGGAATTGTGAGATTTAGCTCAGACCTTTATGGTTCTATCACTGCATGTACCTTTAAACAGATAGCTGTTGATCAACTGTCTGAAGAATGAAGGTGATTAATCTCAGTTTTGCCAGAAGTCTGTCTGCTTCAGAGGAGAGGAGAGGAAGAGAAATACCTATACAGTTGTATTGGACTGTTTATAGAAAGTATTTAAGAAAAAATAATCAGTTAAAAGCAGGAGAGAATTATTAAACATCAATGAATTTCAAAACTAACCACAACCTTTCTAGAATGCTTAAACCCACAAATATTTGGAAAGTCCTGAGTTCTCTCTGATCTGGATTTGTCTCCAGCTATTGCCTAACCCAGGCACCCAAGGAAGATTTTAAGAACAATGCACACATGTAACATTATTTCTCAAGAACACGTTTTGCAGTCAGTTACTTACTGAGCCGGAAGTGACATCTTCATAGTTAATAACTTGCAGAGAAAGTTTCTTTCATGACCTTTTCTTGTTTCCTTCTACACCCATGTAAACTTTTAACATCCAGAATGATCTACCTTATAGAGTTCCATAGCTCCCCTATGAATTGCAATTACCCAGACTATATTAAGACAAAGAACTTGGGCCCCAAAGCAGTTGAAAACTTGTAATTAGATTTTGAAAGTTGATATTTAGATGCTTTAGGTAACTTTGGAGAATGGTCTTGGAGATCTTAGTGCTTGTGTTTTTAAATATGGAGGCATGACAGTAAAGCCCTTTTGAGAAAGTTTAGTTGTAAGTTGTTGTCCATTGTCAGCCATGATCTGTGCAGATGTGGGAATACCATTTTAAGATTCCTTGATTTCCTAACTTTATGCTAGTCAGAGAATCAATCTTGTTATTACTCCAATATAATGATCTCTGAAAATTTTAGTCCATTTCAGAAAAAGTGAAAGTCTAGCTACAAAAGCTTTATCAAGCAAAGTTACCTATGTAAAATAATTGCATTTTAAATTTACAAACACAAAAGGCTTACACAATGAGGAGCTTCACTTTTTTATATATCACAAGCTGCCATATTATTATTTTTTTTCTTATTAGGTTAAATGCTGTACAGTACTATGTGCAAGGACGAAACCAGGAACGTTTAGCTGAATGTTACTACATGCTAGAGGACTACCAAGGACTGGAGAATCTAGCTAACTCTCTTCCAGAGAATAATAAATTGCTCCCTGTAAGCAAAAAGTACCTTTATTTTTCATTGTCTTATGTTCAACTATTTATTTAAAATTTCCCATCATGGGAGGGTTAAGAAAGAAGGAGAAAAAGAATGCAATATAAGATATACTTAAGCATAATGGTGTTACTTTGGTATTGATCACCAGTATTACTGTTGTTTTCATAATCCACCATTCTTTCTTTCCCTAATTGTCCAGACTCCCAGAAAGACCTGATTATTCATCACAGTTTATGGCCACATGGCTAAGTCATAATTTACTGCTCTCCTTCCCAAATTGTGGCATTTCTCTCTAAAATAGCTATGCTTTACTGAGAAGTCACTTCTCATGGCTGGACACTTACTTCAGATTTCCTTTTGTCCTCTTGTCTACACTGGTGTTTGTTTTCCCCAAATTCTTCCTGGTTGCTATCTCTGGTTTAATTTCTTACATGGTAGCTTTGGTGGGAATGCTAAAGTACAAGGAAAATCGAAGATACTCTGCTGAAAGGAGGGAAAGTAGGTGGTATAGCCTGAAATGACCTACTAAGTAGTAGCTAATTTAAAACTATGATATGATTATTCCAAAATGCTTGAAAGATGCAAAACATACTCACTTAAAGCCATTTCCAGTTGTCTGAACAATGCAAGACATGGCACTTTCTTTTAAACCTCTTTATAATAGTGAAATTTCTTAAAATACTCTAAATAGTAAGAGCACAGTCCTTCTGGTATGATTTGGTTTGGAAAAAAATAATTAAGTATCTTTTGGGGTTTTTTATATTTAGAGGCAGTGTGTGAAAGTAGCACACTGTTCTGAAGATTTACAACTGCGTGTGCTGTTGTCACAGAATCCATGAAGCAAACAATCACTTTCCCCCAAGTTCTTGGAATTAAATTAAACAAGAATTTAATAGTATTGCAGTTGCTAAACAAGGTACTAAAAATATGGAAGTGAATTTAACATGGTGCTGATGCTTTTTGCAGGATATAGCTTATATGTTTGTAAGAGTGGGGATGTGTGAACAAGCTGTGTCAGCCTTTCTGAAATGTAATCGACCAAAGGATGCGGTGGATACCTGTGTACATCTCAACCAGGTAAAACAGCAGTAGATAATCTGCTTTACTGATAGCAATTTAACAGTGACATTTCTATCCTGATGCCCGGTTAAACAGAAGCCCTTGTTAAGTGTCTGATGATTTGTCGTGATTTCTGGAAAACACATTCTTCAGGGCTTAAGCCAGTATGCCTGTGTGCAGTAAGCATGCTCAGCATACAGATATTTGTGGCCTTTGCAGAGCCAGGCCATGCTGCCTCCTGATGGAATAGGAGGAAGACTGGAGAGCTTCTGGCTGTTCATCTTCCACATCCCCCTCTTTCCTTGTACTGATGCAAATACATTTGTATAGCTGGAAAAGGACCAATCTGAAAAACTATCTATTATGTTTACAGCTAGAGCTGCTCCCCAGTGTGACTCACCTGTGCAACTGTGTCAACACGAATAAGCGAGTAACTGAGGATGGCTATGAGAAACTTGATGTATGGGAATGGCAGGTCTGCCTAGTGTTAGATTTATGTGAACAGTTTCCTAGTTTATCGATCTGAGGGGCTATTAGGTATCAGATTCACCCAAGTTTCTCAGTCCTGACAGACTTCTGATTGGGGCAAACACAGTAGCCAAACTGTTGACAATCAGGAAAACTCACAGACAAAATGAGGTGTATAGACAGATAAGTAAATCGTTACTGGTTTTGCCTTAAGCGTATGGGCTGAAGTCCTCTTTTAGACATGCTTTTGAGAGTCTGGGTTTTTGGAATACCAGAATTATTGAAATCCACGTGTCCACTTACGAGCAGCCATGAAGTGATTTTGCAAAGCTTTTACTAAAGCAGAAGCAACTGCTTTATATGTGGTTTTGGACAGAGGTTCAGCATTTGTCTCACAGGCCTGCTGTATCACATGACTGGCAATGATGTTAGCATTTGTATTCTCCTGCTTTTTACTTTCATTTTTTAGTAGCCTGGTTCTAAATGGTGATGAAGTATTGCACACAAATGTTGCAGCCTATTCACAGATAACCAGCTTGTTCTGACAATGTATTTGAAAAAATGAGGTTGATAATTGTCTGCTTTTGTTTCTAGTGGAATAAAGCTGTGGAGCTGGCTAAAAATCACAATATGAAAGAAATTGGATCCTTGTTAGCCAGATATGCAAGTCATTTATTGGAAAAGAATAAAATCCTTGATGCTATAGAACTCTATCGTAAAGCCAATTATTTCTTTGAAGCTGCTAAACTCATGTTCAAGGTATTGCAGTTTTATTTTTGTGTTAAAACTGGGGGTTTGGACTAGCTCTTATTATTTCCATGCTACTTTTATTTTCCTGGGGTTATTTTAGTGTTAACAAAGTCCAGGCAATAAGCAGATGCCATTATACAGGATACTGCAAAGATTAATCCAACTCCTAAGTTCAGGTATCTCCATCATATATAGTTACCTGGGATGTACTGTGTAGCCAGCGGAGAGGAGACTTTCAGGACACAAGCCATCTGATTTATTTTGAGACTTTCACTTCAGAATGAGATGAACTGGACCACAGAAAAAGTCCTGTTGCCCTCCATTGCCTAGTAAACAAGTATCGTAGACTGGCCTGGGTGCAATGTCCACCTTATTTTATATATTGTGTGGATTAGTTTTATCACCTTTATTTTCAAAAATTGCAGTGTCGTTAACTAAAAGTTAAATTTTGGTATTTCTTCAACATACCTTCAACAAACTGCTGTGGTATGCTTTTAAGATAAAGAAGTTGCTCAGGTTTGGTTTGGCTGCAGAGATTTCTGTACATAGCACTCGGAGTCTGTAACTGGTATGTAATTTTTACAGCAAATATTTATAGTAAATTATATATATTGCTTTCAAAAGCCATTCTTTTCCAGGTAAACCACCAGACCTTATTGAAAGCTATGTATTTCTGAAACTTCAGTGTTTAAAACTTGCTATTTTTTAGTTTATTTTTATATTAAGTCAATAGACTTTATACATAGTTACAGTGATTTATCCTTCCCAAGAATATGGCTTTATATACTTGTTAGCTAAATAAATATAGAATAATGTGCATACTTCACTTTGACATTTTCATTTATAGTTTTGTTCACAGTCTAAATTATTACATTATTACATTCAAATGCAAAATTGTTTTTGGCATGATTTCCTTGGTTTGTACCAACATGCAATTGTCCAAGAAAATGCAGCAATTCTTCTAATATTTTTTTCGTTTTTTAAATCTACATTAAATTCCTTGGTTTTGTTTGTAAGATTGCAGATGAAGAATCAAAGAAAAGGACAAAGCCTTTACGAGTTAAAAAGCTTTATGTATTATCGGCCTTACTTATAGAACAGTGCCATGAACAAATGCAAAATGCACAAAGGGGAAGAGTTAAAGGAAAAAGTTCAGAGGTAGAGTGTCTTTTTTTTTTTCTCTTCTTTCTTTTTTTTCTTTCTGAATTCTGATATGTGCTACCTAATCAGAATAAATAAAGCTATCTTCATGTGAGGCTATTATGTTTTTTTTAATAACCTTTTTCCTGCTAAGAACACAGCTTTCATTAAAGCAAGTTTTCCATGAAAACATAGTTTTTGAAGTACAGTATTGTTTTAAAAGATTTAAATCATATGTATTAATATATATTTTTCTTCCTAAGTTTAATGAGTTGTTCTTAATATTTAGTGAAAATCATACTAAAATTCCAGATATTCCCTGCCCCCCCCCACCTCCCCCGTAAGACTCTCACTTTTCTGTCATTTAGAAGTATCAATCCCAAAGAGAGATCTGTGATGAGATTGAGCCATGTTGGCTCTAATTTAGCAGGGGAGATGGCTCAGATATGGGGGAAGCAAATGAAAGATTTTTTTATTCTCTGCTCACACTTTCATGTTCTTATGTACAAATGAAATAGTTTAAACAAAGTTTTAAGAAGCCTGGTGTTGAAATGCAATATTAATCCAAACTATGAACTAGTCTGCAGATGTGCACAGAATATATTTGTACACATGTATACGATATTTATCTTTGACAATCTGCACCATATGTTCTGCCTGTGCATTGTATAAAATGTCTAACAATGTTCACTTTAGGTCCTTGTATTTATATTTTCCCTAGTTAACACACACAGTGGCGTAATCACCAAGTATAGAAAAGTTCTTTTCATATATCCCCATTTCCTGCTGTATCTGTTTCATATAAAAATTACTTGTGATACCGCTTTGTTTTCAGACTGCTTCAGCTTTGGCTGGTTTGCTGGAAGAAGATGTTCTTTCTTCAACTAATCGCTTTGCAGACAATGCTTGGCGAGGAGCTGAGGCTTACCATTTTTTCATACTTGCACAAAGACAGCTCTATAAAGGTTCTGTAGATGCAGCACTTAAAACAGGTAGGGTTTAATTTTTAACCCTGTAAAGAAAGTGTTAAATTTTACAGACCTGCACAGCACATAATTTCATTTATAGTTGGTACATTTTTCTATTCTTGCTAGATCCATGGAATTCAAAACAACCATATAATGAATTGAATATGGCTGAAGTCAAGAAGCCTGGAAGGTCTTGGAGTACAATGCAAATCTAACTTACCAAATATTACCTGGTTAAATTGGGCAATGTCTGTTGATATTCTGTTGACTGTTTCATTTGTCTTTAAATCATAAGGTTTGCCTGAATTCACATAAGGCCTCCCTGGAGAGCTTCATAAAAAAACCTGTGGGAGTCAGAGAAGCAAATAATACTTTGCCAAGTAATGAAGGTCCATTTCAAATACTTCTAACATATTTTTTTTTAAAAAAAGTGTCTCAAAAAGACACTTGAATTTCCCAGTCGTATCTCCTTATTTTTATTTATTTTTTAAAAGTGTTGAACCACGCATGATTTGTAGTCGTGTCAATGAAAAGACTTTTGTTCAATGTGTCCAATTTGTAAGATTAATACTGTCTTCCAAATGCAAGGTTGTGCACATGGGTTGTGGCAATCCCAAGCACAAATACAGGCTGAGTGGAGGATGGATTGAGAGCAGCCCTGAGGAGAAAGACTTGGGGGTGTAGGTGGATGAGAAGCTCAGCATGAGCCGGCAATATGCGCTTGCAGCCCAGAAAGCCAACTGTACCCTGGGCTGCATCAAAAGAAGCATGACCTGCTGGTTGAGGGAGGTGATTCTTCCCCTTGACTCTGCTCTCACGACACCCCACCTAGAGTACTGCATCCAGCTCTAGGGCCCCCACCATAAGAAGGACATGGACCTGTTGGAGTGAGTTCACAGTGGGGCCAGAAAGATCATCAGAGGGCTGGTGCACTTCTCCTATGAAGACAGGCTGAGCAAGTTGGGGTTCACTGTGGAGAAGAGAAGGCTCCAGGGAGACCTTATAGCAGCCTGCCAGTACCTAAAGGGGCCTGCAAGAGAGCTGGAGAGGGACTTTTTAGAAGGGCATGTAGTGATAGGACAAGGGGCATAAATGTTTTAAGCTGAAAGAGGGCAGATTTAGATTAGATATTAGGAAGAAATTCTGAGGGTGGCGAAGCACTGGAACAGGTTTCCCAGAGAAGCTGTGGATGCCCCATCCCTGGCAGTGCTCAAGGCCAGGCTGGATGGGGCTTGGAGCAACCTGGTCTAGTGGAAGATGACCCTGCCTGTGGCAGAGTGGTTGGAACTGTAGGTGCTCTAGAAAGTCCCTTCCACCCAAGCCATTCTATGATTCTGCTAGTAGTAAATATTTCATACAGATGTCTGCACTTCTTGGAAGATATGCAATTAACTTCCTTGGACTCTTTTTCTTTTTTTTTTTTTTTTTTTTTTTCTCCCTTTATTTCTTAGCTCTTCATTTGCGGGATTATGAAGACATTATCCCTGCAGTTGAAATCTATTCCCTTTTGGCACTCTGTGCATGTGCAAACAGAGCATTTGATATTTGTTCAAAAGCCTTTGTTAAACTAGAATCCTTGGAAACTCTTAGGCCAGAGCAGCGGCAACAGTATGAAGACCTTGCTCTAGAGATATTCACGAGACATGGTTCAAAGTATAATAAAAAGTCTGATCTGGATGATATGCTTGAGAGGTGGGTTTATATTTATGTGATACTGTACTAATACTAGCACTTTTCTATGCTATTGTGCGTATTTTGGGTTTTAGCAAGTTCTGTGTGACCACATTAATAAGGTGCTTTGTTGCTCAACCCAGATACTAGGCCAGAATGATGCAGGCATTAGCCAGTGTGTAGAAATACAACACAATTTTATTTGGGAGAACAGACACTAACTGTATTTGAGGAACTGGCATAAAGCTATAACTTCATCTTAATCTGAAATGCATGCAGACAGACCACAGGAGTTTTAAGACTTCTGATAAGGTGTCCCATGCCATTAGAGTAACGATGTTGCCATTTGCATCACCATCCTGATGTGATGCAAATATCAACAAGTGAATGTTTAACTATCATTAACCGCTAAGTCTCCACTGTTTTCTGAATTACATTAATTTCTGAATTCTGAATTCTGAATTAGTGTATGTAATTCAGTGTATGAATTACAGTGTATGATTTACATACAGTAAATCTGTATGGTGTGAGATTAGTATGTCAAGTGAAAGAATCGGAATATGAAGGGGCGTGCTTAAGGGGTAAGTCCTTGTGTTGGATGTACCCATAATAGTGTGTCTGACATGTTTCCTGCTAACAGCACGGAATTTGTGAGTATGGAAATATATTATGATTTTTTTTTAATTAGTTTTCCTTTTAATGAATAGGGTTTTAACTTGTATTGTTTGATTTTACTGTGCAGGTGTACAGAATATCACTAGTAGTTTTCATGTTGACTTTTCAGAGGAGTAAATGTAATCATAGTGCAGGTATCTAACTGGACCTTAATATGACCTTCACTGCTTCTTTTTACTTAATCTTTTGGATCTGCTGGTCCTGATTTGATGACCACGTGGTTCTGGGGGTGTACATTTTATTGTGTGAAGATTTACGTACTTGGCTGTGTTAAGTGATTTAGTAACTACTAACCACAGCGGCACACATTTGAATAGAGAAGCAGTCTTTTACAAAAGAGCACAAGTTGTATAAGTAGCTGTAGACACACAATTTGGTATTTATGCTGTTTTGCAAATTTCTACAAAACAAGTCTTTGCTGCTGTTTTAAGATTTTATTTTTTTATTCTTTCAGTTTTATTTACTCTTCTGTGTCTTTCTTTTCTTTTCTACCCCCCACCCCCACCCCCCATAGTGGCGATGGGAAACTTCCTATATGTGTTGCAACGGGAGACCCTATCCTGGAGTATCGATTCTGGATGTGCAGTGTGTGTAAGCACTGTATGAAAGCCAAAGAAGCAAGCAATTATAACTTCTGTCCTCTGTGCCACAGCACAATATAGCACAGGATAAAGGACTGATTATCTTTGTTATCTGTTATGCCTCCTAAAAATATTCTAAAATGTTACCAATGTACTTGTATTGTAAAATACAGCACAGGTGTGGTGTATCATAACAGGCAGTACCACTATTAAAGAAACATTTTAAAAAACAAAACAGAAAGCCCACAAGTGAAAACCTTCACTGATTCCCTTTATGCAAAGAAAGGACTGTGTTAATGAATTTGATCTTTCTGATTTTTGGGGTTTTTTTTACAAGGGCTTAAGGTAAAAGCATTGTCTTCTAACTGCAAATTGAGCCTAGTTTCAAAACTATGCAAATTGAATGTATGTTAATACCTTTTACTCTGTGCAAGCTCCACTTTTTTTCTAAGTCCATAGGAAATTACTGGGTTTTCTCAAAATTCCAAGTTTTCTGAAGGAAGTAATTTGTAAGTTGAAACAATGCCACGGTGGTTCTGGTAATATTGTTGTATATGGTTTTGTACTATTGTTTTACTAGAGTGATAGTACAGGTTCAGGCAAATGTTTGTGCTTCTTTTGCCAAGTGTATTTAAACGCACCACAGCAATAAAGGGCTTGCAAACATCTACCCAGCCGTGCCGCCCGTCTGCCTGTGGGCCCCTCGGCTCCGGTGAGGGCTTCAACTAACGAAACACCTACGAGCCTTCGCGCTGGAATGTGGTAATAAGCTGGGTTTTTTGGTCCGTCGTCCCCCCCCCCCCCCAAGTAGCTCGAAGAGAGCAGCTGCCATCTGTTGAGCAGATTTCACGAGTTGAACTGTCTCCTTGCTGCACACGGAGGAGTGTTTCACTGAGCGCTGCGCTGTCCCGTGCCACTGCTGGAGCCGAGCCTCTGCCCTGGCGCAGGGCCGGCTCCGGCAGGGGCGCGCCGGGCCTCGGCTACGCGCCGCCCGGGTACCAGTAAACCCCGTTCTGTGAAGAGAGGATTTCATATTACCGGGGTAGAAGAAATCCCTTTAGTATCTGAGCTGCTTTCTCCTTCCCAGCCATGTTCGCTGGCGCGCTGCGCGCCGCCGGGGCCCTCCGTTCCCCCGCGCTCCCCTTCCGGCCGCCGCCGTGACGTGACGCCGTGACGTAACGTAACGCCGTGACGTGACGCCATGACGTGACGCCGCCGCCCCC
>JAVJGJ010000059.1:33768648-33786995 GCA_035590215.1 Microhierax caerulescens | reverse complement strand
CCAAACTGGAGGTCCGAGATCCCTTAAAAACATCAGGTCAGGAGTGCTTTGCAATGGCTCTTTTTCTGCTGAACACCTACCTTTCCTCTCCGTGCTCAAGGTGTGCTGTCCTCTGCAGGGGCCACCAGGTAGTATGTGAGTAGGAGAGCACACAGCCACCGAACAGTGCACATACACCTGACAAGAAGAAAAAGTACCACTTGGTCCATATCAAATCTTGCTTTGCAGAGAGCATTGCTTTGTCTTTTGTCCCCCTTCTATGCTTAGTCTTGCCTGAACGCTTGCATGCAGCACCTTGTAGCTGAACCTGCCTTGAATTTCAAATTTGGTGTCAAAGGAGCCCTCAGGCGGTTTGGTAACTGAGAGGCTGAGGCAGGAGAAGTTAAAACCTCATGAGTTGCAGTGAGGCTATGTATAAAAGCTAGACAGAAACTTAATCTAGTGCTAGATGCAGCTGCACACTTAGGAAGCAGCACAGGCCAGAATTGCATCGTGTTTATTTCTAGAAAGTTCACAAGTTGAACTGCTTATGCAAGGCCAAGCCAAAAAATTATGTGGTTACTTAAGCTGCCCAGGCAGAGGTACTGCCACGGCTCATAGCAGTACCTGTGCTAGAGTCCACTCAACTGGGTGCACTAGGAGCAAAGCACCCTCCAGTGACTGTCCTGGGGTTTTCTTTGCTTTTCTTAGGACTGTTAGAGGACAGAACCTCAAAATGTAAGGCTAAACCCACATGCCTCTGCTTCCCTGCCCGTTGGGCTAGCTTCTGAGGAGAGGGTTGACTGGCTGGGACGTACGGGAGACAACAGAGCTGAACTTCATGTAGATGTCATGGTGTATAAAATGTCTTTTCTCTTCTAGACTTTTTGAGCTGAAGTGCTATGAATCTGACTCTAAAAAGTCAGAAAAGCCATATAAAAGTCATGTTTACATACCAAACTATTTTGCTTACTCCAGCCAGTTCCATCTCAAGTCACTGAAACTGTGTTGCAGGCAGATTTGAGAAGAGAACTGAATTAAAGCTGCGCACCAGTCAGGCTACTTGGGCTGAATTCTGGCTAGGTCTTAAGTCTGTGAGGTGTTTCAGTCAGCTGTTTTTTAAATGGTCTTAAGAAGTTCAGAGGACACGGTTCATGAGTGGGAGGTGAGCCTTTCACTTGATCTTACCTGTTCCAGTCGATGTGCCAAGGTTCTTACCGCTAGCCTTTTAAAATGAGATGGGTGCCTTACCCTGGGGCTAACAGCTACAGGACAGAACTCTGCAGCGTACTCACTGCCATTGATCTCACACCTGTTTGAGAAAACAGAACAACAGACCTTGAAGGAATTAGGGTTTTGCTGATGAGCACATTGGTCATTCAATAACTACTTGCCCATTCACAGTGATGTTCCATCTCGGGATGCTGTTGAAGTCTGGAGACCTGGTTACCCAGCAGTTTTCCAGGTATAACTTAGCATCAGGGCTCTCGTCTTTCAACTCCACCTCGAGAAACACAGGCTCCACAGGTCGCTTGAGTATTGCCATGTTGGGCTCATAGAATTCCATGAAAGATTCATCTCAAGAAAACATCAGGGGATTTTGTTGTTGAATTTAATTTAAATTAAAACACATTTGGAAACTTTCTGATTTTCTTAGGAGGAGACTTACCTTTGGACACTCTTGAAACTACATTCAGAGCTTGTCTTATCCTTCTGTATACTGCGGAAAAGGAAATGTTAGTGAGGTTCTTTAGCAGAAAGCAGAGCATGTCTTAACAAAGGAACTTACAGCTAAAAGAGCCACGGAAGATTAAAAATGGAGGAAGAGAATTGCCTACCTGCAATATTTGATCTTGGTACCATTGTGCCGGAGCCAAAGGGAGGTGTTGTGGCTGGATCACTAGTGAAGGCACCAAGCACTAGGGTCTCTTTTGCTCGATAGTAGCACAAGATTGTTAGTCTGTAATAGGAGAAAGGGTAATTTTTGTATTCACTTTCACTTTTCAGCACCTGTCCCAAAGTGAGCAGTGTCTGTGAGCAGTAGCTCCTACCTGTAATCTGGATCTCTTGTGATTGTCACTGTGCTCCGTCCTGAAAGAGTTTCTTTCTCATAAGAGATTTCATTTTCGTAAATAATGTGGTCACCTTCAAACTGTGCATATGGGAAGTTCATTAAAATTGAATCTTCTCGGGAGCTGGGGCAGGGCAACGAAAGAGAAAATGCAAGAGAGACAGAGACTTCCAGCAGATGTATCTGCTTCAGCCATGGGCTTACCCTTACTGAAGTGCCACAGGTAGTGACATGGAACTTGAAGAAGGCATGTCCTTCATTATATTCTCTAGGCTTGCAAGAGCTATCCCTTAGTCTGGTTTTACTCATATCAATGGCAGGAACTGTCTTCATTTGGGCAGATACCATTATGGTACCATCTGGGTGGCATACTGAGAAAATCAGAGTTGGTTATAAACACAAGGAAAGAATCACAGATCTTTTTATGGATTGATCAGTTGTATAACTTACTTATAAATGCTGAAGGATTAAAACTGCAGCTAACGGAGAACATCTGTAAGGTCTCCATAGTCCTCACTTTCCTTAGGGCAACATCAAACCTTGCTTTAATTTTCTGAAAGAACACTTCCTGTGAAGGAGGTGATGGAAG
Organism: Microhierax caerulescens; assembly: GCA_035590215.1. Lineage (NCBI taxonomy): Eukaryota > Metazoa > Chordata > Aves > Falconiformes > Falconidae > Microhierax > Microhierax caerulescens. The sequence continues at coordinate 33,784,356 of JAVJGJ010000059.1, read as the reverse complement.
AGGTCTCTCGTTAAGGCACGTGATCCATATGTACAAAGTTCTGCTCTTTAGTTTGTGCCTCTTGAATACTAACAAGTCACAAGGGTTAAATCAGTGTGAAGACTCGAGCCTGATGCAACATAGGGGCAGAAGTTTTCTCGCACAAATTAATTGGTCACTGTCGCAGAGATAAATTTTGGCTGATTATTGTAGAATAGTTCAGATGTTTATTACAGCATCAGTTTTCCCCTGCTATGTCTTACCATTTCTACAAAATATTCTTCTAAAAGAGCTTCTTTCATAAAAGCTATATTGAAATATTGTTTCTGGCTCAGTGCGGATGGGACATTTTGCCTCATCTAACTAAAAATACTGAGGAGTTTGTTTTTGAAGACTTGCTGCCTATCTTTTAGAGGCAACTTCGCACTGCAGACTACATAATACATGGCATTACCAGAAGGGTCCATGTCCGATACCTCTTGTCCTACTTGCACTGGCTTCGAGTCGTTCCCTCTGGAGGTTTTCCAATATGTGTAATACCACAGCACGACAAACGGTGACCGTAGGGCTGTGGCTGTAAGAGCAGTTCTACATGCTTTGAAGAAAGCATTGCTCTACCGTTCACGTACCTCATAGATAACTCCCACAGCAAACAGAGGTATTTGCAAGACCAGGTGTGTAGAATTGGTAGCTGCAAGATACCCATTGGTAAGCGCAACGTGCTGGTTCAGCAGCTTATTACCAAGATACAGGTTCCAATACTGGTGCAAGCCGAAAGTAGGGATGGCTAGATACAGGTTTTCTTCATCACAGTAACCAACTGCTTCTGGTAGTTCTGCAGGAAGAAGGTGGGGTGAAGAGCTAGCAGTGAAGGAAGGTTTGAGCAATGATGTTTGGCCCAGGCAGGGATTTCTAGCACAGGTAAATTTTGCACTGGCACTGCAGCAGCAGTGCTGTGCATACTGGCGTCGTCTGCAGGGCTTTGGCTGTGCTGTGGATCTAGCAGCTCACAATCGGTGGGATTGGGAATCCTCATGCTTTAGTGATGGCCTGCCAGCTTGCTTCAGGGCTACTCCCTGCTTCAGTAAGGCAAGCCGAGCTGTGTATATAAATCCATTTTTCTGGTCAGCCTTCTCTAGGGATGAACCAAGAGCTATTTCAAAAATAAAAAGGACAGTGAGGAGACGATCACCTTTGTGGCATCCAAAATGTAAGATTTGAGCAAATACCAGACCTCCTGACTCAATAATCTGCTAAGTACAGCTCTTAGGGGACGATTGTCTCCTTACGGAAGTGCTGTCTTTAGAGTTCACAGCAATTTATTTGAGTCAGTTGAGTTCTGCCCTGGATACAGAGGCAGAATTGCATTTGAGGACAAACTGAAACTTGTAGCAATGTCTGAAAGTTTTGCCAGTAGATATATGTTCAAGTTATGAGGCATCTTGTTCGCTGAGTTTGCAAGCCAACTTCTACACACGTTTTTATTGCTCTCAGTGTCTCGAGGGCAGACTGTCTTGCCAGTATGCAGAAGAGCTGCCATCAGAAAAGCAGCAAGTTGGCTGTGTTACCAATAATGAGCTATTGAAGGGTGGGGTTTTCCCCAAAGCTCCCATCCTCAGTCTAATGCCATTCTCACTGAATTCAATGAAAATCTCATCCACGCTGTTGATGCAAACCAGTTAATATTACGGGGAAGCTTACTGATGTCGGCGATCACACACTCCACCTCTGCCGAATGATGATAGAGTGTCATCTCCAGACCTACACTTACAGTGTAGTTAACGAGGAGGGTGTATTTTGTTTCATTTCTGTTCACGTACTGAAAGAGAGAGAAGCGTAAGGCTGCAGTAGCAATGGCTTCCAGTACAGACAGGCATGTGTATCCTGAGCAGCACTAAGTAATTATTCCAACACCCTCCTCTCCCCTGCAAATAGCTCAGTCTCCGAAACATCGCTTCAGTTGGCCTAAAACTATTCAGAAATTTGGACTGGATTCAACAGCTCTTTCAGCCAAACGTAAATGTGGAGAATGTAGGGCCTGCTCAGAAAATGGAGGCAGAAGTGAACACAGCAGTGTTTCCTCTGTAGCCCACTGGTGAAAGAGCTCGGACGGGAAGATCTGGGTCCAGATCCTTTTTCTTCTTTACTCAGAGTGTGGGCTGACCCAGGAGAGTAAGTCATCGGTAAAACAGGTGTGAGGAGATGCTATAAGAGATCCCTCTCAATATCCTCATTTACTTCACTAAAAGTACTCCCAAAGCAAAACCTGCTGTTCAACCTGAAAGACATACTTCTGCCATTTTTTGGATTGCTTTGATCATTAATGCAATTTGACTGCAGTTTGACTGCAGCCTGAAAACTATTTGTGCAAATCCTGATCCTATGTGTTCACGATGATGTTCCTTGTAACAGAAAATAGCACCACAGATCCGTGTGATCTGGTTGAAACAGGGGTAGAGGACTTGCAGTTATGCATCCTTCCCACTGAAATGAGAGGTTGAATTCCCTCTGTGAGTTTATACTTTTTACAAATATTTAGATTACAAATGGTCCGAAGCTTAACAAAATTACATTTAGAATAGCCTGGGCCTGCCCGTACGTGCTCGTATGGTACATGGCCTGTGCCAGTAGTCAGATGGCTCTGCATAAACAGTAGGTTCAAGAATTACTGGATGTTGGTAACTGGTGTTTGCAGGATTGCAATAATTGATTTATTTTTCCAAGGCACTCCTGTTTCAAGGGACAACATTTAACAGAGATTTGACAAAACCTCTTCCTGCTGGGCATGTGCTCGGACATTAGCCATGCTGACAGACACTAAAGGAAGTCGTATTTCATACCAGCTAATCACACCTGATGCTGCATGTCTCCCAGAGACCTAGGTAGGGCAAGGTGGGGATGTACAAGCCTCTCATCTTAATTTGGATGAGCTCAGACTCATTGGCACCTTGATGATCAAGGAATGGTTGTTGCTTAATAAAAGCCAGGCTATGTTCTGAAAAGGGACTGCCCTACCTCCCTACTCAGCTGCTGAAGTGACCTGCTGCATCTTACCTCCTTTAGAACATACGGATCATCAAAAGAGATTTCCAGGATAAATCCTTTCCTTCTATTAGGAAAAGGAGTTTCATAAATCTTAAACCCATGGTACTGTGCTTCCCTCAGGGTAAATGGCACATTTCCTATTGTGATTGCCACCAGAGAGACATCAGGAAGAAAGTGTCCAAATGCAACATTAAATAGCCTTTCCTCTGGCAGAGTATCTGTAGGGAGAGAACATCAAATTACTGCTGATGTGGATCAAGTAACGAAGACAGTTGGGGTGGCCTCCCATTCAAGTTCCAGGAAATTTAGCCAACAGCCATCTCTTTAATGGCTCTGATTAATGAGTGTTTGTGTTCTAGTCAGATCTGAAATACTCTGAGTACATGAGAATTGCTTCAAGCTGCAGGAGATTAATAACAAATACATACAACTTTATAGAAAGTGGGTTTAGTAACTTTCTAGAGGTGCACTAAGATGTGCAATGACTTTCCTATAAAGAAATCTAGAATCCAGTTTAGCCACATAAAATAAAGAAAAACTATCATAATGTATGCTAAGAGGCTTTTTTCTTTCTATATCAGTTATTCAGACAGCTCCAAAGATGCTTAGTGTCTTAATGCACTGGAAAATTTAATTAAAACAAAATCACCGCACCACTGGATGGCACAGTGATTTCAGTATGTTCCCAAGATAACAAATGCAGGCAGTCTGGGGGAGGAAACACCATCAACGAATGCTGTCCTCATGTAATAATTGTGCAACACAACATCTTTATTCTAGGGTCCCAGTGCTCACTGGAAAAATCTGGATGTTAGTGTGAAATAAATGTTTACCTTCTTACAGCAGCTTATAATTTTCATTTCTCATCCCTTAGTGATGGGGATAAATGGTACATCCATTAAGGCTAAAGTTTTGGGGGTTTTTGTAATGCCCTGAATCTTGACTTTGCCTAGCAAATTGGAAGTGGGAGCCGAGAACATTCTGGTGAGTGTAGGTGTGTGGCAGAAGTCAAATGGAGCAATGTATAGCACAACAAAAGCAAGAGGTTGGTAAAAGTCAATGTGACTTACTGTTGATAACAGTTGGTATCTGTGGCATGAAAGGTGTGGTGATGGATTTGATGACAGTATACTTCGTGGTTTGCCAATCTGCATCTGTCCATGTGTGCTCCAAAAACAAGTCAATACTGTAAATGACTCCATATACACCACCAGATATGGAGCTCTAGGAGGTAAAATTTGTGATTAAGTTTCAATTCTCAACAGTTTAATAGAGGAATGACTGAATATGGTTAAAATTCTTACACTAGGAAGAGGAAATGGTATTCTAGTACAGTATGGGATGGATTTTGTAGGGGAGGTTTTTATATATATATATATGAGCCCATGTCTCTGGTCCTTGTTTGGCTCAGATACTGCCAGGATTCTCAATAAGGAAGTATCAGGTTTTGAGGATGTGTGTGTGTGTCCTCATTAAGTTTAGTAAGTAACCATATTTGCATTTATTTTTTTACAATCCCTGGATTACTGGTCATGTCTCTCATTCTTCCCAGTTCATTCTGAAAGTTTGTCAGTGGTTCCCATAGTTCTTCAGACCAAGCCTGTCTGGTGTTACAATACATATACTGATCTAAGTGTCCACTGATAGACAGAAAAAGTGAACTTCTGAAGGGGATAAGTCAAAATCACACTGATGTCATCTTCACAAATAGTACTGGTAAAGAGCCCTGTGAGAATATTGCCAGCTTCTTTCTAAGTCTTCAAGGTCAGGTTGGATGGAGTTTTGAGCACTCTGATCTAGTGGAAGATGGTCCTGCCTATGCGGGGGGCTGGACTAGGTAATCTTTAAAGATGTCTTCCCCCCCCAACAATTCTATTGTGTTCTACTGAACATTTCTTTTGACCCTGCCTCTGTACCTGTAAACTGTAGATTGACAAGTGTCATGGTTTAACCTCAGCTGGCAACCAAGTACCACACAGCCACTTGCTCACTGTCCCCCCCCTCCCCCACCTCCCCAGTGGGATGGGGAGAATTGGAGAAAGGTAGAACCCATGGGTTAAGATAAGAACAGTTTAATAATTAACATAAAGTAAAACATAATAATAATAATGATGATGATGATTATGATGATGATGAAAAGGGAGATAACAAGAAGAGAGGGAGGAATAAAACCCAAGACAGACAAGTGATGCACAATACAGTTGCTCACCACCTGCTGACCCATGCTCAGCCAGTCCCCAGGCAGCGACCAGCCCCTCCTGGACAACCCCCCCCTGCCCCCGCCCCTGGTTTATATGCTGAGAATGTTGTTCTATGGGGTGGAATATCCCTTTGGCTAGTCTGAGTCAGCTGTCCTGGCTCTGCTCCCTCCTGGCTTCTTGTGCACCTCTGCACTGGCAGAGCACGGAGAACTGAAAAGTCCTTGATCTGGGGTGAGGACTACTTAGCAACAACTAAACCATCGGTGTACTATCAACATTGTTCTCATACTCAGTCCAAAACACGGCACTGTACCAGCTACTAGGAAGAAAATTAACTCTATCCTAGCTGAAACCAGGACAATAAGGAATATAGTATGCCCGAAGCAGATGGCTGCACTCACACTACATGCTGGGAACTTGTTCCATGTTAACTCAAGCTGTCTGAATTACTCCTTGACCCAGACCAAAAGTTTACCAGGACCAGTTTCATAATGTAACAACAGACGATTGAGCTCCAGTGCCCAGGAATCCCTTCACTCTTAATTGAATAGTATACCTTATAGATTATTATGCTTCAATCATGTTTTGTAATCATGGCTATTTAGTTTCTGAGTAAGTACTTTCAGAACACAGAGAAGGAGAATCTAGGTCTTCAAATATTTCTTGTGTCTAAGGATTTTAAGCATCAATCAATTGCTGTTTGGAATGATTTGGTATTATCATGATTTAGAAACATCTTCCATGGTGCAGGCCCTCAAATGCATTAGTGTGTGATGGGTTTGTACTAACCTTTAGCCTGCCTCCTTCTGCTCCAATAGGGACAGTTACTCTGATGTGTGTCTCGTTGTACTCCAGTAAGTAGTTCTTATCCTCAAGGTTTACTATGACTCGATCATCGACTCCCATTAAAATGTTTTTAGACAGAAAGGTGGACTCTTGAACCACTAACGTGGGGATAACCCTTGGCACAGTCCATGTTAGCGCAGTATCAGTGAAACTGATGCCATCTGTTGAGTTAGATAGATGATCTCAGAAGAGCAGGTCATTCGAAATTACCAGTCAGTCTTCACTCTGCAACAGCTGTCTTTTCCTTTTCACCAGGGTACCTTTACAACTTTCACTGATGAAACACCTTGTAGGATATTTGGCAACTGATGGCTATTTTGACACAGAAACTCTGGTGCTCCAAGTAGACTTGAACCACTGGTTTCAGGTGACTAATTAATTTATTCAGAAGAACTGACAGTTATCCTACCCACTCTGTTGTCCTTCTGGTCCCAGGAGTTTAGCCTTACTGGCAAAAGGAATGGGGCAAAGAGGCTCCTGTTTGGACCTTCTCCTTGAAGTATTGGCTTCGAGATCATGACAAGTCAAAATCTCCTGTTTCCCCATCAATTGTTCATATTAATACCATTCTGTGAGAGACAGAAGGTGCAGCCACCACTGTTTTGCAAAAAGCTAAGCTAGTTCTGCCTTTCCAGAGAAAAGGACTAGGTGAGTCCCAAGGATGCAGAAGTACATCTCCTGTGTGGAGTTATGTGACAGGGGAGAGCCAAGGCTGTGGGATTAGTCCAGGGGACGCTCCCTGGCCCTTCTGCAGCAGTTTTGTCTCCAGTTCCCTGCATCTAACGTGGGGGTTGGAGAAATGAGAGGCAAAGCACGACACTGCACTGGGAACACAAGTAATATAGCGTCACAGCAGGGAACGTGTTTGTCTGGGACTTAAGCCATGGACTCTTAGCTCACGTTGCTCCAAGGGCAGCTTGTAAACTCCTCTTACAGAGTAGGCCACAGGGAAGTGGGGAGACCGTGTTTTCTACTAGCTGCTTACGTGGTTATTTTTGGTGAAGAAGGAAGAAATCCTTACCAACAGGACAGGAGACAGTCGTGTCAATCAGCAAAAGCAGCCACCGCTGCCTGTACATGGAAGTGGAAGTGACCATATTCATATTTACACCACTGACCTGTTGGGATGCAGGCAGAAAAAGCAAACTGGTGTTCTAGAGAGGCAATGGGAACAGCACAGTTTTGTGTCTGATGGAGAGCAACAACTCACCATGCTGGTGTCGGACTCGTTGCTGTGATAGGGAGCACGGAGGTACACTCGGGACAGCGTATTATTGAAGCTGTAGCCCAGTTTTGTTGCATCGCTTACTGTTATTCTCTTTCTCCCTGATGGAGAAACAAACATCAGTTGCCATAGCTGGTATGCAACATTCTGAGTCTGCAAGAGAGAGATGAGCTGCATCAGATCTAAGTCTACAAAAATCTCTTAAAAACCTGCAATACTGTAGCACCTATTTTCCTGTTAGAAGCTGGAGAAACAGGAATGACACTGTACACTGCTAGTTGACCCCAAGAAATACCCTCGAGATGTATAAGGATAAGGCATTCTATAGCTCTTTAAGGCATCTTTAGAGACAGTCTTATGGCAGCCCTGGAAGAAGCATAGGCTGGTGGCCTAGAATAAATCCCCTTGGACAAAATGCCTGTGCTGTTAAAAAATGATTGCCTTCATCTCTGTAGATTGCTGGAGCGGTGCAGAGGCCAAATGACAGACTACCTTTTATAGTGTGTAGCCATGCTGTGCCAAGCATAAGAAGAGAGGAATGTGTGTACTGGTCTAGAACAGAGTATCCTGAAATGATAAGCATATGAGAGGATAGTCAAAAGGAAAAAGGAGTCAGTAAGACAAGAGAAAAATCAGATAAATGTATATATTTCCCCCTAACACTTTACAGCCTCAAATAATTTTCAGCCCTGGGACTCCTGAGCTATCTGTAGCTTTTTTGTATTTTGTGTGTCTTTACTGCATTTCTCTTCAGTCAACTTTTCCAGACTCTCCTTGAGATCAAGCAAGCTTTTAGCAGCCATAACATCTTTTGGCAAGGAATTTGACAGATTCACTACCCATTGTGTGAAGAATCACCTACCTTTGTTTGTCTTGAACTCAGTTTCCACTAACGTAACGAGCATATGGCTCGCTCTCCCACCTAAATGTCTTTTTGCAGTCTAGAGTGCTGAGAAAACTTGAGAGATTTTTCAGTGCTTCATGGCATCTTTGCCATCTCCTTTTTTTTTTTTGACAGGGATGGAGTAATGTCCCAAGAATGACTCATGAGACTAGCGAGACAAGACAGGCTAGGAACGGTTAGGAAAGTCTCCCCTTCCTACCTCTGGCAGTGCCGACATCCATGCTACGGTGTAGTCATGTGAAACTGCAGGGACATCAGTCTTCACTGATACCTGGGGACACAGAGGAGATTCTTTGGGAACAAATAAATCTTCAGCATTATTACAGGCATGGGGAGCAGAGGGAAGGCTTTCAGATTTCTTCTCCAGTGTCTGTCGGTATTTAGCAATTTACATTCACTGGAAGTAATTAAAGTGTTTCCAAAGAGGTTCTTGATGGTGGTAATTTCTGTGGCCTTAAAATGAAAGTTAAAGTCATTTATGGTGGTGCATGTCCAGCAGAGGGAATACTTTGTGTATAACCAGGTAAAGAAAAAGTCCTGTTTAATGTCTGGTAAACTGTAAAGCAGATCCCACTCTGGAGAGTTTCAGGGCCACCTGTGATGTAGGGAAGCAGGCTATTTGCTTTAGCGGGACTGGTTCCCTCTTCCATGTGGGCTGAACACCTGAAAATGCAGGATCCCTAACATGTAACTAAATGCTAAGGTGTGAATCTTGCCAGAGTGAAGCAAGTTCTGGACACTGAGTTAGGAGCCAGAGTTTGCCTCAGACATCTGAACCGTGATTTAAGTGTGTTGCAGCACCCAGACAACACTGCACAGCTTCATGTCCTAACGGGAGAAATATGCTTTGTCCTGCCTACAATAGGTGCCTACAAAAGGCAGTGAAGTTTTTTGTTCAGTGCCTTATTTCTACATTAGTGTGCAGATGCTGGTAGCAGGCTGGACAACCAAATCGTTATCACCCAGCAGGAGACAGGTTCTGTCTCACCATAATGTCCTGAGAACTGTGTGATGCAGCAGGGGTGCAGCTCTGCAAACTCCGGGTTCTATTATTTCAAACGTGAGGATGACATTCTCACAGATGCTGCAGCACTTTACTATCGTGAGCTAAATAAACTGGGTGGCCTGCCCGGCTGCTGATTCACTTGCAGTGGCTTGACTTACATTATCTGTACGGTTAACTGAATTTTTGCTGCATTCAAAATACCTATGACATGTAAACGTGTTACTGATAAGCATCTGCAGCTACATCCTCTGCTGAGTATCAGCAGGTTGCTATTACTCCTGGTACACAGTGTAAAATTGACTTCTGACTGGAATGTGTGGAGGCTGTTGTGCCTGGCAGGGAGCTTGGATGTAGCTTCGCTTTCAGTTGGAAAGCTTTTACCTCCATGTAGTTTTCTTCGCACACAATTTCTCTTGATGCCCAGGAAGAGTATGAACAGTACATAGGGTACGTGTAGGTCACAGCTGCCCTCATGCTTGAAGAGGAGGAGACCTTGATGTTCACAGTCAGTGAAAACAGCTCATCTGCCTGGGAAGAAAACCAGACAATTCAGTGGATAATGTGGAAGGTCCCAGGAGCATGGACCATCCAGCCCAGCTGTTTCTGAGTGATAAGAGCAGGCTGAGAGCTGTGGTGGCAGTTCCTCCAACATGCCACTCTGCCTTCAGTGGTTTGTGTGCAGGGGCTTTCTGGGCCAGAGACGTCACTTCAGTACTTACAGCCTTTGCCTCAGGTCACATCTCAGCACTATTCTTGCCACGGTATTACAGAGCACCTAGTCAGAGGAAAATCTGACCTACCTCGCCGTGGGTTCACATTCCCCCCATTCATGACTGCTATGTGCTTCCTCATGGAGAGCAAGTACTGGAGCTTTCAGTTTGGTTGGGTAGTTCAGATCCATCTTACTGATGCCGTTTAGTGTCTGTCTTGACTAGCTTCAATAAGGGCTCCTTTTGGTCCTTCTGCTCTGCAGAAGCCACGCGTGAAGCCATGGACTGTACTTCTATCTGACATGGATGTGTATTTTTTTTTACAGAAAAAGGCAGAACCTTTCCAGAGAAATTTCCAGTCTGGAAATCCTGGTCATTGCACAGCACACTGTACACCCCCAGTTCCTGTTAGCATACCTCTGCCCATAAAGTTTTACCTTATTTTTTCTGTGGGGCTTCCAGGACCAACCAGACTAAACATGGACAAGCAATGAAGTTTCTCCTCTGATATGTTCTGTTTCTAGGTACATTTAATCTCAACTAACATTTAGAAATTAGAAACCCAGGCTAGGCTTTCACACATATTTTAGGAAGGGGTGAATCACCTTCCCAAGATGCCTGTTTCTCTCCATAGACTATTGTGGAAGCGTAAACAACTAGTTAGGCTAGACATTATCTTTTAGATGGCTAAAGTTACGTGAGATGAATCTGGGTCTAATAGATGTGTGTGATCTACGTTCCTAGGCATGTGTTAACAGGCACATTACCACACAAATTAAGCCAGGAGATGGTCTGCCAGAATCACGCTGCAAATGTTGCTTTTTCAAGCAGATGCCTACTTCTTTCCAGCAAGGCTTTCAAGAAAATCTCTGGCAAGTCAGCAGCTACAAAGATATGCCTGAGAACTGGCAGCTAGTCAGCAGCGTTAGGCTAAGTGTCATTTCGTGAAGAGAGGAAATCCCATGTCAGTCACACTGAGCAGACCTCATACTGGAGGGCCGTTGCCTGTTCATTGCTATGCACCACCAACGTAACTCCTTGCGTTCTCTATTTCTTGAGTTCGCGAAACGTGCCATTAGAACGCCGTATGATATCTCAGTCTTGTCTTTTTGGAGAGGATATACTGTCCAAGTTGTTTTCAAGCCTGTCTTACCTCGTTAACCACATGACAACCAAGCACCGACGCACGGAACACGGGGTTGCCCCACACATCTTCTGAAAGGACATAGCCACAGCGAGAGGCTAGTTTCTCATCCAGCGGAACGGGGCCAGCGTAAGGATCTGCAGAAAAAGGGAACATTGTGGCATGTGGGATGGAAAGCTCAGGGCAAGTCATGGGGCAGAGTGGTGCTGAGGCCTCCTCCCGCAGCTCTCCTCTGAAAAGAGGTCCAGCTGGGCTGGGGGCTTTCCAGGGATTTGTGCTGTTAAGGAGTTGGTGAAGCTGTGCAGTTACGCGTTAGAGTGCATGAGGGTCTGGTGTGTCTCAAGCTCACACACGTTATGTTCACTTTAATGCCTGTTTGTTTGTGTCCAAAAGCTGGTGCCACAGCCACCTTGAAGTATGATTATGGAGAGTTTCTCTAAGGCACATCACAGACATTTCTCTCTCCCTGATTTTACTCTCTAGAAGAGAGTTATGGGCTACAAAGCTCATCCATTTCTAAAAATCCTGAAGCTGTGACAATTTGCTGCTCTTTCTGGTAAAAGGATGCTGTCACAGACCTGTTTTGGATGGGCACTTCTACAGACCGGTCAGGCTTGCTGCTCATCTCTGTTTGGCGAGGCACTGCGTGCAGTGAAACCTGCAGGGGAGCCAAGTAACATGCACAATGGGAGCGGGCTGCACTCAGCTTTTGATGCTGGTAGAGTTAGTGAAGTCATATTTTGTTAATTATCTGCCCTCTGATTATGGAACTATTTTAGTCTTGGGTTAGACACAAGAATTTGTACAAATAGATAGGGTTTAACTAGCAGCCATTGTAATTTCTAGATTTGTCTGTCATCTTTATATGTCGAACAGTACTAACAACTGCTGTTTCAGTAGATGTGTTCTTACAGCCAGGATAGACTAAGGAGATAAGCAAGAAGAATTTTGGAAGAAGAGGGAATAGCTTTTATGAGACCAACTGATAGAGCTGGAAGAAACAAACAACCTTTTTGTGCCTGAAGGTTGCTCTGTTTTTTCCAGTGATATCAGTTGCTCTCATAAATGCTATCACTTCTCCCCACACCCTTGCTGTACTTGGCTTTTTCAGTTCTGCCTCCAAATCAATTGAACAAACCCAAAACCCAGAAAAAAGGGGACTGATCTCAACAGAAAGAAATCTGGTTTGGGGTGAAATCACATACTCCTTTCAATCTGATGTGAACATTTTCTGGTTTTCATTTTGGTTAAGTAGATTTTGTTTTCCTCAGCAAAATGGAAACCCTTTGTTCAATCTGAAATAGGGCATTTAACTGCCATTGTCATGTTAAATAACAAGGAAATTTGAAAGAAAGGCCTTTATTTGCTGCAGAACTCACTCAGCACTCGTGAGTGTATTTTCCGGGTATTACCAGCCTACATTGCTGTTGTCACTTGTGCTGGCCAGGACATATCCAGGCTGCAATGCCACCTTTGTTTTCCTTGCTAGACGTGTGTAATGGCTTAGCAGAGGAAGGAATGAAAGCCGACTGTCAGTCCTTCCTCCTCAGACCATCCTTTCTCCTTTCCCCAGCATGTTAGTTGTAAGGGGCAAGGGGGACTGCGGCTGTAGATACCAGCTTTGTTCATCTGTAGGGATATTGGCCAAACTCAGGTGCGAGAGGCCAGGTAAGGATGTTCTGCAAGTTCTTTGGGGTCAGTTACCAATTGTCACGTAGATGGCAGCAGCATCCAGATCACATCCAGATCACAGACACTGTGATTGCTTAGGTGATTCCCCAGCCTCATGGTACTCAGGGCAGCCACTTGTGACTCACCATTGATTTCCAGCTGAAAGAACTTTCCCTGGAGCAAGAGTTTATTCAGTTTCATCCAAAAAATCCTGGAGCGGCAACTGCTCTCTACAAAACCTGGTGGGAACACATACAGAGCAGATGAGCCAGTGGGGCTGGAGGGCAGAGAAAAGGCACATCTTGTTAAAAGCAAAATAGTCATGTTCTCATCCTTGCCTCTCCCCACTGTCCTTCTATGATGTTTCACCAACCTGGGGCAGCCATCTGCCTCCCTTGTCCCAGCCAGAACAGTGAGAAAAGCAGCCAGATCCTGCAGTACAAGTACATGAACAAATGATGGGGCGAACAGAGAACAAAGGTCAAGATGGGAGATGAATGAGGCAGCAACTGAAGTCTCATTACCTGCACAGTGAGTAACCCACGGCCTCCATCTGTCCCCAGAGACCTGTGCATGGGCACACAAGTCCTCCTCCCTTTGAAGAAAGCTGACCCAGCTGCAGAGAGGGAACTTGGTCAGACCCGGGAGGAAAGGCGTAGCTGACCTTTTACAACAGAGATCGTGCTGTCTTCTCCAAACTGTGCGTGTGAATCAGGAGAGGCTGGTGGCTTCTGGCATGGGGAGACACCTGGGCTAAATTCTGCAGTGCCCTCTGATGTTATCTGAGCTGCTGGCAGTGGGAGGCAGCCTCCCTCTCGCTGGGAGGGCAGAGCACCCTTCTGCCAGGTGTTTACAAGGTCAGATGCTGCTGCTGAGCCTGTTTTTAACAAGTGCAGCAGAGGGTGCTCGGTGCTTTCCATCAGCCCCTGGGAAGTAGTCTCATTCCTTCCAAGCCAGTTGGGTAGCTTTGGCTGCAGGTCTTGCAAGCACATGAAACATTTCCCTGGAGGTATTTTAATTGGGTCTATACAGGAAATACATTTTTGTTTCTGTGAAATGTCCCAGTGACCCAGCCATGCCAGAGATAACAGCAGTTCTTTGGCAGCTACACGTTTTGCTTGTGTGGATCCAGTTAGGTTGCCCTTTGATTTGTTTGATTATTGGAGAGTGTTTTGGTGAAAACATCTTGTATTTAGAAGTGCTCTGATATGTCTGGATCAGTCAGACCATGTGCAGGTCTGAAAATGGCCAAACATATTGCCTGGGAAAAGAAAGTCATCGCGCCTGGTGGGTGGGAGCTGTGGCTCTGGGACTGCAAGTGCCTGGGGAAGCAGAAAGGCGGAGAGTTTTGGTAGAGCTAAAAACACAGCTGGTGTGGCATGGATGAGCTATGGTGGGGTGAAGTACAGGACATTTAGGTTGACATTTTAGCCATTGAAACACAGGTCTCAATCTCCTTTTAGTCCCCATTTTGGGGCGCCACTCAGCCATTCTTACCTTACTTTTGTTCATGTGCATGAGCAGAGCTCCGCTATAGAAATTAGATGGTTTTTACAGTATGCTTCACGCTGCTTTGGGGTAAACAAAAGCCAGTGGGCATGTCCACTCACAGGGCACGGTGCAATCAGTGTCATCTCCTCCTCTGTCCTCCTCTCCCAGAGGACCTCTGCAGTAACAGCAGAAGAACCCGTACCACTGCCTTGCCAGACGTGCTCCCTTTATGCAGCAGGGGGCTGGTGGCACGCTTGTGGGAGCACTCTGGAGTGGAGCCCTGGGGCTTGAGCAATCTCCTAATTAATGTTGTTTGGCCACAAGACCCTTTCTCATTCAGCGGAGCCGAAGTCCAAATTCTGCAACAAACTTCTCATAAGCCCACGCAGGACTCATTGCATGATCCTGGCCTGGGTTAACTCTGCGTCCCCGGACTCAGAGTGACTCTTCATTGAATCCAGCTGGGGCTGGAATTCGGCTGGAAATGGCGGTACTCAGATACCACAGTGATGAGTGTGGTGTAACAACGAGATTTTGAATTTTGAGTGAAAACTTCAGTATATTTGGATAGCAAACGGTTCCAATTTTGATAAGCCACTTCCAAGAGCCATGCAGCATCTCTCTGAGATACTGAGAGTCAAGGTCTGAGGAAGCCATGTTTGAGAGAGCGTGATTGCAATTTATTAATGAACAGCCAACCATCCCGACAGGTACATGACTGCAGTTAGCTGCTTTCTTTGCACAAGCAGCAAGGAGATGTATTTCCAATCTTTGGACAACTCAGAGCATCGCGATTACAGTTTCTGGCATTAATTGTGGTTCTCAGTGTGGCAGAAACGACTTTGGATGTGACATAGAAATTGTGGTCAGTGTGCAATAGCCAGCTCTTGGCCTCGCAGTCAACCAAGCAAAGCCAAGCAAGTCCAGGTCAAATGCTTTTGGCTTCCAAGGATCGCTGAAGTGCTATAGAAAGCACTGTTAGCATTGAGCGGCTGGAAGCATTGGCTGCTTGTGGTCCCTAAAGTCCCTCTGGTACTCATTATAAAGGTAGGGAGGATAAGCTTGTGCATTCCAGGTTATTATATTTGTCTGCTCAGTTTTCCTTGCTGTTTTGGCTGCATAAGAGCACCCATCTAAATGTTCTTGTAGGGTGATAAACAGCTGCCGTGTTTCGACGTTGAGGTGATGGCATTCTGTGGTGGATAAGATGATTCATGGCTTGGGTTCTTTCAAGCTGAAAGGTACTGTATGAATGTAATGTTTTGGTTTCTCTTTTTTTTCCTAAATGGGTCTGGAACTGGGGTTTGTATTACATAATGTGATAGAAAGTTTAAAACCGGCCACTTGGAGCAGCATGCATACAGCACCTCTTCCAGTGGGGCTTGCTTTTAGTGGTGGAAAAAGGCTCAGAGCCCTTTGAGTCATGGTGTTTGTCTTTCTGTTGTTCTGTGGCACTAAAATCCCCAGGTTACCTGAATGCTACAGG
>JAVJGJ010000059.1:33745315-33763964 GCA_035590215.1 Microhierax caerulescens | reverse complement strand
CAGCATCCCTGCCCCGGGGGGGCACATCTGGCTGCAGGCAGTGGCCGACCGCTGAGAATCTAAACAGCTGGCTCTGCAGCTCCATCAAACCCACCTCCGTGCAGCTTCAGGCTGAGCCCAGCTTTCCTGGTGGTGGGAGAGCGGCCGGTGGGAAAGAGGCGCCGAGGAGTTGCTGCTGCCTCGCCACAGGGACCACAGGCGGCCCCTGCTCGGACCCAGGATTTCCCCCTGTGGTACAGATGCCTGAAGAAAACACATGTAAAGAGGGGCACCTGGCAGCACGCTGTGCACAAAGGTGGCTGCCCACCTCCCCGAATCCTGATGTGAACCTCTGGGAATGGTATTCCTGAACCTTTATGTGGAGAGAAAAAGGCTCTTTCATGAATGGGATGGCTGCAAGGCTTTTGCTTCTCTTTCTGCAGCCGATTTCTGATCCTACCTCTGCGCTAATCGGTTTGGCCCCTGTGCAGCCTCTGTGATGTTCCATGCAGCTATTTAAAATTATTCAAGTTTCGTGCATCTTGACACTGGACACAAGTTTCTGCTGACCCAATATCCTTCGGTGCTCAAAATACAGCGGGTCATGAAGGCAACGGCAATGCAGCACCCTGCATGCTGCAGCAGTCAGAGCGCTCACCCAGTCGCTGCCATGGCTTGCTCCTCAGCTGCACATCACCTTGCACGGAATTTTTATGGCACTAGAATTTTTCTAGCTGATTACATTAATTTATTCTTAATTCACATGCAGTGCTGAAGTGGCCCTCCTGCAGCATACAAATTCAGGTTGCCTTGTCACCGTGTTGTAGAGAGGAGGACTTAGGCTTGAAACCGAGCCACTGTGCTAAGATTCAGGTGCTGGAGTGGAAAATCTTTACAGAAGTCTTTTTAAAACCTTTATTTTCATTTATATTTATATACTAATTCTGGGCACGGGCTCCTGCTGTTGGCAGTGCTGTTAGTTCAGCTGTCACACAAGCAGAGTTCTGCCCCAGATGCAGCTGCATCTATAAACTTTGGGATAGGTTGACTTATTTAAACAACATCTAGCATCTGGTCTCTGTGGCTTGGGCGACTTACCGGAGGTCACACAGCAGAGACTGGGAAACAGCCCAGCTCTCCTGCCTCTGATCTCTGTGCTCAAATTTTTGCAATTGCTTCCTCCACCACAGAGTAACATTAAAGTCCACAGACAAGAGAGGTAACATAGCCATAGCCAAGCCCAGGAGATGTGAGATACAAGGTGGCTGAAAAGCCGGCTGGACTGCTGGGCTTGGAGGTGAGCGGTTAACGAGCTGATGTCTGGCTGGTGGTCAGTGGTGAGTGGCATCCCTCAGCTGCTGGTGCTGTGATGGGTAGCGTTCAACATCTCCACCAGTGCCCCGGGTGATGGCATGGCAGGCACCTCAGTGGATGATACCAAGCTGCGGGGAGCACTGAATGCACTGGCGATTTGACTGCTGTCCAGAGAGACGCAGCAAGCGGGAGAAATTGGCCTACGGGAACCTCAGGAGGTTTAACAAAAAAGAATGCAAAATCCTGCATCTGGGATGGAGTAACCCATGCACTGGTCCCAGCTGGGGACTGACTGCTAGGAAGCAGCTTTGCAGAAAAGGACCTAGGGGTCCTGGTAGACATTGAATGGTACAGAAGTCCACAGTGTGCCCCTGTGGAAATGAGGCTACTGTGCACTAGGCTGTATCAGCCAAAGCATAGCCAGCAGGTTGAAATGATTATTCCTTTCTGTTTGTTGCTGGCTGTAGTACGGTGTCCAGTTTTGACCTCTTGGTACAAGAAAGACGTGGACAAACTCAAATGAGTTCAACCAGGGGCACCAAGCTGGCTGGGGGCTGGAGCACATGATGAGATAGGGGGAGAGGCTGAGAGACCTGGGTTTGCTCAGCCCCAGGAACAGAGGCAGAAGGGATATCTCACTGTTCTGTCCAGCTGCCTAAAGGAAGGTTGCAGAGCAGGTAGAACTGGACTCTTCTCAGATGTCTGTAGCAAAAGGACAGGAGGCAATAGTCACAATCTGCAGCAAGGGAAATCCTGACTGAATATAAGGCAAAAAAATTTCACAATCGGTGGTTAACCACTGACATAATTGCCCAGAGAGGCTGTGCAATCTCCATCCCTGAAGATTTTCAAAACATGACTGAACATAGCCCTGAGCAACTTGATCTAACTTTGAAGCTCTGAGCACAAGTTTTGACCAGATCACTTCCAGAGGTCTCTTCCAACCTAATTTATTCCATAACCCTACAATAGCTGGATACCTTCGATGTAATTCCTGCTGTGTTCCCCAGCGAACTGAACTGAATCTTTTGTCAGTATTGTTTTCACAGGCACACCTTTCATAACCACCACATATATCACAAAAGAGAAAAAAAAAGCCCAACTCTGAAAGGAAAAATTGAAGCAAAATAACGTGCAAGAGCTACACAAAAACTCCAGTGTCTCAAAGTGGCTGGTTGCTGCTAGTGTTGGCATGAGAGGATTAAGTGCAAGGACAAACAATCTGAGGCATTCTGCTAGCAGAGTCTCCTGTCATCCTCCTGCTTCCCAACATGACGGTGATCCAAGCTGTGCAGAGTCCTGGATGAAGCTCCAAGCGCTGAATCACTTTGACTCCCCTCCCTCCCCTGCAATGATCACACATAGAAAACAGACATGACTGAGAGAGACTCGGACCAGTTTATAAAAGGAAAGTCCCTTTTCAACACAACCCTCCATGAAAAAGGATTGTTTGGTTTTGTCACTTCGCAAACACCCCAATGGCTTGATGAGAAACATACTTGTCAAGCTGAGTTTCCTTCCTCAGGCTTGAGAAAGGTGGGGTTAGGAAACTGTAATTGCTGCTAAAAGGTGATGGTAGCCTTGAGATGGGATCTGTCCCTCATGGGCTTCCTCCCCCACGGCCCCTACTCACGTTTCAGTACTGAGGTGCTGCAAACAAGTGCAGCTTGTCAAGTGCTGCTGCCAGAAAAATGCATTTGATGAGGTGATTTCTATATGGCCTGAAAAAATTTGTATTAGAAGAATATTAAGGCTGCAAAGCAAAACTCTGACAGTGATGGAATATTAACTCTGTTCTCTCATTAGTATGAACAAGGACATGCCTAACTGTCATTGACTCCTGTGTACATGGGAAATGGAGCCTGGGCTGGATAAATCTGGTAACACAGCGAATGGTTGGTGACTGGGTGCTTGGGTAAGGGGTCTCTGGGTATATCTGTATTGGTGTTTTAAACTGTGCTAGAGCACAGAGAGGTCACTTGGACATTTCTAGCAAATTTGTGCGCTTCACATTTCCCAGGTAAAGCCTGAGAGTGAGTAAAGGCAGGTAGGAGATTTGCAGTGAGAGCTAAGAGTGTTCAGTGGTATGGATACAACCAGAGAAAGCTTAAGTTTACTAGTTCAAATACATTTCTGCGCTTGGCTTCTAGCCCTACTTGTCCCTGTGCCTTAGACCTCATCCTCAGCTTTGATCATGTCTTCCTTGACCTCTGCTTTCTCACCAGCTGGTTTCAGCCCTGCCTGCTCCCATCCCGCAGCGGTTCCCTGCCCAATGCATTGTGCATTGATCCCACTTTCTCTCTGGTACTTGGCTTTGCCCCGACCTGTCCCTTGGATGGGGTTTAGATCATGTCCTCAATTTATAGGCTTTCCCTGTATTCTTCAGTCATCACCTTGCTTCACCTCTTAACACACTCATTACTCCTGCAGTGTCTGACCTCATTTTCACCACTGATTCTGGACTGACCAAAGTAGTAGGCAGAACAGTGTTGCTACAGTAAAGTTATTTTCCTCAGGCTGCAAATCAGAGAAACACTTCAGTATGTCCCCCTTGGTGTGCTTAAGCACGTTCTCCTGTTGCCCCGAGCAGGGAGGCTGCCTGCTGCTGAGCGAGGTGGGATTACCTAGTGAGTTGATTTAGGCTCCTGAGCAATGTGAAACGGTTCAGAGCCTGGTCAGGACTGATGTTAAATCACAGATGAAAACAGCAATCTGTCAGCAGTGTTTTTCCTGTTGTTGTTGTGTCCCAGACAGTTGTGCTGCTGAAAGGCCAAAAGTGACATATATGAAGAAAAGAGACCAATAAATAGATGTGGAGTGGAATATTCAGTATACTGTAATCTAAGTACTAAACCACAGGAAATAAAAAGGAGGCAGGCTTTACTAGGATGAGCCTCGTCTACGCTCTGGGATAAACCACCTTAGGAACTGGTGATGTGGCACAACCTGGGGAAAACGGATTTGGAAGCAGCAGTGCCTAAAGCTGGAATTAACACTAGCTCGATCAAGGCTGCCCTTACGTGCACTTAATATCAAGTTGAATCCAAGATCTGCATCAAAACTGTTTCAGCTGCGTTGGCCAGACTTAGAGACCTTGATAATCATTGTTTCCTTCTTTGCACCTCTGGAACTGGCCTTCTGTTGTTTGAGGTTGTTTTTCTTTGCTCTTGCACAACTTGCCCTATTCCCCACTAATCCCCCCCCCAACCAGGATAACCCAAAATTTCAAAGCGATTCTTTGACAAGTTTGGGAATGTTCTCTCTGCTGGAGTGAGCCCATGTGAAGCTGCAGCAGCTGAGTTCCCTTGGCAAGTGAGAAATCACTATAATTACTGGCCATGGTCTCCCCTATCTCTGGGATTTGGGCAGTTTTGGGCAATGACAGGGAGTTAGCAGCTCCATGGTTAGAAAGAACAGTTTCAAGCAGTAGGTACAACCATTGCTTACTCTCACCTAGAGGAACCGAACTGCTACTGCCTCCTGCCTTGCGCCTTTCAAAGCCTTTGGCCTTTGTGCATCACCATTTCGAAGTTCTGCTCATTACGCACCTCAAAATCATCCCACTTGAACAAGCCAAGCCCACTGACTCCAGAAGGGCTTCAGCTTATGTGTGTTTACTTGCAGTGCTTAACCACGCTCTACTGTGGGTTACCACTGCGGAGACTGATGGGAAATCGGCTCAAAGGGTAAAAAATAGCCATGAAGCATATGTCTAGCAGGGTTAGTCTTCCAGGCTTAAATTATATAAACACTCTTATAATAAGCATCTTTGGCAAAACCCATGACCAGCTGTGCCACTTTTCTTGCAGTGCTTCTATTCCTGCATCAGTTCTGCCGAGCTGTAGGACATTTCTTGAAGTGCCTAAGTGAGCACGTCCTCAGGTCGCACGCCCACAGCAGTCAGCAGAGAGCGATCAGCTCCTCCAGACATCGTGTCCCATCTTAGCTCAGCTTTGCTCTGGAAGTGGAGATGAAGCTTGTCTTTCTTCGGGGACCATATTGGGAACATACAGTGACTGGGCTCCAAAACTAGCCTTGTTTAAGTCCCTAAAGCTGGGGGCAGAAGGGGATGCTTTCAGGTCCTAATGTCTAAGAACCACCTATAAGGTTATCACTAAAGCGCTCGTACCCGACACTGCCCCTGACCTTGAGCTGGTTGTTCAAGGTTACCGAACTGGTCTTGCTCCTGCTGCAGCTCCTTGCATGGGTCCTGAACCAGAGCCACGGGCTCAAGCAGGGCTGTGGGTGACTGCAGCCGTCTGTCCTCTGTGCCCAGAGCTGTGAGATCAGAGTCTGAGCATCCACATTCTCCACACGGATGGTTTTGCACTACACGTACGAACCAGATTATTTTCAGTGAAGAATCATGTATCACGCAGCAAGTTAAAAAGGCAAAAATCTTGCCCTTCAGGAATTGATTTCTAGCTCTGGAAAATAACAGAAAATATGTATCCACAACAAAACAGTAGAAAATAACCTCAAGAGTTAAATTTGATGAATATAAAATACCGCATGAACTATAACTCAAGATATTAACTACATTCATTGGAGTCTTTCTCACACAGCATTTTAAGAGACTAACATTTTTTAAAGTAATCTTTTCCCAACTATTCTGTATTAATAACTATTTACATAATAAGTTATTGTAAAAGATATATACATAACATATTTCTTTGAAGATATGCACTAGATAACTTGGAATAAATCCTGCCTCATTTAATACAGATTTTCTGAGACGTGTAGAAAAATGAGATTCCTGAAAAACCTGGAAAGAATTCAAATCTGATGAAAACCAAAAATATTATATATGATTAAATTTTCCAACCAGCTTTAATAAATACACTGATATTTAAAACAGAGCAAAACAGAATAGTGAGGTATGTCAACGTTTTTCAAAGCTTCTAATAATTTTTCAGAACATGAATACTGCAAATTTATATCCAATTGTCATTGTTCCTTTTTCTTCTAAAAATGGCTGTAAAGTAATTGAAAGGTAAACCAGTATTGAAACATGCTGTTAAAAGTTAGTAGAACACCTAAATCCTCTTAACTACAAAAAAAGTAAAAAGGTGAGTACTATAATGACCAAGTGATTTAAGAAGTAAACTAAACATGGCAAGAAAAATATTTTTTCTGTAGCAGGGAGGTGAAAAGCTAAAAATAACATTTTCTATATGAGATTGAGGCTTGTTAATAAGATCAATAATACTTTTGCTTTTAAAGTCCATATCACATGTAAAGTATTCAAAAATTCCCATTCTTTAAAATCCTGATTTTTTCGGGCGTTTCAACATTTGAACATATTTCTGCATGTACGGTTC
The DNA here is from genome assembly GCA_035590215.1 of Microhierax caerulescens. Classification (NCBI taxonomy): domain Eukaryota; kingdom Metazoa; phylum Chordata; class Aves; order Falconiformes; family Falconidae; genus Microhierax; species Microhierax caerulescens. Next base: position 33,757,350 of record JAVJGJ010000059.1, on the reverse strand, counting down.
AGTCCTTCATTCAGTGAATGCAAGTTTTTAAGACACAGTACCAGAGGTTCTGGAAACATTTCATTATCTGTTTCAGAGCACTTTTTCTAGACTGTCATTCATACTTTTAAAATTTAAACAGAGTTGAAATAGTGAAATCAAAGCAAAACAGAAAAGAAACTGAAACATGAGTCTGTTCAGCTGCGGCACAGCCTGTCTGTTAAAGGTGATCTGAACACTAATCTCATTGTTGATTTACATCAGATTCCTTTAACTTTTGTCTGAGTCTTTACTGAAGCTGTTCAAATCAGTTTGTAAATGTAGATTGAAGGAGCAATTTATTCCATTATCTTGACAGGCAGTTCAATTAGGATAATTCACTGAAAATATCTATTTAAAACTCATCATAGAGGCAGAACATTTAATGCTTTCCTTTTTCAAATAAATGAGGATGATTTACTAAGGAAATGGGAAATTGTAACGGTTTTTCTTTTTTTTAATTTTATTTTCTAAAAAACAGATGTACTAGTCTATACTATCTTTCTTTGCACTGATGTGATAATGCATGATGCTTTCCAAGTCATGAAGGAGCCTTTTAAAGGAACCTATTAAAACTACTTGCAAATTGTAAAGTTCAAATTTTTAATAAATAAATGTTTACCAAGTTACAGTAAAAGAAACAGTGTCTGGGATAACAGAGATTTATTATGACTTTAAAACACAGGTCCCAATTCAGCAAATCAATTTAACGTGTAGTTAGTAGATGAACAATTCCCTTAAATTAAATGTATAACGAACTCCATCGCTGCCATGAAGTTCAGACATCTAAACCAGGAGTCGTTCCAGCGATTAATAAGTAAGGCGCTCACTTTCAGAGACCTGCTTTCCCACATGCTTCCAATTTAGGTCCTGGATAGGAGTGCAGGTTATCTCAACTGGCTCTTACCTATTAACTTGAGGGATAGATTTTACCTGATGCTTTACTGCTCGGGAGGCCTTATTTGCAGTTCTCAGTCAGGTGGATCTTCACATCACCTTGTAAAATCAAGAAAGGCTAGCAGGCTTGCAACCTCTGATGGCATGGCAGGGTCCCTGAACTTCATGCAAACTGGACTTTTTGCAGGGCTGCAGCTTTTGCCAGACTTTGAAGAACTTTGCAGGCTGCTCTATCTGAGGGTCTGGCAGTGAGATGAAGGAAGGATTTTTATGAAAGATGCTAGTGAGGAACAGAAGGCTGCTAAAAGGGGCTTCTGTGTGTTCGTGTGAAAGGAAAACCCTGATTATTTGGAAAACCTGACTAAGAGGACATAATTCCTTTTAGGACATAGTGCCCAAATGCTTGCAGATGAGAGTCCTATGAAGGAGTTAATGTGTTGTTATTTCACTAATAAAACTAAGTTTTTTTCCTAATATCACAGAGGCAGCCAGTGATAGAACAACTCCTGATCTCTGGTTCTATACTGCTACCACTGGGACATGTTCTCATTGCTTCTTCTTTTTTTGTGGTGTTATTAACATATTTATATCTCAGAATAAATAGATACCTATATTATTTTGCGATATACTAGGGAAGAAAATGGGAGCAGAGCATGTCAGTTTGAAACTGCTGTTTCAGTAAAAAATCTTAATCTTTTTGGTTTGTGTGTAAAAACAGTGGTAAGGTTAATGAAAAAAAGTGAAAGCACAACAGAAATAATAAAGTTTTTAGTATTTTTGAGAGCAGACAACTTGACAGTCCCGGGTTAACAGTCGGGCTTGATGACCTTAAAGGTCTTTTCCAACCTGAATGATTCTATCAATCTGTGATTCTATAAATGCATAGGCAACTGGAGAGATGGAAGAAGCAGAGGGTTTTGGAGGACAAGGGGCTCTCCTTGTGTCCAGTGGGACATTTGCCTCCAGCAGGTTTGCCTGGAGATGCCCAAAGTGCCTTTACTCTGGAAGCTCATCCTGTTTTTGGAGGAAGTTTTAAGCAGATAAGGGTTGTTTAAACCTTTTCAGTTCAAAGGGCTGCTATTCAGCACGGAATGAAAATGATGAGTTTTCCAAACAGCAAGATACAATGACAGAAATTGCACAGCAGCACTGGAGAATAAATACACGCGTTTCATGCTGATAAGCATCGAGGTACACACTGAGTATGAAGATAATTTATATTTGGTTTTCTTTGGCTATTATGAACTTTGATGATTTTCATCCTAATTTAATAGCACAATAAATCATTTTTATGAACGTCATGCTCTTTAATTGCTTCCTTGTTAAAATGTGAGCTAATTGTCCTTGGTCTTGGAATAAAACTTCAGTCAAAATAAAGTACTGTTCCGATCAACCCGAGCCTCTCAAGTTCAACAAAGCTGCAGCAAAGTGCAAATGTCAGAACAGCCTGCTGTTGTGTTTCTCACTGGACGTGACAAAACCAAAAAGCACTGCACTGTGTTAGTCGTTGCTGTTGGGTAAGGGGCTGTGGCCAAAGAAATTCTAGTGCTAAGACCTAGCCTCTGGCCACCTCTGCCTTTTCTGACCATAGCAACGACTAACGCTGAAAGCCCACTTGTCTAGGCAGGTCTGTACACCCACATCAAACGTGGTAGTGCTACCCTCTCACAAATGTAGCACTTTCTGTAGAGAAAGAGCTTTGCTGCTCAAAGTATGCCTGTATGCCTGCTCCTTGGGAATGACACCAAAGAATACCTTATAAATGAAGTATGCTTCCCATTAGGGATTACAGCATCATTTGATCAAAGTCCACTGGAAATAGCTCTTGGCAGCACAGACGTTCTCTGTAACTCTTCACTTGCTTGAGCCTGATTGGCAAAGTTTGGGAAAAGCAAACCTGACTTGAGGGCTAGAGGACAGAAGGACACAACAGGGCATTTATTGTTGTTTCTGTTGCCTTTCTCCTTGTTTTAAGGAATGGTTATGTGAAATTGTTTTTTCGAATGCAAAGGAAACATTGGCAATGGGCTTATTCTTCTACAAAGTTGATCGTGCCCTACATGCTGGCTCCACTTGTAAAAAGTAATGCAATGCAGGCATCGCTTAAAATTAAACAATTTTTTGGCAACTCTGGTGAAATATATTGTCATCGGCTGTAGAGCACCGACACACTTGATAGAGTTAAAGAATGTTTGGAAGACTTCAAGCTCTCTCTGGTTTGAGTTTAATGAAATCTGGGCAATCAAAATGTCTACCTGGCAGCTCACAAGAGACACTTCATGTTCATTATTTTGTAGTTAAACTATCTGCCCTGATGTGCAAGGCTACAAATTTGTATACATTTTTATGTAGTCTATTTCCATTGTAAATTACCCATAAATTAGATACAGACATTTAGGCACCTTGGAGGGTTTTTTCAATCTCTATTTTGGTATTAGGGATAGCTGTTGCTGAGTTTTGTACATTGGTTCCTCTCTTGAGAAGATCAGTGCTTGCAGCTGGAAGAGAAACACATCACTCCATTGCCTGTTCTTCCTGTTCTATGGGGTATAAATCATAACATTTAAAAAGATGCAATACTGGTGCAGTGCCATTATTTATGGCTTTTGTTTGAAGACTGCAGAGCATCTGACAAATGTGAATTGATCCTGACAAAACCTCAATGAGTTATTAAGCAGCTGAACATGTCCTCCATAGAAATGGCAAAAAGTAAGTGATATGATTTATAAAAACCTCCGTACCCCATAGTACTCCCTCCCCAAATACATTGTGAGCATACCCCTAGTTAAATAGGCTTGAGTCAGTTTTCATGTCGCATGTAAAACTACATCTTTAAGACCAAAGGCAGAGTGAGATGAAGAGAGCAGAGCCCTCTTTTCTGCCATATGGTACCTGCCACTTCAGTGTTTGCACTTTAATGCAAGAAAAGTAAAGACCAGTCCACTGGCTTCATTGTATTTTGTCTTGATCTCAGGTGATGGTGCCAAGCTAGTTTGAACACCGAGATGCACATGCATTCGGTTTTCCCCTGTTGATGGAGAAGGTGATGTCCTGCTCCCAGCTTCCTCCCCTTACTTGAAAATTGCCCCATTGTTAGTGTATGGGTAATTTTTTTTTTTTTTTTCAGAAAAGCTGTAAAAATACGTCTCCTATAGGGCATCGTAGAGGATGGAGGATAAGAGTGTCTTCCTGCTGAAGCAGATCCTAGAAGATTTCTCTGAGAAGTTTTTAGGCCTCTCTCACTCCTTTTTTCTCCAGACACACGTGTTCCAGTTCATGTTACTTTTATTTCCTTTTTGTAAATGTAATGTGCAGATTACACAGCTGTCTTTTTGGTTATTAAATGGATTTTTATAGTTTAAATATATCTCACGTCTCTGTATATAATGGTCCCAACATGTTTATGACAGGTTATGTCATTGGTTCCCTTGTTAGGAAAACTAACAAAGCTTCTCCATTAGCTTAAGAGGCCTGGGAATATTGTGCATCCTGTTCTTGTTGCTGTATGTCAGTGCTGGGCAGATTGCCATTATACCTCTGTGCATAATTCACTGGTTAAAAACATGCGAGTATGTCTCCCTCTAATGTGTGGCTCCAACAACAACCTGCTCATTCCCCAAAGCCAACGGAGGCAGTCTTGCCAATTCTTGTGATTTTATTGTGAGTCCCTTGACATTTGGTGTGTGCCTTAAAAAACACAGCTCCTGGATTAAAGACGAATGCATAAGAACCTCAGCTTTCACTTGAAAAAATAATATAAAATAACATATTCTGAGCCTTCCTGTTGTGAAAGTGTTTGGAAGTGGACCCCAGTGATTAAAACCCTAGACAGTAAGTGCAATCAACCCCAAAAGTGTTATTGAAATCATATCTTGTGGTGTGATTTTTATTGAAGGCCAAGTTCACGAGTATGGGAACCTGTCTGTAACTTTTGGATGGCTCAAGCTGGCAACGTGAGAGATGCTGTTCCTGTTCAAGTGCTGGGCTTTTGTACTTTTGATGCTGAAGTTCCCATGCTTGATTCCCAATGACAAATATAGCGCTGATCTGTGCATTGCTTGGGATTTGTCTAATCTGCAGCCAGCAGCTTCGGGCCAGCCTGTGGAATTGCAGTCCAGGTATGTTGCACTGAGTCAAGGACAACCCTGCTGTAGTTTTTCACTTGGAAAAAAGGTCAGACCTGTGCAGGTGCTAAGCAAATTCCTCCCTGGTTACATCGGCGTGATCTGGAGAAACATCAGCTCCTTTGGTCTCAGCTGCAGAAGCCACACAGCCATGCTAATGCGGCAATGCTCTCCGGTTTATATATCCTGCTCTTCAGCTTGGTAGTCAGTTTGGGCGCTCTGCTACACTAACACAGCTATACACTTCCAGACAGGAGCTGGGTTGCATCTGGCCAGCTTGGAATTTGGGGTAGAGTGTGTTAGCCTGTCTGCACCACTGTAAGCAGGCGTATCTTAATGGTGCTTGGGGAATTTGTTCTTCATTGGTAACTGCCAAAAAGTGGCCCTTTGCAACTGCAGCTGAAGGCTGTGCTTTCTAGCATGCTGTGCCCGCAAATGTTTGACAGCTGCTGCTTTCATACGTGTCCAAAAATTCAGTGTCCCAGGCAGGATTTGCAAGTTACATGTTGGAATTTTAAATACCTGCCCATGTATGTGTCTAAAAGCTCCCTCTTACCTGGACTGGACTTTATGAAGACCACAGTCTTCTCATCAGCAATTGGCACTTGTAGCAACTTCAGCTCTGGCTTGATGATACTGCTTAAGTTCTTGATATTCTTCATCTTGCTGCCTTTTTCCATCCTTTTCCTCCATGGGTTGAGCTATCACCTGTGGTCCCACATGGGCAAATTTGGCAGGTCTGGAGGATGGATAACAAGCTCTAGAATATATTTTTCCAACTGTGTCATCTGGCTTATAGGAGAACTCTGGCTTAGCTGTACTGCCAGTACTGGAACGTCTCTGGAGCTGTCTCCTAGTCAAATGGTTGTAGAGCTGGCTGGCTTGCTTTGTTTTCCTGGACAGTGTATTGCTTTTTTTTTTTTTTTTTTTTTTTTTTTTTAATATATATATATATTTTTATTACCTTTTAAGTGTGAGAAATGTGGTCCAAATGAAACGTCTGACAGTAAAGCCTTGTTTTAAATTCCTTCTGCAGTTTGTGTGCTAGGTCTATTAACATAAAGGGAAGTCTTTTTCCAGTGTCTGTATATGTTCTCACTGTAGCTGGGAAAGGGATTCTAGCGACTACCTGTGTCTCTGCTTGTGAATGTCCAGATCTGAGCCCTGAGAATGAGAGCAGTTTTCCTCACTTGCAAAACCGCAGCTGTGGTTAATGACTGTAATGGAGATGAAGCAGCACATTTTCCTGCGAACATTAGTAACTCCTGTGCACATTGTCCACATTTTGCAACCACATTTTGAAACCACTGCATGTTTTACAGAGGACAGCTGCTTCAGGGAAGCCTCTCTTGCTACCAAATGCTGGCACTTTGTTGTGAAGGTCTGCACTCGATTTAAAGAGTAGAAGTACAACAGGACTGGTGGCCCAGCACTAGAAAAATCAACAACGAAATAAATCAACTAGCGGTTATTGATCTCAGCTTCCCCCAAAATGGTATCGGACTTCAGCATTCCTCAGGCTGAAGGGAATGAGAAGTTCATTTTTGAGTGCTAGCCATCGTGCATATGTCAGTATTTGCCACTGACTTTCCCTCATCACAGCCATCTGCAACCCTCCTGAACAAAATCATGTGCAGCATTGTGTTTAATGTTCCTGAAAGAAAAGGGAACATGTAATAATTATTTTAAAATAAACACCAAAGGGACAAGTACTGTGTTCTTTGGCTTAATTCATACATGGATGAAATCATTTTTCTAAACAGGCTTGCCAATGTCTTGTTTCAAAGTCTGAGCCTTGGAGGAGGCCTGCGATCACTGAATGAAGCGTTGGCCATCCCTCCCTCCTCCCACCGCGCTGCCGGCTCGGCAGCAGCCCAGCGACCTGCAAACCGCAGCCACCACCGTGCCATGGCCGTGGCTAGGAGGCACGAGGTATCTGCTCAGCGTGACAGTACAGCGCGGGCAATAAGCAGCAGCCGGCTCAGCTGCCCTCGTGCTGCCTGCAGATCTTGCCTCCATCTCAATGCAGAGCAGACACGTGTGCTAATTGCACGCCACGTTGTGTGGCCTGCCACGCGTGGGAAGCGCTCCGTCTGTGGCTCAGTGGCTCCAAGAATTTGCAGCGATTGGCCTTTCCCTTGGGGTAGCCTGGGGACGTGTGGGTCCTCCGTGGGTCCCTTGCCAGCTGGCTGGATGTGGCGCTGCCCGGTGTGCCTGGCACAGGCACCGCTGCCAGCTGTGCCACCAGGACTGCGCCGCAGAGCAAGCAGCCCACTGCTATGTCCAACACGAGCCCACGCTGCAGCCCCTGGCGTGGGCAGCGTTAGCCAGATGCGTAGGTGTAAAATCTGTTGTGTGTGCATTAGATATGTGTATCTGTTCTCTCTCTCCTTCCGCCCTGCACCCCCCCACACTTCTTCCTTTCCTCCCTCCCAATCTGTCTCCCTTCTTTGTGACATCGTCTGTGCACCCAAAGAGACATGCCCAAAGGCACCCAGGCAGCACAGTGGCAGTGGCATGGAGAAGGGGTCCAAGTCTGACACGTAGCATAGGCTGTCCTGAAAATCACAGGAGTCTGCCTGGCTCTTCTTAGCTTACAGGAGACGGGGCCACCAGGCTGAACATATGAAAATGCTGTGATCCCTGTGCGTTATTCATGGCCACCTGAGGCGTGGTGTGGTGAAGTCCAGAGTAACGTCTAGCTCACATGTATTTCAAATGTGTTTCTTTCCATTTTTCTTTAAAGCTGATGGGCACAGGGAGAATTGGCATCTGTGAGTGTGATGGTGCGTAGTCGCAGACGTCCGGACATGATGACCTCTGCAGTGTCCTGGCCAGGCCCGTGTTCCTGGGCTACCAGCGCATGGGGACAGAGGAGCAGGGACTTGGCAAGGGCATTTACCACCTCTTGGCAACCAGTGTCCAGTTTAATTTTTAATTACCTCTGAGGCCAATCTCAAGATATTACCAATGCCCTCAAAGGGAGTTGCATCAGCCTGTATTCAGAAATCACAGTGAAAACTCAAACTTTGCTTTGGCATTTGTTCTGAGGAACATTTTTAAACTTTAGGATAATTGAGATGAGGCCCTGTAATTGACTTGTGGGGTTTTTGTAATTTCCAAATCATTGTTTGATTTCTCTGAAATGGTGACCATCTTGCCAAACGGAATGTGGCACATACGTTGTTTATTTATTGTTTATAAGAAAATCTGCAAAACCTTCTCCCATGCAGGGGACCCATGTAGGTCCCCGTAATTCCTCTTAGCAATAATCGAAAGACGCGGGCTTCATCTCGTCTGCCTGCACAAGGCTGACTTTTCCTTATTAGCATCATTGCTTTAGCGCTGAACCAGAATAATTCATGCCAATGAATGCTGCGCCAGGACGAGGAACGTTTACAGACAAACCATCGTGCACTAGTAGACAGCACAGAGTTAGAATATAAATGCTTCAAACACTTGCAGACATCTCAGCGCAAAGATACTAATCCAATGAGCAACATCCTGAACAGATGTCTGCTCTGTAATTGCTTGCGTGCATGTTAACACTAGCAGGTGATGATCTGGCCACCGGGCTGAGTGTGCAGGGATGTGTGATGTGTGTGTGGGTGTGTGGGGCTGTGTGTGAAAGAGGATGATTTCCTTGATGCTGACATTTTGATGTACAGTAGCGTTTGATGAAATGCATCGTTTCCCCTAAAGAGGGACCTGATCAATTGCAATGGGTTGAGCTCTCTTCTACCTAGTCTTAGCCATGTTAGTCAGTGGCTAGGGAGGAAATTGTTACTCCCCAGCCCGAGCAAAATGAGTCATGAAAGAAGCCAAGATGCTGGCTAGAGATCCTGTGTGAGTTTGATACAATGTTCACTATGTCTTGGAAGAGCTATTTTAAGAAGAATTTGGCCAGAATCCTTGACTTTTGATTATTCTTTTTTCCTTCTCCTTGTATTTTACTGTTTCCCTGTAGCATGTTCTAAACTTTGTGTCTTGATTTATAGCTGTAAATAAATCTCCTTATTTATGAAGATGTAATGTCCCTGGGGTCCAGGAGGCCCCAGCCATTCCATGTAACTGAAAGAGACGTTACCTAAGTGGACCATGAATCAGAAGTGGGGCAGACAGGGAGAACTATTTTTACCAACCCGCTTGACTTGCGAGGACGTCTGCCCAAAAGGCAAGTGGGGGCAGCCGGTGGGGGGGACTGGGAAGGTGCTAGGAATTATACCCTAGGGTGTAATTTCTGACTGTTACAAGGTGCTTGGGCTGTGCTGAATTACGGAAAAGGGGAAGGAAGCAGGAGAGACAGTGGGAAAGCTTTCCGCATGCTATCGAAGCAATAGCCAGAGGAAGAAAGGTAGAAGTTGGTGGCAGCTGCTAGAATGAACGTTACCTGCTGTTGCTTGCTTGCCAGCAGCAACCCGATAGAAAAATTTGTCACAACTTAAGTTTGGTTGGTCTGAGCAAAATTGTGATGCAGCTTTTCTTGCAGCCTTCTAGGCTTCTCTCCCATTCCTCCACTGACCCCCTGATGCCACGAAATAACGCCTAGTGTTAATGGTGCAGTTTCCAGCTAGTGTCCACAGGGATGTCACCTTTCCATTCCATACGTCTGGGTGGGAAGCTTACAGAGGGTTTCTGGTTCTCTTGGGATAAAAAAGCCTTCCACCTTTTCCTGGGCACGTTCTGGTTGGAAAGGTGTGGTGTGATCTGCAGCAGCTCCAGGTTGTGAGGAGTGCAAGCATCTGTCACCTGACCTTTTTTCTTTATTTATGGACCTTTGTGGTAGGGTAGAAACCTTGTGCTAAAATGAGTATAATTTCCATTGCTTTCACTGAGAGATTTAACCGACTAGGGATTAAAAGTCTTTTCTGGCTTATTTTTTCCTTTAAATTCAGCTTTATTTTTCAGGAATTTTACTTATTTATCTTGTTAACAATCCTCTGCTAGCCCTTCTCAGTGAACTGCAGATGAAGAATGGTTTTACGTACTTCTATGGATAGTTTTCAGAGCCTGTTGTTGGTATGGTCCTGAACAATGGTCAGAATAGTAACAGTCTTGGTAATGCTGTCTTCTCATTCAAAGTATCTGCTCTGGGGTGGTTTTGAGTCTAAGTTATTACTGTCAGTGATTACTAAAGACAATGTGCTTATTTTGGTGAACTAACAAACGTTCTACTAGCATGTTCTGTTTGAAAACATTTTCATTGACTTTTTCCTTAAAAGACTAATTTAATAGAAAAATCTGGTCGGCCACATGAGAAATACAAAGATTTGAGCAAACCCAGGAAATACTGCAGGTGAAAAACCTCATGAAAGTGCCATGCTGGGCCACCCTCATGCCCTCACTTTCTTATATGGGCCTGAGCCCCTCTGTGTCTTGCTGTAGTCACAGGATTCCCACCTCGCACTGCTCCCGTTTGCTGTGTGAGGGCATCACTCAGGAGGTGCAACTCAACCAACTATTGTCGTGAAACAAGCAGCATAACATTTCCAAATTAACATATTTGTTTATCACCTTTTTCCCCCCCAAAAGCAACACTTTGCAAAAAGGAGGAAAGAACTGGCGTAGGTAGGAGGCTGACTGAATTCTACAACATGTCACTTCAACACACTTATCAGCTTAGAAATGATGACAATGTCTTATTGCTAGTAGAGAGGTAAGTCCAGAAAGCAGCCAATACAGTTATCAACTCCCTTGAGGAGTTCAGAGAGTGACAAAGAAGAAAAATAATTTTCCTTCTTGCACATAGACCAAATATGATATGTAATCAGAGAAAAAAAGAGCACACAACAGGCTAGTCTTTGTCAGCTGTCTAATTATAGCTACAGCCGACTAAATGGCCAGAAACATGCAGTCCTCATTAAATCTGCTGTGCACAGAAATTATTGTTAGGGTCCAGAGAAGCCAGGATAGTGAGGGGCTGGACAGAAGTCAGGCAGGGTAAAAATTATTTGAGGAGAGGAACTGCTCCATGGTCCACATCTTTGGGGACTGAGGAACTGAAACCCTAATATCAGAAGCACCTGTCTTTTTTTTTTTTTTTTAGCAATTCAGTTTGTGTGTCACCCAGGGATGCTAAGGACGATACTCAGCCACTCCTCGCTTTCCTGCTGAAAACTTTCCTTCCTACCTTTTTATGGTTGTGTTTTCCTTTGCTTTGGCCTCTTTTATATTGTTCTGTTCACTGGTAAGAGGTGGGGCTGCCACTCTTGTCAAAATACACGATTAAATAAATAAACCTTCCAGGCGTTTAATACAAAAGAGTGCTAGTTGCATGTGGGCAGCTGTGATCAGAGTAACAGCACTGAAAACAGCAGGTAAATGCATGATAAAACTGGCTAAAATGGCTTGGAGGTGTCCAGGTGGCAATATTAGTAGGAGGACTTAGAGACTCTTGGAAAACACCTTGAAACCCAAGGCATAGAACATTTTGATAGCTATTTTTGAAGCATATGAAGAGTGCATTTGCTTTTCCTTCTTTCCCTGTGTCTGTTCTCTTTTAGGGTTCTCCTGTGGAGAAAATCCCTTCCTGAACTCTTGCTATAATAATCTGTTTTCTGCTTCACTTCTGATCATGTGCAAACCAGACCCTCGAGCTATATTAATAGCTTGATACAGTAGCAATAGCTGAATGATACGAGAATAGATCAGATCAGGATTTTTCTCCTGAAACAGTTCTCTAGGGAATCAGGAGTTTAAAAAGTAATGAAAACTTCTGCAGAAGAAAACACCCCATGTTTTCCTTGGGCTTGGGGATGCTGAAAAATCCCCTGAGTTTTTCTACAAAAGCGAAATGACTGCTTGCAGGCAGCTGCTGCCAGGACGGAGAGCTCTCGCTGTGTAGCCGGGAGCAGGCAGTGCAGGGAGGCTGCTGTCAAGTGGAGGAGGGAAAGGAGCTTCCCTCTGCTCCTGCCTCCCTCACCTCCACCTCCACCTCCACCTCCACCTCCACCTCCACCTCCACCTCCACCTCCACCTCCACCTCCACCTCCACCT
>JAVJGJ010000059.1:33717064-33745215 GCA_035590215.1 Microhierax caerulescens | reverse complement strand
CCACCTCCACCTCCACCTCCACCGCCACCGCCACCTCCACCTCCACCTCCACCTCCACCTCCACCTCCACCTCCACCTCCCTCCCAGCTCTGCCAGGTCAACAGTGGGGAGCAGAGGGAAGGGCTCCGTCCGCTGTCATCTTTTTTTTTGTTAGGAGCCTGACAACCATTGCTTCTAGACTCAGATGCCTTCAGCTTTAAATTGGTGTGTTCTAACATCCTAGAGACATCTCTCTGAGCAGAGGGGTAGCGTATAGAAACCCATCACTCAGAGCTAGAGGGTATCCATAGGAGCCTTTGTGTTTAGAAAGGCATAGGTGCACAAAATGCGAGACACACTACTGATTATTTGCTTCTATTTATTCTCAAAGACCAACGTGAAGGAGTTTAAGGGCTGAATTCATTCTTAGCTGTGCACTGAAGTCGACAAGAGTTAGACCAGGACTGTGTCTGGCAGTATTTCCATATCCTGCAATTCAGCATGGAATATGTAATCATCTGACAGAAGGTTCAGTATGTTTAGTTGTATAACTGCTAGAACAGATAAAGGATCAGCCAGGCAAACAGTGAAATATGAAAACGGTTCTCGTAAAAACATCCCAGCCTTGGGGCATGCATCTGCCAAGACTACTCCGTGGTGACATGAATGGACATAGCATTTAACTGCTCTCCAAGAGGAGAGAGGATTACAAGGAGGTGGGGAAAGCAGAAGAAGCCAGAGCAACCCTGCCAACAATAGCAGGTTGCAATACTTAATTTCAGTGCTTGTGCCAATGCGCTTCGAAGCTGCTGTTGTTTTTATGAGGAAAAATGCAGAAAAGACTAATCTGTGTATTTATGTCTGTCTGGAAATGTTATAAGAGCCGTGTGGTCATTCTGATTCCAGAACCAATGGGTTCGGTATTCCCAGGATGGGGAGACTTGGAGGAGGTGCCAGAACTCAGCAGCTACACATGGGACCAAAACCAGAGAGTGAGTAAATGGAGGGAATCAGTAAGGCGGGAGACAAACCAGGAACTCTACCCACATTTGCAAATAGCAGAGATTTCTGGGGCTGTTTCAGCTCAATGCTACAAAACCTATGCCCTTGAGAAGTTCTAGAGCATCATCTTCAGCCCTTTCATAACAAGCTTCCCTATTATGCAATTAATTTGCTCATTTGTTTTCTGGTATGACTGTAACTGATAGTGTTATTTTGCAGGATTTTATGCTGGTGAGGTATGCTAAAGCAAGCATCCTGTGTGCCATAAACTTTAATGAACACACAGAACAAGTGCGATAAAGGGGCGGTGGTAGCCTGAGCTTCCTTCCATGCCAATATTTTCCCATGTTTGTCAGTATAACTTAGCATAAGGACCTGCGGCTTGTTATCTACTCGCTCTTCTGTTCTCAGTTGCAACAGACGGTTTCTTGAAAAAATGTAATCGTATTTTAATGGTGGCTACTGTGGTTTGGTCATTGGTCCCATGGCGTTCTTTTGACAGTGACAGCAGAAGTTGTAGTTACAGTGCCGATTTTTTGTGGGCACTGGGTTCTGTATACAGATCACAGGCACATCACACGGGTTATCAATCAGTACTGGTATAGGGAGGGCTTAATATGACAGGTATCGGTGTCCTGTTCCTGTTTCTTGTCTACTGCTGTTACCGCAGGCTGCGGGGGGAGTGGAGCTTGGCTGTCAGGTTATGCCACTGGTGACAGAGCACAAGGGAAACAGGTTTTCTGCTGGCTGTTTGAAAGATTTGCAGAAGAAGTGGATTTAGATTCATCAGGACATGCATTCCCTCAGGAGGGCGGAGGAATAACACAGAAGATTTGCTGCTACTTCGTACTACTCTTTGGTTACACAAAAATGTAATGCACTGATCTGTCTTTCCTATCTGATCCTGCCATGGTAGTCTCCATGCTGTCTAAGGGTTTGTTTGATAATGTGTCTCTGGTGCTTTGTACAGTTTTGCTTTAATCCATCTAAAGCTTAGCTCTGTTTGACTGGTAAAAGACGGTGACATGTAGGAGTAAAGCTTCTTTGGCTTTCTTCATTGGGTAGGACAGATATTTGGCAGCTGAGTTTCCCAGTGACCTAGGGATTAAACCCTGAGTTTTTTTCTTACTTAAAAGTGTCTGTCACTCCAGACTTGACATTTTTCTTCTATATAAGCCATAAACTACTGCAGGGAACTGGAGCGCTTCTAGATGACAGTGCTCCATAAATGGTGTCATAGGATGCCAGTTATCTATGATGGGAGTTACAAATCTCCACATTACTCATGGGATTTCTGTTGGCAATGAAGCATTATTTCTGACAGAAATGAAATGTGTGTGGACAGGTAAGAAGGTGAAAATTAGGATGGTCCTTGTTAAAACAAATTTATCTGCGCTTCAAGAAAGATATCTTGGTTAACTGGGCTAAACCGGGGCTAACCTGAGCCTTAAATGCTTTACTTCCATTAGACGCATCTGTAAAAGCTTTGATCTTTTAATGGTTTTGTATCTATTGAAGTTCCTACAATTTTTTAAGGAATGGGAAGAGCATTTCCACCATAATAGTGTCATATTTTGGTGTTCACCCAAATTTGTGACCTCCCAGATCCAAATCTGACTGTAACGTAATAGCCTTATGCAGCAAAACCGAGATTTCTGAAGCGTCCTGTGCTAATGGGAGTTTCAACTGAGGCTGAAGACCAAAGCATTTCATTTGAAAAGGAAGTAGATAAAAAAGAAAATTGATGTTCAGCAATGTGAGTGCTTCACATACAGATTCCCATGTGTTTTGCTGTAATTTGCCTTGATAATTCTGCAGAAGCCATTTTTTCCTCATGTCATTCGGCATCAGATCTCTTAAAGATACGGGATGGAGAAAAGGAGGCAGATTAAAAGAACCAATAGATATAGAAAATAAATAAACTTTGCACTCATGTAGTCAGACAATGATACTGTGTACCTAAAGCTGTAATATCATATGAAGTTTATCAGAGGGGCTGGAACACGCTGGCATCCATGCCAAATTTCCCCTGGGCAAATTGTTATCCTTCTTCCTAAATCCTCTTGGCAGTTTCTACTGGAGAAAGAAAAAAGCTTTACCCTGTTCTGAGGCCCTGGCTGCACTTAGGTCTGGGCTCATCCCCCGTCTCTGTGCATGGTCCCTGTCTGAGAAAGGCAGCACTGACATGCTCTGCAGGTTGGCTGTCCACTGGGCTGGTAACTTGGGATCAGTGATCAGGGAATTGATTACAAAGGAGCTCAAAGACTCTTTGGTGAGTTGGACCTTAGCAGATGAAAGTCTTCCTCATCCCCTGTTCTAGACACCTGTGTGCTACTACAGTAATAGCTCCAACCCTCGCATGCCTTTTTCCTCAGAGGCAATTGCATTTCACTAGTATGATGATTGGGTGAAATGACTCTTGCAAGCATGTAACACAAATGAGTTGTATGAATGCCATAGCACATGGAAGAAATGTGACTCATAAATCATCATTAACATCTGCTGGAAAACATAGCTGTGCCCCAGCAGTTGTAGGTTACTCTGTCAGAGCACTTGACACAACACCCACGACTGGTGGTGTTTGGTATGTTTGGGACACAAGACCACAAAGATTGCAACTGCTAATGGCTGGCTTAACAGGCATGTCAGTTTTAGCTTAATGAATTTGTTAATATCAAGCGACTTTCTTCCTCCAAACAATGGTGTCGATAATTCACAAGCTGTTATTCTTGGAGCCCCACTTTAACAAAAGCCAGCCTCTCTGTCTGAATGTTGCTGCTTTCATATTTTATTGCAGAAATTACACAAAAATATTTGGCTTGTCTAATGAGGGCTTGACGATATAGTATATATTGCTGAAAATGTGTCATCGCATTATTCCTACAAAAATAAACTTTTGGGTTTTTTTTCCTTGTCCATTGGCATTTTGCTAGTTCAAACTGGGGAATACGGGATGTCTGTGTAACTTGTCTAACACAAAACAAATGGTATCGGTGTAATACTGATATTTTCAGGACTACACAGATCGCTCCTTTGCATTTACACTTGTTTGCCTCTCTCTTTAGACCTATAGGTTTAGACTGCTGTTGGCATCTGTAGTTTCAGAGGCTATAGGAACATGGGGCTTGACCTCCCCGTTGTTCCATGTTCTTACATGTGCTGGATCACGCCATTTGTTTTGCAAGAAGCCTTTAGGGCCAGAAAGCTTATTGTGGTTTATCTAATCTGACCTATTTCATTATGGAGGTCACTGAATAGCTCCCACAGGGTTTCCTGCAGCTGGGAGAGAAAGTACTTGAAGAAAATTTTCCATCATGACCAGAGATGGCTGAAGGCTTTTTGGCAGTGTAGGCAATTGGGTTTTTTTTTGGTTTTTTTTTTTTTGTTTTTTTCAGGGCAGCAGTAAGATGGGTTGCAAGAGAAGGGCTGGAAGGGGCCAGGGGTTTTCAGGAGATAGGGGTGAGGAAGCTATAACTGGTCAAGAGAACTCCAGTAAGCAAGTGTGAGATCAACGAGCTTTTGGAGATCATGAGTGTCAAACAGGCTTAGGAAAAATCATGGAGGACTGCAGAGAAGGTATGGAGGCAATTAAAGTTATTTTTTGGCAGGTGTGTGGTTCAGGAGGAGATCACAGGGCTAGGTGGTTTGAGGTAGAAGCTTCTCAGGTAGGAGATGGAGAAGAAAGGCCATGGTTTCCAGAGAGGGGCTGAAAGAGATGAAACTTTTGGGAGAGGTCTGAGTTGGGAGCAGGAGGGGTTTGAGAGACATGGGAAATTTGAGGGGACTGTCATTTGAGGTAAGGATCCCTCTGATTTCCTCCTTACCCCATTTGACTCCTTTCCCTCTGGATTTCCCTTACAGCTCCCCCACTTTGGAGGGGTATGAGCCCCACAGCCCCAAGTATGCTTCACACAGCAGCTGACCCCTCCCAGGTGAGAAACATACCCCGATTTGTGCAATTCCTATTTGTCCTACTGTGCCTCTGGGGACTAAAGCAAATGGATGGAGGGAATGCTGAAGGCAGGTGTGGGAGTGGAGGGGACACCTGGGGAGCTGTCCGTTCTGCTTCTGCTGCTGGCAGCTTCAGGATGGGGCATAAGCTGCTTCCCCCTCCAGCTGTGTCCCACCACCTATCCCAATCCTTCCTTTGTGTCTGGATCAGAGCATTACCCTGGCATCTGACTGAGCTGTGCTGTGGCTTGGAGGGACCCCCCTCCTTGTCTGGCCCTTCCTACCGCTTGGGGCTCAACCCTGCTCATCTGCTGCTGTGATATGGCTCTGATATTAAATAAAAGCCACAAAAGTGGTGGAGAGTCTACCAAGGCTCTTCTTAAGTAAATTCAGTGAGTGCTGTGAAAAACGCACACCACTTTACTATTTTGAATCTATTCACTGTCAGAAGCGTGGGAGCAAAAGAAGTGGAGCAGCAGAAAAGTGCAAATTTTGGCAAGGCTGGTCAACTGCTGGAAAAATGGATGGCGAAGAGGGCTTTTCTGTAGACAGAAGGTTAGAAACACAGGGCAGCAGAAAAGAGAAAAAGCTGACATAAATTGGATTAGGCAGCTAACGAAGGATTGCAGCAATTTATTATATTGCTAATGTAGAGAAAAATGAATACCTTCCTCCCAGAGATGAGAGATGAGGAAAGAAGTGGATATTTGTTCAGTGCAGAGTACAAAAAGTTGATGGTTGTCCTGTTGGAAAACAGGATCGTTGGCTCTGTGAGGGGGAAAGTATGGAAGAGTTAAGACTTTCACACATGGAATGAAGATTTATAAAATGCTCTTGTCAAGAGAAAGGAGAATTTTGTTTTGATAAACAGAATCTGTCAAATATCATATCTTTTGTTTCCCGCTTGGTCTTCCCTCCCTGATTTTTCAGAGAAGTCAGTATGTTGTGTGTAGCACATGTGGGGAGCAGCTCAGTCTTGTGGGGGTGGAGGGGAGTCAGGTCACACATGGACACCTAGGTCCAATTTTGTTTGCTGACAACCTCTAATGCAGTCATTGGCTGGGTACCCTCCTTTTTCACTAGCCATGCTGCTCCACCTATGACTGGAAGCAAAGTTAGTGCATTGAGGGCTTTCTGAAGGACGGTTCATTCCATGACGCAGAGCAAACCCCACAGAACAGGAGGGCAAGAAGCGACTGTGAAGCTAGACAGCACTATTGCTTGTTGGATGCTGGACTGAGCCAGCCAGAGCAAAAGGGTATCACCTAAGAAATTTAGAACAAAATAGGATGCCCCTGTGTCTGCTTACCTGGTTTATTACTAGCAGAGAAATGCAGACATGTCATTTTCTAAATGGCAATGAAGATCAAAATGGCTTTTTTTTTGAGAATTGATCCAGGTCCTGGGAGAATATTTGCACAGCTCCATCTCTCAGCAAAGCCGCTGCTGGTTGTGGTGTGTTTCCTTCAGCAACTGAAGGAAAAGCCGTTGTGGAGAAGTCAGGACATTCCAGGTGAGGAGCAGGGGTGCGGCCAGCTGTTTGGGGTGTGCCGTGGGGCCAGTACACATCTGGATGCACTAGATGGCAGGGTCTGCCCGCAGTAGCGAAACGCGCCGTGGGGATGGTGTTTGCATGGGACAGAGCAGCAGGTGGAGAGCATATTTCCTCAGAGATGCCAAAAACGAGTTCAAAAGATCTCTATCTAAAGATGGTATGCAATTCATTATCAAATGCAAAACAGCCTGCTCTGACATAGTTCACTGATGAGCAAGAGACTTACATTTAGTTGATTGAAAAGGAAAAAGAGGAGCTTTGCTATGAAAATGTCTATGAGCCTTGTCTTCAGGTAGAAAGAGAACACCATGGGAAAAAGCTTAGCAACCTCTCCCTCTGCCCTTTTGATATTCAAGAAATTTAAAACTGAATTGCTTGTTAAATCTTGGGCAGGCAGAGATTCATGTTTGGTCTCATATCCTGCACTTGGCCTGACAGAAACAGCATTTGATGCTTGCTTGGAAACTGCTCAGGAGCAGCAAGCTGCAGGTGTGTGCAAAAGGAGGGACTGCTGACCAGTGGGAAAAGGACCTGAGGGCTTCTCCACCGAAAGCCTGGCCTTTTTTGAGAAGCCTTGGTCCAGGGAGGGTTTTTTGTGAAGAGGAGTTTGTTAGAGATGCTGATGAGAGATATGAAAAACAGGAGAAATCATATCCTTGTTTCTACAGAGGGGGATATTGAGATGATGTGATTTGACTGGAACTATGTGGAAAGTTAATAGCAGGGCCAAGGCTGGTGCCAAATGAGCTCCCTGGAGCCCTGAGCTCAGATGGTCCAACCATGTCTGGCGTGAAAGCAGGTGTAAGCTGCTTTCTGAGGTATGGGCTGAAGATGTTGACATTGTCTGACAAAAAGATGAAGCTTGGGAATAGCAATAAACCTGACCACAGTATTTGGATGTTCTCACCCAGGAAACATACTTTGGTGAGGAGACAGCTCCTGCTTTTCTCCACTGTAAAGCACAGTGGTTTTCAGCATCCTCTCTGCAGATTGTAACAGGTCACACATTAAGTATACATTTTCTAGATGAGATCCATTCCTCTACTGGGAAAGTTTTAGGGATCCCCAAGATACAACAGCTTGAAAACCACCAGTGTTGTTGTAGACTTCTCCTTTTGTACTTCAGATGCATAAGTATAAAAGACAGACCCAAATGGAAACAGGAGTCTTCATCCTCTGTCCCTGTGAGCAATGGTGAAAAGTCTTTTTTTTTGGTAAATTGAACAGACTAACAGCATGAATCTGCCCTGGCATTTTTAATGTTAGGCAATGACTAAATATACTTTAGGTCATGACTTCCTGTGGACTTGAGTTGTTTTGGCTCCTCTCTGACAAGCAAATAGTTAAAACAAAAACATTGGCAGGTGGTGGACAAGACTCAGACACACTGCCCCTCTATGTATTTTTTCTGAAGAATCCATCTATGAAAAGGCAATGTTGCTTTTTCCCACTGCTAAATTTTTTAGAGTATTTCTATTTCATGTAGGTTGCAGTGCAAATTGGCTCATTCTTTCCCATAGCAGCCTCTCGTCTATTGGTCTTGTTGCACATAATTAATTTTGTCTGTCATCATCTAATCCCTCTTCCCACATCACTTGCTGCTTATACCACTGAAATTGCAGCCATTGTTTAATTTCCTCTGGTCTAAAAAATATTGAGAGAAAGTATCATTTTCCCTTCAAGATCCATCCTGACCAAAACCTATGTTTGATTTGATATGCTTGGACTGACAAATAAAACCACAGGTAAGAAAAATAAACCTGTGGATACTTTGCCAGGTAAGCAAAGGAGGAAAGCAAAGCTGCCCTGTTCCCTGCTTTCCTCTTCTTGTAACTGAAAAGAAAACTTTCAGAGGGCTGTAATCCAGTGGAAGCACCTTATGGCATATAGTCAAAGGGGGCAACAATCACTGCCCTGCCTATATTCGAGGCCCATAGAAAGATTCTATCAAAGAGAGGGACCTCAGCTTCCTGAGATGATGTGGAACCAGCTGTGATGTTTGCTTTTGGTGGGGAACGGAGTGGGGGCTGCATTCCTGATTGTCCTTAGATTGTGCAGCGAGAGCTGGGGCTTGATGCTTCTTCCTGAAGTTGTACTCCATGCACAGCGGCTCCAGCATACGCCAAGGGCCATGCAGATCCCTCAGGTCATGCCCTCAGTGCTGAGTGCTTCCAGTACGGTGAACTTTTTACTGCTTGGAGTCCATAAAAATGCCTTCATAAAAATTGGCACAAAATTTGGGCAACCTTCCAAAGTCAGGGCAGAGCAAATCCTCCTGAGCTGAAGAGCTGCATTTCAGCTGTGTGTGACCACTGGTGCATTAACTCTACATCTCTGGCTTTTTCACTGCTTCACTAGATTCTCCTTTCATTGGCAATTTTCTGCTCTTTCCTCTCTACTTACCCCAGTTAGTCATGACTCCTTTTCTTCTATTGGCTGATTCTGCTTCCCGCACCTCCTCTTGCCCAATTTTTTTCATCCTATCTTTCCACCGGTGCCTTACCAAGGTCCTTTGCCAGTTAGATTGCTCTCTTCATTAGCAACACCCAACAGCCATCTTGCCTCCTTCGAGCAGACAAGCCTGGAAAAGGCCAAGGCAAGATCAGGAATGGCAATCCAAGAGCACTGGTGAAGCACACAAAACTAGTGCATGTGAATCAGTAAACAGTTTTGCCACCAAACTCTGGCCCCAGGATCAGAAGACAGCTCATAATCTTGGGAGAGAAAGTGGTTTTGGCAGTGTAGGGAAATGAGATCTAATCAGGGCTTTCCAGGTGCTTAATGCCAAGGGCTCTGTGAAAAGAAGACACTGAGGAGGGAATGTGGGCAGCCTAGGCTGATGCACATCTGTCTACAGGAGGGCAAGTGTGATTTTCTAGCCCACGTTTACAATGGACTATCTATCAAGTTCAAGGAGCAGTCTGGTGCCCCAGGAATAGACGTGGTATCGTGGACTTCCCTCTTGCAAATGCTTATTTGTTTCCAACAATGGTTCCACCAGTCACCAAGTCAGCCTTGACCAGGTTGAGTTCACTCAGCAAGTACCTCAACTCAATCACTTGTTTTTGGTTTGTCTGGGGGTGGGGGGGTGGGGGGAAAGGGAGAAAAAGAAATCCCAGGAAAAGTGAACATTTCTGAGAATGATGGTTGTTTGCTATTTCGCTTCAGTTTTATATGAACTATTTGGGTTGGCTACAGTGGAGCTGCCAGGTGGCTAAACATGCCGAGTGAGTGTGGTCAGTGCTTGGGACACGCACTGTGCTCAAGGCATCCAAAAAATCACTCCTGACCTTCATTTAGTCTGCCAATCACTGCAGGCTGCCCTTACATCACATTTTTCACTAGCCAGTAACAGATTCATAGAAGTTAGGGATGGAAAAGACCTGTTAGGTCATGCAGTCCATTCCCCCCTGCCCCCCCTCCACTCCCCGAAGGTCAGCCCAGGGCTGTTCCCTACAGTGTGTTTTCTAGTGCTTTGTCCAGTCTTATTTGAAATGACTCAAGTGGTGGATCTGCCAGCAGTTCCCTCTGGGAGCCTATTCCACAGTCTAATGGGCTTCATTGTTAATTTTTTCCTGATTTCCAGCCTAAAATATCCCTTTGCTAATTTTGTCCCATTACCCACTTGCACCACCCTCAACAGTTCCTCTCTTTCCTCCTTACTAGCAGCACTAGCACTCCATACTGCTAAAGCACCAGTCAGCTGAGAATTCAAAAGCATTTTGCAAAAAGTAGACACTATTGCGTACTTTATAACCATTGCAAAAAAGAAGTTAGGGAGCTGGGAGCGAAAGCCAGTGATGACTAGAACCAGACACAAAACTCACATCTCCTAACTCATTTCATGGCCTTTGTAGATAAAAGCCTGTTCTCACCTCTCCAGTCAAATTTATACACAGGGAGCTGAAAACGAGCAGAGAAGAGAAGGGCAGACCTGGGGTTTTGATACTGATCACAGCAATCCATTGACACTTCAGCTGATTGAAGTGGGTGACTGGGAAGAAGGCCGATTCTTTTTCTACTCCATTGTCTTCTCCCCAAAAGATTTTTTATTGGACTTAGCAATATCCAGGGCATTTGTTTTGAATAGGATGAGGCAGGTTGCCAGTATATTCTGACTAGATAATGTCCCAAACCAAATTTCTGGATGTAAACAGATACCATAGTAGACTGACTCCAGCTCCAAGCTTCACAGCTGGGCCTTGTCTCTAATGATACCTTGGACCAAAATCCCAGCTCCAAAACGGCGCAGTATTAGATACGGATTTTGAGCCTTGGAACTCTGTCTGGTCAAAGAAGAGATGCTTTCTCAAATACCCTTCATCAAGTGTTTTCAAAATTACTCTGACTTTTTAGACCAGGTCTTATTGCCTGGGAGACCTTTGCAGAGCTGCTTACTGTGTCAAGGAAAACAGTTAATCTGTGATAATGCGGCCCTAGCATTATCGTAGCTCTAGTATTGGTGCTCTTTGAAGCAATCTGATGTGGCATGAGCCCAACCTGCAAGGTCCCTTGAGGACTGGGCCCTCAGAAACTAGAGATGGAAGAGACCTACAGGATTAGCTCATCCTGTTCATTCCCCCGCCAATACAAGTCTGTTCCCCACGGTACATTTTCCAGTGCCGTGTCCAGACTGATCTTATTTTTAAATGATTCATATGATAGGGTTTCCTCCAGTTCCATTGGTGACTGGATGGTTGCCAGAACTTTATTTTCCCTCCTTTGACTTTGTAGTAGGATTCATCCAGAATTTTGAGGTCTGCAATTTGTACTGAGCGTGAACTGGCAGTAGAGTGAGTAAGTACAGAGAAAACTTTAAGGAGTTTACCCTGGTTTCTCCAGGCAAAGAAATCCCTGACAGAAGCCAAGAGTGTTGTTTCAGAGAGTCTGGGCTATCAGTGAAAGTTACTTGTGAAGAACAGATGTAGGTTGGTTTGCAAACACCTTTCCGAGCCTTTGCGCAGCCATCAATGGTAACACCAAGGTTTCTATCCTAGCTGTTGAATTCTCGTGGTTGGTGACGGGGAGTGCTTTGTTCTCTGAATTTACACTGAAAGTCTGAATTTCAGGGGAGTATGCTGGGCCTGTAGTGATGGCCAAGGAGCGTACACGGAGTGAGGTTGACCAGCTGCATCACTGCAAGTGTCGCTTCCTGCTTCACCATCCCATGTCCTAAACACTTCAGTTACTTATTGCCATACACTGTTCACCTTCCCGTGTCACTTGTCCCTGTCCCATACACTGTTTGGAGCCCTTGGATACTGATGTCTGTGTCCTCAGGATCTTGTCTTTCATGAAGAATAAATTACCACCTGGAAAAACAGTCAGGACGAGCAGTGCGACCAGATTTTCTGAGGTCTTCAGCACTCATCTGCGAGCAGCTGCTTCTTCAAAAGAACAAAGGCTCAGCAAGCATTACTCACTGCAGCCCAGGAAAGGGGTGAAACTAGTAGCAAAGCTCCCACTATGAAAAAGCCAAGGTTTCACCCTTCGTACTTTCTCCTCCCTTCAGAAACCCTTTCTCTGCTGCTTCTCCAAAACTTTTCTCTTTCAGGGATGCTTAAATTTGTGGGTGGGATGTGGACTCTGCCTCCAGGGAGTGCTGCATGTATAGCTGCAGCTATGGGTAGCTACCTAACTTTTAAAACCAATGCTGCCAACTAGAGCCTGGTCTGGAACATCAATAATTTCTGCAGTGTAACCTGCCAGCTGATGGATCCCCTGCAATGGGCACCTGTTGGTGGAAAATATGGGACATTTGGAAATAGTGTAGAAAAGACAGAGAAGGAGGATAAGAAAGAAAAGGACAGAGCTCAGAGCCACCTATTCAGGGAGCAGAGTTTTCCCAGAGTCCCTTGGAGCTTGCCTGCTGTCATCTGTCACAGGACCCATGACCCTCATCTGTAGGACTGAGTTACCTCTGAGGTCGGGCTTGGTCCTCCACCTCTCCACACTAGATCCTGAAAATCCTGGGCCCAGACCTATTTCCTCCTGGGCAATTAGAGATTTATTTTAAATAACCAGACATTACATGTCACTGAAGGACAAACTGTGCTCTGGTATGACTAACTTTAGAAAAAGAGCTGTGTTTGCACCAGTGTTATTATTTACTTTTAGTTACAAAAGCTAATTTCTTCTTCTTTCTGCTAGCCAACTGCAATAGTCTTATTGAACGAGACCTAACAGCACTTTATCTTTCTGCATGTTCTCTCCGAAATGTCTACATGTGGTTCTCATTCTTTTTCTGTGGGTTTTTCTTGGAGCCTCGAACCATCACTCTTAGACTGGCACTGACTTTTGCCCTGCAGGAACAAAAAGTGGGATGCAGACTGCTTTGGAGGGATGATGGTCAAGTGATTTCTAACAGGTGACAGTTGTGTGCACTGCACTGTGCTACACGTGACCTGTGTGCTTATTTTATTGTCACTTTCATGGCTAAAATTTATGACCTTAAGATAAGGAGTTGCTGTCCTAGAAAATTCTTGCCACTTTTCAGTTGAAAAGGCTTTTGTTACGTAGAAAAAAGGTCATGAGGCAACTTGTGTTGTTTAGCAGGAGTAAAATTATGAATATAAACACAATGGGCTGGAAATATGCTGTGCAGTCACCAGATAATCTGCAGAATAAAGGTGTTATTCATTCAGCAGCGACTGAAAAGAAAGAGTGACCATACAGTAAACAACATGAGTTCTGATGCAAATTAGTCAGAGCAAGATAATTAGAAATCAAAGTTGGAAATTGGTGTAGAGGAATTTAATCCAGTTCTTTCCAAACTGGAGGTGACTACAGATACTTTTAACCTGCAATGTATTTCACAGCAACCTGGCTCAGTGAATGCGTTTGATGTCAGTGCTGGCGAGGGTAACCTCTGGTTGGCACCAAGTTGTGTGGTCATCCACACGATATGGAATACATTTTCAAATCTCTTTGCTGCTCCCCAGGAAACCCACTGCTCCATCAATAGCGGTAAGATACCACAGCTGAGATCTGGACACTTGGATTATTCAGCTTTTCTCTGTGTAGGCCACAAATCACATTTACTTTTTTTTTTAGATTACCCTAGAGTCCTAATATCAATCACCACTGTAGACAGACAGGAGATAAAAAGGTGATTCAGTTTCATAGCTACAGACTACAAACCAGAGATAACCTTTTTTTTTTTTTTTTTTAAACCATCCCATACGACTCAAATTTAATAATTTTGAGAGTAAAGTGAAGGAATAATTAATTTTATCTGGCATGTAACTGATTAAAATGAATGTGGGTTTGGTCTGTTTATTTATAGCACCACCAGTATTGTAGATGTGGTGGGTTGAAAATGTTCTGTCAAAATTGGTTTTGGATGAAAGTTTTGCTTTTGACAGAGCAATTTATTTTGGTGAAAAAATGATCACTCTTGGAAAAAAGTTTCCCCTGAAAAATAACGTTTTGGCTGAAAATGGATTTTTTTTCATTTTTCATTTTTTGATAAAAAGTCAGAATTTTCCGTGGTGAGAAAGGAAAATTCCAAGTAGCTTCAGCATGAGGTATTTTATAGATAGGCAAGAAATAATCCTGCCTCAAAGGGAATATAATATAAACTGACAAAAATCTAAGAAATTTGGATCAGTAATTTTGAAGTTACAAAAGTTTAAATTCAACAGCTTTTCATGTGCTTATTAGAACCTCTCCAGTGATGTGTTTTTAATGCCTCAGTTTGGGATTGCCCATCTGAGAACTTCTCATTCCAACTGCAAAGCCCTTTTCCATAGTGTTTAAAGTCAGCAGAGACCATGAGATCATCTAGTTTGGCCTCTACGTATAACTCAGTTAACCCTTTTGCGAGCTGAAAAGTGACGATTGGCTGAATCGCGGATTGCACTAAAGCACCTAAACTTCGCTGTCAGGCAGTTTATCTTTGTCATGTGGTGTTTCTTCTCTTGTTCAATCTATGAGGCATTAAAATTAATGAAATATTTAACTGAAAAATTATTTTGCTATGGCTATTGGCAGTAGTTGTGGTATACCATCATCAAATAACCAACACTATAATGAGCATTAATACTATATTGATGGTATACGCAGCAGAAGTCTTCAGTCTCTGCCTGTGCTTGTTGGGTGTGGGAGGGGTGGGGAAAAGGGTAGCTCAATGTTGTTCAAAAATGTGAGTTTTATTCAGTATAGTGGCTTTGGCTCCACCAAAGATACAGGAGGAATTTAATCTTAGAAAACATCTCCTGAACAGGTTTCTCAGGGCTGCAGCAGTTCTTCTTTTTTTGCCACAGCTTGATGCTGGGACCTCAGCCTGGCCCATTCCAGGTTTAAAATCCATCTCAGAAGTGCTACTTTCCAGAAGACCATTCCTGTTTTATAGGAACAGCCCATTTTTTTCTCCTTAGACATATGAATTTATGAAAAGCCTTTTCTTTCAGTAGACCCAGATTACCTAGCAGTTCAGTTCACTCTGGTTGTCCTCTCCCCACTTTTGTCTGCCATCCCAACTGTCTTTGCATCATCCACAAAAATTATCAGCAGTAATCTTATATTTCCTTTCAAATATCTGAGGACAGTATGGTGTGAGTCTCAGGTTTATAGCCATCACTTTGTGACCATCCTAGAAACAGCCCTATTTATTGACATTACTTACAAATACTTTGGGGTATATCAGTTAGCTAATTCTCAATATTTTTTGTATGCAGTTTCTTAGTACCATATACTGCTGATTTTTATATCAGAATGTTGTGTGGTACCAAGTCAAACACCCTATAAAATTTTATTACAGCTACACAGTTATATTTATCCAAAAAAAACTTCTTAGAGAATGAACTCAAGTTTGTTTAAGCAACACTATTTTCCATAAAGCATTTAACGTTGTCTGGTATTCATTATATTATTCTCCTTTATTTTGTTATCAGTTAAATTCCATATGTGCTTTTTTATTCTTTTGTTTGAGGTTGATGTCAAGATAATCAGTATTGTAACTCTGGTAGGTACATATTGCCCCTCTTAAATGTTTGCACAAGGTGATCATTCATCTGCTGTTTTCAGACTTCTTTGGTATTCTGGGATGTAGTAAAAATAAGCAACAAGTGAGGAGTGATTTCTTTAGGCAAGTCCTTTAGGACTCCTGCGTTCAAGTTGTCCAGGCTGATGGCTTTAAAATGTGCATCCTTAGTAGTTATTACCTAATTCCCTCTTCTGGACTCTTTTTTTCCCTCTTTGAAATGAAAAAAAATGTCTAGTCATGCTTAGGTCATTAAAATATATCATGGTCAAACAGAAAACAGTTATTTATTTAATTTTTATTTGTCTTCATTAAGAATTTTGCCTTTGTCACTGAAAAATCTGCCTTCGTTTTCATTGATCTCAGTATATTTAAACTTCTGACAACCCGTTTTGCCAACCATGACTTTTTCCTTTAGGATCTTTTGCCCTTTT
Source organism: Microhierax caerulescens (assembly GCA_035590215.1). Lineage (NCBI taxonomy): Eukaryota > Metazoa > Chordata > Aves > Falconiformes > Falconidae > Microhierax > Microhierax caerulescens. Next base: position 33,729,311 of record JAVJGJ010000059.1, on the reverse strand, counting down.
TACACACCTTCTACTCTTTACAACTGCTAATCTGTACAGTTTGGTTTGTGTTTGATATCTTTTGTCATTTTTTGAATAACATTTCTGAAATTCCAAGCATTCGGTATATCACTGAACTGAGGCAAGCTTTCAGGCAATGTTGTCTTTTTTGTTGATCAAATGCTGTCTGGTCATCTAAAATGTTCTTGAAGAACGCTCCACTGTCTTTCATATTTTTTGTCTATTTTCTTCCTCTTAGCAAATTTCTGTTATATTTTCCCAGTGTCAGAATGTAACTATTTGGTAATGCCCAAATATTTTTGTTGTTTGGACTATACTGTGTTTCCCTATAAGAAATAAATAGAAACTGATCATGACCTGCAATTCCTGATCAAGTACAGTTTTACTGTTCAGAATTCAATTCACCTTTATCCATCATAAAGAGTTACCACATGCAAATACCTCATGGATTTGTTTCCTTTTGACAGGCAGCTGCTTCATCATTCCCTTTTTTCCTTTGACATTTCTGGTGGCTCACAGCATTCTGCCCTCACTCCTCAAAATTTTCTTTTGGACCTTGCTCATTTCATTGACCCATCAATGTTCAGGATCTGGTGTTTCTGACATACCAAAACTCAATCATGAGCTATCAGAGATCTGAGTTAACCTATTTATCTAATTTATTTTATAATATTTTCTGATTTATTTTATAATATTATCCAGCAATACTTCCATTGTAAAATGACTTTATTCTGGTGTGGTCAATAGGGACTGCAACTCCACAGATTGAAAATTCCCATTTAAGGCAATGTACTCAGTCAACTAGGGAAAGCTAAATTTAAGATGTCTCTGTTAAGCCTGTTGGGTCTTTCTGATTAACCAAGTACAGAAACCTTTATATTCTACTGGCTGAAACAGTGAGATTTATGAATTCACTAACAAATGATTCATAGGTTTGAAAAATAAGGTAAACAAAAACTTCCTGTAATTAATTACTGAAGTGCTAAGACTGAGTAGCTGGTGCTCAGAAGGTAAGGCATTCCAGAATTCAAATTGTGGTTGCAAATTAACTCTGTTGCCTGCACATTTGTGTTTTCTTTTCGAGTTTCTCTTTACCTGCAATCTGTACTTGCAGCATCGCTGTAACATAATAAAGGTGTGTGATGTGTAACATAACCAAGTTAGAGATCAATGGACAAAACCATTTAAATGCTCACAGATTAATGAGATGTGGGGGTCAGAGATTTTGGAGCTGAAAGGGGCCACTGTCCATGTCTGATCCACTGTGTGACCAGGGCCACCTAAATCCAGGCAGCAGGTTTTGCAGTGCAAGGAACTGGAATTATTTTACACTTAGACAAGCGAGTGACACTGTGGCTGCTAACTTGCTGTTGAACTACTAGAGCACGTCACTTAAACATCCAACTTGCATTTAAAGGCTCCAGCCGATAATGAATTTACCACTTTCCTGGGCAATATGTTCCAGTGATTAATTACTCTCTCACTGTAAGGAACTTGTGCCCTATTTTCAGTTTACATTTTTCTACTTTGGACTTTCAGCCAATTGATCTTGTAGGGCCTTTCTTTGATACAGTTCAAGGGTTGCTTATATCAAGCCTCTCCACTTCAGAAGCTTTAAAAACTGGTTTCTGTTTCTTTGAGGCCCTAAACTGATCGAACTTTTTGCATTACTTGTTAGAAGATGTGTTTTCCAGAACCTTTCCAACTTTTATTCTGTTTTAAAATGTGAATTGCAGAGCTGGACACATTGCAGAGGGTTCTTACCAAACCATGTGTGGAGGCAATGCTGCTATGTTTAACCCAAAGCATTACTATTTTTAGCATGGAATTAAAGTGATTTTTCCCCTGCATATTTCTGCCATATCATGATCCCTGTGATCCACAGTCCACTTCTGCAATGTCAATCTTTCTCCTGTGCATACCCCTGCAGTTAACAAAGGTTGTTTTTGTGGCAGAATTCACTTCATTACAGCAAAAGTAAATAAAGCCTGTCACCACTCTAGCAATGAGCGTAGGTGCTTACCTTGGAGCTGAGCTGGGTGGGTAAATATACACTGTCTAAAGTACTGTGAATGGCCAACTGGATCCCATCCACACGAGTGCGTCAGAAAGAAATCCTAACAGTCTATTGTTTCACTTGTGCCTGCATCTTTAATGATTGCCTGATACAAAGAAGAAAAAGCAATTATCAAAGGCAGCTTTTAGGAGCGACTTTACATATGGGATGCAATTACAGCATGTAAGAACACTGGCTGAATAGTGACAGACAGTGACTAAGAGATCTGATTACCAGGGAACTAGCTGCCAAAATCACATCCAGGAAAAAAAGTGTGTGTGGGGGAAAAAGCTTTCAGACTGGCCTGAATATTTGTCAATCCACAATCACCGATACTGGCAAACTGCGGTTCATCCTTGGATGGACTTCTGCAGCCCTCTGTGTCCCTCAGACACTTGTGCATCAGCTCACATTCCCCTTGTCAGCGCCTGGCCGGGATGTGGGACAGGTGGGAGGCACAGCCTGGGTGCCTGCATCTTACCCAGCTTTGGAGCTGTTGAAATGCAGTGCTGCCACAGTTAGCTGAGGGCTCTGCGGTGCGTCTGCTGGCGTGGCGGTGATGGGGTGAGGTGCTGGCAGCTTTCTCAGCTGTCCCCTGTGCTGCCTGCCTGAGTTCCCGTTCCAGCCAGGTCTGCTCTAAGCCTGTCTTGTTCCTAACCGAGGTGCTACAGGGTATCATGCTTAAGCCTGGGGACTTAAGTGCCTGATGGAGTTTAAAGCACTTGCAAAACTGTGCCTGCTATCACCTGGCTGCTGGTGGTGTCTGAAGCTTGCCCCTGATATTCTGGCTCTCAGTATTTAAACCATTGACTATATTTCTGTAAAGACCCAACTCTCACAAACAGTATGGTTTGTCCCCTTTTTTATTTTGATGTGGCCTGTCCTAGTACCACGTGTCATCTCAAGTTGAAATATTTCATGCTTTTTCCCCTACGGATTTTTTTCAGTCTATGTTTGCTGTGAGCTCCGAGGGCCCAGATGTCACAGCAAAGCAACTGAAGTCACCACCACACCCTGGGGACTCTCCGGCTTTGTGCTCAATTCCTGAAATCTCTTCAAAATGACTGTTTTCAGCACACATTGCAGGTGCCCCCAAGCTACCTCTTGGATTTCAGATCCCTCCTCATCCTCTTGCCTGGTGTTTTGTTTTGGCCTCTCCACTCTGCTTTCCTCCTGATTTGGCTCAGTGTTTCCCAGACTTGCTGCAATCAACTGTCCTTTCAGGAGGTCTCTGTGCCCTACATCTCAGGGAGCTTTACCGCTGTCCCTGTTTATGCTGCTTTTGCCCTTAGCCTCAGGAATTACCGTTCAATTTGGTGATCACAGTAGTGGGATGGTGGCCTGGGAGGGAGTCACGAGGGCTTCAGGGGGCTGTGACCATCTGGTTCATGGTGAACCCCTTCTGTGAAACTGCCAGCGTGGTTCCTGGCACGTGCCAACCCTCTCTCCTAGGCACAGTTCGGTGGGGACTGCCAAAGCCCCGATTTATTTTATTGGTGCAGAGATAGCCCTGGTCTCAGCACAACCCTGCATCTGCTCTAGGCTCGTGCCTTACCAGTTGGGAACCGCTGGCTTTGCTAACGCTCTCACTTGTGTCTGTCTTGGCTGATGAATCCCTCATGCAGAGTTGTGGCATCTTTACGCCCTGTTTTAATACTGCTACTTGTCAGTGGATACATGAGTCAGTACATAGTCAGCTGCATCCTGCCGCTCTCATCTGGGGCCCAGTCTTGAGGCTCTGATCTGCAATCTATGCTGAAGAAGACAGCACTCCTTATTGTTTCCTTTTTCGTGTGCCTGCCTCTGGACCACGAGAGGTTTCAGATGTTTCATTTCGCTACATGCCTTTTCCACTTCCCAGTGTGTTTCCCAGGTAGGCTCCTAGTGAGCGAGCAGAGCAGGTTCAAACTCATTTGGGAGCTCAAGAGAGGTGTCCTCTGGGGCAGGTACTGCTTTACCTCAGCTCTTCATAACAGCGCTTGGATCCGACCTGGAGCCTTGTTTTCACAAGAACATTACACTGATGGGGGGTGAACTCCAAAAGATGCACCCCCAATCTCCCTGCATCCCTCATCCCAGACCGATGGCTATGTGACCCTATGATAAGCCAGTTCAAAGGCTGCTCTGAAAGAAACAAAACCCTACAGTTACTCCCCAAAAGCACTAGACCTAACAACCAACAAAACTGGATGGGCATCCACTCAGTGTATTTCTTTTTTTTGTATCCCCACCTAAGAACAGCTTAAGGAAAAAGGGTTTGGGTGGAAGATTATGCTTTTTCTATTTGGGTATGGAGAGTGAAGATCAAGCATGGAAAGTCAAACACAAACATTTTGTTTCTGAGACCTTTTGTGTAACTTTAACAAGATAACCAACCACAGAAATGCCAGAAGGACTGGGTAGGTAAGTCAATCTTTTTAGAAACATGACTCCTGATTTTTTTGTTCACTGCAAAATTTCTGTGTCACAGTTTGCAATACGAAGAAGTATTGACAGGTAATTTGTTAATTTAGCCTCTAGTATGCACTCGTTCTGCTTCATGTTCTATTGCCATTTTTCTTTTGAGTATCTCACACCACTTGGAAACATGGTAATGTTGTCATTTCATGATGTATGCTGTGTTTTGGATGGTGTTGCATTTTTTTTTGTTCCTGTCTTCTTTTACAACCAGCAGATTAGATCCGGAAAACACACTTTATATTCTGATAACGGAGGAGGAGTGAAATCCTGGTCCAAATGAAGTCAGTGGCAAAACTCCCATTGACTTCAGTGGGGATAGGATTTCACCCCATCTTGCGTTGCCTTGCCTAAAAAAGGAAAAGAGACCTGATCCAAAGCCTATTGTAGTCAATGGAGAGATTCCCAGTGATTTTAATGGGCCTGTATTTGGTCCAGCATGAGGTTATTCAGTCACCTCCAAATTTTACAGGAATATAGCACTTGTGTTCCCTTCTCCAAGGACTAATAAGCTTTCTTGGAGTTAGATAAATTTCTGCACATTTCTTCTCCTGAAGCATTTGGGTGTACTAAGAAGTTCTTTCCTTTTTCTTTCTTTTCCCCAGTGCTTCTTTTCAGACACTGTTTTGCCTTGTGGTGATTCTAAATCATCACAAAACAAATCAACACTGAGCAATGACCAGGATATGTAAGTTTGGGTTTATAGATTCCAGTTCCATGAACTTTGATTTAATAAACTTACCCCTCTTTGTAGCAGAAAGCACAAAACATGGGTGGGTTGGTGAACTGGAAACCTGGTTCTGATTCTGACCTACATTTAAAAGCTAAATTTGAGTCTGATAAAGTTTTAAAAACACTGGTAATGTGAAAAAGATGCTTCACTGTTCCCTTTGTATTTTTAACCTTCTTTCCTATTAAAACTGTAAACAGTTTTATATTATTGCAGTGAATTCTTCTCTAATTTACTCCAGTGTAAATCCAGAGGAATGTTTCCGAGGGCAGGAGAGCTATTCTGCATTCGCACCAGGGTCAGTGATGGTGGGCTCTGCCAGGCTCTTTCCCCCTTCCTCTTCCTTCTTTCACTGTTTCCATTTGAAAACTTTGGGCAAAAAGTGTTAAATGATGTACTGTTTCTAGTGATGGTCACTTGTCTCCACCATTCTCCATTCCTGTGGTTGTGAGGATCTAAGTGCCTGTGATATAGTCAGAACAATTCAGGCTAAAAAAACCCCTTTCTGGTGGATTCTGTTTACACCACCCCCACCCCCCCAAATCTCAAGATATGACTATTTATTTTCATTTTTGCTTTGGAAGAAAAACAAAACCTCAAGCATTTTATGAAAAGCTTTTTGTGAGTTGAAACATCTGTTTTTGCCTCGCATGTCAGAGCCTGATTTGAATTTCTCACATAATATTTGATAAGGCAGATGGACTGTCTCTCTCTTCCTCTCTCTCTCACACACATACATGGTCAGAGAGTATCTGCTTTGGATTTCAGAAACTTTTATGTCAAAACTTTTTTTAAAAATTCAAGAAATTTTTATGAAAAATATTTTGGTCCACTTAAGAAATTAAGTTAATGTGTCTGAAGAGTTGAAGGAACACTGTTTTTTTGATTAAATGTCTCCAGTTGGTCTGTTTTCTTGCATTATGAAATTAATTTCAGTGGAGAATTGACTTTTATTGAGTTTCACTCTGAAAATAAAAACGTTCTGTAGAAAATCTTGCCTTTTTCTCAATTTTTTCCCTTTCCGCTCCACATTTTTCACCATAGTTTTCCCCACAGTAGTCTATTAAAATAGCAAGCATCCCAGTGGGTTTTTTAGGTTTTGAGCTAAAGCAGAGTTTCTTATTCACTTTGTGTACTGATGAAAAGCACAGGTCTGTTATATGTTGGCTGATATATTCTTGTATGGTTTATTGATCTAAGCATCAGTGTTCATTCTTACAGTGAAAGTCATCAAGCCCAGCTGCATAGATCTGAAGTTATATCTGAAAATTAAAATATTCACCTTCAGCTCCTAGACAGAGAATTAGGCATCTCCAGCATATAGCCCTGACTGCTGTGTCTACCATAGGGTAAGATAAATAGGTTCTCGGAGGTGGCTGCTTCGCTGACCCTGAAGGGAACCTAGGGATTAGTTCATGCTTAGAGATCTAAGTGTCAGATGTGTAAGCTATGACAGATGAGTCCTACACAAAGTTCTTGGAACTGTTAATTGGCTTCCTGGGAGAATCAGCTTATAACTTCCACTTGACAAAATGAGTTGGTTTATTTCTTTACTATATGAAATTCTTGCAAATACGAAATTGCAAACTAAAGGTCCTTTGTGCCTCATGGGGTTTCTTTTCAGGGATAAGAACACTCTCTTTATGCCTACTCTACAAGTAAGTTTTAAACATGGTGGTTGCTTTCTTCCACCTCAGGAGGAGGTATACCTCTCCTGGGAAAAGTTGCAACATCATCCAAAGTCCAAGTCTTTCCATTGACTTCAGTGACTTCTGAATTACAGTCAAAAGTGTTTAGCATTTTTTTTTTAGCATGAAACCTCAAAAGTGAATTTTTCCATTATTTAGAAGATAAAAGCTGTTGTCAAATGTTAAGGACATTGTGATTTTTAACTGAAAAGTGGTGCAGTTAATTATATTGGGAAAGGTTTTTTCCCCTCCTCTGGCTTCATGTATCGATCAATCAATAATTTGTCATTAATAAATGCACATATGTAGGCAACAGGATTACATCAGAAATGAAAGCTTTTTTTTCCCCTTCACAGATTAGATCCTGGTTAGAAACCAATAAACAGAAAATAAAATCCCCTAAGATACTGTTGAGCTGATCTTCTGTTTCTAATACTGCATAGAAAAAAAAGTTGACAAGTTGGTTTCTCTAACAAAAATAATTGTTTTGTTCTTTAAAAATCTTTTTTAAGGCAAAAATTCCAAAGGCTTAGGCTGTATTTACATATTTTTAGTAGCTTTCTGTAGTCAATTTTTGTCATGTTATCAGCACTACCTTCTGTAGTTAATTTGGCTTGCAGAAAGCCATGATTAATGGGCCTTTGCTATAACATTAATTTTCAGCCACAACCCCTCCTTGCCCTTTGGTATTATGTTAATTACTGGAAAAGAACCGTGAAATCGTGTATGGCACAGAGCTGTGGCATGGCAAAGAACAACAATCAGAACTGAGGTTCTGAGATGTGCCAAACAGAAGAACAGGAAAGTATCTGACCTGACAAACAGAACCAAAAACTTAAGGGCTTTTAGAGATTAGGCAGTTCTGGTTTATTCTGGATAAATGCTCCATCTTACTGCTTTCCACTGCCAACAGTAGCTTTTTGGTAGCTCTGAAGAAAATTGCTGGGCACTTCTTTTCAGTTCTTGGGAGGACATTTAATTTGAAAGCACTTATCTCAGTAGATTGCCTCCCCGACCACACTGCTGTAAGGGCTGTTGGTTCTTCATCTAAACCCAGCTGGAGTCATTGTAGTGAGTTAAGCTTTATATCTGCCCTGTTCTTATGGAGAACATAGTCCTAAAATGGTCACCCTTGGAGAAGTGATTTGCTGTATGAAAAAACCCACAGTGCTACTTAATAATCCTGTGAGCAAACTGCTAGAATAGCAAACAAAATAATTTAGCGATGAGGCTGGAATTATTATTTATTACTATCAAAATAAATATGAATATGATGTCTTAGTAGAAAAGAGAAAGATTTCCTTTAATGTTGGGAAATATTTTAGCAGCCAAAATTAGATTTGTCTGAAAGTTGTTAGGTAAATATCCAATTCCCCACCTGAGCAATGCTTTATTTAAAAGTAAGTAAATGAACTGCTGCCCTCTTTGTCTAAATTTGGCCAGAAGTACCAATGACCTTGGGCACAGAGAGTGGGTCTTGCCAGAAAGTATGGATCCCAGTTTAGAAGCGTGAGCCTCAAAGCCGCTACTGAAGTAGATGGGTGTTTAAGGTTTATGGGTGGGTACCTGACCTTGATTTTAAAAGTAAAGCTCATATGCACCTACATTTCTCATCCTGCAGATGCCAGAGTAGCCCAGTGAAGCCTTAAGTCCAGCCCAGATTCTCTGGCTATGCTTGTTCCTGTAAGCCTGCTCAAAACAGTCTGGGCATAAGCTGCCACAAAACCCACATGGTTGTTCAACTGAAGAATACACAATAAAAGTGATGCTGTCGATTGCTCCTTATTTGTGAGCAATGAGAGCAGTTATCCAGGCTGTGGGTGACTGGGGATTCATGACCTCTTCCTTCAGAAGGATCCTACATCTCCATTCCTTGAAAATGTCTTGCCCCTCAGACTGCTTGCAAAAGGAGAAAAAGAAAAGAAAGTCATACTTCTCCCTGGTTTTGAGATTGCTCCTAGAGGCAAAAAACCCCAAACAAATATGCAGGACTGAACAGGTTCAGATTAAAGATTAAAGAGGGATAGAGAAGCAGGTGGTGCACCCTGCTCTTGCATGGGCTGTTGCAGTGGTTTGTGCTGAAGTTCACAAGCAGTGGACAGGACCTAGAACTCACTTATTTTTTGCACCAAATGCCCTGCTTACAGAGCTAGAGAGTCATACACATTAGTCCCCATAGGCAGTTGTCCCCAAATGACGTACTGCCACTCTGAGATGCCTAGGTGTGAATTGGTCTGTAGGGCTCAAGTCAGTTATCATGTTAGCACAAGTGGTGATGGCCCCCAGGTGGAAGGAGTGGTGGTGGGGCTATACATATACATCAGACACTTGGCAAGACTTGTGATACCCCTAAGTGACAGAAATGACGAGTTTGTCCACCTCAACCTCATCAGGAGTGGCCTTTTCATCTGGTAAAGGACAAGTGTCACCAGCAGACAGGGGAAGACAGGAGAATAAAGACAAAAACGTAGATATTACATTGTGAAGTGCTGGGACTTTGTATCTTTTCCAGTTTAAGTGCTAGACTTTCCTCTTTAAATCCAAGAAGTATAATTTCAGTCTCTCCCACTGATGATACAAGACCACTGCATGATACATAGCCTTTTTAAAGCATCAAACTTCTAGCAATATGATAGCTGTTTTTATCACAATGCTCCCAACAAACGGCACATGCTGTTAATATGAATCTATCTTTCAGCAACAGATATTTCAGGCACTGTTAGTAACATAATCTCATGATGTTGCCATAATAGAGTATGCTGCAGATCCAAATCTTGCTGGAGCGAATTCTTTCTTTGGTTGTTTTCCTGTAGTTCTTCTTGGCTTCAGTGGGACATGTGCCCACATACTGTGAATATCCTCAGCCGTGTTAATCTTTGTACAGTGCTAGGTCTCCGTTAGCCTGCATTTTTAGGCTCAGAGATGCTAGAAAAGCACTGCAGGTAATGGCATGGGCTGGGGCACACCGTGGAAGAAAGGGGGAGCAGCAGCAGGTCCCACCAAGAGATAAAATGAGACAGAAGCAAGGTTGTGGTGCTGTTATACACTCCTTAAAAGAGTGCATAACAGCACACTTGTGGGAATAAGGGTGCAGCATGCTGAGGGCAGAGGAATCCCTGGGTCCCCCGTACAGTGCTCCCAGGGGAGCCTGCACCATACTCAAGAGGTTGCTTGTGTTAGTGTTGAGTGCAGGGTATGGCCAAGAATCACCTATCTTTCTGGGGCAATTAGCCATATCCCTTTGTGGTCTCTATACTAACAAATTAGCAGTGCCAGAGGTCTTGCCTCGGCCCTGAATTTTGTTGTTCCTGTCATTAAATAGTTAAAGCCATCCTTGGCATGGTTTTGGTTTGGGCTTACTGAAAGCCTCTTGTAGTATTCCTGGTCATGGCTCATGAGTTAGCCTGGGACAGGGACCATCAAAAAGGCAGTTGGATGTGGTCTCCCTATTTTAGAGTCCACGAGAGTTTAATAAATGCATGTGGCCATGTTATGACAGCATGCTTCTGCTCCCAGGGCCAGAGAACGGGGCCTGGAGCTGCCCGGTTTATTGGGATGCAATCATTGTGTCTGAGAGCCTCCTACAATTGTGAGGCTCTTGTTTCTTCTACTGTGATGCAAAGAGCAGATGAAATAAGATCAAGGCAGGCTCTGACAACATTTTTTAAAAGGACAGTTCTTTAAAAGTTACATTTTTGCTAAGCAGCAAGCAATGCAGAGACATTAAGAGGTTAGAGCAACTCAAAAGGAAGGAAGACATAATATATTAGACATTTTAAATTTTGCATGTGTAGAAAAAATTAAGAAAGCTGCAGAGAATTAGAAACAACAGAAAGTCCATGTATGAATGTCTACATGTTCAATAAACTAGATCTGGAACATCTTCTGAAGTTTCAGGTCAGTTTTACAAATCAATGTGTTGCCTATATTTATGTGAACCTGTATAAAAGTGTTAATCCAAAATTTATTCATTCCTGAGCTTCACTGTATGTGTACTGTCTTCTGCCAGTAAAGCCACTAATTTAAATGGAGTTGGTCTAATATCATATTGATGTGACACACTGCTGAAATGGGCACATCACATGTTTAAGGACTGTTCTTATGTTTGTTGTGGCACTCCAGGTAATTTCTGTCTCTGTGAAGATTAAATGAGTAGCATTTTGGTATTACAGTTTCATTAAATCCTCTGCATTTGTTAGTCTCACAATCTGCATAATCCTAATTAAGAACTGTATCCAGTGTATGCCTCTGTTGCCCAAGCCCTATGCGTATATAACACATAGTTTTATACTCGGGTATTTGAAAAAAACCCAAAATGACTTCACTACTGTGCCCTGAGAAAGCAGTGCTTTTGCAGCTGCCTGTGACTATCGGTGGAGGAACATTTGTGTTGACCAAAATACTCTAGTAACTAGATCATTGCTGTATAGCTCAACTTTTGTTGTAAAACTTGACCACTGTGTTACTCTGACAGTGTCAAAGGTATAGCTATGCTATGGTGTGGCCATCATGATTATAAGGCCAGTTACTGAGAAATCGGACATTAAATGGGACACTGGCAGAGAGATACCTCTGATTTATATACATTTTTTGCTTCTGTGACAATAGCGGAGTGTTGGGAACTGGATATGACCTTGGTTTTGGACTGTGGGATCTTTGTCGGGCTGAGTGTGGGGTCTATACGTGTCAAAGAGCTTTGGCTGGAACGCAGGGAAAAAAGGAGTTTACCACCTTTGGAAGAAGGGGCAGGCAGCTCTGGAGGACTATAAGGATGTTGCAAGGCTATGCAGGGTGAAGTTTAGAGAAGCAAAAGCCCAGCTAGAACTCAGGCTGACCACTGCCATAAAAGATAACAAAAAATGTTTTTACAAATGCATTAGAAACAAAAGGAAGGCCAAGGGTAATCTGCATCCTTTATTAGATGTGGTGGGGAACATTGCCACAAAGGATGAAGAAAAGGCTGAGGCACTTAATGCCTCAGTCTTTGATAGATAGCAAGACCAGCTTCCCTCTGAGTACTCAGCCCCTGTCTTCCAGTGATGAGGAGGAGCAGAATGAAATCCCCACAGTCCAGGAGGACACGGTCAGTGACCTGCTGCTCCACTTAGACATGCACAAGTCTATGGGGCCAGATGGGATCCACCCAGAGGTGCTGAGGGAGCTGGGAGAGGAGCTCACTGAGCTGCTGTCCATCATTTATCAACAGTTCTGGCTAACAGAGGAGGTCCTGGAAGACAGATGGAGGATCCAGGGAACTACAGGCCTGTCAGCCTGACCCCAGTTCTGGGGAAGATTATGGAGCAGTTCAGCCTGAGC
>JAVJGJ010000059.1:33703416-33716964 GCA_035590215.1 Microhierax caerulescens | reverse complement strand
GCTCAGTGCTGGGGCCAGTTCTGTCTAATATCTTTATTGACAACCTAGACAAAGGGATTGAGTGCCCCCTCAGTAAGTCTGCAGGTGACACCAAGCTGGGTGGGAGTGTTGATCTGATAGAGGGCAGGCAGGCTCTGCAGAGGGAGCTGGGCAGGCTGGACGAATAGGCCAAGGCCAATTGTGTGCTGTTCATCAAAGCTGAGTGCCGGGTCCTGCACTTGGATCACAACAACCCCATACAACACTACAGGGCTGGGGCAGAGTGGCTGGGAAGCTGCCTGGTGGAAAAGGACCTGGGGGTGCTGGCTGGCGGCCCGCTGAACATGATCCAGCTGTGTGCCCAGGTGGCCAAGAAAGCCAACAGCATCCTGACTTGTGTCCAAAACAGTGTGGCCAGCAGGACCAGGGCAGTGATCATTCCCCTGTGCTTGGCACTGCTGATGCTGCACCTCGAATACTGTCTTCGGCTTTGGGCTCCTCACTGCAAGAGGGATGCAGAGGTGCTGGAGCGTGTCCAGAGAAGGGCAACGGGGCTGGTGAGAGGTCCAGAGAAATAGCCCTGTTAGGAGCAGCTGAAGGAACTGGGGTTGTTTAGTCTGAAGGAGACTCAGGGGAGACCTTACTGCTCTATACAACTACCTGAAAGGAGGTTGTAGGCAGGCAGGGGTAGGTTTATTCTTCCAGATAACTATCAAGAGGACAAGACAAAACATCCTTAAGTTAAACCAGGGGAGGTTTAGATTGGATAGTAGGAAAAAAGTCTTCACTGAAATGGTGGTGAAGTACTGGAACAAGCTGCCCAGGGAGGTGGTGGAATCACTATGCCTGGAGGTGTTTGAAAAACACATAGATGTGGTGCTTAGGGACATGGTTTAGTGATGGACTTGGCAGTCCTGGGTTAACGGTTGGACCTGATGATCTCAAAGGTCTTTTGAAAAATGATTCTATGATTCTATGATTCTAAGGTCACTTTGTGCTTTCACATTTAAATAAAACAAAACAAAGCCTCCTCTTCTCTCTTTTTTTAAAGTGAACCTCCAAGACTGGAAGGCAGGTAGAAGTTATAGTAGTTTCTCAGAGTTTGAAACTTTGGATGGTGCTTCTAAGCCCTCCCTTTCCTTCCCACATCTTCTTGCCCTGGACAGCAGTTCCTGAGTAGGCTGCAGTCTGGGTTGCCAGACCTTGTCCTTCCTCCCACCAGCATTGCCTACTCATTTGACTGAGACACATCTTTAATATTGCTTTTCTTCCAGTGTGTGTGAAAACTTAAGCAATGGATCCTGTATGTTTTTGTGGGGGCCACACTGTGGGTGTTGAGACTGCTGAGAAGACAGGGTTGACATCATTATATTGCATCTGTGGAGGGATCACCTTCCCAGGGTCGAGATTTATTATATTGCACACTCTTGGGACAGAGTGTCTCCCAAGTGGCTAGGGGATGCTGGTTGATTTATGAAGTTTTATGCCAGGAAGCACCTCTGGCACGTGGAGCCACAGAAGGAGAAAGGAGACACGTCTAAGGTGCAGGCTGGGCTGCAGGAACGCATGGGTGACCCCCAGCAAATGTCTTCTCTGGGAGAGTTCATCTCATGCATCCACTTTCTCTGCTCACTCTAGCTAACTCAAAGCAGAGCCCAAAGGAAGCAACTGCGATTCCGGAGTTCAGAGCACATCTTTTCCATGACACCCATGGGGCCTCGGTCCTGATCAGTTCAGGGAATAACAGTTTTCCCTTCTGCTTCTGCTCTTCAAAGATGGTAATTCAACATAGCGTTCTGCCACAGACCTGAATAAGAGTGAAAGTTTAATCACTTCCATACTGTGTCTGCTCCAGTCAAGGGTTTAGCCTGAGCCCATTTGAAAATAAATCAATGCAACAGATGACTTTTCTCTTAAATACATTTAAGTTGGAGTTGTGTGTTAAAGAGAAAAAAAGTGGGAAGCCATGAAGCCCGTTCAAAGGCTGGCTGGTAAAGTTAGTAAGTGTTTTCTTTTTTCAGAAAGCAATATGTTCAGTCAAACACCTACAGAGTGTAATTGTACATGACAGTCCATGTCAGAGTTTAGCAATGAAAATTGAAGGGTTTGTTTTTTTTTTTTTTTTAAGCTGGGAATCATGCACCAGCCTAATGAGTAACAGGTTTTTGTTTGTTTGTTTGTGTTTTGTTTTGGTTGGTAAGGAGGACATGTTCTTTTGTTCTCACCATTTTGTGCTGGCTCTGGTCTCTGAATGCTACCATCGCATTGACTTTGACAGATTCAGCTGGAAAAACAGACGCATTTTAACTAGTGGTGCCCAAATACCAGCTATGTGATATGATTCACTTTGCGGAGGAGGAGAATGGTTTGTTCAAATTGCTGGCTGGTTTATGCCTGAAGGATGCCTGTTACAGAGGAGGTTTCACCTGCTAAATCTACACAACCTCTTGTCTTTCTAAAGAAGTGTTTTTGACAGTTGTCACACACACACATGTGCTGTATAAATGAACTGGTTTGCCTTAGACACTTTGAATTATAGCCACACTGTGGTGCTATTAATTGTCTTTGCTGTCAGTTTGCTCAGAAGTCTGATCCTCAAGCACAGCCCCAGTCAACGTCTTTTTAGACAACAACCTAGAAAAACATGTATTTCTTCCAAAGAAGGATAAATACTTTTCACTTCAAAAGATGATCTAATTAAGCAATCAGTGAATGTTAGTTTTAAGACTTTAATGTATTCAAGTCCTCTTAGCACACAGTTTTTCTAATTTAGTCTGCTGGATGACTGAGAAGAGTAGAAGACATGTTAGGAATCAGAAATGGCATGATTTTAGAGAACAGGGAATGACTATTCACTGCTCATCAAAAAGCAAAGCATGAAGGGGTTTATGAGAAGGTTATGGGATGGCAAGTTCAAAATAAACAGTGCATAGTTAAACTGTGGCGCTTATAATCCTAGAAATTTATGTGAATTTAAAAAAGAAATTTGATGAATTCATGGAAAAAAAGTCTAATAACTTGAAGAAATAATCTCTGTCTTAGGAAGTCCTTAATGCCTCTGATTACTGGCAGCAGGAAAGAAATGCCAAGAGAGTCATCAAGATTCGTTTCCCCTGTTGTCCTGCACTTGCGTAGTCACCCTCTGCCAGTCACAGACCCAGATGAACATTTGAGCTCTTCTTGCAAAATGAAGACCATGAGCACAACAGTGAATGTAAACTGGCATTGAAGTTACATCAAGTAGAACGTTTTGGACTCCAGTTTGGAGCACTACTTCACCTAACATTGCCAATGTCATTTAAAGAAGAAATTGTCTTGTTGAGTTTGGAGAAAACATTCTATCATAATGGATGTTGAGTAAATTTTATAAGACTTCACACTATCTTTAAGCTAAATTCAACTAATTTAACCAATATACAAAAGGTCTGACCTGCAACTAGTCTTCAACCAGTGCATATAGTAATGTATCCTATATACCCTTTAACTTACACACACATATGACATTCAGGTGTGTAAGCACGTGAACATATTTTTTATATCTACACTGTATGTATTTGAAAAGTACAGAAATGATATATGAATTGCAAATGTGAAAAGAAAATGAAAATATATTGCATATCAAAGGAGGCAAATGACGCTTTCCCCTTATCATAGAAAGGATGTTTAAAATAAGAATTTTCTAATGTTCTCAATATAGTATTACTCTGTTCCCTTTTCTCATTATAACAAAAGGCATATTGAAAATAAGTTGCCCTAATCTTTTAACTTTGTCA
This sequence comes from Microhierax caerulescens, assembly GCA_035590215.1. Classification (NCBI taxonomy): domain Eukaryota; kingdom Metazoa; phylum Chordata; class Aves; order Falconiformes; family Falconidae; genus Microhierax; species Microhierax caerulescens. Next base: position 33,713,212 of record JAVJGJ010000059.1, on the reverse strand, counting down.
CTACTTCTTTTGACAGATACATATTTGTTATTACAGTTTCTAGCAGAAAACTATCATCCTACAGGTCTGATAATAGGAAATGTGTCTGTTAATATAGCAAGTTATATTTGGAGACAGCATGTGCAATACTAAATGCCAGAACACCAATATAACTCATCTGCCCAATATGTAAAGTATAATAACACCATTATGAAGTGATGATATGTTTACATACCCTTGTAACAGGATTAAAGTTTTCTTAATTGTCCTCTGCTTGAACCTAATGTAATGTTTTTGGTGTGTCCTATAGAATAATATTGAAAGAATGAACAAATCAGTGGCGGAACCTTCTGAGATTTGCCTAATTACAACTCAAATTGTTCCCATATTGGAAATTACATGCATATAATGCCTTTTGGGGCACAGAATAGAAGAAGCATATGAAGGTCAGCCAACAGTGCATTGCAATGAGTTCTGTCTTCATGAACTTCTAAAACGTCTTTTTCATGCAATGAGACACATTAATTTACTAGAAACAGATTTCAGAATTGTTTTATCCAATTTTGGAAGGCTTATTTCTGCAATCCCCATAAACCTGCTGCAAAAAACACAAATTACAGTTGCTCTGAATTTAATTTAAATCACCACAAATAGAAATCGCTCAGCTAGGTCATGTGTAGGATTAGGATGCTGCTGCTGCATTTCAGGTGCATGGTTCATTTTGAAAGATTCTTGAGAATTTTACCACTTTATAAGCCAGATCTTGACCCATGCATCCTTCAAAACTGTCCAGTGAAATGCAGGGGAGTCTTGGATAGGTCAAGGAGCACCAGCTGCACCCAGCTGTGGGTTCCCATGACACTGTTGCATGATTGTGATAGGTGAACATATGATAGGTTTTCTTTTTATTCCACTCCAGCCTTTCTACAGCACAGCTGCATGTTAACCAGCATGATGACTCCTTGCTAGCCTAGAAGATCTGACCCCACTGAGCAGAACTGCATGTCTGAGAGCAGAGAGATACTTGCAGAATGATTCAGTCCTTGGGGAATGCCTTAAAAATGAGTGAGCTCCTGCTGAGCTATTGATAATGGGTAGTGTTTCAGAAATTCAAATGACTCTTTTCTTGATTGACTTGATTACTTCAAGTCAAAAAAAATCCCTTGACAATGTGCTTCAAAAAGTTTACTATACAGCTTTAACTGAGGTATTATGCAAATATTCTAGGTATTGAAAACCATACAAGTCATTAAAATATGTTAACTCCTATATATTAATGTAAGAAATATACTAACACCAGTATTCTAAGATAATCCCTGTTTTGTCAATGCTTACTCACACTGCAAAGCATCTGAAGACTTACAAGTTAGAAACAAGCCCCATACCACCCTGCAACCATAAAACTAAACAGCATATATGTGTTGGTTGGGGTTTTTTAAATAGTATTTAGCTGCTTGAAAGGTGGGCTGCCTGCTCCAGAAGTAAGACAATGCAAAGCAAAGGAGTAGATGTGGTGTGTCATGGGTATGGGTCAGAAAAGCATCTAGGAAGGTTGTCCTATTGTGGAGAGAATCCGTCTGGGACATCCTCTGTGGTAGTACAGTCCATGCACTGTAGCTTAGGATCTTTTGCTTTCATATTTGAGTTCTGGCATCAGTTTGGTTCATTGGTAGCCTTTTTCCTCCCAAGATCAGTGCTGAAGCCCATTCTAACTTGAAAAAGGAAAAAAAAGTCGTTTGGCAGTGCTCCATGACCTTGATTTGTTCTGCTTGCAGGGTACAAATGAGAGCTGTGATTTTTTTTTCTGAAAATCTAACTTTTTTTTTTTTTTTTTCCAGTTCACTGGAAATTTAGGGACTAATGGAGCCAAGTCAGACTCCTTGCATGGGTGAGAAGGGAAATTAAAATGTAATTATTCAGAGCGAACAGCATATTTGACATATTGTGATAGCTTTGTACCTGCATATCTTGTGACCTCTTGGTACTAGGGGCTTTCACATTTCATTGATACCACATAGATGATGGGAGTAACGTGAACTGGTGCTAGAGCAGAGGGTCAGACCTGAAGTCTGTCACTACCAAAAACTTCTGTCACGTCATTATACAGAAGCAACAGTTTAAACTTAATTTACACCAAAACTTCGGAGCTTTAAAGAGCTTTGGAGCTTTGCAAATGTTTAGGTTTTGACTTGACCTATTCTAGCAGGGAGGAGTGGGCAGGGAGTGCGTGCACAAGTGTGGATAGCATTAGGGCTTGGATTCAGTCCCATAACAGGATAACTGCAGCCAGACTCCCTGGGGTGCTCTGGATGTTTTGTGCTGAACCTGTAGTGCAGTCTGGCTCTCAAGCCAGCATATCTGGGCCTATCTCAGCATAGTCCATGCTTTCAGACACGGAGCGCTGGCGTGGAGTGTCCAGTGTCATTCCTTTCCCTGTTCTTGGCTGGCACAAGTTGGGCATTTATTCATGACGTGAACACCTTAACGTTGCTCCAGCTCGTGGTGGTTGGTTCAGCCCCACTGCTTGCTGTCAGCAAGAGCAAGATGACTTCTTGCTGCTTCATCGGTGGTACTAACTTGGGCTTAAAGGGTCCGGGTACATTGTCTGCAGAGGAGGCATAACCATTTCCAACAGGGAAAATGGTTGTAAGCAATGCTGTTTCTATGGATATGTTACATATATTCTTGCCCTTAATGAATGTTATAGCTACAACAAAAGTTGGCAGTTCAGCGGGTGTTATCTCAGATAATCACCTTTGTTAGCAAAACCGGGTCTTGCAGCTCTTTGGCTTGGTTCAATGCAAAGGAGCATTAACAATTTAAGTTTAGTCTGAGCTAGTTGCTTAGATGGGGATTGCCAAGTTTATGTTCATGCTTCTGTGTAATTATAATTATGAAAATTGCTCTTCAGCTTGTGAAATGGTGGAGCCTTGCATGCTTTTTTAATTAAGAGGCTGTCAAAGATGTATGCTGTTCCAATGTACAGATCCATGGCATTTTAAAAAAATAAGTTCTTTTGAATTTAGGAATATAAGGTTTTCACTTCACAATTATATTATGATAAAAATAATACTCACGCAAATTATGGTAATTCCAGTTAAGAAACACTAAAGGGATTTTATGAGAAATTATTCTCACAAGTTGTATTTAATTTGATAGTATTACTCATTTACAAAGGAACTCCTTTGTCGTCCATCATCATAGTATTAGTGGATGAATTCCTCAGCATAATGTAGGTAGAACTTATGGTTCACACTTAGAATCATGTATAGATGACAGATAACTTTAATCTAAACTAGCTACAGAGGCTTCTTAGGGGGCAAACTCCGGACTACAATAATCAGGTAGGCTTTTAATTGATATAATGTTAAAACAAGGATGCCAAACTTTCACAACATGATCTCTTGTCTGATTTCATGTCAGAATGGAGATGAAGTTGGTACAACGCATTCATTACCAATACTGGGTTCATCAGTCCCTTTAAAATATTTCAGTCAGGAATGAACTTCATCCAAAGAAGGATAGGCAGTGGGGTTTAACAGGCTGTGTTATTCAGCAGGTTGGATAGAGAATCTTAAAAGTCCTTCAAGTTCTCAAACATTATGAATGGAAGTATATTAAAAGTAACCCATTCGAAGGCGTAAAAGGTGTATTTTCATAGTTAAAGGCTAATTTCCGAGTATGTTTTTCATTAATGCAAGAAAGAGTTATCTTCCTGTCTCTCTGATTAAAGCTGTCTATAGCACTACATGAAAAATATAGGAAAAAATGTAAATAGTAAAAAGGTTGAATGTGGTGAGTTGAAGTTCTGAAATCTGGGAGGCTACAGGGAAACCTGAAATATGTGGTCTCGAATGCTATGAATCTACAAACTAATTAACAATGGCCAGGACCATGCACTAATGTAAGTTAGTTACAGCCCATCGAATCCAGCCAAAGCAACACCTGTCTTTAATATATATAAAGAATAATTGTCATGAGGGACTTGAGTCCAGGATGCAACGATGGAAGCTCTACTTCATGCAAAAGGTAGTAAAGCTCCTAAAAATGATGGATGATAGATGATGGTTTTCTAACGCAAAACATACTGGGTTTGACAATGAGTAATTTTATGCTGGATCTTGTTCTGATGGATATAGATGAATTAAACGCTGTGCAGCAGCCTTTAGTGGCTATGGGTCTGATGATCGTGATCTGATTGCAAGTAATATGTAACTTATACCTAATATATTAAAAAAGAACAGTCCCAACAACTAGTGCATTTGTGGAAGTTAGGGAGAAGTGATGAATAAATTTTGTGGAAGTTAGGGAGAAGCGATGAATAAATTTTGTGGAAGTTAGGGAGAAGTGATGAATAAATTTGCCTCAGAGGAAAACTGGAGATGGAAAAATCTGAATGAAAACAGGGAATTCCTCAGCAAGAGTTCATTATTTGGCTAGTAAGTCTTGATTTCACATTCAGAGGATGTAATTTGCTAAAATAAATTCTAGTCCAGTGGAGAAACAAGGCTATAATCATCCCCAAATATCTGACATATAGGAAAAAAAGAGAGAAAGTCGAAAACATCCCATATAAAGTAGAAATTGTGAAATTGTTAAGAAACATTAAACCTCATTCTTAAGAGAAATTAAACCTATTATAGAATCCCTAGTGACAGGATAGGGATATGAGGAACAGAGGAAACCTTCAGGAAGACATAGGCTTAATGCTGGAGGAGCTAGACAAAACTGACAGTGATGAAGTAAAAAAGACAGGAGTAATAAGGATTTCTCATCTCCTTTTGGAAATGTATATTGTGACATACTTTATCTTCTTCCTAGCTCATCAGTACCAAAGGAAAACAAGAGAGATCTGCTAGAGGTAAACATTTTTATATCATCTGTCTTGGCGAACTTGCACTTAAGAATCCTGAAAGAGTTGGCTGAGGACATCTCTGTTTCACAGATGTTCATTTTTACTAAGTCCTGAAATCTTGGGGAACCTCCAGAAAAGAGGAAGAACTGCAATATTGTGCCAGCAATCAAATAGCAGAAGTGAGCTGATTCAGCCAGTTGTAGGCTGGTTTACCTGCATCACCTTCCAGTCAAATAATGGACAGTCTGGTACTGAATTAAATTAATAAGAAATTAATTTTTACATGAATGTAACCAAAATCTGAACAAAAGGTTTAGGGAAATAAGCTGGTTTTTTACTTTTTGAGATGACAAATTAAACTGATTTTGGTAATGGCACAGACAGAGTGTGTTTTAGTGTGTTAATCTGTACCGAGTGCTGACTACAGAATCAGCACTGCATGGTGTCAATCAGGTGAACTTTGAGTCTATTATGATCCATCTGAAACACTTTTGAAAAACCTGTCAGTGGGTACCGTCCCTACATAGAAATGCTTTCAGTAGAACTCCACAATGGTAGCTTCTGGCTCCAGAGCCATGTAACATTTCCCTCAACGCTGCGGAGGTAAGCATGGACCTATGGCTGCCAATGTTTGTGAAAGACACAAATACTGTTGAAGTGATTTCTTACGTTGATCACAAAGGGTAATCCAGATCCTTTGGTCCAATAAAAAATAATATGTTTAATTGACCCAGAGACAGGAATATGTTTTGTTTTTTTTTTTTTTTGTTCTTAGCATTCTAAGTGTTTTGTTCTTTTTGTTCTGCTTAGTACCAGCCTGTTCTTTCTGAAAAGAAAGATAACGGGTTGGAGATTTTGAAAAAAAACACCAAACTCCCCAAGCCATAAGCATGGTGGAGAAAAAGACTTTTGGTGACAGAATTTAAGTAAAAGAACAGTTTATTTTGTTTTAAAAATAGATTAAAGTTGAAGTGGGATGGGAACATTTAACAATAGATATTTTATTGGAAAAAGCTGCTTTGTGGAATCAAAGCTCTGTTAATTTTTCTTTTACTTGACTGATTTCTTTTATTTGGCAGAATCTTCAGAAAGGTATTTTGAACATGTTGATATAATTCATATTAACATTTTTGAAACCTTAAAGGCCATTTTTATTCTTTAAAATGGCTCATTGTTCTGAAATGTAAGCTAATTCTAGTAATAGGCAGTTATAAAAACAGAAAATGGTATATTCTTCCCATCTGAGAATCCAAAAGTCCAAAGAATTATGAAAATCTTAGTGTTCTCAGAATTTTACTTGTGAGTATTTTGAAGAGCTTAGATAGGAATGATAGCTGTTTTGAAAAAAAACCTTGTAGATCAGAAAAACATTGTTCTATTATGTAAGAGAGATATGACTTGATTATGGAATATGAATAATTTCAAACAAATAAAGTACAGTCAGAGAAAGATGAAAAGAATTATTTACATGACAAAAAGCTGAACTTTTGTACAACACAGCCATAGTAATTTTACTTATTATTTCTATATTGAAATCAATAGTATATATAACTAAAGTTTAGCTTCTGGAAATATATTCAGTTTTAAGTCAATGTCTTCAAGAGGGACTAATTAATCATTTTCCTTAGAAGATAATTTCAATGATCATTGACTCACACTTTTAGTAAGATACATTTTTCTTGCACTTCATGAAGATCTGCCTCTTGCATCCAACTGTTGACTTTTCTGAAATTCTTATGTTAAAGTAGTTTTTTAAAACCTGCTGGTTTTCTTCACCACGTTTTTTATGTATCATAGTCAAGTTGCCCCTTGTAGCCATGCAACTCAAAGAGGCAATGAAAACTGAAATGAAAACGTTATGGCTAACCCAAAGACCCGAGTCCAGGTTCTGCATGAAGAGAAATGTTATTTGAAACCTGGTACATTGGATACCTTCTGTTGCAGGACTCTGAAATACAGATACATAGAAAATAAAAGGATGGACCTTCAGGGGTCATCTTGTCCTGCAACTCAGGGCAGAATCAAATAATATTATATCATACCTGCCAGATGTTTACCTAACCTGCTGTTAAAATCCTCCAGAGATCCTATAGCTTCCCCAGAAAATCTATTCCAGTGCTACCATTAGAGAATTTTCCATAATATCTGGTGTGAGTCTTCCTCAATGCAGTTGAGTCCATTACTTCTCATTCTTGAAGACAGGGAGAGCAGATTATTATTGTCCTTTTTGTCTGAGCCTTTCCAATATCTTAAGTTGGGTCATTTCTTCAAACTTTCTTCTACTAAGCCATGATAGTACTAACAATCTTCCCTTCAAGATGATGGCTCCTTGATCTCTGCTCAGTCCTTTTCAATAGACTTGGCTTTCCTCAGAGTGCTCTGAAGTAGTGCACTAGCTAAAGTCTTGTTAAGGCTGAATAAAGTATTGCTTAAATTTTAAATGTATTCCTGTTGATACCTAACCTTTCAGAAGGTGTTCATTTAGATAGTGACCACCGTTTTTAAAAATAGAGAGTATGATCTCTTCAGAATGTTCATTTGTCTCTGTTGGACTACATTTAAGTTCTTATATCACACCCATTACCAGAGTTACATGCCCTTAGAGGTTTGGGATGGAATAAAGCGTAGTTCAAACCTGTCAGCCCAGCTTTTCTTGGTTGTTGAAGTCTGATGTGATAGCAACCTTTTTTTTTTGGAAACATGTTTTTCACATTTGAAAATGTCTGTCACAGTTTGGAGCATCTCACTAGATTACATCACAGTGGCATGCAACACACAGGAAATCTGAAAAATATGCTGCATTAAACTGCCCTTAAGGAAACCGTGGTATTCAAAATAGAATATGTTTTAAATCTTACTTGCTTGTTTGTACAACTGGGCTATGCTACGTAAGCCACATTAAAACTTGGAGGTTGTGTGTAGTAACCAGGTATCCCAGTGTTTTTGGGTAAGTTCACTTACATTACGGTGCACTCTGTTCTGAGGTGAAAGGAGCTGGAGAAGTGGGTGTTTTAACCTGAGATAAGTTGTTTGCCAACTGTAGTTTTGCCTGATTGATAATGGAGCTGGGGTACAAAAGAATGAGACATTTATCATCTGAACGCAACTCAATTTAGCAAGACTTTATTGACACCAGAACTTCTCTAAGATCTGCCAAGGAATGTTAATCGTTGTGCTATCTACCAAGAGGGAAAGAATAGCTCAGTATAAAAGGAGCCCTTTATCAGAGTGCAGATAAATTTAAATGTAGATAAAACCAATGTACTTTGTTATATTCATCAGGGATTGTGCCCTTTCTGAAATTCACTTATTGTTGCCAAGTGGTTGATTTACTTGTTTTAATTCATAATTTCATCACATATCCTTCTTTACAAAATATTGAGAAGACACTGTGAATCCCACTTGATTTCAGACTTCAGCAGTATATAGCTATGTCCAGTCACCCTCCATCCATTTAACCTGAAGGGAAAGAAATAGGTGCTTTTCCCCTTCATCACCCCTCCTTACCCTCTTCTCCTCCCCCTCCTCCACCGCTCTCACCTGCACCCTCTCCATTTCCATAATGTGAATGTGATTACAAGATGTCTTTGGCTGGACTATAGTATATCACATTTCTTTGAGGGGAGGGCAGCCTCTCTCCCACAGTGACTAGCCTGAAGCTGTTGTGATCTGTTTCAGGGCCCTAAATTATTATAATGTGAATAGCAAAAGTAAAAATAACACATAAATGAAGACGGCCAAAAAATAGAAAGGTTAATATTTTGTATTCTTTTCTTTTGAAACTAGCACTGAACAGGTTGGGTTAGTTTCAGTCTTTTGTTTCTCATTCTTTAGGAGAGAAGTGGACCGTGGCCAGGTTTTCCTATCACAGCCCATCTGTGTTATGTGCTAGGGAGACAAAAGGAAAGATTAAAGATGTTACTGTGTAAAATGCTTTATATTGGGGGCGGGAAGTAGAGGAGCTGGGGAAGATAGAAAATTATTTCCAGTTGAAGATTGTACTTAAAAATGATTATCATCTTTTGTTGGTTTCAGTTGTCTGGGGAGTTTGAGATGAATGATACCACAAATTGCTGATCAGATGTGTCAGAATTAATTTCTGCTTTCCACAATTTTTTCATAAAGCTTGCTCTGGTTGAACTTTGGGCTGCTTTCCTCTGGAAATAAATTTAAAAGTGGCTTGACATGAAAGTGTAAGTATGGAGAAATGGAGAATAAATGCTAACATAGTACTAAATCTGTAGGTACTAGAAAATAAAATTCCACTCATCAAAGGAAAAGCCTGACCAATGTGTCAATCGATCATTTTCCCAAATGCTCCAGAGTCTTCAAATGCAAATTAACTGCCCAAAGGTATATGAAAAAAATATTACTCAGGTTGTAATGTCAAATACTCAAATGTTCGGAAATTGCTCATCTATGCAATGTGAATTAAAATCTCATGTGCATATGATACAGTCACTAATTGCATGGTCCAGTATGTTTTCTTTCAGTGGGACCTTTGCCACTTTTAGGGGAAGGAATGGATGTTACTGACTTAGGGAACAATTATTCCTTATCATATGACTAAATATCTATTAAACTCATGAAGTCAGAATTATTATTTTCCTCATGGTATTTTCTATCCTGTCCATGACTTCAAAATCTGGGGCTTCATATATCCAAACTTCAGGAGAGTTAATCGTCTTCCCCATATCCCTTTCAGGTACAGGGCAGCAGTATCACAAAAGCTTTGAGGCACCGAGGTAAATCATTATATACCAAAATTTAAATGCTCAGTTTGAGATACCCTGGGTCTGTTTTATTGCCAAATTCAGGCTTGTGTATGGCAGTATTCTCACAAATGAGTGGTTTAGGTTAAGTTGCTTAAAGAAGCATCAAAGGTATGAGCGAAAAAGTTTTAATAGGAATTTATGGGAGTATGACTTCACAAAGTTTGATGGTAAGGTTCATTCTAAGATC
>JAVJGJ010000059.1:33668456-33694629 GCA_035590215.1 Microhierax caerulescens | reverse complement strand
TGACTGCATCTTTTTGAGTGCAACCATCCAGCCAATTCCTTATCCACCAAGTGGTCCATCTGCCAGACCCATGCCTCTCCAATTTAGAGACAAGGATGTTATGCAGGACAGTGTCAAATGGTTTGCACAAGTCATGTAGAAGACATCTGTTGCTCTTCCCTTATCCACCAGTGTTGTAATCCCATTGTAGAAGGCTACAAGATTTGTTTGGCACAGTTTGTCCTTAGTGAAGCCATGCTAGCTGTCACCTGGGATCTAAAGTACTCATTCATCAAGGTGAGAATTTGAGGGAATACTCCTCCTAAGCTACTTTTCAAGAGGAGTGACTGATACTGGTGTGGGGACATTATGGGAAAGTGTGTACACATACAGCGTGTGGGGAAGATAAGATTATCTACAGCAGTATCTGGTAAAGACAACAGTTGTTTGTACCTGCTTTGGTATATCACAACTTATTTTTCTTGACTCATGCTTTGGCCAGTATCTTCAGAAGTGTCCCCTGTCCAAGTTTTGTTTCCTGCGGGGAGAGATGTTAACCTCCTACTTAACCTTCCTTCCTATGCTACTGTGTATTTTTGATTAGTTGCTCCTCAGTTAGTTTACTATGAATGGTGTCATTGTGTTATAACTCTGTCTTAAGGAGCAGAACCACACTGTTAACCAATTCACTGTGGTTTATGAAAGAGATGGAAGGATCCAGGCCTGCCCCATGAGATTTGGTAAGAAAAAAATTCTCTGTGTTTAGTGTTTTCATTTATACATCTATGTGACTTCATCTGTATTGCATCATTTCTTCCATCTTTCTTTTTGCTTGATATTAGTGGGAAAAGGAGAAGCTTAGTATAGGGGAAATGAATTTTCAGAGATTTACATAAATTACAACCAGGACAAACCTTTTGTTTGACCAGAATAAATTAGGCCATAAGCCCCCCACAGGGTGGTCCCATCATCAAGTGCAGGAATCTCCAGTTGAACTGCAGAATCCATCTGTTGAAGACGTCCAGCCCAGATATGTCATGGTGAGGGCATGGTTTTCTCTGTTAAGGACAGTCAAAGGCATCCCACTGCATATTGGCACCTTCTTTATAGTCTGCATATATCTAGTTACAGCCAGCTGTGTTTGAAACCCAGAAACTCTATTTGTGTTGGTGGCAATGCTAGAAATCTATCTGCTGAAAGATTTCTAGTAACATATCTCATTGTAAATGAGCAGCATAGCTCATTGTTGAGCTTCTCTATCTCTTGATAGAGATGGACTTTCCAGACCCCTAAATGTTCTTAAAGGGTTTTTTCCAATTTTATTTTTTTAATTTATTTTCTACCTCTTTATCAAAGCTCTTGGATGGTCTCACCAAGACTTTAAGAGCTTTTGTGCTATGTCCCCCTGTTTATATCTCAAAAAATCCCATTGTCTTTTCATTCTTATATTCCCATTGTCAGGAAAAAAATACATATCCTGTGCCTTAGATGCTTTAATCATATTAAAATAATACAATCTGCAAAATGAAGACCTTCAGCTTGGATTCATTCCATCTAACTTTAGGCACCAGACCAACTTGCCTAGGGGCTCACACTCCTCAGCTCCCTATACAGGCAATGAGCGTGTCTGTCTGCATCTGTTGGTTATAGATGAAAAATAGGCTCCAATTTAGATATCTCACTTTAATGTTCAAATGATGCAAGATGAAGCAGAAGAATAGTCTATAATCCTAGTTTCCATGACAAAAAACAGCCTCCCAGGCAGGATGTACTAACTTTTCCTAGAAACTGAACCATATCTCATTTCTTTACTTTCCTTGTAAACTAATGTGACTCACTAGTATATTCACACCTCCAAGTGCGTTTGGTGTGGGACACAAGAGGAAAAAATTGATTTTAAAAAGAGCTTTCAACAATTAGCACAAACTCTTTTATAAAGTTTGGACATTTCTTTTTAAGATCAGCTAGGAACGACAAGGCAGGGTAGGGAGAGGAAATTGCTGAAAGGTATTGGAGCAATACTGCAGTATAGAGCAATAATACAGTACTGCAGGAGCACATCACAGGTTTTGGCTTTTTGTACCAAACAAAGTCCAGCATGTCACCTAGCAGAATGTTGTAATGAAACTGGTAAAATTAAATGTAAAAATAAAAGAGAAAATGCCAATGTGTTTGTCGTTAAATCTCTTTCAGAGCTATAATCCATCCTTGAATTTTCCTTTGTTATATTTTCCTTTTGTGGATACAAGCCAGAAAAAACATAGCTGTGCAGGCTGAAAAGGAGGATAACAAATAGTACTTGTGTGCTCTTGGGTGAGATGGATGAGAGGTGGCAGGACGGGGCTTCACTTGGAAAAGATCCTACATACAGGAGTCTGACTTTCACACTCGGTATGAAGGGCCCTATTTCTACAGTGCCATTTCTTCCACAGAAGCTGGCAGAAGCCAACTGAAGCCAGTTCTGAGCTGTTGCTTCAGTTGTACAAAACACTAGAAATGACAGTGTTTTAACATTTATTTAATTTTAACATTTGTTTGCAAACTGCTTGTGACACCTGTTTCCTTCTGAAATCTCTCTGAGAGGAAGGTAGCAGGAAGCTTGTCCTGTAGCTAAGGCTCTGACTTCAGACTTGGTGCTTCTGCTTCCAAGTTTGACATGCTCTAGGCAGGTGATGTGGATTACACTCTTGGGCGTTATAGGGTTATTTTGGAGACTCAGCTGGAAATGGGGTTTGAGGGTGCCCAGATCAGTTGTGACATGGAGGCAAGGCCCCCAGATTCCTGCACACAAAGCTCAGTGTGTTCTTTAGTTTCTTCTCCAATAAAACAAAATTGGTGGTGCTTCCTTGAGAGAGAGCTGAAGAGCTCAGATGTACACTAGTGTTGGCAATAGATGGCCAAGTTAAGAATTATACACGTATTACACTATCACAGGTCAGCAGTACTACATCTGTGAAGCATGGTGCTGTTAATATACTGATAGGCTTCCATCCTGAGTGCCTCAGAACTGCTTGCAGAGGATTTTTCATTAAAGTGCAACTAGTTTCCCTCGTGAAGGTCATAAAAGCCCCAAGGAAACTGCACACTTTTCAGTGTGAGATTCAGGAACCTTATGATGTTTCATTTCTTAGAAACTGCTGTAGCCAGTAAAATTACGTAAGGTCCTGCATTTGGCCTTTCCTTGGATATGTCTATACTAGTAAATCAAACTGTGCCAGGAACTTTCCCTGTGCATTGGAACTTTCATCGTTTATAGTGTTGCTCAGAGTAGTGTGTGACATGCTTTCAGCTCATGCTGACTAGCACTATCCTGAGCAATTCCCAGGCATTTCAGGAATTAGGACAGGATTATTCCCAGTAGGCAGTCTGGTTGTAGCCATCCTAGTTTGGAGGGCAGGAGATTTAGAGAAGATGGATGTGGAAAGGCCTATGCCAGTTGGCCCCTAAGCTAGAACACAGTCCAGGGTACATTTAATGTATGAGATGTTACAGATGTAGCCTGAAGGTCTACTGTCTTGCATGTTGTGCAAGTATCATAAAAATTCATTGACTTTTCTGTTGGGGTAGACATTTTTTCTAACATACTGTTCTATCAGCTCTACAGTTTCTTAAACCTTATTTAAAATATATTTTTATCTATCTATCTGTCTGGCTGTTTATCTAAGTATCTCTATCTTTACCTCTACCTCTCTATTTATATATCTATTTATCTATATCTATATCTATATCTATGCATGCTGTATTTTTTCCTACCTAAGAAATAGATGCTTGACCTAACAGACCTTCCCTTTTGGATTGTGTCACAGAATTATATAAAGCAATAATTGACATATTTTCTGTGTGGCTGTACCAAAATCCAATTCAGGGTCTATTTGGTTAGCAGTCTATGGGGTTTATTTCCTACATTTACACGATTCTTCTGTGAAGTGCTATCAGCAGCAAAAGAAGATCAGATGAAATAAGCAGATTCCCCATAAAATCTGCAAATACTACTGCTCAATATCCCTATCTAGAAAGCCAAGCAGGAAAAAAAGCTGTTTCTGTGCCTTTCCCAGCCAATGCTCTCTATCACAAAACACTGTCTGATATGCAAGATGAAGAAAAGTAAACCTTCTATGTGTAGACGATCAAAAAAATTATTTTACAATAGCAAGGAACTGCTTTTCCAACCTTTCACACAAATGGCTCTTGGGTTAGTGTTGTTTTCATGCCTCCCTCCTCCTGCTCCCTTTCCCCCAGAGCGCTGGGAGGCCTTTCAGGGACTTGATTCTTGCTTGCTTCATTGTCAGTCTCCCCCAAACTTGAGGCAGAATCAGTGATGCAAATAGTCCCAAAGGGGAGCAGTGATGAGAGGTCAGAAACGTGTGAATGTGGTTGTTTCATTCAACAGCAAGTGGCACAGGGCTGCAGACCTGTGACATATTTACACCTGATACAGACCTGTGACAGATCTACAGATGTTTGAGTTTGGTGACAGAAGGATGGCCTGAAATGACAGAAGTGCAGGAATAAAATACTTTGTTGTCTGAGTACCACTTTATTTTTTTTGGTGCTTAAGTTACCTGTACATACTGTCATCTGCTTCTCCTCTCCATCACTACTATTGCCACATTAATGCTTTTTGCCTCATTCTGTCTTCATTGCAGCTCCCAGAAACTTTATCTTAAAATTTTTGTCTAAGCTCAGGCAAGCAGCTTTCCTGTGTATTTTCATATTGAGTTTCTAGTGATGGCAGTAGGGGATGTAGCCTGCACACAGACAGGGCTTGTGTTGCTTCTCTCTGTTATGGTTCTGTGGTTACCAATGCCAATTTGTTACATCCCTCAACTGACTTGCTTTCACTGCAGCGCTCCCAACTCCCTTGACAGGCTTTTGCTTCAACAAAAGGTCCTTATATAGGGGCTCAACTCATGAGTGTTTAACAAAAGGACTTCCCTTTTTTCTATTGTTTCCCCATATTTGTTAAAACATACAGTATTGCTTTCCCTTAATAAAGGAATAGCCTTTCTCTCCAATTCCTTTTCAGCAATAGCCCCACAGTGGGAGTTAAGATTGAAAAGGCAGATTGACCATGCCACTGTCATAGAGCTGAACCAGGCTTGATGCATGTGTCCCATAAGGCACAGATGTTTGTTATTCCAAAATAGAATAATATGGTTTCTCTTTTTTTTTTTTTCTTTTTTTTTTTTTTCTTTTTTTTTGGAGTCTTTATTAAAACTATTACTAATAAAGCATTGGCATGACTGGAGTAATACAACAGAAAAAGAATTCCATCTCTCCAGACTTCAGATGTGCTAGTTTGTGCACATATCTATTCTGTTACCAAATGGAAATGTCCACAAGGAACTCTTCTTTTGCTTTCAACTCTTTCCCTCTTACTAATCAGAAGAAGGTGAAACAATCTGGATCAAGATTATTCACCCTGTAATATCCTAGCCTCATACCAGTGTGACAGACTCTCCCAGCTCACGTATGATCTTCCAAGTGCGTGCTACACAGGGGGAGGCAATGTGGCTGTGTCCCATGGTGCGGTGTGGGGAGCAGCGAAGCCCTGTGCACACTGCTGTGGAACAGCACGTAGAGCTTCTGCACTTACCTACAAAATGTTAGAGAGTCAGTGTGAATAATCTAGGAGATCAAATAGGAAACAATTATTATTATTATTAATCATTGTAGGGAAAAGCTACCAGCTAGCGTTGGAGGAAGGCTCGATTTGTTGCAGCTCTGTGTTACACCTGTTTTAAGTTCTATAGGTCTATCATGTGTCTTTGCTCTCACATACTACTGTTCCTTAATGTTTTATAATATCATAGATTTTAGTGGAAGAAGAGCTTTGAGATTTTTAGGATAAAGGACTGTATAAATGTAAAATAAATTGTGAAATTATCCTGGGTACTTTATTGTCCTATCATCACAGCATTTGACATTGTTGTGAAACTTTCAGGATTTCAGTGATTGTTGTCATCTCTACAGCTTCATGCAAAAGTTACTGGAGTGATGCTGGAATACAGACAGCTCCTCCAATAGACTCATTTTCCTTGGAAACTGGAATAAAAATCAGTGTGGATTCACTATTCTGGTCTGGAGTTTAGGGAGAAGGAGAATGAGCTTCCTCTGAGCATCCCAGCACACACTTCTAGACCTGTTGGGATTTCTTCTATAAGCTCTGTCAGCAGACATTTTAAATTATTGCTAAGCTTTTTCTCACTTGAACCCAAAGCTAGTTGGTTTAGCTCCATGTACTTGGCTGGCATGAATGGATCATCTGTTCATAAATAAGCAGTCTCTCTCTCAGGATGCTTGCTTTAAGCTTGTGTTTAAGGTAAGAAATAAAATGGAGCTCAACACAATCCTTAGCTACCACTGTCTTCCTTTTATTCAAAATTGGGGACGAGGTTTTACCTTGTACTTACACATACGCCTATGTCTAATAGCGCAAATAGTTCTGCTGACTTCACTCAGCTACTCATATGGTTAATGTTATGCGTGTGCCCAGGAGCCTTGCTGATTTGTGGCCTAAGGTCATATCTATTAAAGTGCATAACAAAACACTAAAACCTCTCCTACTTATCCAAACCCTGTTAATCTAAACTACTTTCATGTCTCTGTTCCATTTGGCTAATCAAGGTTTCAGTAGAGTTGCTCTGGAAGAATAAATACCAAAATTGGTTGAAGTCTGCCCTCGACAAAGTACTTCTGGCTCCCAGTGCCTTTAATGAGAGCCCCGAGTGTGTATCTGAGGTTGGAATTTGGCTCTAATGGAAGGTGGATTTTTCAAATCTTCTGTGAAGTGCTTCACAAAATAAGGGGTTTCAGTTTTTATACCCACACATGATATTATACTTACAGTTACCTTTGGCTGAACGATTCTTGGAATTTCTTGCTATCACATCCAAAAATATGACACATTGAATTGCATATCAGCTGCATATATAAGAAAAGATTGTACTGTAAGACAACATAGGGTTGTCAAGGTTTGTACAGAAAATGCTGCTTGGATTATCCCTTGTGTCTCAATTTCAGTTCAGGTTTTTTTCTTAGACTGTTTTTTTGTGTGTGTTCATTTGCTTTTTAGTAACCTTGGGGATAAAAGCATCTCTAACTCTCTAGATCTTCTCTTGTCTGCTGTGGAAAAAGAAAAGAAAGCCAATTGTTTAAAAAAATTGAGGCTTTAGTTTTCTTGTCAAGGAATGATTTTTCACTGACAATGGAAGCTTGATAGATACTTCCAAATCACAGAAAAATATATTTAACTCTTGAACTGTGAGAAAAAACATCAGTTTAAAATGTGTTCATTCTGCTGGCAATTTACAAGCAAGATCTGCTCAGATATGGGACTACATGGAGAAGATGCTGACAGTGAGAAAAAGTCTTGTGATTCAAAAGCAACTCTGTGCATTCAGTAGCTGAATATATTTTCAGCAGTCATATTCTGAGATCTTCAGGAGCTGAAACAGTACTAACAGAGAGGGTCTCACTCCTGTAAAGCAGTACACAAGCCATTTCTTGGGAAATAAATTAAGAGAAAGTCTAGTGGATTGGAGCAAATTCCTCCCTGGACAGATTTATCTTTTCACATGGACTTCAGAAGGGAGATATGTGGCTAGTTTAGACTAGGCACATAACTGTAAAGGGTTTAAAATTAATGGAGTAGATCTCAGCTGAGGTGTCTGGCTGTGTGCTGGAGCTGGTTTCTAAGAGCTGAGGGTCTTCAACACCTGAAGGAGGAATACCCAGGTAGTTATCACTACTGAAATCAGAGGGAGTTAGGAGCTCCTCTCAAATGTGCTAAGTCACTCAAAACAGCCTTCAGGCTGCCCAAGGTGGGTAAGTAGGTGGACATTAGATACCTAAATCTCAGACATTGTTTCAGTCCTTGTACAGCTGTTATGCCTGAGACTCTTTTCTGGCACTATTCCCTGGCATGGGATGCCCACATTCACGCCAGTAAACCCTCTTACTCTACAGGATGGACCTACAGGATCAATGGCTGTACCAGCCCCTACCCTACCAACAGAGGTCTTGCAGTCTTTGTGGCCTGTTGACCCACCTTTGAGAGAAGGATGAGACCACTTTCACCCCTGTTTCTCCTACACCAGACACTCTTTGGGGAAGCAGATAACTATTTTGTGGTTTTGAATAAAGGGTTACTCAGCCATGGCCCATTTGCCCATGTAGCCCTTCCCCATGTAGGTCCAGGTGGACTGACACATGCTGTGGCGTTACCCAAGATACATGGATGGAGGTAAGTTCCAACATTGCATAGATGAGTTAATTCTGAAGTTTCACAGAAACCTCATTATCTTTGCTAAACCTCAGTTCCTAACCTTTTTGTAGTCAAAAGCCTGCTTTTTAGGTCCAGTGGGTGTTGATGTTAAGCATCCAAGTACGTAGCTTGGCTACAAGTCTAAAATGTTTTTGCAAACTGTACCTAATATTCT
Source organism: Microhierax caerulescens (assembly GCA_035590215.1). Taxonomy (NCBI): domain Eukaryota; kingdom Metazoa; phylum Chordata; class Aves; order Falconiformes; family Falconidae; genus Microhierax; species Microhierax caerulescens. The sequence continues at coordinate 33,686,209 of JAVJGJ010000059.1, read as the reverse complement.
CAAGGAAACAGACAAGACAGGATTACTACTGAGTTCTAGTGCTTGATGACTGCTGAGGCTTTTAAAAATTGGAATAATCTAAAGAACTGCACATTTACAGTCTCTTTGTGTTTAAGTTGCTTTGCTAATTTCTCATCGAGATAGTATTTCATTTCTCAGTAGGAGTAGGCTCTAATCTCATGATATGATCTGATTTCTCAGTAAGAATTATTTTTCAGATCTGACTTTTTTTATGAGTCCAGGGTCTCAGAGGGATTTAAGCTTCTAATTTTCAACACAAGCTAAGTGCGTAAATGCTTTTGGTAATCTGGGCAAGAGTCAATGTTTAGTTGGTTTTGTGGCAAGCTTTTGTAATGCCATTATTTGGATCACAAATATTCAGGGAGAATATTTGCTTGTTTTAATGGATTTTTTATGTGAGAAACATTTTATTGCTGGGAAAGATTTCCTATCTAACACAGATTTTGGGTTAGAATCAAACCAAACTTAATGTGTATTCACAATTGACACTTAAAGCACAATTTCATCCTTTTTCAGTGAAGGTAAAAGTTATTCATTCTTTTAATGGACAGATTCTTCTGTCTTTGGAAAGAGATTAAGACAATCATTTTCTAGATTTATTTTTTTGTCTTCAATACTAGCACAACCTTCCTCCCTTTCCAAATTCTTCCTGTCATCATAGCAATTCAGTGCTGCTGATTTAGTGAATAGGATTGAGGGAGACAAGCAATCCAGTGTGTTGAATTTGAACTCTGACCTTCCCTTTGCATTGTTGCACAACTTCTTAGTTTTGTTAATCAAAAAATATTTGCCCTCCCCCTCTTTTCTCAAATGAGCAAAAACTAGAAATGTAGAGGGACAGGGTCGTTTTGGAAATGATCAGGAAAAGACACCTGTACATTTCTCTGGTTTGGCTCCATGTTAAGCTTTTCTTATGGATCTGAAATCTGATATTATTTGCATTGTTCTTCAAAAATCAAGATAGGGCTAAATTCCTGTGCTTAAACACTGGAACATGTCCAAGCACATGACTTCTCATATGCTGTCTTCATCAATACTGAATGCTTGACATACGATTCATAATAAATTGAGATGGACAATACATCAAGTGCATTTTAGCTCTACAACAGCTAAATGTACAGAGACTTCCAGTATGGTTCTTCATGTTGTGAAAAACTACAGGGCTCTTGCTAGAGCTGTGGTGTGTTTAATGCTTGCTAGTACTCCTTTAGGTCATGCAGTGGGAAAAAGTACAAAAATAACAAACTTGTTAGTTGGCTAATTGCAGGCTTGTTAAGTGATATTCCATTTCTGCTTTTTTTTTTTCTTCTCTTTCCTCTCCATTGCCCTGATTAATGACTATTCAAAACAAATACAAAAAAGTCTTCTGTAAAACAAAAATAAATCACATTGCACCTGAAAGATCTTTTACTGGATTTTCTAATGCAAACTATGTGTTTGAATATGTAGCCACAGGACTGAAAACACCACTGATGTGTCCCATTTGATTTATTCGTTCAAGTGATACCTAGCTTTAGAGAAAATCTTCAGCTGACTTGTGACTTAAGTATGCCCTGAATTTGGTTTTTCTTCTTCCCTGCCTGCAAATTTTGTTTGCTAGTTCTTTTAGAACAAGCATTGCCTGTGCAGTTAGGGCATTTCCCTCCCCTGTGCTCTATGATAAGAACCTGTATGTCAGTGGAAAGTTTCCTATTGACTTTGTGGACTTGTGAATAAACCTAACACAGTAGGAAGTCGCAAACCCCTTATTTCAGTAGAAGCAAATACTTTTGTTTTGGTAATTCATGAGAGAGTCTGTTTGTGAAATCACTTTTGTTATCTTTTCGGTTTAGATGTGTTTTTAAGAGCCTTGAGGATTTTGATAACAAGTACTTTATAAGCGACATTTATTATTTGATATGGACACCTAACATGTAAAAGAACAGAATTTTGTGTTAATCTGTTTCAGTCATGCCATTTTTCAAAATGACTGTATTTCAAAAAGCACCATCCAGGAACACTGTTGAGCCTCCGGGAAGCTCCTCAGGGAGACATGATTGCCTGTGAAGAAAGTGTGTAAGAAATTACTAATTTCTCTTTGGAGCTTTTTGCTTCTGGGTTACCGGGTCACATCCAGGACTCACTACAGTGGGTGAAAGTAATTGCTACAGTTGTTTGAGATTTGTGAGCTCTTACAAATAAGGCCTCACAAAAATTGCCGACAGTTATGTAGGAGAGTGTTTTCAGCACCCTCTGTGGTGCACTTTCTGCAGAGGTTAGGGAAATGCCACCTCCCACACGGTGCAGACAACTCTGCAGCACCCCGGCTCTGTGGGCAACCCTGCTAAAGTGTAAAATGCCCCTTCATTTTCACTGAAAGCCGGGATTTCACAGGTCAAAAATCTCAAGTGTTGCTACTTCCAAATAAAAGCCTTCCCTTCTCACTGTAAAACTGAAGTCCCTTCCCACAGAATGGGCTGCTTTGGTGCAGAAGTCAGACCCATTTGCAATTATATGTTCAAAAGTCATGTAATTATGACACTAAAATGAAATAGAGGAATTTAATAAAAAAATGGCTTTCATCAGAGATTAGACTAAGCCCTAGTCTGTCAAATTCTTTACTCCCTGCTGGTGGTCTCTGAGGAGATCATTGCAAGGCCCTCCTGGCAAATCACGTAGATTACGCTTCATGTATGTGCTTCTGAAATGTAAGAAGAAGGAAGTGGAGGCTGGTCTTTGCTGTGCAAAGGCAATATTAACTCTTTAAAATGCATGCAGTTTGGTGTTGTGGAAAGGCATAACACTGAACAGTTGAAAACAGTAACAAGGGAGAGCTCTAGAAATAACCACTGAAACTGCAAGGACACCAGCTAGCAGCCTCTTTCCAGCTATGCTGTTTGAGCATGTCTGCAGTCTAACGAGCCATTTACCCCTTGTAACTTTACCATTCCATGAAAAATGACTCACAGATGAAATTCATCAGTTTGTCATGGAAGGATGCCATTTATGGGAAGAAACTTTTTTTTTTTTAATTTAATTTAATTTAATTTAATTTAATTTAATTTTATTTTATTTTATTTTATTTTATTTGGGGACAAATTTCCTGTTACTTTTGCAATTGCAGTTTGCTACTATGGGGCTGTGATAGCCCTGGCTTCTGTAAAGCAGTAAGGTTCATTGCTTTCAAGTTGTTGGGTTATTTCCTTGAAAATTTGTAACTAGATTAAAATTATGTCTGTGAAGACACACAGTCATGTCCTCACACGTAACTTCAGGTACCTGAGCTTTCTCATAGCTCATGGTAGGAGACAAGTACCTCAAGAGAAGTGCCTCATCTTACTTAAGCTTTAATGCCCACCTCCACTGACCGTCAGTAGTGTCTGAATGAGTAACTGGACAGCCTGTCCCCTTTGTACATGAACACAGTGTGATGAGAGGAATGCCTTATACCATAAACAGGAAAAAAATATGGATCGATGATGGAAAATGCCAAAAGCTGTATTCGGCTTTAAATCAGGAGCAATACCACTTCAACATGAAGAGTGGGTCTAATGCACCGTCTCTTTCATTATAATTTGAAATGGTGCGGTTTTCTGCCTTCCCTTCTCTTTGCCATGGGAATATGCAAGAAGCTTTTGTGATTAACTGAAGTATCCTTTACAGTTTACCTTTCATTAGAACTCCTTCATCTCATAATTATTCATTTTAACTAGCTTCTGTCTACTTTTTATGTAGTTCCCAGTGCTATTTATATTTTAAAGACCCTTTATTAGGCTTTTTGCACACAGTATATAAGACTTTATATCCTTGCTTAACTGAACTGGCCTTTGTTGCCCTGTTCTGTGTTTAGATTATAACCAGGATGAATTTCACTTGTGGTCTCTCCAGCTGTTTTTTAAGTAGTTCCCACTTTTCTGCAGTAGATTTCCTTCACGTTAGAAGATTCCAATCCAAATTCCATAGGGTATTTTGCCTTCCCTTTAAGTCAGCTTGCCTTTGTGTTTCCTTTCCACGGGTCCTAGCTCATATGAATCCTACAAATGCAGTGTTATAATTAGAACTCTGTGAACACAGCACTTCCATTTCTCAGAGGTTCCTGCAAACATTTGCTTTGGGTTTCATCCATATGAGCTCCCATTCCTTGAAACTTTTTACTTTGAATTTCAGATGTGAACAAACCAAACATCACCGAACTCAAACTCAGCTCTGGCAGTTCAATTTTAGGGAGCCCTGAAACACAAACCTGTTTTGGTTTGGTTTTGGGGCAAAACCCACAAGTAGTTACCTGCCCATAATGAATCTTTCAGCCTAGAAATCTAGTCCTTCACTTTTATGATATAAACAGTTAACCTGTTTAAGGGGTTCACGGCTTATTTTTTTAGTATGGAGCGGAGTACCTGGGAGCATCTTCCCACCTTGACAGGCTGGGTGAGAGCTCCCTCTCCTGTTTTAATCTGTTTTAGACCGTGGCCTTGGATGTGACCCCCACATCTGGCCAGCCGGGTTTTCCTGGTATCAAACCCATCTCAGTGTGCTCGTTTTCCAGGCTAGATACAGGGTAGCCTCGAGTTACCTTCCTTTCACAACAAGAAACTATTCCACTCTCTTATTTTTGCATAGTTTTTACCTCTGTCTCCAATTAAAGAGAAAACTCCTTTCATGGAGACAACGCAAATTGCCTAACACCAATCCATGAAGACTTTCTTGAAAAGATCTTTCAGTATCCAATGGGAACATTACAAGATATTATTTTTCTGTTTTACTCAGGTGCTTGTATTTTTTCAAAAAACAACAAAAAATGAAGATAGATTGGATTTTTATATATATATATATATTTTTCATTTTATGTCCCTGTAGGAAGAAACAATGAAAAAAGACATGAAATGAGTGGAATGAGAATGTTTACACTGAAATCACTACAATGTGTGATGCTTTGTGGTAAAGAGACAGAGGTGGTCATTTTGCTAAAGTCCTTCATTTTAACAGTTACATACACACTGACATTCTAACACTTCAGAATTAGTTTATGACATGTTAGTGCCTTTTCCACTACAAATCTATTCCTTGAATCACTGATGTTGTGTTCTTTTCTGTGAAGCAGCCCAGCCATAAAGAAAACAAAACCTGCTCAGTTAATCCTGCAATTATCAGTCTCTTATTCTTACTGTGTGGACAGGCCTACAGATGAAATGTCATCTCTTTGCTTCCGAGTTTGGCAGTTTCTGTGAGTTACTGCCTAGCCACCCGGCCTCGTCTGTGGTCACTGTACGTTGGGTCTGGAACTGCTTAAAAAGTTTGGAACTGACCTAAAGCTTCATGTTGGTTTCTTTCGGAAGAGGGTGGCAAAAGGGCAGGGGAGTTTTAATTTATCTAGTGAGTATTGTTGACATTTTTTTGTGTTAACAACATTAGGAAGTTGCTGACAGTTTGTTTTCTTTATTTTTTCGTGTTTCACTTAGAATTCTTCAATGGAAACTGAATTTTTCATGCAGAATGAAAGCAAATTGCAAGTCAAAACAGTGTACAAAAAAAGGTGGAATTTTCCTTTCCAGACATGGCATTTGCTGGAAACCATAAAAATCGAAATAACAAATTACAGAATGGAGATAATAGCATTTTAGAAAGCCGCATTAAATTAGAACAGTTGAAGGCAAATTCTTTGCAGCCGCTAGCGCCAATTTGTGGACATAAAGCCAAGAGGATTCTTAAAGATCTCTTTCTTAATGAATTTAACATTTTTCTTGTTGGTCTGCAGATCTGCCAGCGTGAATAACGTGTGTCTTCCTCATGGGCTACAGCTGTCTCAGTTGTTCAGCTTCGTGAAGTCATGCGGGTTGGTTTTTCCTCCCGCCGACAGGTTGGAGACGGGCGGCACAGCCGGTGGTCGCCCAGTAGAGGGCAATCGAGCACCGTCGATCTGACCTCGCCTGCGCTCCTGCAGGACCCTCGTCAAAGATTTTTGATCTGGACTCTAATAACAGTTTACATTTCCACGTCCGTACTAGATCTGGGGTTCCATAAAGCAAGGCCAGCACTATATGTTTTTGCTCTCTCAAATATTACATCGTCTATTTATACTGTGTGTTTTTGTAGCCCATGATGTAATATGACAAAATTTCAGCCATGTGCATCACACATGCGAGTCCGAGTGCAGCTGGGTTGTATAGCACGGCTGAGGTAATGTCAAGAAATTTCATATTATATTTAAAATGACACCTGTAAAAATAATCTTCAATTTGTAATTTAAATACTGTAATACTCAATTATGTGAACTGACAGGAAGTGTCCCAGCGGTTTTGGAAAATAACATTCTTTTATCCATCGAACCTTTGATGCATTTCTGAACAGCCATAATGGAAATTCAGATCATGACCTTCTGCTTTGAGAGAACAAAGTCAGGGAGGAATAAGATCTTCTTCTACAGCAAGGTGACGTCTTCTCTCCACATGTATTTTTGCTTTTTCAGAGTGAAATTTCAGCCATGCACACTTTACCATTATCCGCGCCAAGGAAAGCTCAAAACTGTAAATCTAGCTTCATTTCTAACCGTGTGCCTTGTTTATGGCAGCACATGCATGTCATCTGTAAATATATATTCTGCTTTACTCCTAAAGAGAGGCTTCGAAGATTTTCCTACAGTCTACATCAGTAGCAATGAGATTCTATTAATGTGGGAGTGAGGTCTGTGACTTGGCCATTGAAAGAGCTCAGAAGTCTTCCAGATGCAGGAATCAGTTTTGGAAATCTACTGAGCTGTTTCTTGAGTATGTCTCTTTTGCTTATTGGGGGGCGGGGGTGGGGGTGGGGGTGGAGTGGGAAGAGCTGGAGGGTAACAACAAGATGCAGGCTTTGTGCAAGTAGGTTATGAATGTGATAGCCCTGGGATTGCTCCCACTGTAAATTACACCTTCTTCCCTAATTCTGTGGCATTTCCCTTATCCAAGAGCTGTTTCTTAAGGCTCTCATGAGCCTTAACTCCACCCCCACCCCCAACTTGTACCTGTTACTGGCTTCTGCAAAATCTAAGAGATTTCTCTTATGTTCTTTTCCATCATGTACTTTCAAAATAGTGAATGTGACTTCCAGAGACTTGTGTTTTGTGCCACTTAAATAAACTCTGTTATTTCCATTCAACTCTGGTAACCTGATACCGCACAATAAATGCTAATAAGTTTCCTGCAGAGTAGTGCTCTTAAGACAGCTTATTTTTCATCCCTCCTTTCATGTTGTGCCCTTATTGATGACTCAGTCCATACCACAAGTGTTCTTAAAGAAGATAAAATGTAAATAAAAGTGAAAGATGCTGGTCAGATAAGGCACCCAGAAGGACACAGGAAGTGCTTCATAAAGAACATTTTTCTGCATCCAAACTTTTACCCTTTTAAGTTGTAGTTACTGGCTATTACTCTTCTTAGGCAGTTAAGGACAAAATGTTGCATCAAATAATTATCAACAGCAAATTAATGCTTTGTTCTACTGCAAATCAAGGACATATGCCTTTACTGACCACCTTGTAGGCTGGAGGTCAGTTTGTTTTCTATTGATGAGATGTTTTCCTAGACATATTCTTTGTGAGTGAAATTCACCCATAGTATTGCAGCAAGAGAAGGCCTGAATGACCCCTGTGGATATCTGCACATGGGGAATCAAGAGCAAAAAGTGCGGGAGGGCATTGCCCAACATGGACAAACTCTGCCAATGGAAGCAAGTGCTCAGTGCCCGCCTGCTGTGGCTGCACGTGCAGGATGCACCAAAGCTGCGGCCGCTTTCCCCGTCCAGAACAGGGTGGTCCATAACCAAGGGCATCTGAGGCGCTCCTTGCCCATATCACAAGCCTTTTCCTTTCCTCTCGTATAGCTCCCACGTGCTGAGTTTGCTCCCTTGGATACTGCTCGGCCGCTAAGAGAAGTGCCTGCATCTATGCGTGCAGGTCCCCAGGAGCACTGTCTCCTACGCGTTGTGTGGAGAATCCTACAGAGGGGAAGGGGCAGCCGAAGTGGTCACCTGAGTAGTGGGAGAGGTGGGTGCAGGAGAGGAAGGGCTGCCCTCTGGGGCGGAAAGCAGAGGCAGCTGGGGTCTGCAGGAAACACCATCCCCTCCTCCCCGCGGTGAGAAGTGTTTGATGTTGGTTGGTTATTGCACGGGGTGGAGTGTGGCAGTGCTGTGGGGCCGTGCGCCCGGGGAGGAGGCAGAGCTCACAGGGAGAACAGTAGACAGTGCCTGTCCTGAAAGGCTCCCCATGCTAATGCTTTAATGCAAAGAACAACACAGCTGGGCCTTTTTTAATGCTTGGTGAGGAAGGGGAGCCCATCTCTCCCTGCAGTCTGCTTGCCTCACACGAAAGACAACAGGAAGGAAGTGCTCTGCTCTTAAAATTTTGTTCCAGTCTCACGTTTTGAAAGAGCAGGTCACTTCAAAGTCCCACCACAAAATTACCACATGCCATCTGCTCGTTACAAATGTGCAAGGGAAATTATCGGTGCTTCTGCCTTGTTTCTGTGATCCAAATGTATGTATGTGCCAATTATTTATTTTATTTTTAGACAGACACTTCAGTTGTCTCCCACCCTTCCATGCTTCTTACACTGAACATCTTCTTGGGGTGTCAGCTCTTGGGGTAGGAGACCACATGTGCCTGCACTGCTCTACTCGTATGTGTGTCCAGATGTAAAAGGACCACAGTGTCCGTGACAAAACCCAGGGAGGGCAATTGTCAGGTTCCATGTGGTACAAACGTGTTTTCTGTTGAAGCAGGCTAAATCCAGTGGCTGATATCGTGCAGCTTTCCTGACAGTTGTAAGCCATAATGTAGCTCAGGGCAGGGGCACTTGATCTGCTATTTCCAGAGCTAATGGCCAGGCTGGTTTGTCCTGCTGCATATTCCAGACTGTAGGCTTTCACCCATATGCTCTGTTAGCAACCTTTTTTAGACAAAATCTTTAAATCCTCAGCCACTTTAGCCATGTGGAGCCTCTCATTAGAGCTGAGAGGAGCAGAGTTTAGTTCTTATGTCTGCTGTGATCACTTAAGGTGTTGCTCATCTTGCCAGACTCCAGGTGTCTAGTCCAAGTCAGTTATTCCAATTGTGTCTATAGCCAATGCAGCGATAACTGCACCTGCAAGGGGCATTTCTTCCCAATTGTTGAGACCTGTGACAGGATGGGTTGGACATGATTGTTTCTCTCATTTTAATTTAGAGGGAATTTGAACAAGAAGCTTAGATTGCTAACTTCTATAGCACTAGAAGTGGTACAAACACTGCATTTAAACCCTTGCTGTCAAAGTCTCCTTTTTGTGAACACTGGATAATAATAAAACCTCTGAAGGGATCATCCTGCTAGGTTAATGGAGCATGGTCTCAATCAGAGTCTTAAAAATGCTTCCTTATAGAAACAGTAACTGATCTCAGTGGGGTTATTCCTGATTTATGCCAGTGTAAGAGAAGGACTGGTTCTCAGGTTTCCTACTGCATTCAAGCTAGCTAATTTTTCTCTGGACACATTCATACCAATTTGGGGCTGAGTGCTTTACTCATTTGTATGATGTATACGTTTATTTTTAACCAGTACTTGTTAAAAATAAACTTTTCATCAGTGAACAGTCCAGGGTGGACAGATGACTCACATGTGCTAGTGGGAATGGGATGAATCAGCAACACCATTTGATTCGTAGCACAGTCTTGGGTCGAGCAGCTGTGTCTGGAGAGACTGGACATGCTCCATCTTTCAGCTCGTTGCAGCCTTGTCCCCAGCATGACTGCCTTCCCCTGCCAGCAAACAGAGCTGTAAGGCTTACCGCACTGGGACGTGCAGAAGGACCTATGGTAAGCCAGCACTGGATGTATTTTCCTCTCTCTCTGGTATCAACACATGCTTCTTACGGCAAATTGGCATGGCCCAGCAGTGCTGGGTTACAGCTCAGGTGTTTCTGCGCAACGCTAAGCCCTCCCAGCCCTGGGGAAAGTGGCTGGAGGTGGGAGGACTTGGCTTCTCATCTGTGCTGGTGGTTTGGTGGTGGCGGCTAGGACATCAGCTGTGCATGTCTTCTGCTATTGCACCTGTGTGTCGCCTGAGGCTGGCTCTACCTAACTGCAAGTGGAGACTGACTCTCAACCTCCCTGCATTCCCCAGGCACTTCCAGGAGACAAAGCACTCCAGAACATGGTGTGGCCACATTCACAGGGTTGTTACTGAACTATTAAAATTATATTGAGTCTACAGATATACATATTATGCCCTTCTTTTAGCCCAACTGTATGTTTTTCAGGCTTTAGAGCTGCAGGTTATTTTTTTATGTTTGTTATTAAGAGCAGATGTGCCCAATTCCAATCATATTCTACTGAAGAATGTCAGGGTTGCAAGAGGTCGAATGGTGAATGCCTTTCAATCTCCATTATTATTTCCTCCACTCAATTGCCGCAGCAGGGAGACTACAGTCATTAATAGAGACCTTCAAAATATTCAAATATATTACAGATCAGAACCTTCCTTGTGCTCTTTCAGTTGCCTCCTTCTACTCTTGAAAACTGTTCTGGCTGTGCTGCTGCTTCAGCCTGGCACTGGAGCTGAGCTTTTATCCAAACTCACCAACTATGGACACTGAGGAGATGCTAACCTGGTTTATAGTGTCATCTACCCCTAGAGACCAACCCCTTTTGCGAAGGTGTGACAAGGCACACCACTGTGGTCTGTCCTGTAGATGCACTTGTCCCTCTGCCTGGACTTTGCCTTGCCCATGTGCCAGCATTGACTACTGCCTTCGCAGAGAAGGAGCGCTCCCAGCAACCTAAATGGGAGGTGCCAAAACCAGTTGCAAGATGTTTTAAAAAGCTGGTTTCTTTCTGAAATATGGTCCTGGCAGTGACCAAAAGGGTTCAGGGATGCTTTCAGGTCTGTCACAGGCCCAGTGGAAACAACCATGTTGAAGATCAGAAAACTCCAATTTTAGAGCTATGACAGATTCTTCCCTTTCCTTCTGGGGCCTTGGAAGAAGGATTATGGAGGAACGTGTGATTAATACCCTCTCTCTGGGAGGAAGAAAACATGATTGTGCATTCCTTCCTAGTCCCGTCCATCATCTTCAGTGATGCTCATGGGGAAGCTTATTCCTTCACATGCAACATTTGCAGAACTAATTTCCAAAACATGGTAGTGGTTTTAAGTAAAGCAACGATAATTTTGCAATTATGTGCTATGCTTTAACATCTATTGATTTTCTCACTCAATCAGGGAATATTTTTTCTTTCTCTGCAGAGCAGCTATTTAACACAACTGTTTTTTTTTTTTTCCTGTGGGACTTTTTTGTGCTGAAAATGCTCACTGGGCAAACTGTCACCATGTTGTGAAGTCAGGGGACTGGAAGTGTAATTGAGAGATTTTAAGAAACGTATGAGCTTTGCTACCTCTTCTTGTCCTTTCTCGTCAGACCTCCATCTCTGCTGTGTGCTGCAAATGCTAAATGTTTCTTTTTTCGATTTCCTGAGTTTATAACTGAAACAAAAACCAGGCATGGAACAAAGCTCAGAAACATTTCCAGTTTGGAAAGGAGACGTAAGTAAATGCAATATCCTGGGACAGGAGGCTTCTCGTGTTCAAGAGTACTAATAGTCCTGAGGACAGGCCTGCCAACTGGCTTTAGTGCCTTGGGCATTAGGGTGCAGGCCTCTGTATTTTCTTTCCAAATCAGTGGTTTTTAGGGGACTGTTAGAAAGCACCACTATTGAGAAACGGTGCCAAATCCAAAGCTATCAAATTCGGCACTTGCCACTTCATCCCTTCCTCCAAATATTAAAACTCCCATACTGTGCTGTTCTCGCCGTGCTTGGAGCCCTAACGTAAAAATGCTGTGAGCTTACACAGTGCTGACAGGATGGTTAACATCGTGCTCCGTTAGAAAATGCAATAGCTTGGGAAGGGATCTTAAAAAGAGCTGCCTGTCCCATAGTTTATTCAGAAAGTAAGCATAAGCCAGCGGGAAGCAGAGGTGGTCTCTGCATTGGCTCACTGCAGTCTGAGGCAGAATAATCATCACTTATAATGCTGGTAGCTGGTTTATTTTTCAGTAATTGAAATAAAGACACGGTTGGTGAGTTCAACACCTGATGCTAGAAAGCCTAGTGACTAGCAAAGTCGCTCTGTCTGAAACAGGGCTGCTAGCCCCTGCCTGGCACCTCCAGTGATGCTGGGAAAAGCTGCCTTTGACCCAAAGGTTGAGAGGGGTCATGGCTGCTGAGAGATGGACCCCTGCAACTGGGCAGCATCCTTCCTCTTGCCAGTGCAAGCATTATTGGTCCTGTTTGCCACACGCCTATAGGGAGGTGGGGACATCTGGGACTGGACATGAGCAACCACAACAAGGGGAAGGCTGGGTTGCTCCTTTGGCAGCAGCAGTTGGCTTAAATTGTTCATTGAGCAACATTTGATGTATGTGTGCTTAGATCTCCTTTACATTTAGCAGCAGTGTCAGTCCAAGCTTCACCTCACAGAAATGTGGTGGCCGTGAGTATATCACAGCACAGGAAGTGCTCTGATGGTGTAGGAACAGGGGCACCAAGCTACTTAGAAATATGGGTTTTAAAAGCCCATACCTGCCTCTCAGGGTAAGCTAATAGGAAAGCTCTCACCAGCAGCCTGCTTGCTTTGATAGATGAGGGACTATCCAGGGAGCAATCTGAGATACACATTAGGTTCTCACACAGATCTAGGGAGTCATTTCAGCTGGAGCAACACTGGAGATTAAATATTATAGTTCACTGAAGAGGCTCTGAGTGGCAGTGAAAAAAGCCAGAATACAGTTACCTAAAATCTCACAGTGAAATATGGAGCACAGTGTTTAATTAGCATTTTTCTTTGATACCTCAGGAAAAGCCAAAATGGATGCATTTGCTCCACCAGCCTTTGGGGAACTTATAGGACAGTTGTTTCTTCCTTAATGTGAAGTGTACTGAAATATCAGGGATGTACCTTTTTACTTTAATTTGTGGGGATGGATAAGAAGCATTCAGGGCAAAGGTTGCAAGTGGTTGGGGCTTCTGTGGTCTGAGCAAGGGTTTCACCTTTCTCATCTCCATGAGATGCATGCTCGGTGTGGGTTCATTTATAACTAGGGCACTTGGTCCAGGTTTTTTTTTTTTTTTAAATCCCTTGCAGCAGCGAGCCACATTGTCAGAATGCCTTGAGCAGAGTATTCATTGATGAAAATATATAGATTTTTTCCGAAGCTAATCTTCAGTGTTTTTTGCACAAAGCTGGGGTATTGTCCACTTAAAAATATCATTCAGGTGCTACACACCTCTATTTTCCTGCAGGATGGGCTGCCTGCCATGGGCTTACCTGCCTCTGTATGGCATCTATAGTGTGTTGTGGGAATCTGACGGCAGCAGAATATTTTCAGACTGACAGAGGCTCATTAACTGATTTTTCTGGCACAGAACAGCAGTGTTGAGGAGTCAAATGAAGCTCCTGTTTCTGAAATTAATGTTTATAGCTACCTCTGGGTTTTTTTTTTTGTCTGAAAAGCAACTTCTCTGTCTTACTTTGGTGTAATTTTGGTACATATATTCCTTTTGATTTTATTTCTAAATCCATTCAAAAGCTATTTAGAAAAAGACTGTTTCCTGATCAGAAAAAAAAAAAAAAAAAAAGCTGGAAAATTTTGACCCATTCACCTGACAACCCTTTCCTTTTGTAGAAGACTGCAGGGGAAAAGCTGCCCTTACAGAGCTCTGGGGTATGACTTTGAGTCTCAGTTACATGAACCTCTGGATCTGCAGCCACAACTCCATAATTTTGCTGAAGACCTGTCCTGAGAGCAGGCTCCTCAGTGTTAAAGCAAAGGCCACCCAACAGCAGTGCCAGGGGGGAACTACAGCGCTATCAGAAAAACCCTAAATGAGTGCTCCATAACACATGGATTAACTTGAAAGCAACATCACTAGCCCACTGATCAGACTTAGTTTCTTCTATGCATTCAGTGTCACAAGTGAGCATGTTGATGTATAGATTCAATTTTTTCCCTCTCCAAAGAAAAAGACCACTTGCCAGGGTTGCTTACAGCTACTGCTGGACTCCGCAGGCCTCAGCAAGGTGAAAGGTCCTTGTTCCCCCAGAGGACTGACACATTATGATGGCTTCATTTGATTAAAAGGGGATGTTGATCATTAGTTATGACCCAAATTTCTTTTTTTTGGCAATCATTGAAAGTGTTCCCAGATGCCCATAAGGCTGTTGTTACCTGCAAATAAAACATATCTTTATAACAACGACATTAATGTTAATGAATAATATCAAATGTGCCATGTGCCTTTCCCAGGCCTTTTTTGCATTTTGATGGATTGAATGATGGAAGGAAAACATATGCTTTCCAGATTGAACCCAAAGAGCTCACTAATTCGGAGTCCATGCTCCTTCAAGCTGCAGCCAAGCAGAGAATAAATTGCATAGCATTTGTCATCCACTTGGGATTAATTATTGGGTTTTAGAGGTAAGTAGCTGCACCAGTGAAGGTTACCGGTTTGTTCTTTAACATCTAGTTAGAGCATTGAGGAGGGAACTGGCCAAACACAAATAACTTGGATATTTCTGTCCAGAGTAAACTGGGCAACAATGAGGGAGGTCAAATGTTCAGCACACAAAGTAATATGCATGTATGCACTTTTGTTGGTGATTAGTTCAATGGTATGAGAATAGGTACTCCCTTCAGGTTAACATTAAAGAGCATTGACAAAGCAACAGGAAAAGTCTTTGGGTTTTTTATAGTTAGTGCCATAGTTGACCTGGAGCTGGTACTGGCTTGGAAAAAATGAGTATTGTTCCCTGAAGGACTCATGTCAACCCTGAGCTTTTGACTTGTAAGAAAGAATCTTCCATCTGTCAGACAGGACAGGGTTAGGACACTGGTCCCCAGGGTGCCCTTTGATTATGTGATGATGTTTTAAGGAAATTAGCTGATGATTGCGATAGGGAAAGAGCTGGATCTGAGCTTGAAAATTGGGCAGTTTTTTGTTTCATTAAGCACACATCTTAGCAGGAAGTTGAAAAGGTAAGGTCAAGAGAGGAGCGCTGTGCCAGGGGTTACAGTGAAAAGGTGATGGATTAAAATATAGTCTGATTTAGCTATTTTTGAGATGAAATGACAAATGAGCAGTTGAAAAATGAGTTAATTAATCATCATGTCTTAGCTATTCAAAGAGCATTTCCAGTGATCCAAAAGGTAGCTTTTCATATTTACTGTGGTCACAAGCTGTGGAACATTATAACCCCTTGTTTATTTTTGGTCCTTCGGCAATATTGCTACAGGAACAGGTGGGGTCAAGTGAGACACTGTGAAAGGTAGTAAGTTCTCAATCTTTTTTGTAGTTATACCTGTTTTAGCATTTTGGCTTGAAGCAGCACTGTGCTTTGGAAGTGACTCCACGGACTGTCCCATTTGCTGCATGTTATTTCCATCCACAGAGTAGGATTTGTGTGTGTGAAGTAGATTGCTTTTGGGGTAGACTCATCTGGAATCTCTGTCCCAAGTTTGTACCAAGGGGTTCCCCTAAGGTGAATGTAGGGATCCAAACCATGGTCCTTCATACAGCTTCAGACCGTGTATTTTGTAGGGAAGTTTGGTCCATAGAGCCAGACTCAACCTAATCCCAAGAAGCCCCTTGAACTGCATAAAATACATATGCAGAGGTGTCAGCACCAACTGATTTATGCTTTATCCCACAAATCTAACTCAGTCCTGACTGAGTTTTGCCATCTGGTACTGCAAATGCCCCATCACAGCCCTGTTCAGCTCCTCCTCTCAAGCTCCAAATCAATGTCCATGGACAAATTGGGGCATTGGGGTGGAGGAGGAAAAGGCTTCTGGAGCACCTTGTGCATCACCAACCCTGTTTCCAGCTGCCCAGCTGCTCCTTTTCCTCTCTCCTTCCTCTCCAGCCCCCAGTCTGGGGCACTGAGAAGGATGGCAGTCAAAGCATAGTTCAGGTTGGGTTTTGTTCCCCCCTGGGTGTTAGGTATGGTCAGTGCTATATTAGTCTTTTCTGTCTCATTTCAAGATGAACATCTCAGCAACTTCAGCTGAACTCCCTGAAGGGTCATTGTGAGAATGTAAATTCAGCAGTATTTGCTCTAGGGAGCATGTGTCTTTGGGAAATGTAAAATAAGCACACAGTCATGTTACCCTGTAAAGTAAACTTCCCAGGCTGCAGTCAGTATTTTAATTTCAAGCATTACACTTTTTTTTTCTTTTGGCCAAATTGCAGGTGAACTGAGTCTGCCATCTCCACAAAAAAAAAAAAAAAAAAAAAAAAAAAACACACAGTAGATCTATTGAAGCCTGAAAGCTATTTATTTTCTACATATTTAAAGTTTAAAAAAGATTCCCTGGAGGAAATTACAGATGAAGTCATCAGAAGAGTGGCCACACACTGAACTTGGTGAAGCTCTGCTGCTGAAAGGATCTGGCCCAACTGCATGTTTAGCAGAAAGAAGCCCTTATCCAACCTTACCCAGGAAAAAATAAGTACAGCAAACTCCCCTTTTGTTTTACTCTAGGAGTTCTGACTCCAGGTTTAATTTTCTTTCCCTTACTACGTGTGCTCTAGAAAGCATGGAGCTTGTAATCACATCTTTGCTAACAGCTTAGTGAGCAAAATCATCTCTTTTATTCGTACTTGCCTTCCTCCTACTAGCATTTCCTTATAAATGAGATAAGGTGAATAAGACACTAAGCAGTAAGCACTGGACACTCATGGCAATTTGTCAGATATGGTCTCATTTGCTTACCCTACTTCATACAATGCTTATTCACAGACAACGTCATTGCTACCAGTACAGATGTGTTCACAATCTGTAGGAGTCTGGCCAGATGCACCAGCAGTCTTAGAGAGCTCCATCCAACAGATCATTGCCCGTGTGGAGGAGTGGAGAGATCATAGCATTTGTGTCTCTCTCTTTCCACAGACCAAAATGGTTACGTTAGCCATCGCTTCTCTCTTTCTCTTTCCCCTCCCCGGAGTTATTTGTCATAACTTGCAAACAAAACTGCCATAAACCAAATGATCTCTATGAACTGCTTGATCTGCGAAGGGATCTGCAGTGTGGCTGCTACAGAACAGAGGTTAAACATTTTGCCTGTTGTAATAACACATTAGGTAGAAAAACTGCATACATTGCCCAACTTATAGCTTCAGTCTTTATTGCCATTGCATTATGAAACAGAATAGGACTGTCTGCAACAGCGGATATGGCAAGTCATTTTTCCCTCTGAAAAGCAGATGGACAATGCTATATTTAGCCACCATTCCACTATTATCCAGCGACTGACCCCAAATCTGGATGATCAGCTCCTCAGTCACCTGTACAGATATGTATCTTAAATTTCTATTGCAAGAAATGTTTCTGTTCCAAAGAGTCAGGATGCTTCAGTTGTGTGCCTATTGCATACCACTTTTTAGAGAGCTTTTATGTGCTGTCGCTGTCAATACTGAAGTTACGCTGAACTGTGTGGTTTAGCATTTATCATATGCGTAAGTCCATTCCCGTGGTTATATTTGTAGAGTTATGTCTTTAGGGGTACATGAAACTTCTGTATGTGACCAAGGGGTGCAATGCTAGTAGGGAGTTCTTCCAACGGAGACTCTGCCAGAGGAGTCTCGATGAGCTCCTGAGCTGTACTGAGATGCTCCAGGCGCCGCAGCAGAGGCTCCCCCCGGCCCGCGGGGCAGCCCCCGGCGGGGCAGGCTGTGCCCCCAGCCCACGGAG